>JAJLRJ010000003.1:34406119-35006119 GCA_024195265.1 Dendrophyllia cribrosa | reverse complement strand
TAATCGGCGTTTCGCTTGTCGCGGGAAGCCCCAAAAACAAAAGATAATTAGGAAAAAACTGCTTTTCGCCATATTCGTTTACCGTTGCTATGGAAACGCTGATTATCATAAAAAAGAGCATCATCCAAAACTTTCATCCAAGCCTAACATCTGGTATCAAATTCAGATTCATTGAGCTAAAGTAAGATTATGTATAAGCGCATTCAAAAAGGGAAGTGTGACCCAAAAAAACTACTTGGAGCCACCTTAATATCAAAACAAAACGAAAGCTTGGTTTGAAATTAACGCCTTTAAAGATGGATTTTTCTACATATGCGAAGTTATTTTTATCGATTTAGAAAACTCTATATGAAACCCTATATACCATGAGACATTCAGTGTTTTTTCCTTCTATAAATAAGACTTATTTATTAACTCGTCTGTTGCAGATGACACATACAAAGAGCTGCCACAAACAGACAGAAAACACAAAAAGGTTAACATGCATAAATTCGACATAAAATCTTTCTGAAGGTGAACAAGTTGCACATGTCATCAAATTGCTTAGCGCAGAACTTTGCGGACATGGTAAACTTTGCTATCTCAATTGATCGTTCACAGAACCAGCTAAACAAGTTTCGTTAGCTCATCAAACACAGTTTTTAACTCGTGAATGCGCGAAGCATTGAACGAGTTACCGCAGCGGGACAAAACTTCATTCGATCGGTCGGCTATAGTAAACGTTGAGCCCGGCCCCAGATATGCAAGGGCGGGCATATGCAATGGTAACCTGCCTTACCCATGGAAACGGCATTAGAAGGAGGGGAGGGTGGGGAGTTTCGTATTCATGAGTTGGCTCAAAGGAGTCTGATTAAAGAACAGCAACACGTATAATTTACCATTGTGAACTTTGGTTGATTTTCAAAACTAGAAAATTATCGCAGCGGATATACATCTGTAATGGTTTTGTGTTTTTTAATGTAGGCCTGCCTTGTACCTTGTATTTTGTTTGTGATTATCAATAAAGGTGTTTTCTTTTATATTTGCCTGCCGATCCACTTATTTTGAGCACCGTGCTCAAATAAGAGGCTCTTATTAAAAAAAACCTCGATATCGGCCACGTTTGTACATCGGCCAGCAATGCTTCTTCGGGGTGGCTGTTGTAGATAGGTTCAACTGTACAGGCTTAAGAGGACCTTTTACGTCCCAAAGACCAAGAGTTGCTTTGTGTGGGGATGTTTACTGATTATCAAAAAATCACTCTCAGTTTCCAACAACATTTAAGGTTGTCCAATACTCATCTCCTGTTCAAGCCGTCAAAGTGAACTTTCAACTCGTGTTACAAGTCGCACGAATCGAAAAACAAGATTCACCGGATGTGCGGCTGGTACAAGTGGTGGCGAAATGTAACGCACCTCAGTGAAATAACAGGAAGTGCTCTTCCGCTAAAGAACAAAACTGGTGTTGTAATAAAAGAGACCTTGTAAACTGGTACTATAGAGCGTTTTCACTTGACGTCGTAGCCGCCATATTGGTGTTCTCGTACAAAATAATTTTAATTAACTTCTTTTGTTAGGAACACCAACATGGCTGCCATGGCCTTTGTCATTTGAGTCCCACGGGACTGAAGGTCACGTGAGTGAAAACGCTCTATTCGTACTAGCCGGCGCGCAGACGTTTCCATTCCTATTTCCTTTTCGGTAAAGAAAATAGGAGACGTCTGCGCACAGGCTATACTCGTTCGAGTCGTTCAAGTGGTGAAACTGCATCTTATTATTGCCATAAAGTCGCTTTGACTGTACAGCACGATATCCCCTCAAGAATAATGAATAGCATTACATGCAAAGAGCAGTTTGAAATTATGGATATTATTAATTCACGAACTTGAACGAAGACTCAAATTATATGAAAGCAACGACGCGGTGACAATTTTTCCAGCTCGTGAGCTTCTGTATCCAATAGGGTTAGCCTAACCCTAATCCTGACCCTAGGCCTAACCCTAATCTTCTTTGACACTTTTCCCCCTTTTATTCCCTTTCGCGGTCGCCATCTTTTTTCTGTTATGGTGCAACAAAGCACCATGGGAAGATACCATCCCGGTGGCGGCCTGAATTAATGATATCAACAATTTCAAGCTGCTCTTTGCAAGTAATGTTATTCATTATTCTTACCGGGATACCGTGTTGGACTGTAAACAGAGTTGCGAGGAAGGGACCTTGCCGTCATGTACGAGTGATACCGCTTTCAATCTTAACTTTGACGACTTGAACAAGTGGAGTGTATTGGTCATGCTCCGAACGACACGCGACCCATACCCAGTCCTTTTCGCTCACTTCGCACTCGTCTGCGAAAAGAAAAGGAAAGCCTCGGGCTAGACTGAGACAGTTCACGGTATTTGCAGTTTAGTTGATTCTTTATTGTAGCACTTTTTTAATGAAAAAAGGAAAATACTCGGGTGAATCGGTTTGAAGTTCGAGATAAGTGTAGCGCAAAAATGTGTGTTTGTGCTGTGATAATTTTTTTATAATACCAGGTTTCAAAGGGTTATGTTTTTTTAACAATTTTTCATCTTTTCGCTTTCAGAGTAGCCGATCAAGTCAAGCCACCGCTGACCATGTCAACTACTTGAGTGACGAGCACAGTGTGGCCAGCGATCAGGACAAACATGACGTAATCAATGTGAATTTCACCTCACCCTCTTCACAAACCGACAAATTTAACAGAACTTTTTCGCATTCTCATGATAAAGACACATCTATGTCTAAATCTACGACAGGGGCTCACGGTTCTGCGCTAAAGCTTGGAAGCAAGAAAACTTCACGCGAAGATGATAAAACTTTGAAGGCACGGCAACAGAGTGACGAAACACCCGGAAGTGAATTTGACATAACAAGAGTTCCTGTTCGCTCGGCAGAGCCTGATTATTTTGCTGATATGGAGCCGTCCGTGAGTTTTAAGGCCGAAGATTCCAAGGCTTCACCCGTGCAATCATATTCTGAACAACTGAGCTCCAAGCTGGCTATGGTGGAAGATACATCACAGGTATGATTGACAGTTCGTCTAGTACCTGTTCTTTGCAACGGAAAATAAAACACATGTTTTGTAGCTTGATATGGTCACTTAACCGTACTACTGTCAGAGTCAAATGTTGTGTCTTCAAACGTATTTGTCACTTGTGAGCCTGAATGAAATCCTAAAGTGTGATTATTTGTTGATTAGTATGCTGTACATGGTGGTTTTAACTTTTGAGTTTGTGGATGAAATCCCACAGTGTGACCATTCAAATGAAAGCTATTGAGCAGTACTTTCCTGTGGTGCTGTTAATTGTGCCGTACAAGGTGGTACTAACTTTTGAGGTTGTGATGAAATTCTAAAGCGTAACCATTCAAATAAAAGCTATTGAGCAGCACTTTCCTGTTGTATTGTTTATTATGCTGTTATGCTGTACAAGGTGCTTCTAACTTTTAAGTCAGTGGATAAAGTCCTTAAGTGTCGACTGGCATTCAAATGAAAACTGCTGAACAGTACTTTCCCGTGGTGCTGTTTATGATGCTGTATAAATTGGTTCTAACTTTTGAGTTTGTGGATGAAATCCTACAGTGTAACCATTCGAATGAAAGCTACTGAGCTGTACTTTCCCGTGGTGCTGTTTATTATGCTGTATAAATTGGTTCTAACTTTTCAGTCTGTGAATAAAATCCTAGTGTGACCATTCAAATGAAAGTTACTGAGCTGTACTTTCCCGTGGTGCTGTTTATTATGCTGTATAAATTGGTTCTAACTTCTCAGTCTGTGAATGAAATCCTAGTGTGACCATTCAAATGAAAGCTACTGAGCAGTACTTTCCTGTGGTGCTGTTTATTATGCTACACAATGTGGTTCTAACTTTTAAGTCATGGATGAAATCCTAAGGTGTGACAATTTAAATGCCAGTCTTGGCGATGAAAGGTTTATAATATGAATAGCATCTTAAATGCAAGAGGAGTTTTCTTTCACAATTGTGGATAATTAACTTTATTTCATCAACTTTTTAACTATTATTTTCTCCGTTATTTTGTGTCTTTCAGGTAGAAAGTGGATGGGGTGACGAATGGGACGGTTTTTAATGAGAAACGATTTAATTTGATGAAGTTTAATGTTCTACAGCATATAATTTTCCGATTTTACATATTCCTGCTTCTTTTAACTCCAGTAGGTTGAATCTTTTTGGTACAGTTGACTCTCTAATAAGCGACCATCCTCGAAACCAAGAAAGGTGGTCTTTTACGGGAATTTGTCGGTTACGAAGAGAGTCTAAATACAGCGTTTGAATGAGAAATGTTTCAAACGGAATTTCATAAAGATGCTCTCTGAAATAACATGGCGACTTGTTTAAAAAAAACTAATGAAAAGACTGCTGGCTAATTTGAATATAAGGACGGTTACAATTTGTTCAGGACCACTGAAGTCGCTGAGGAGACCCAGGACCAAAACTTTACGCTAAGATCACAGGGGGTGGGGGGGGGGGGGGGGGGGGGTGGTAGTCTTGTATAATAGTCACGGGGAGGTGCGAAGCCCTTTTGAGGTTTGAAATTTGCGATCTAAGAACTTATTTTAGGGTTAGAATTGTAGTGGTGACTTTTTGGGGATGAAAGATTTTGGTAAGGACTTTTTGGGTGGTCGGCATAACGCGTAACATTTTTATGCAGAGAGAAAAGGGAGTTTTGGGGGGGTTACTGACATTCTGGGCCGTTGGACCTATTAGGGTCTAACAATTTGGCCTCATTCGCACCTCCCCGTCTCTAGTATAGCTGAGTACCCCCCCCCCCCCCCCCCCGGGGAGATAACCAACTGTTCATATTATAGCGGTGTGCTTGTATTGAATTGATTTGTATTCCGCTATACGTGTGCGTGCCTTTCAAAATCTATAAAAAATTCGCTAAGCTATTTTTTCGCCATTTCTTTTTTCAAGTTTCGTTTATTGTGAAGTGTTCATTCCAGCAGTATCAATGAGCTTTTTTCTGTCTTAGGCGAATTTCCAAATTCTGAAAAAAAAAAACTGCGAGCTGATATCCAAAAAAGGAAATTGATTGAAAACCTTAGCAAATGGCTGGTATGTTTTCCATTTCATTCGGGGCCAAATAAATGAAAAATGTTTAAAACGAACACAATTTGCTTTGTTCGGATTTTTATCTATCCTTTTTAATTTGTGCTGTATACTATTTTTACTGTATAGAAACTAGCGGTGTTTCTTTGAGAATACTTGAATTTAGCGAGTCAAAGATGTAGATGTTGATACAGATTTGATCTCCCACAAAATGCAAAATTCAGGGATTACGCTACGATGGACGAGCGGAGTAGCAATTTTCCTAGTTGCTTCATGCTACAGAAACCGGGATAAACTCCGGCCGTGTGGGTCACCTGTGGCTTGTGTGGGTCACCTGTGGCTTGCGTGGGCCACCTGTGACTTGTATGGGTCATCTGTAACTAGTGTTCAAGTTTACCCTTTACCTTGCCAGAAAATGCAAGGCATTATAGATTTCTTTTAAGATGAATCCAAAAATCTCGGACCACTAAGGCCTTTCGAAGTTACAGATTAGAGCAGCTTTCAATCGAGTTTCGTAAAACCAAAACCAAAGTAATTACTCTGATCATTCACAACTGTCGCAGACAATCCAATGAACCAATCAGAACTCGAAGCAAATACATGTAGTCGGCGCCAAGCGCGGGAAAACGCGTGCGAGCAAGTCACGATTGGTTTTGGTTTTACTTCTGATTGGTCGAAAAAGTGGCGCGAGATTTTTTAGCCAATCACAAAACTTAGCAATGCAAAACCAAAGCAATTGCTCGATTACTTTCGATACTCAATAAAAAGTGCTCTAAAAATTAAAAATGTGCGAAAATCAGTTGGAATAAGGTATTTGAAATACACTGACTGTTTTATTGATATTTAAAATTTGGCATAAATGTTTTAATATTTTTAAAGATAGCATATATTGTAACAAAAGATCAATAAATGAATAATATATCAGAAGTTTCCTTTTGTCCGTTTATAATTTATGTCGGGTTGTTCAGAGCATGGTAAGTCCCGGAGGGGGAGGGGTAGTCTGTATATTTTGGCTGATGGTGTGCCTCTGGGACTCTGAAACTCTTACCCCATACCAAACCATGTTTTAAGTATAAGAAATCTTTAATGTAAAATAAGATGTCATTTTTGAGACAGACGCATTTTTTATATTATCGTCATTATCTCTTGAAAAAGGATTAGCTTTGTTTTCGTTTCAAGCGCAAACTATCCTACAATACACCAAAAAAAATAAACATTTTAAGTCAAGTGCAACTTACTTTATTGGCAAACAGCACTTTTCCTTACGTTGAAGACTCTGACAACAACGAAGGGAAGTGTCAGGAAGGTAATACGTCTCCCTGTGTCTCGAACGTTTCTTCGTTGATCGTGGTAGTTTTTGACAAGTCGGGTTCGTTAGATTTTCGATCCCTTGCCATGCCATTCCTTTATGCTGAAGTAGTTTCGGGCACAAATTATAAACGATACTCAAAGTTTTCAAATACCAAAGCAGTTTTCATGGTTATCGCGTCGTTTTCCTTCAAACAAACGACAAAACTGAATGAAAGACAATATTGTCGACGCGATGGCAGCCGTCTCTTCTTTTCCCGCGTTTCGAATAAAATTCACCCCATTTCAAGGTCGATTATGCGCATGCGCGACAAAAGTCTCCTTTAATTTGTTGTGCAAGTCACGATTGGTTTTGGTTTTACTTCTGATTGGTCGAGAAAGTGGCGCGAGATTTTTTAGCCAATCATAAAGCGTAGCAATGAAAAACCACACTTGATTGAAAACTGCTCCATAAAAATGATAGACGTAAAATCTGCAAAGGACCGCAAATGATAATGCTGCTAACAATACGTAGGATCTACGAACAACTTATTAAATCAGCTAAAAAAAAACATAACTGTAAACTGCAAGGCTGATCTGACTGCGTAAAAAAGAATCAGCCTTGCAGTTTATTGTTATTATTAAAATGATACCCTATCATCAGACTAAACTGTTTGCAAACCTTCACAGTGAAACGTATACCCAGTAGATAGCTTATATATAAAATTTCCCGGGGAGAGGGGGTTAAGTTGACCAAGGATAAGTGCCGAATTTGAATCAGTCAGATTGCGGATTTCAATATACACACCATATGACCCGTACGGCCCTGCGAACCTTTTCTTTGCAAAACCATTGTTGAAAGTCCCGTTTGAGGGCTTACGCGTTTGCGCGAGCGGGGCCGGAAAAAGCCGTACGGCCCTACCACAAAAGCGGACGGCCTCGCGTGTTAAAAATTCAGGTAATTTTGTCCCCATATTGGTCATATGATAAAATACTAAGTTAGGTCGGGCCGGCTGGGAAAATATTTGGCTCTCGGTCATGGCACACGGTACGCCATGACCTCGAGCCAAATATTTTCCCATCCGGCCCTCCCACTTAGTCAATAAGTACATAGTATTTTTTTATGGTTGCCTATCCTCGAATTATGAATTAAAATTAAGAGTGAAAACGCTTTCAACGAGGGAAACTGAAAACCTTGGTCAACACAATCCCAGATTAGCGTTAAACCGGCTTTCGATGAACTAGTTGATTTTGAAATGCTTACTTTGTACTGAATATCGATATTTTATGAAATCTGCCATTAATTTACATTTCAAGATTTTATCAGCGTGTTCTTTTAATTTCAATGTTCTTACCTCCAAAATAGGGCCGAAATATATATTTCACTTGCCACACAAAGAGCACATTTTAATTCGATGTATTAAAAAGTTACTTTTCTGGTCGACGAAATCAATTTTTATTTTCATTTGTTACGAAAACGTCTTTTTAAAAGAAACGGTGTATTTTCATTTTTTGAGTTTTATCGCAGCTGTTTTTAAAATTTTTTCCTTGTTATTCAGTTTTGACACTTTGTCTTTCAGTTCTTTATTTGTGATAAAAAGCAAATTAGCACTTCCTTTGTTAAGAATAAAAATTAAATTTCATTTTGGTTGAAAGAACCATCTTTGTTGTAATGAGCCGTAGTGTTATGACACTTTAGATCACATCTGTGAGAAAACTTAGTTTGCTTCGAAATAAACCGAACAATTCGGGTAAATCGAGCAATGAGGTCAATGATTTTTATAAAGAAAAATTAATATCTTTCATTAATTTATATTTGCAGCACAATAGAGTTTTTGAAACCGATTTTCTAGCGGGATAAATTACATTAGAAAATTGTCAAAAGTTTTTGATATAAAAAGGACCTGTGTCCCAAGGCGATGAAGCGTTAGCTTTGTACTAGCTGTTACATGATTGGTTCGTTCATTAGTTTGCAATGTTCTCATTGGTCAATCAAAATCACGGGGACGTGCAACCCATTCAACTGCCGCGGCGGTTTTTCGTTGCATGTGTCAACAGAGACTCGGAACGAATTTCAAATTTTGCACGATCAAACGCCGAATTTGAACTCTTTGATATATTTATACGGGATAAAGGAGGAGCTACTCTTATTACACAGTGTGGGAATTTCTTAACATCAGTAATCACTGAGAAATGTCAGAGTTTTAGCTTGGAAGTTGCTGCGTAGATCGCGTTGTTGGAACGCTGATTGCAAGCGCGTCACTTCAGTCGCGCTCTTGTCACCTTTGAACACTGCACTGCAAAAGAGCAAATTTTTCCATTTTCATCATGTTTTTGTGGAGGACAAGTTTTGAAAGATGAGTCGGAGGTCTAGTGTGAGCAGCAGTGTAAGTACCAGTGCCAAATCTGGCGTTGAAGATGACCCGTTGATGCGAGATTGCTACGATCTTCGACGAAGGTTACTTCAGACAGAACAATCTCTTCAAAGTTTGAATCCGCCTCATGCAACGAACGGGTAAGATTTCTGAAACTTTATACATCTGTAAAAGGAGATCTAAACGATGTATACAGTAACAAACTAATTGATAAAATCCTGTTTAAGATAATAGTCAGTTTGCAGCAGTTATGTTTTATTTCGGACGTCCAACAGAGAGACGCAATTGTGATTCGGTGGTGTTTTGATCGCGTAGTTTTGATTAAGCTTATAAAGTAATCACACCATGGGAAATGAAATCACTGTTGTGTTGAAATTAAATGCTCATTAGAGTGCAATATGCGCCATGGTTTAGCAAAGTAAATTACTTTCATCAATGCTCTTTCGAAAGGAAAAAATTCAATACAATTCGAATGAAGCCTTGACGTGAACAAGAGGGTTGATTTATTTACAAGAGCTTTAGAAGTTCCTACGCGTAATCAGTACAAGGTAAACATTTCTTGTTGTACACGAAGTTTGTTTAGTGCTAAAAAAATGATTGAACATCTTTGAAGTTGCTCTCTAAAATTGAGTTAATTTTTAACACAAATCGAACGTTTTGTCTCGAACATAGACTCATATAGTGATAGATTGATTGAAATAATTCTCAATCATGGTGTAATTTTTTTGCCGCGTTCCGAAGTTCATGTGTCGTAACTAGGGCCACGGGAAATGTACATTAAATTCTATTTACTTTTATTTTTCCTGGGTTGTCATTTGATGTTGGTTCACCGGTATATGTTCACTTATTTATCGTTCCTATGATATTCGCAATTAACTTAATTGACAAAAGAATCTTCCGTAATCTCGAGTTACAAGGTTTGGATTATCTTTGTAGACAGGCTACGTAAAACACAGGACGACTTGTTTAGTTAACATGTTTAGACATTTGAACATACAAGTTTTAATGGTAAACGTCAACTGTTTGCATTCTCTGTGAAGTCGCGTCTTGTTGAATAACAATGAATATTCACAATTCTCTATTCATCAAATGAAGCAGTTCTAAGGAAAATGATCAAAAGTATTGTACTTGGACAGGATCCACCATTCCACAAAAAGGTGGTTGTCTCCTTATGCCCTCCCCCCCCCCCCCCCCCCCCCCCCCCTCCACCCCTCCCCTTAACAGATGGTACCAATATACATTGGTACATGTATATAAGTACCATCTGTTAAGAAAGAAAAAATATCATCTACTTTCTGCAACATGAAAATTTGTTGCATGCATAGGTGGTAATATGCACAACATCAGGGCTGCAACCTGCAATGCAACATTGTTTCTCGACAAGTTGCATGATTTTGTTGCTCATATGACTTCAACTTTAGCTACAGCTGTAGCTTCGTCAGATCTGCAGAGTGAATCAGTTTCCTCTGGCAACAGCTGTGACAGTTGTTATTGGAGATCAAGCAAGATTCGACTGTTTTCAGATTTGTGTACATTTTCTAGGCAAATTATTTGATTGACCTTTAACTGCTTCAAGATGGGGGTAGGCAAGGCTGTTGTTACATAATTTTGGGTGTTTACCATGATTTGATTTAGCGCTCGGTTAGGGAGTGCTTATTTTTTTTTGACAAAAACCTGCAAACGCAATGTCTTCAGTGTCACTTTCTTTGATAAAAAATATCTTTCTGGTGTAACATCTTCCAAGTCTGATTCTGTGATGCCATCAAAAGGATCACTTTCATTGGATTTGTTGATAGCTTGGTGCACTACCTTGATCCCCTCTAAGCCAGCATGGTACAGCTTATTATCATTGAAGCAGTTGGGGAGGGGGGGGGGGGGGGGGGCTTATTAGAAAGCGATACTCAAAGGGGATGCTTAATGGAAGGAGGGCACTAAATCAAATCATTATGGCACATGGAAAAGTAGAAATTATGTTTGAATTTTAATTATATGGTGCACTGCATTCTGTTTGGAAAGTTTCAAAAAGTTATCGGTTGCCAATATAGGTGTGGTGCATCTGTTTTGCTCTTTTTAGTCTTTCCAGTTGAAGTGGTTGCACTTTGTACCCACTCCTTCTACCATCAGTCAAGTTAAATCATTTAATGTTTTAGCATGTGAAATTTCCAACCAAATGGTCTTCGTGAATGGTACAATGTATTAAAGCACCCATCATGTCTCATGTTGCTACAATCTATTAGCTAACACCCTAAAAAGACCTTGTTGCTTTTTTGTTCATCTACACTTCTGGACTTTATGCTGCCAATACTTTGTTCTTTGCTTTTGCATTTAACACTGTTCTTTTTGTCTCACACTTTTCTAACTTGAAGCAAATCACGGGCAACACCTTTAAAACATCCCTCCTATGACGCCAGAGCTGATGGAACTGATCGTAGCTTCCGTCCAAGTGCTGAAGATTTGAGGTTAGTGCTCATATCATGACAGACACTTAGACTGCATATACATAAAATGATATTATATAATTATATGTTTTGGTTCAACTTTTGGGGGGTTTGAAACCTTTTAAACCAGTTTGATCTTTGTTTTCCTTTGTCTCAGATTATGATAATGAATCTGAGACAAATAAGGAAAATAAAAATTAAACTTGTTTGAAAATTTTGAAACCAAAGAAAAAATTTTACCACAACATACAAAACTATACACATAATCCTTAAATGTATTTTTTATCTTGATACTGACAGGGGACTCAATGCAAAAACTTGTTTTATTTAATATTTTGTGTTGCTACTCATCGCTGTTAGTAAGATTTGATTTAGTTTTAAAAATTCTGAATCCAGGTTGTCTGTAATATTATACCAGGTAAGGGCTGAGTAGTCGGTATGACTTTTTGCTATGGCTGCTGCATGTATATTATGTAGCTCATACTACTCAGTTTATGACAAAGTCAAATCAACTATTTTGTGGCTACCAGGTGTGATATTCAAAACCTGTCAAGGTCAGCCATCAGCCATGACATCCAATAGCAACTTTTCTATTTGTGACGCCACTTTACATTGGGCAAATTAAAACATTTAATAAAAGAGCCAAGTGTCCACAAAAAACGTTGTGAGAAAAAACAACTTGAAATTTACCCTGACATCTCTTGAGTCTGCTTTGATGTGTCAAGTGAACAGTGAGGACCAGCTCAGTTACAGGGTACAATGTAGGCAGTGGTTTCTAACCGAAAGTACTCTAAAATGCTGCTTCGTCCCTAAGAACAAGGCATAATGGATGAAAAACAACAGTGTGGGTGAGCTGAGATGTGCATCCCCAAGAGTCAACGTGTACATACATACATACACACATACATGTACATACATACTGTACATAATTTATTTGGTGATGCAGGTCAGTTACCGGCAGAATTAAGCTGTTATGGACCTGCAAGAGAGTCTAGAAATTCAATATTTGGGGTGGGGGAGCATGGGGCCTTGAAATGCCCACTCCATTCAATTAAACTTTTGCTTTTAAAAGTTGTGAAAAAAACTGTCCATGTTTTTTTACCCTGTATTGCAGACAATGGTAAATACATGTAAGTTGTAAGTTTGATTTACATCAAATGACTCAGTTGTGTTGTTGGTTTGTCGTAAGCGTATTCCATGGGGCAAAGTTGTACCATCTGAATCAGCCCAAAGGTAGCTAATTGAATCATTTCTGGATTATATTACCTTTTTTCAGCATAAATGGCCCAAGAAGAAGTTATTCGTCATCTCCAGAAAGTGCTGCTGGTCAGGTTTTGACGTTAGCTGACCTAACGCCAGCAGGCTCAGAGCCAAACCTGTCATCCAAGGGCCGCAGAGGCACAACACTGATTGTTTCCTCCCAGCCCCTCAGATCATCATACCCAGACCTCAGGAATGGATCCACCCACTTGTCACCAAAGGACCAAGAGGTACACCTTATACAATGGAACCTCTAATAATGACCACATCTTTACAAGGGCCGCCTTTTTTTGTCCTGGCCAACAATCCATCCGTTTACTGTAATTTAAACATTGGCCACTTCTCCGAAATAGCAATTAAGTATCCCCAAAAGAACCCTTAACGACAAAAAGCGTTAAATTCCCGAGGAATCATGCTGGAATGTAACACACAGGACCTTCGCACTTTTTTTATGTTCAAGGCTGTGCTCTAGCAGTGCCTGGGTGCCATAGGTGACTGTCTTTGGGCACATGGCAATTAACTGCTGGGCACCCTAAATTTTAGAGCACATCCTTGATGTTTCACCCTATTTTTGCAGCAATCAAAGAAAGAACTTTCTATTAAAAAACAATGACCTTTTTTTAACAATTCTGTGGTTAATTTTTCTTTGTTAAGTCCATCTGAGTGGCAATCATACACTCAGTCTTCCACATCCCTGTGTCTGCGCTGTGAACACAAACCCAATTTTTAAGGAATTCGACGGTATTTATCAACAAAAGTGAGCAGGGTGGTGAATGAAAGTGGGTGGGGTAACTATGGCTCCATTTCACAGTTGGGTGGTGCTCCAGCAAATATTGTGTTTTCATGATTATGGCCAGGAGCTTGCTTTAAGCTTACTTTATTATCTTGAAATTGGAGGAAACCATCACCAAAAGTGATAGAAGCAAAGAAATATGAATTAAACAGACAAAATATTGGCTCACTTGCTAGAAATTAAAAGTCAAAATTTCACAAGAATGGCAAGTTTAATTTCTTCACCGCCTGTCAAATTATATAAATCAAATTTCATGATTGAACTGTAATCCACTTCCATCCTTGTAATCCAGGCTGCACTTTATCTCTAAACTACTGCTTTTGTTTTGCTCTATAGAAACTTTTTATCCAACTAAGTTGTATATTTGGTGGCATTTGGCAATATAACGTGGAAATAAGCAAAGCAAAATTTTGCTATTTAGCGGGACAGTGTCCCTTTAACCCTTTCACTCCCAGAGTCAATAATGGAGACATGTAGTGCAGTTCTAACTTTTGAGTCTGTGGATGAAATCCTATGGTGTGACCATTGAAATGAAACCTTCAGCAGTACTTTTGCATGGTACCATTTGTTCTAACTTTTGAGTCTGTTGACAAAATCCTATGGTGTGACCATTCAAATGAAACCTCTTCAGCAGTACTTTTGCATGGTACAATTTGTTCTAACTTTTAAGTCTGTTGATGAAATCCTATGGTGTGACCATTCAAATGAAACCTCTTCAGCAGTACTTTTGCATGGTACATGTACCATTTGTTCTAACTTTTGAGTCTGTTGACAAAATCCTATGGTGTGACCATTCAAATGAAACCTCTTCAGCAGTACTTTTGCATGGTACCATTTGTTCTAACTTTTGAGTCTGTTGACGAAATTCTATGGTGTGACCATTCAAATGAAACCTCTTCAGCAGTACTTTTGCATGGTACAGTACCATTTGTTTTTCAGTATTTTAAAAAATGAAATTTGGGAGTTTTTCTTTAATTTTGATGTTTGGCACTCTTGAGAATTAAAGGGTTAATTACCCCTTTTATAAAATTTTGCTTGTGGTTTTGGTTTGCTCTACAGACAAAAATATTCATTTTGTTCTGTTAATTTTTGTTATTGTAGCTGGATAGCCGGTCTTTTGGAAGTGCAGCCAGCGACTATGATCATGACACCATGATTAAAAAACTTTCCAGGCAGCGTGAAGAAAATTCTCAGCTTGTCAATCAGAATCACAAGCTAATGACAGAACTGGAGAATCTTAGCTATGATCTGCATCAAGCTAGAAACAAGGTAGGTCCAAGGCTGCAAATAACAGCCTGTGGTTGGACAAATGCCCAGTGAATTTGGCATGTTGACGCGTGAAAGTTTAACCTCGCCTGACAGGCGGACTGGGGACCTCTGCTTTTTTTATGACAACTTTATTGGATTAACTTTCAAATAACCTACTTACAAACACGGAGAGAAATTATACAGGTAAACAGAGGCAGTTACCCAAACAGGCAAGGCACAAACAGGACATTAGTACCTATGCAGGACAGCTCGCTGTGGTGGCTTTTTTATATAGATTCAGATTGAAAATATTTTCTCTCTGTGAAATGTGGAAAACTTTCCACACCACCCTGGCACTTTTCAGTAAACTAAGATAAACCACGTGGAACAAAATTGTCAGACAAGACTGACACTTGTCAGATCAATATTGTCCTTGGAGTCACAAATGACTTGCTTACTAGAGAAGAATATTATTATTATTTTGTAGGCTTGTAGGTCATACCCAATACTACTAAAACTATAATATCACAGATTACAAACTTGTAAAGCATAACATACGACAGACAGTTCATCACTCAATTTTTGTGGTCACTACATTGTCTATTAACAACTGATGAATTGTAGATTGGAAATTTATAACATGATCACATACACAAGTTTGGCACAACAAAAATACCTTTTGCCAAACAACTGACTGTTTTTTGCTGAAAACCAGTAAAAAGTTGTTGACAACTTGTTGCTGATCAAATACAGATACTGCAGTTTGTGGTCTTGGTAAATGCGTTTTAGTGACAATGTCTTCTGCTGGTTGATTCAACCAACTCAATGACATTTTTCTTTTATTAGTAAGTATCCCTGCCTTTGATTAACTATGGTTTGATTCATACAAATTATGTATTTTAATTACTAGGTGAAAATTCTTGGTCAAGAATTAGAGGTTGAGAGAAAAAGGCTGCCCCCGATGGAAGACAGGATAGTGAGTTTAGAGTCAGACTTGGCCTCACAAGAGGATGCTGTCAGGTAAGGAATGAGTCCTTCTATGAGCAACAACAACAACAAACAACAAAAATCTTTATTAGTTAGATTATGAGATCACAATGTTACAGTGTATATGTTGTGGTGCAATTTTATCCTTGGTGCAAATTTGTTTTTCCTTTGTTTTTGGCTTTGTTAATGTATGATAATGCACCAAGGATAAAATTGCACCACAACATAATATATAAGTGAAATAGTCACAAACATTTGGTCCTGAAAAACTATCTAATAACTGCCAGTTCACACTTTAACATTAGCTTGTATCTCTTGTTACGCAGATTTGCAGAGCATAATTTGCAAGACTGCAGAGAAGAGCTGCAGTCCAAAACTGAAGAACTGAGAAGTGTGCTTGAATCGTCAACAATAGCTGAAAATGAACTTAGAGAAGAAGCCAAGCTTAGAAAGAGGTATAATAAAAAAAACTTAGTGTTTCACTTTCTTTCATCTTAAGGCTGGTTCATAAGTGCCACAAATGCAAGTGCAAGCAAACACAAAAATTAATGTGAACTACACCATAGCATATATAAGTGCCTTGCGCTTGCATTTTGCATCACACACATGTGAACCAGAGCCAGCCCTAAAGCTCCATGTGATTTACGTTGTTTTATTTCCCAAGGCCTCGGAGCCAAGATAGAATTTTAATAAATCTAAATTGGCCTTTTTGGATTTCCCCCCCAAAAAATGCACCGTTAGTGTTAGTCTGACTGTTGAGTGTTCAATGATCCCCATTTGTACAGAGCGGAAGATCATCTTGAAGAAGCATTGAGAAATGTTGAGGAGCTATCAGAGAAACTAGAGGAACAGGATACGACCATCAAATCACTAAGAAAACAGGTACTGCCTTCTTTATACATGTAGCTGCAGCTGCAAAAAGCTGTTTTTTAAAGATTTCTTCTCATCCAGACAATCCCACTTGGCAAAAGTACTTTGTCTTTTATTCTACTGATTATCTGTGCCTGAGTTACACCCATTAAGTGTGCCTTGCCTTATTGTTGCCTCTGTATTTGTCATCACAGCATTCTGACCGTGAGAGACACTGGAAAGAGATTAGTTCCCAATCTCAAAGGGAAAGAGAGGATCTTTTAGAGAGAGAAGCAATGTTACAAGCGCAGAATACTGACCTCCAGGAAGAGATAAGGTTACTATATGAGAAGATAAATTAACGATAATCACCATGCAGTAAACTACTGCAGTGCTACAGAAATGAAAACATCACCTTGTGTATTTTACTCTTAAGTGTTTTTTCATACCCTAGCATTATAAATATACCGTGTATTTTTATTGATTTTCTAAAACAAAGGATGTTTCATCGTCGGTTTTATATCCAAGAAATGAAAATTGTTTCCATTGTACATGTAGTAATGTTTACATGAAGTTCTGGTATTGAGAAGTAACACAGCTGGATTTTCTTTCGTTTTGCACAACAGTTCCACATAAAGCAAGCTTATACGGCATTAAATAACAAAGGAAAGAAAATCATACACAGAAAAAAACGCGTAAACACTCAAGAAAAACCTGCGTTGCATTTGCGTTTATTCTGGATTAAATAACAGACATGATTTTTTTATAGTAGCCGGGGTTTGAGTTATTGGCTGAGACTCTACTGCGTAACTACATTGAACATGTGAAATATTATATTAACCTGTTAAAGGGTGGGTCTGGAGTAATGTTATTTCTTTCATCGCAGACTACTTCAGGCAGAAGGTACTGCCAAAGAAGACAGCCAAACTTCCATGCAGCATGAGAACACCAGTTTACGAGCGACCATCTCACGTCAGAGCCAGAAAATCGGCAGAATTGAAAACGAGCTGAGGAAAAACGACTTGCTGTTGAAAGATCAGGGAGAATTGCAAAGTACTGTGGAGAAACAGAGAGAGAAAATCATGCAATACCAACGAGAGATCGAGGAGACCAAGCTGCACATGGGGCGACTGGAACAACTGGTTCATCAGGTTCAGGAACAGAGTATGAAAGAACACGTGACTGCCACGCCTTCGGTGAGCGCGTTTGTTTCTTTTCAGAGAACATGCATTTTAGTCTCACCATTGACGCATCTTAAAAAAATTACCCAAAGATTACAAGATCGTTTTATCGTGCCACCTCTATTTGGATTAGAAGACAACTCAGTCTGTACAAAATCACTTTTAAAAAGTGAACGTAGCTGCTACAATATTCTTTGGCACAAGTTCTACGAAACCCAACCTTTAAAGGCTACAATATATTAACCTTTAATCATTAAAAAGGAGGAATAATTTAGGTTAAATTAGTATACACAGTCGAACCTCTATGTGCGATCACTTTTTCAAAATGTCAAATCACTATAGTCAAAACTTTTAGTAAGCGACCACCTCTCGTAAGCGACAGCGACCACTTTCAACGCCGGTGATTTGAATTTTCTATCCTCTGTTAAGCGTCCACTTGCCCAAATTGAATTATATGTTACAGAACAAGTCCAATAAGACGAAACTTTTGTCCCTTGCAACAATACTTTAATATGATATTTGCGCTGATAGGTGCTCTGTGCATTGAAAGTTGTACAGGTTCATATGATTCAAAGGTAGGATCCCTGTGGTCTGATAGGTGCTCTGTGCATTGAAAGTTGTACAGGTTGACATGATTCAAAGTTAGATCCCTGTGGTCTGACCTCCCATAAGCGACCACCTTGGTTTTGCATTTTGGGTGATCACTTACGACTGTACTTATAATATCACTTTTATCTTCAGACTAGTGACAGCGGTATCTGCAGCAGCACCCAGACAATGAACGGCTACCACAACATCAGTCCGCGTAACATGGGCAGCTATATAGAAGATGAACACGACCGTGATCACGTGACGGGCAGTGGTGGATCAGCGCGGGCAGTGATTGCAGATCTGAAGCTCAAGCTGGCGATGAAGGAAGCTGAGATACAGAAACTCCAAGCCACTGCTGTGGCGAGAGCCGCCGCACAGCAGAAACACATTGCAGGTGAGTCGGCAGCTTACTTCGTCAGGCGGATCGGGAGAGGAGATATTGGAGAGATTAAAGCTTCGCGTATATTTCTCCCACGAACGGCAGGGATACAACTTTTGTCCCCCGCCGTTTGCCGTTTCTACTTGAAAGTGAGTAGTTTTCGTTTGCCGTAGAACGCGATGCTAATCTCTCTATTAACAGTGAACTTACGCAACAGGTCAGCAGGTGGAAGAGGACGGCAAAAATATTATGATTATGGCCAACGTGACAGTAACTATATTTGGCAAAATTTCCTGCTGAACTTTGCCTTCCTCTCATTGTTCATGGAGTCACTGGCCAGAGCACAGCAATGTTAATTTCCTGTCACGTTTGTCACGTAAGATTCTTCCGTCTGCCTTCTTCAACACGATATTTGAGACGGGCCCTGTGTCTGACACGCCACACGTCCCGATCAGCCAACAGGCTAGCAAGCTCTTCCCTAGACTCCACCTCTACATCTTCCATTAAAATACTAAGCAACGTCTTGGCAGGCCGTCCAGGATCTCGTCTGCCATGCGTTGGTTCCCATACTACTGCCTTGCTGGCGGGCAGTTCAGGGTGCCGATGGCAGTGCCCCGCCAACCGCAGACGACATTCCTTCACCGTCTCAGACAATTTCGGCATAGGGCCAGTTCTTTCCATATGTTCTTTCATAGTTGAATGAAAATCGTTCGTTGATTTGTTTTTCTTTGTCAGGTTTAGCTGGTGATGGCGGTGTTATGGATGGCTTAAGAACAGAGCTGTCCGCCATCGTTGAACGGAGTCGTATTGGTGATCGTAAACAGCAGGAACTTGAGCAGATAATAACGCGCCTGGAGGATGAAGTGTCGCGCTACTCAACACAATCCATACAACTAGAAGAACGGCTGGCGGACAAAATGGCGCAGATTGCGTCACTGGAAAGCAAACTCGGGCAAAGAAATCTCAAGGTGGTGGATTTACAGAATGAACTGGAGGAAAAGATTTCTGAAAATAACATTCTACAACGAGAGGTGAGGAAAACAAATACAGTGTGATACCGATTTTTCGAACTAATTTCCGTTTCCCTTGGAGGTGCTCCACTCAGTCCAATTACTATTAACTTGTTTCTTGGGCGTTCGTATTTAGATGTAAAATAAAAGGTACTTTCCTGTAATTGTCTTTCACAGTTCCGTCAAGCCACGTCACATCTAGGTAGCATTGAGAAACAGCTAAATGACAAGGCATCAGAATCGGGTTTTCATTCAGCAAAGCTGAAGGAACTTCACGATGAACTGGAGACCAGGAGCCGGAGAATAAGAGAACTGGAAGGAACGCTGGAAGCCAAGGACATTGAATCGAAGGAATCCGCCTCGCTCGTGGATAGAGTTAAGGCATTGCACAGTGAACAGTGTCACGAACTGCAGAGGCAGATAGAGGAGGTAAGCCAAACATCGTCACGTACAGCTATTACACTTCTTTTTATTTGTATAGACGATTTAATTCTCTCTCTAACAGGCCAAACTGGTTCCTAAGCTCCAGTGATCGCCCAATCGTAAAAGGTTCAAAGCAGTGTTGCACAAAGCAACGTTTTGGGTACACTTTCAACTGTCTGCAACAATAGCCCATTTTAGAGTTGCGTGCTTAGTACCCTAGCCTTTGAGTGAAAGTGAGGCTGGAGTTGACATGTAAATCATGCTGACCAAATACTAGTTAGCATAAGAACAACATGATTTACATCTAAAAAGCAGGAAGGTTTGTAACAAAACAAGGTCAACTACAGCCTCACTTCCACTCAAAGGCCAGGTCACTAAGCAGATAACTGTAAATTGGGTTATTGCGGCAACGGAAAAAATGCCATGTCCGTCACAGAGGAGTTATTCTTTTGCCTCCTAGCGTATATATAGCTCCTTGTGGAACACACGTCCGAGGGCAGGACCTTCTAACGTGTTTCGTCTTGCGCCTTTTGCAGGGTATTTAACATTATGCAATTTTTGTGCAATGTGTTTCGTAACTTTTTTGGTGAGACATGTTACATGAAACTTTGCCACGTATGTAACACCACTGGAAGCAAGGCCGTCACTAAGGGCCTGGCGCTGGGGACCCCTCCCCCCCCGACTTTAAGATAGGGTCACTACGGACTACTTCTTGGCGTGAGAGTCCAAGCCCCGCATGGACTGGGCCGACTACGCTAAAAGGGCGCGAAAATCAGACTGTTATTTGGCATTAAGATCGTGACTACGAAGACTCGAACTATGGCTGCACTTGGAAAAAATGTCTTTCGAAGCTGTTAGAAACTCACTTGTAATCGCTTATGCCGATGGTTTTCTAGATGATGAAGAGTTTTTTTATTCTTTACGATTATTACCAGCCCGTTAATCCTTCATTTTCATACTGGAATTTTGATCCATTCTGTTTGGATGTGTTCGACTCTTGCGAGAGCGAAGCTCACTTCAGAGTAGCCAAAGATGATCTCCCGATTTTACTGAACGTACTACGGATTCCGGCGATTTTCAAGTGCCCACAAGGAACAGTTTGCAGTGGTTTGGAAGGACTTTGTGTGCTGTTAAAACGATTAGCCTACCCATGCCGCTATTTTGGACGCCCGGTGCCAGAACTATGCATGATAGCTAACACTGTACCTGACTGGATTTTTTAATGAACACGGTTTTCGTTTAACCTCTTAAAATCAGCCATTTCTCACCCCAGCTTGCCTTCAAGATTACGCCGATGCTATAACACTTGACAAGACTATAACAAGACAAGAAAGCCCACATCCTTTCAGTTTCTGTAAACCAAACAGAATTGAAACGTCTTGAGTAATCAGAGCCAGAAACATGCAAAAATTGCGACCTTTACTTCACTTTCGCTCAAATATATTCGCCTAAAGACTGTTTAATATAAAAGTAAGGTTTTGAAATCAAAAGTGGTGAAAAATCAGTCAAAAAATACTTACGTAGTCGTCACTACGCAAATCTTCTTCTCTACTCACCGTAGTGTGCGATGAGACGACGGACTACGAAACCCACGTGCTAACGAGCATGCGCAGTAAACCTCGAACCAGGTCCCCGCCGTGTAGAACCGTAGTCGGTAGTCCGTAGTGACCCTATCTTAAAGTCCTTATTATGTGTTTGACACCTGGGTACTTTGATAGAAAAACAAAACATTGACAACACCGAGACCACTACTTTATTCACTTCCTTGCTTATTTAAAAAATAGTGACATCCCCGTGAAAGACTATTAAGTTATTTATTTATTCGTTACAGTTGCAGAGATCGTTTGAAGAGAAGAACGCGATAATATCTCAACTTGAAACATCTCTGGCTGCTTCGCGCCAAGAGTTGAGTCTGAAGAAGTCACTCGCTGACCAAATGGAACGCGCTCTTCAGGAGCAAAAGCAACAAATCGAATCACGTGACTCGCAGTCAGTTCAACACGGTCAGAAACTGGAAAAACTGGAAGAACAGGCTGACAAGGCCACGGAACAGGTTCGAAAGATGGAGGTATCATTAGCGGAGTGCCACAAGGAGATTGAGATGTACGTTGAACAACTAAAGGAGGCTCACAGTTCGCATGAGCAAGAGCTGGAAGAAAAGCGATTGGAGGTGAGGTTTAGGCCAATTTCAATATATTAAAATTCTAACTTGACTCCGAGGATCTGAGGGGACTAAAACGTACCTGAATCTCAATGTGATTTCTTTTGTTTGATTCCCCTAAGCCTCGAGGCCAAGTAAGAATTTAATATGTCAAAATAGGTGTTTTAGATAGGCTACTACTCAGGGAAAGGTATTCATCATTTTGAGGGCTTTTAAAAATCTTACAGTCTTCAGTTTACATGTATTTAAAATATATACAGAAAATTTAATGTTGTTTTCGTTTGTGAACTTGTCTTCTTATGGCGAAAATAGGCTACGAGTACGCCAGAAATTTACTTACCTTTGCCTTCCCCTGCCCAGTGAGGCAATTCGACGGAAGTTTAAAACTTACATCGACGTAGCACTCCTTTTGGCCACAAATACTTGCGTCACTTACATGTACTTGCGATGACTTGTGACTTCTTTGATCGAGTTCAACCCAACACAAGTTATTTGCATTGTTGTTTACTTTAAAGGGACACTGTCCCACCGAAATAGCAAAATTTCGCTTTGCTTATTTCCACGTTATATCACCAAATGCCATCAAATAATTATACAACTTAGTTGGACAAAAAGATTCTATAGAGTAAAACAAAACAGGAGATAAGGTGCAGGATTGCAAGGATTGAAGTGGATTACAGTTCATGAAATTTATTATTGACAGGCAGTCAAGAAATCAAACTTGCCATTGTTGTGAAATTTTGACTTTTCTAGCCGTTATTTTGTCTGCTTAGCTCATATTTCTTTGCTTCTATCACTTTTGTTGACGATTTCTTCCAATTTCAAGATAATAAAGTAAGCTAAAGCCCGCTCCTGGCCATAATCGTAAAAACACGATATTTTAGCCGGGACAGTGTGACAGCGTTAGGCCTATTGTTCCTTGGTTGGATGCAGAAAGCAAAAATGATCTGATCTTTTTTATTTTCAGATATCCAAGTTGGAGAAGGCATTACAGCAGACTTTGACTGACTTACATCAGAAAAATGAACAAATTGTTCATCTAGAAGGCATCGTCGCGGATCAACAAAATGCACTCAAAAAAGAACAAGAGAGAAGGTGTGACTTGGAGGAGTCACGCACTCACCTTCAACAACAAGTTGCCATCTTAGAAGAAGAAATGAACCGGGAACGCAACACATCGCAAGTAGAGTCCAGCGAGCTACAACAAAGACTTCAAGACGCTAAAGACGATATGGATGAACGAACGCGGCAAATTAACGAACTTAATTCAACTCTCAGAGAGGTTCATAAGGACATGAAACACAGTTCAGCAAGCATTGTTGAATTGGAGCAGCTTCTGCAGCAAGCTCGGTCCCAGTGCGATAAGAAGACTGCTCAAGCGCAGACTCTCGACCAGGCCCTCAAGGAAACGCAGCAACAACTGTCCGTGGCGACGAAGAAAAACGGGGAACTGGAGGAGAGGCTGCGTCAGATGGAAAATGAATTTGGGGAAACGACGGAGCAGAATGCGCAACTGGATGCCGAGGTATTGATTTAATTTGAGTTTTTACTGCCAGCAAACGGACAATACTAACGGGTTTAATTCTAGAAAGATTAAGAACCGCATATATACAGTCGAACCTGACTAAAGGACACTTCATTTGGACCCGTTTGTATTTTGGACCGTTTGTAATACAGACAACGGACACTTAATTTTAAATGCCGTCATATCCATGACCTCTTTGATACGGACACCTCTCTAATATGGACCCTTAGCTCCTCCGTCTCTTTGGCGTACGTATTAAAGATGTTCAACTGTAAATGTATAAGGATGGTCACGGTAGGCACCATTTCCTATGCTGTTTTCACGTGCTGTGAAGATGGCAGATGGCAAGCTTACTGTATTCGTTTGCAGTTAACGCGATGCGTAATTTCATCCTCGACGTTTTCGTTAAACGGCAAACGATAAGTTGACGTTTGCCGATTCTAATTTTTCCTTTCCTTTATTTGGTGGGTTGCTTGAGTAAATCGTTCTGACGAAGGGCTTACCCTCGAGATGTTAGCTTTGGAATTTAATTAGTTATAGGCTTGTTTTAAACTTTTACCTTATTATTTGTATTTGCCATCCAGGTGAATAAAATCCAGACTGATTTACAAGATACGATCTCGCAGCTAAAATCTCTCCAAGATGTACTGCAGACCAGCCAGAAGGAGGCACAAGAGAAAGGAAAGAAAGTCGAGGAACTCGATAAAATGTTGAACGAGAGTATGGAGGAACTGCAACAGAAGGACAAGAACTTAAAAGAGAAGGAAAACAAAGTCGTCGAACTTGATAAAGCGCTCAAGGAAAGACAGTGGGAACTGAAGCAAAAAGCAGCACAGGTGAGACGAAATAATAAAGCTTTTTTGTTTAGTGTCGTTAAGTCAAATCCAACGTAATTTATCTGGCCAATCACAACAACGCAGATAATCTAATAAACCAATCCGGTAGAACTCGAAGCAAAAACGTGTAGCCGTCGCAAAGCGCGGGAAAACTCACAAAGCGCGGGAAAACTCGTGCGGACAAGTCACAATATACTTTGGTTTTGAGATAGGTTTGATTGAGAAAGAAGCGCGAGATTTTTTTAGCCAGTCACAAGGCGTAGCAATGGAAAATCAAAGCAATCACGAAATTACTTTCGACGCTCAATAGGCCATTTGCACGATGGCGTCATTTGACTACAACTACCAGAATTCATTTCGTTTTTCCTTTCTTATTTAAATTTTGTAATCCCAGTGCGGTTTAAATAACAATAGCCCTAATTTGCACTACAAAACAAAAAACTGAAGGATTCTGGTAGTTGTAGTCATATGACGTCATCGTGCAAATGGCCTATTGAAACCCACTTTAATGGATTTCTAGAAAGTCGTGGAATTTCAATATTCAAGTTTCCCTTTTTTTTTTCGGCCCTGTTTTAAAAAGTCCCAAATTAAAACTAAGTGGCTCGGTCAACAACGAAGTGCTTATAGAACACTAAGAGTAAAATATCAAGTGAATTTTCGAAGAAAAAATGAACAATTACAAGAGTTTTAGCGAGTTTCTAAAGACACATACAAGGCTATAAACGTAAAAAAAAAATTGCCCAATTGCAGTCCATTTCCATCCTGGCCATCTGCAGCCCAAGACACTTTATTTATTTTTTTTTTACTTTAAAGGCTCAGGCACCCAGTGCAACTTTTTTTGCAACGTTGCGCGCAATAAATTGCATCGTGTGACACACGTGGGGGGGGGGGGGGGGGGGGGGGGGTTGAGTTCCACTGATTTGTCTTTTTAAAGTAACACTAAACAGTGCTGGAAATAATTTTTCTTGCTTAGAAGGACATTTGTCCTTTCAAACCTCCCTTTTGATCGGGCATTTTACAAAATTGGTCGGACATCCGCTATTTTGGATTTTTCCTGAGACACAATCGGTAAGCATACACGACGTGCTATAAGAAGTTTTGCAATGCATTGTAGGGCGATTTCAAATGACACGGCCTTTTCCGAATTTTCTCGAATCAAGAGAGCCGTTTACAGCAAAATAAATCGTACAAACAGCGTAAATTCTTATTGTAATGTTTTTGGAATCAAACGCGATGAGTTAAAAAGACTTTCAGGGCAAAAGCTAAGTAATTTTTGTGCTCGCTCACCATGTCCGAGCATAATTTAACATAGGCACGCATTGCGTGCATGAGCTATTTTGAAAATTACCTAAATGATATGAAATGGTGAAAGTAACAAAACAGCGGAAGTTAACTCGCACAAATAACCGCTTGCAGATATACGTTTTTAAAATCCTCCGGCCCGCCCACTACCAAAAAAAATACCGAGATAACCAACTGGGCCCCGTTTCTCGTTTCTCGGCTAGCTTTTTTTCACGGGATTTCCAGAGTTATTTTTTGACGAAACTACGGTCCCAGTGAAATGAGCAACTTGTTTCAGTAATGAGTGTATTAAATTAAATGTCAACCAGAAAAGTCCTGCACATAAATTTGATGCATCCAAATTGAAGGCTTATTATTTCCTGGAAATTTGTATTTAGTCTTTTTTTAAAGGTTTCTTTTATTATTCACAAAAGACACGTGGAAAAGGTTCCTTTGGCCTGGAAGAAGCAAACTAATTAAATTAAATTGTTTTCAACTCCAAACTACAAGCTAATTAAATTAGTGACACGAAAATTCTTTGAACCACCTGTTTCTGTAATGTCAACCAGAAAAGTCTTTCACAGAAACTAAACGCATGAAAAATGAATATAAGTAGTCTCCTAGTAAATTGGAACTAATATTATTTAAACAACTGTTTTTATTCTCCACAAAAAAGTCGTGCAAATAGAAACAGAACTAATTAGATTAAATTGTTTTCGACTCAAAACCACAAGCTAATTGAATTACTTACACGAACATTGTTGAGGTTAACATTTGGAACCAAACACCTTTTCCTGTAATGTCGACCAGCAGAAACTTAGCGCATCCAAAATGAATTTTGCTTGTTTCCTAGTAAATTGCAACTAATATTTTTTAAACAGGCGTTTTTTAACGCACCATATAAATTAATTACATTACGTTTTCTCGAAAACATGTTGAATTTCATCACGTACCAGTTTCTATAAGGACAAAGTTCAATATTTGCACGTGCACACAACGTGACTGCTCATACAAAATACAGTCGCTTCTCGCTTATGGTAATCGCTTGAGGCATACAATTAATAACCTACACATCAGCTCACATTAATTCAAAGAAAGATAAACGTTTTACATACTGTAAATTCTAGATTAATTGCATTACATGTTCTCTGTTAAACTCCATGCATCACGGACAAGTTTCTATAAGGACAAAGTTCAACATTTTCACGTGCAGACAGCGTGTCTGACAAAAAAAATCCAATTTTAAATAGTAATCTCTTGAAACCCAGGCTTGAAACATACAATTCATGTTCCGCATCATATTATTTGAAATCGGCTTGCCGTTTTTGCAATAAAACTATACTCATACTTCAGTATAAGCTCACCTATGAACGTAACCGCAGTCCACATTTTTTGGACGTCTCATCCCCCGCAGACCATTCTACCATTCATGCATAGGGCACATTATAGGCAGTATTTCTGAATAAATGTCCTTGAT
Source organism: Dendrophyllia cribrosa (assembly GCA_024195265.1). NCBI lineage: Eukaryota > Metazoa > Cnidaria > Anthozoa > Scleractinia > Dendrophylliidae > Dendrophyllia > Dendrophyllia cribrosa. Next base: position 34,978,953 of record JAJLRJ010000003.1, on the reverse strand, counting down.
ATTGCCAGGTTAGCAAGCCAGTCGGGATTAGAGAACAGTTCCCAAGCAACAAATTTTCAAAACTTTACACTTTTAGTGTTTGCGGCAACAATCGCGGAGATTCAAGATGGCTGATTTTCAATTCATGTCAAGTGCCCTTCTTTGACCTTCTACCATTTTAGAAGCGAAAATTTGATTGGCTGACATAGTACACGGTGTACATACTAGAGGCAATCTGATTGGTGTGACATAACCCAAGACATACATACAAACAAACAAACAAACTAACAAACATACTAACATCACAAACCAACCTTTGCGCCTGCTAATGAGCTATTTTTTTCAAAATAGCTCAAAAAATTGGTCGGACATTTTCGGATTTTGGTCGGACAATGTCCGATGACCGACTGTTATTTCCAGCACTGCTAAAGATGGTGACATAGCCCCTTTAACCACGCTTGTGGTTTGATTTGAGTTATGGGATTTAAATCCTAATTTTCTGAGCATTTTTTGGCCAGGTTACCCAGCTGGACATGACCATGAAGGAACATAAGAGTGGACTACAGCAGAAGGTTATCACATTAGAGCATGCGCTAAACCAAGCTCGCTATGAACTCAGCGAAAGAGCTGTGGAGGTAAGAAGCGCCATACCTTGTCCTGTTTTGTTCCGTACTGTAAACTTGATGTTTACATTCGAATAAGCACAGGCGGAAAGGAACTTGTGCAAACATAGATGAAAAACATTTCTGATAAAAAACATTCTTGTTATGTATATATCGATGTAAGCATTACACGCCAGACAAAATGACTTCCTGCAACACTCACTTCATCCACTCTTCCCTTCCCTTCCCTTCCCTTCCCTTCCCTTCCCTTCCCTTCCCTTCCCTTCCCTTCCCTTCCCTTCCCTTCCCTTCCCTTCCCTTCCCTTCCCTTCCCTTCCCTTCCCTTCCCTTCCCTTCCCTTCCATTCCATTCCCTTCCCTTCCCTTCCATTCCCTTCTCTTCCCTTCTCTTCACTTTTCTACACTTCTCTTCCCTTCTCTGTGCTCTTCTCTTCACTTCTCTTCCCTTCTCCTCTGTGCTCTTCTCTTCCCTTCTCTTCTCTTCTCTTCTCTTCACTTTTCTTCACTCCTCTTCCCTTCCCTTCTGTGCTCTTCTTTTCCCTTCACTTCACTTCCCTTCACTTCACTACTAAAGCTTGTCTCTGAAAAGTACCATAACCCTTTTTTTTCTCTACAGATTTCCGAACTAAAAGCCAAGCGAGATCAGAATCAAGAACAGGAGAAACAGAAGAAAACCAGAATCGAACACTTGGAGAAAACTGTTAAACACCAACAGCAAGAGCTGAAGAAAAGAGCCTCACAGGTGTCGGAGTTCGAGAGAGTAAGAATGGTTATTCCCATGTTATATCGCCAAGTACAAACAAATATACAACTTAATTAGATGAAAAGATTCTATCGCCCATAGAAAAAATATAACTATCAAAATTCTTAGGGTAAATAAACTGTTGAACATTCATCTTTAAATTTGTACTGTATTCACTAAGTGAATCCAAACATTCTGTTCACATTCCTCCTGGTTTTTAGGAGATCAACAAATTACAGAAAAGGCGTGAAGACTCTGAAGAGACGAGTCAGGAATTACGTTTGGCTCGTGAACAGCTTCAAAATACAGTAAGTAATTATCCGCGTTCTTTCACCTGTCAAGCAGTTAACACCCACATATAAGAACCAGCATTTTTCCAGTTAGCTTAAAAGGTTCTTATATAATTGTTGTCTACGGAGAAATTAGGCTATTTATCTTAAATAGGTTTTTATTTTGTAAGTGCCTATTGCTAATTTAACATAGCTGTGGTCTCTTGCTTCTGTGTCACAAACGTATTTTATGTCTTATCCTTCACCGCAGGCAACTTCTTAGTTATTCGTCCTCATTCTTTGCACCCAAAGAATTGCCTGCGGATGAGGATAATTTACAAATAAATTTTAGTTCGCCATCATATGTCCTTTGCTAAATAATGGTTTGACGTCATTGCATGATTAAAACAGAGTTATGAATTACATTACAAGCGAAACGAGTAATTACCGAGTCCCAAGTTCTGCGCCAAACGTTTGAGCTTTGCCTAACGTGAATTTTTAACCAATGGCAAATGAAAAATTTGGTTATAAACGGAGACAATTCGCCGAAAATAGACAGAGAAAGCAGCTATCTTGCAAACCAAATCGGCTGAATTTCTTTTTGAAGCCAAAATCATTTCGTTTCCCGCTCGCTAGACGCGGTGGCGTGATCAATTACGTTATATCATGATTTTTACTGTTATAAACAATAGCTCTCGGCCAATGAGCTCGCGGGAAATTTACAGTTATAGTAAAATTATGCCAGTTGTGACTACATTTCAAAACACAAACCCTGCCCTTTGTCGTGATTTATCAAAACCCGCAACAGGTCCTTATTATGACATTTCCAATACAGCAACAGGCACATTTTGGTTGTCGGAATAACCTGTTTTAGAATTTTTCGAATTAAGAACCTATTTCATTATCTGTAAGCTAAACAGGTTCTTATATGTCGGGGTCTAAATGACAAACTTAGGCTACAAGTTCTTAATCCGCTACATTTTTTATACTGATCACGCTTGACGTTGGATTTCTTAATTTTAATACACAGCACGCGGAACTAATGGAAGCCCGCCGTGATCTCTTGAAATGTCAGCGGACTGAACAGGAGCTTATCCGGGAACTTGATGACGCGCATGCGCTTTTAACCACAAAGGAAGGAGATTGTACGAGGCTTGCAAAGGAGCTCGGAGCGGCGCAGGTGCGGGAGGCTCAGGCTGAGGCGAGATGTATTCATGAAATGAGAAAGACGCAGCAACAACATGAGCTTAAACAGGCCACACAGGAACATGAGGTGAGCGAGCCTCACCTGTTAGCCAGGTTACACCGGTTTTTTTGGAAGGGTGGGGAGAAAACCGGCGCGCCAACGAGCGTGGAAAACGCAATATTTTTCCTTTGCGTGCCGTCTATCCTTCGCTCTTAACTATCTGAACGCCTGGCACAGGCTATGGTGTTCTAGTTGGGACTTATCACAAAACAACCGCGTGAAACCAGGTCTAAGCAATCTGTCTAGTAGCGGTCACGTTTACGAACAAATCGGCAAAAAAAATGCTGGAATGCATAAAGAATTATGCTCCACTTAAATCGCATAACTCACAAAAATATCGCAGAATAAATATATAACGAATTGTAGAAAACGTTTTTTTTTTCTTTTCGTACACTTCTTACCAGGTCCAACGGTTACAAGAAGACCACGTCAAAGTACTCGCGCAGAAAGACGAAAGCGAAGCGAATCATCGCCTGGAGATACAGCGACTTAAAGAGCAGGAAAGACGTTTGGGTCAGGAATTGGCGCGGGCGCAGGAGCAGAATACGACTCTAATAGAAGACAACAGAAGTCTGGCGTCTGAGCTGGTGTTGTACCAGGAGGATTCTAAGGCGATGAGTGAGACACTTGTTATAAAGGACGCGGAGGTAATGATTTGCCTTGTACAATAGAGCGGTTGTCAGTTGAGTGTTGAAAATAATTTCGTGATTGCTTTGGTTTGGTATTGTTACGCTTTGTGATTGGCTTAAAAAATTCTCGCGCCACTTTATCAACCAATCAGAAGTAAAACCAAAACCAATTGTGACTTGCCTGTATACGTTTTCCCGCGCTTGGAGCCGGCTACATTTTATTTGTTCGAGTTCTGATTGGTTCGTCGGATTGTTTTCGTCTGTTGTGATTGGCCAGAGTGATTACTTTGGTTTTGGTTTTATGACACATCTGAAAACTGTGCTATTACAGTAGTCACAAGACCATGACGTCTGCGCCACCACAAAACATCAAACCAACAAAAATCGATAAGGAAGTTAGTTATTTGTGGACATAAGAGCTTTAGTGGATAGATGGTTGATTCCCGCCTGGTTATCAGTATTGTTTAACCAAGATCCATCTCTTTCTCTCTCACACACACCACAGGTCGCACGTCTGGAGGCTAAAGTGTCCGGATACGAGCGAGCGACATTTGGTACAACAAATCGCGCCACCACCCCGAGAGGGGCACGGCCAGCATCTCACATGCGCCGAGTGACCTCGCCAAGAACAATCACGAAAACTTCCGTCAGCGGTATGAAGAAAAGCAGCTCAGACCAGAACCTTCATAACTTGACTGGTAATAGTTCCCTTGTTACATTTAGCCATCTTAACACTCAAGACTTGACGGAAAGCCACCAGTATCCTCCGATACCCGCTATACAAGTGAGTCAGGACCATGTGCATTCGTTACACAATCACAGTTCGTACGCAGACCGCACTCGAAGTGTTCAGTCGAGCTTAGAAACTCTCGAGGGACTCTTGAAACAGGCTAACATGGAGATGGCTCGCGATAGTCTACCCCTGCTTCTGAATTCATCCACTACGCAGACGGGTGACGTCACACTTTCTACCGCTGACCTCAACAGCACGCAGCCGTCGCCGCCCCAGAGGGAAGAGCGCGAAAAGGTCACCGGGATTGGGGAAAAGGACGAGCCGGTCAGCGGTTTGTACGAGAACCTTCACGAACAACTCGAGAAAAAGAAAGCGTCGCTGGGATTGTCACGTGATAAAGTGGGGGATGCTGATTCACTGGATCCCGAGAAATGGTGAGTTGCGGTCTAAGAAGAGCCATTTATCGCATTTTTTTTTAGGGCGGGGGGGGGGGGGGTTATTGTGCCATTCAGTCGAGCGGGAAGCGTATGTACTGTGTAGATCTCATTTCTTCATTTCTCACTTGTTTACGCGTTGACAAAGTTTGTTTGTTCTTGTAGTCGTGCCAGCCTTCAACAACGCTTGGCTCTAAATGAGGCGAGAAGGAAAAACATAGACCAACAGTTACTGGAGATGCAGCACAGTGTGGTGTCTTAGAAGAACCCCAAGACGGCTACATACACCCACAGGGACACCAGCCTTAACACTTCCAGCACAATTGCTAATGAAGCCAAGCGCTAACTCCTAATATTGAACAAACAGTAAAGCGATTATTGCACTTGAAGTCCGCAAGTCTCTGAATGTTGGCCTTAGTTATGCCCAATGATCGAGTTGGAACTTCAGGACGCTATTAAAACATGGGAAGATGATATGATGATTTCAGTGAAGCAGTTTAGCCTGCGCTCAGACGTCTCCTAAGCAAAGGAAATAGCAGACATTTTCCTGTTAACACACTCCTTTTTGGGAGAAGTGGAGTAAAAAGAAAATCGGCGAGCGAAGCGAGCCGAGGGCGGTCTGGGGAGGATGGGAAGAAAACGGGGGAAACGGCCTCTTCCCAGACCGCGCTCGGTTGGATCCGCTCACTGTATTTCTTTTACCCCAGTGCCGCCTGTTGACACTGAGCTAAGTAGACGCCTGCGCACAGGTTATGAAGCAGTTTGCATGCGTTTATCCAGTGTAAATACACCTTATCCATTTCACATTGTCTACATGTAAGCGTACTCATCAGAAACATAGGCACGCATTGCGTGCATGAGCTATTTTGAAAATTACCTAAATGATATGAAATGGTGAAAGTAACAAAACAGCGGAAGTTAACTCGCACAAATAACCGCTTGCAGATATACGTTTTTCAAATCCTCCGGCCCGCCCACTACCAAAAAAAATACCGAGATAACCAACTGGGTCCCGTTTCTCGTTTCTCGGCTAGCTTTTTTTCACGGGATTTCCGGAGTTATTTTTTGACGAAACTACGGCCCCAGTGAAATGAGCAACTTGTTTCAGTAATGAGTGTATTAAATTAAATGTCAACCAGAAAAGTCCTGCACATAAATTTGATGCATCCAAATTGAAGGCTTATTATTTCCTGGAAATTTGTATCTAGTCTTTTATTAAAGGTTTCTTTTATTATTCACAAAAGACACGTGGAAAAGGTTCCTTTGGCCTGGAAGACGCAAACTAATTAAATTAAATTGTTTTCAACTCCAAACCACAAGCTAATTAAATTAGTGACACGAAAATTCTTTGAACCACCTGTTTCTGTAATGTCAACCAGAAAAGTCTTTCACAGAAACTAAACGCATGAAAAATGAATATAAGTAGTCTCCTAGTAAATTGGAACTAATATTATTTAAACAACTGTTTTTATTCTCCACAAAAAAGTCGTGCAAATAGAAACAGAACTAATTAGATTAAATTGTTTTCGACTCAAAACCACAAGCTAATTGAATTACTTACACGAACATTGTTGAGGTTAACATTTGGAACCAAACACCTTTTCCTGTAATGTCGACCAGCAGAAACTTAGCGCATCCAAAATGAATTTTGCTTGTTTCCTAGTAAATTGCAACTAATATTTTCTAAACAGGCGTTTTTAACGCACCATATAAATTAATTACATTACGTTTTCTCGAAAACATGTTGAATTTCATCACGTACCAGGACAAAGTTCAATATTTGCACGTGCACACAACGTGACTGCTCATACAAAATACAGTCGCTTCTCGCTTATAGTAATCGCTTGAGGCATACAATTAATAACCTACACATCAGCTCACATTAATTCAAAGAAAGATAAACGTTTTACATACTGTAAATTGTAGATTAATTGCATTACATTTTCTCTGTTGAACTCCATGCATCACGGACAAGTTTCTATAAGGACAAAGTTCAACATTTTCACGTGCAGACAGCGTGTCTGACAAAAAAAATCCAATTTTAAATAGTAATCTCTTGAAACCCAGGCTTGAAACATACAATTCATGTTCCGCATCATATTATTTGAAATCGGCTTGCCGTTTTTGCAATAAAACTATACTCATACTTCAGTATAAGCTCACCTATGAACGTAACCGTAGTCCACATTTTTTGGACGTCTCATCCCCCGCAGACCATTCTACCATTCATGCATAGGGCACATTATAGGCGGTATTTCCGAATAAATGTCCTTGATATTGCCAGGTTAGCAAGCCAGTCGGGATTAGAGAACAGTTCCCAAGCAACAAATTTTCAAAACTTTACACTTTTAGTGTTTGCGGCAACAATCGCGGAGATTCAAGATGGCTGATTTTCAATTCATGTCAAGTGCCCTTCTTTGACCTTCAGTAATACCATTTTAGAAGCGAAAATTTGATTGGCTGACATAGTACACGGTGTACATACTAGAGGCAATCTGATTGGTGTGACATAACCCAAGACATACATACAAACAAACAAACAAACAAGCTAACAAACATACTAACATCACAAACCAACCTTTGCGCCTGCTAATGAGCTATTTTTTTCAAAATAGCTCAAAAAAGGTTATTCATGCAATACTCACGCGAAAAAAATTAAGTAGAAAATGTTCTCCAAAATCACCTACTTTGGACTCTAGGATCCTGTCGTTCAAAGGTAGATTTACTATTATCAATCCAGCATTAGATCTTATCCGTGTTTAATAAAAATAAATCGAATTGTCGTAATTTGCCAGGTGCGATCCCCGAGTGTTTCCCCCGGAGAGGATCTGATCGTACATAAGAAGCTGCCAATCACAAGAAAACGCGCGTAGGCGTTTGTTACGATTAGCTTTGCTTTCAAAAATAGCACGTTCACCATGGTTTATTGCACATAACACGAGTTCTATTTAACAAACGCGATACCAGAAAAGGCACAATCATTTTAAACTTCTCAGGATTTTTCAGGCGATTCCCTTTTTGTCACAAGCCCCCCTGGTCAAAATCACAACGTACATACCGTAAGTAAAAATGCCTTCCATCACGTCACTTTTGATAGAAAAAAAGCCATTTCTATTGGTAAAGAAAAGCAGAGATGTAATATATTTTTATATATTTGATACAAGCGATTTCTTTTTGCGAGGTTCGGATATATGATCAATTATATTAGACTAGAAAATTATGGTAGAATTAGATGGTGATAATAATTTATTGAAATAAATGCTGTTAATTTTCCACGATAGCTCATGTGTTGTCGTTTTATGCTTTAGTTTTAATATAAACCCCGTATTGGTTTTTTTATTATTTACTGGCTTTCAACACTTCTGAACCAAATCAAAAAGCTTATCCCGCGCTCGTGGTGTATTTTGTGTTTTTATTTAATTATATCGCCTTGGCGCCTCGCAGGCTACCTTAGGCATCCGCACAAATCTGGTTTTAAAACGTATCAAAATTATCTTCCATACTAACGTTTTCGCATCGTTTTTAACCTGTGCAGAATAACACGTTTCCTTTGCGCTTTCGTTTGCGGATGTGGTCTGAGATCGACATCACCTGACAAAATCAATGACGTGAGGGACTCGTTTTCAAAACCCTCCGTTTTAATCCATCCACACTACTTTTTCAATACGCTGCACCACAGGTCTACTATCCTCTGTTAGTGTGGTGAGCTGTGCATCTGGAAATTGAAGATATTTGCATAATTATGCAAATTTCTTATATGGCGTCGTGTTTGGTCGATGGTTCGTACGGTTCTTTCGTTGGACCGTCATGGACTAAAAGCACTTGCTAGGGTAGGGTAATGGATGATTTTGAACTTGCTTTATTTCTGAAGAGAGATAATCACTCACTTCATGTTTATCGTATGTAAATCTCGTCCAGAAAGTCCCGATAACTGTTATCTGGGCTTATCGAAGCGAGATAAAACTGGTTAATGTATCTGAAAGACACCGTAAGATTCGTTTTACAAGGAGAGCCGAGAGGGTAGAGTTATGTTTTGCGACTACTTATCAGATAGCTACCCCCTCAGAAATCTAGTGGTTCGCACCCATATGACGTCATTTATTTGTAGACCCGACATCTTGAATTCCTGGAAATCAACACTTGAAAAGTGCAGATACCAAAGAAACTTACCACAAGAAATTAACTTAATAGCAAAGAAAACTTAACAGTTCAGACGGCATGCCTATAAAAAATAGGTTGTCATGACGACATCACGTGTCGTACGAAAAAAAATAATTGCATATCTAATTAAAAACCGGTAAAGAAATTTCAAGAAAATCTTGAGCCCGATGGTTAACAAAAATTTTTCCCCTCCCAGGTTACAAAATGAAACGCGCTAGGTTAATTCGACAATTAAAAGGCGCACTGCGTCCAAAATGCAAAAAAAGATGATGTCTGCTTTTTTTGTTGCATGGTACCTCCTCATCTAAGTGCGCTTACCATTTGTCAGAACTGGCCGGCGTTCCAAAAGGGTACATACTAATTCCAATTTTACCAGTTCTGGCAAATAACGGAATGATATTTACGAATTGACAATCCGGCCAGGCAGTTCTGACAATTGGTAAGCGCCCTAAAAAAATATCTTGTTGAATAGAAACTTTGTTATGACGTGCTTTTCTTATCACTGAAAAGCGTGCAAATGTTGTTTGCCCCAAAATCTTTGACGTATTTGTCAACAATAGCGAAGCGCACAATTACTATTTATAGAACTAAAACTCAGACAAACAAACCAAACGTGACTCTCAGGGGATTCCTAATAACAAATTTCTATTGTCAGAAATGCAAGAATAAACAAGAATATATTATAAACTCAGACAAACACGAGTACTGACGTCATTTGTGCGCTTTGCTATTGGCTCAAGATTCTAATCAATATTCATGAAAAAATCGCAGTTCTCGCTGCAAATCAAGCAGGTCCTGTTCATGTGAAGATGTCGTGGAAGTTATAAAACGTTTTGGCGCTCTAGAGGAAACTTGGATGACTCTAGGAAGACAGTACCGCCAAGGAAGAAGTCGCCCCACAACTCCAACCGAAGGTAAGAGTTGCTTTGCAATAAAATTACATTTGTTGAGTAAAAGACTAAAATTTTGCTCGATGAAGTGAACACGTGCGTTGAGCTTCACTTCGTCTTACGACGTCGCTGCGTTTTGGTATTGCGTTTGTCTTGTAATAAGCTGAGGAGTTGTCTTTCGAAAACGTCTCTGACTAGTTAACTTTGTTCAAGCTGAATATACTTTCTAAAAGAACATTTCATAGTTCAAGTTTCTTTTATTGTATACCATTAGGGACGGACCATTTAATTTTTGTGGGGGGGGGGGGCAATTTCTTTTAAGATGAGTATGAATTTTTTTTTTTACCAAAATGCTTGAAATGTTTTACACGTGCTTTCTTGTGCATGATTTTTTTCTCTGTAAAATTTCTTCTGCAGGAATTTTTTTTGGTAATCGCCCAGCGCCCCCCCCCCCCCCCCCCCCCCAACAAAAATTAAATGGTCCGTCCCTGAACTGTTGATGATCAACATCACCTAACATTCAACATCACCTAACATCACCTAAAATTCAAACCGCAGTCGTCTGTAAAATAAAACAAGTGATTGAACATTTTGTCTTATCAATCGTTCATTTATATTTTCAGGAACTTAAAGAGTATCAAAGTCAGGAACATGAAGGGCTGAAGAAACAATTCAAGAATACAAACAGGAATGGACGAATCAGGAGGGATCTCTTTAAAGATAAGAACTTTGTTTAGTTCATATATTTTGTACAAGTGGTGGCTGAACATGTATTGATTTTGAGGAAGAGCGAATTCGGATCTGACTAATAATTGACTGAATCTACTCATCAAATTGATGTGAAGCCGGTGAGATACTGAAGTTTATTCATTTTTCTGAATCGCGTACTAATTAACCGTCAAATCAGCATAGGTTTTGCAATGGGAGGAAGGTCTTGGCTGTTAGGTAACTTCTAATAATTTTAATCTCAGCCACCATTTAGACGTTGGCGATCGTTTAATTTATACGATTCATAATTTGACGATTCGGAAAAATTTCCGTATAACCCCATACATTTATTATGCATGCATACTTCATTACTTATGTATGCGCGCTATTGTTTTCTTAAACAATGACAATTCCCGCGTGTATTGAATATATACATCACTAATCGCTACTTACTTCAACAATAAAAATGGATTTAGTTGCGGCGTCTCGTTTTTTCTTTCCTCTCGCTTTCTCCTCCTTCTCATCTCCGTTTCTCTTTCCCCAGTCTTTTCTCTCCTCAGTTTCTCGCCCCAGTCTTCTTCTCGGTTTCCTTTTTACCTTTTTATTGCGGCGGCACCGTATCTCGAACCGTGACCCCTTGATCACATCTGGATTACTAGTCCATATGCTATACCACTACACCACAAGAGCTCGTTGAAAGTTACCGACCAATAATTACATTTTATTCATGTGTTCTATGTTAATTACTAAAAATCAACATAACAATTTAACCCCAACTCCCATGGCAGTTTACACGAAGGAATCCTTGTCATGTCTTTGCTATTGGTTAACTGTGAGAATAAAAAGGAATGTATTTCCATGCAAATTTCTTCACTGAGTCGTCCTTCAGTTTCCTTTCGACTTTCTGCCGTGTTGTTATTATTGTTATCATAACGTTATGACAACAGTACCTCCGTCTTCATCTCCATCTACGTCTTCGTCTGTCCCTTTGTGAGCGTCCTCTCGTCCTCTTGTCAAGATGAATTGGTTTTCGTTGTGTTCTCTATTACAAGATCACGAACGGTGCATAGATTGGTGCAGAGAACAGAACCTACTCGCGTCGGCCGCGAAGTGTCCTAGACCTGAGTGCTGCAAAGCACTAACCAAGACGAAACGCGCGAAATCGCGAGACGGGTTTGAGTGGCGATGCTCGAAGAGACATTGTAATGGCATGGCATCACTGCGCCAAAACTCATGGTTTTCTACAGGAGGTTTTGTGGCGTAAGCATTATGGAGAGGATCCCTTTGGAAACATCATCAAGCATATCGCTGAACTTTGCCAGGTGTACAAAGACCCGTGAAGTGTTCCGCGTAGCAATCTTATGCGTCATTCGTGATCTTCTTTCGTGAAATCAATAATACACCGAGTAAAGATTCAACGCATCACATCACAAGGTGGAAAACGGGGTAAAAACACCACAACAACATCAACGGTGAGTTTCAATTGATTTCTCTCTGGTTTATTAATCGACGCAGTTTCCCTAACCCTCATTTAAAAGCTAACCTATCGTGCCAAACGCTACGTTTTTAATTTTTCATTCGCACTACAACTCGATGAAAATGCTCTTTTTAGACCTAATTTGAAAAAGACAGAAAAAAAATGAAAACGAACCTGTATAATTTATGCTATTCCCAAAGGCAGTCTATTGTTTTCTCTATTGTTCTCTTTTATAATAGCGCGTATGCATAATTAATGTATGGGGTTATACGGAAATCTTGCCGACGATTCAGTTTACGGCTTTTTTGTTTTGTTTCGGTGAACGTATCAGTTTGTGCCAAACAACTGTCAAAGTGTGATAACTGCTTACAAAATCTCACTTACAAAGGAAATACGATTTTGTTTGGTCGATCGCTTAGCGTCTAGATATAAACGTTACAGTTAAGTTATAGACCACTTTCATAATGGCGGCCGATTTATTTATTCTTTTATATGTATGTTAATTAGCCTCACTGGCCTCGGTAACATGTGCAAAATTCAAAAGAATTTTTACTCTAAAATGAGGCCAGTAAGGCTAATTAACATACATATAAAAGAATAAATAAATCGGCCACCATTATGAAAGTGGTCTATAGCATCAGCTGATGTGGTGACTGTTTGTATTTTTAAGATGGCACTGACAGTTTATCAACTGCAAATTCAGTCTTAATTTGGACACGTCTAATTATTTGTTTCCGTAGTTACATTGTCTGTTATAAAATAACTTTTATTTTCAAAATTTTTTTTAAAATAATCATGGCATTGACAGTTTTTCGAAAACTTATTCTTTGTCAGTGCACGTCAAATTAGTTGATCAAATTGTCTGTTATAAAGAAGAACTTTCTTTTTCCAAATATTGTTTTGTATTTCCTCGGTAATTTTAATTTACACTTTGAAACGAAGTACGATTTGGTATGAACGAGAGGCTCAAAATGAAAGTTTATATTTTGTCCACAAATTCGTGAGTTTCCAGAAACAAGATTAAAAACATTTCAGTTGTTTTAGAAGGGCACATTTTTATTCACTTTTTCAATTTAACCAAAGTCTGGCATAGTGTTGAGAAGCAATTGTCTGTTGAATGTTTTAAATTGAATCCATTGCTCCAAACTTAGTAAACGATCATTTTAAAGGAAATTTTTGATAAATTGGGCTCGTGCACAATTCGATCTATCGCTAGAATGAAAATAGACACGTCAAATTGGCAGTTAAAATATCTTTCCCTTTCAAAATTATTTGAGTTAATTTTTTCAACTATTTTTTAATTTAACCAAAGTCTGACATTGTATTAAAAAAGGAATTAATTAGTGGGAATATATATTTAAAGCGGACACTTGTCGCCTGTCAGTGCCCCCTTAAAATTATTCACACGTTCCCTACATCAACTGATTGACAAGAGAACAAAGGCCTTTATAAGTTATTTCCTTTTCACTTGTTTTTTCTTTGATCCACGGAAAATTATTCTTAGTCGCCCATGCTAAAACATTATTAGGAAGCTTTTTCATGAGATTGAGTGCCTGTGTTCTCGTGTCGATCGTACGTATATTTAGGAGCTTAGTTTATAAAGCCCTGATGTCTGAAGACATGTTGAAGAAAGACATGTTGAAGAAAGCCGGTATTTTCGATAATCAATTTAGACCTTGTAAATGGTTTAAACCCAGGAGTATCAATAGTCTGTCGAGTGTGATCGTCTGGGTTAGTGTAGCTCTGAAAAGAACTGTTGTTGTTGACAACGACTGACGTTTCGACAACCCGAGCGGAAGTCATCTTCACAGTCATGTGAATTATAAAGTTCTGACGTTAACGACAACTACCAACAAATGTTAAAAACAAAGACGAACCTAGCGACAGACAAGGAGAAAATGCTGCGACTACCAAACATACAACTGGCTGAATACAAGCAACAATCACATTGCTGAACCCCATTTAAACACTTATCACAGAATTGAGTCTGCCAAATGTGTTACCTGCAGTACGGGCTACTAACTCCACTGTCCCGATGCCAACAGCTACCTGCGGTCTACAAACGACTTTTCAACAGGACAGACAAACATTAATCCGACAAAAATTACACTATCAATGCACGGATCGAAACCCACCAATCACTGACTTAAGGTGGCTCGACTGGGTTTTTGAGTGATGATACCTTTTAACTTAGAGAAACTTGTATTTACCACCATAAATGAATCGACTACAGAATGATTAAAGTTTCAGATAAGGTACGTTTTATCGAAATCGGAGTTGCCATAGCAACGTTATGACGTCAGTCCCTGTTTTACATAATACCGAATTACTGGAGATCAAGAGATAATTTTCTAAAACGCTCTCTGGATCTTAGACCTGACGTACTTGTCCTAAGGTCTGCAAAATTTTAAGAATTTCTATGAAAGTGTTTTTAAGAAAATTTCGAGTGAAGTTTTAAGGTGTTTAAATATAAGCAAAAACAAAACAATTTTGAAATATTACTTAAAATTGTGTCTACAAGGCTTGATGAAATAATATATTGGTCTTATATGAATTTTATACCATCCAAATGCCTTCAGTGAAAATCTCAAGGAAATCGCTCTGTTTGAATTTCAGAAGTATTGGCTTGAATATGAAATGGCCTGGAGTGTTATTTCGCTTTCATATCAAAAATTAACCCTACACTTATTAAAATAGTCACAAATTAAAAAGCGATTGATGAATGTATTTTAAACTTAATCCTCATGAAGATTAATTAATGTTTAATACAATTTCCAGGATTCAAATTCATTGAAACATTCTAAGGCTGTCAATTTCTAGCGCCAACTCAGGAAAATATTGAGCTGATTTTCGCACTTGTGACTTGTTGCTTCATTATGCGTCTCCATTGTATCAAATCGCCGTGGAATTGTAACTTTCAGCACATCATCATGAATTCATATAACACTTAAAACAAAGCAATGATGAATTTTTGAATTCATTATGTACTGAAATTTACAATTGCATGATGATTCGAGACAATGGAGACGCATAATGAGAGCAACAAACCATTAGCATGAAAATCAGCGCAATGTTTTCCTACGTTGAGGCTGAAAATTGACAGCCTTAGAACGTTTCAATGAATTTAAAACTTGGCAGTTGTATTGAATATTAATTAATCTTCATGAGGACTACGTTTTAACAAAATTCATTTGTTGCTTTTAAATTCCTGACCATTTTAATAAATGTAAGGTCAATTTTCGATAAAAACGCGAAATAACATTCCAGACCAGTTCATATTCAAGCCAATGTTTATAAAATTCAAATAGACGATTTCGCAGTGATTTTCACTCAAGGTATTTGGATCTGGGTATAAAATTCATTTCAGACCAAAATATTATTTCATTAAGCCTTGTTTTTAATAACATTTCAAAATTGTTTTGTTTTTGTTGCATTTTAACACTTTAAAACTTCACCCTAAATTTTCTTGAAAACGCTTCCATAGAAATTTGTAAAATTTTGTAGACCTTAAGACAATTATGTCAGGTCAAACATGCAGAGAGCGTTTTCCAAAATTATATCTTGGTGACAAGAAATTCGGTCTTGCGTAAAATGGAGACGACGTTATTACGTTGCTATGGCAACTCCGTTTTCTATAAAACGAACCCCATCTGAAACTTTAATCTTTTACTAGTACAGCTGTGGCAATAGATTTTCCGTTGGATTGTTTATGTTGATACATAAGTTTCTCAAAGTTAAAAGGTATCGTCACTCAAAAACCCAGTGGAGCCACCTTAATTCTCAACAGCCAATAACATCATGGCTCTGAAGATGACTCAGTCCGCTCAGGTTGTCGAAACATCAGTTATTGTCAACAACGACAGTTCTTTTTCGAACTACAATGTACACCTGTTATACAGACCCATGAAAAGAAAACAAATCAAATCCTATCCTTTAAGGAGGAACAACAAATCAGATAACGTTTGGAAGTCAACTGCATAAGCAAATAATTTACACTTTAGTTGACCTTTTTTACTTGCATGGTTGCTCAATTTAAATTTTCATAAAATGATGTTTCGGGTTTTTAAATATCGTTATTCTTCAAAGTCAATTTTCAAAACTATTTTAGCAGAATTTGTTTGCAAAATGAAATGGAAACTCGCTCTCAAAATTACTGGCACATCTTTCTCTATGATCTCAATTTGTGAATTGTTTGTTTGAACAAGTTGACACAAAATGTTCATTCAGTCGCAGTTTCTTAAAGAATAACGTGGCGTTTTCTTATGAGGTTATAAACTGCTTTTTATAGTCTATAGATAGGACAATTTTCTGTTGTTTTGATGCTGCCGAATATTTTATTAAACATTCACTTCCTCGATTTGAACAAGAGATAAAGGACCGATTAGAAAAAGACGAATTATTTCTTCTCTAGTTCCGTTTATTATTTTTATGGTCTGTATAACGCCTTGATTTGATTTAGGCCATTTATGTTTGTTTCTATAAATTTCAATTGACAAAAAGGAACGTGTTTAGGGTAAAACTTAGAACCAGACATTGGGTATTGTAAATGGGCTCTCTTAAATTTAGTTTTTAAGTGAAGGAAAAGACGTTTTTCTGTTGGCATTCCATGTAGCACAGAATGAAACATTTTAGTTTGACTATGATAAATTGCTCGTGCACAACAAGATCTCTGGGAAGAAAATGGAGCCAACCAATTGTCTGTTGAATGTTCTAAATTATTTCACTTGCTCCAAACTTAACGGTAATTTAATGTTAAGTTTTTTTGATACATTGCGCTCGAGCACAATTCGATCTATCGCCACAATGAAAATGAAGCAATGCAATTGTCTGTTGAATGTTCTAAATTGTTATACTTGCTCCACACTTAGCAAATCTTAAAGGACATTTTTGGTGCTTAATCTACGTACTTTCTGTCATTCATGTGCTACAAAGGAAACTTGCCAACATTTTATAGGTCTTGCTATTAAAAGCAGCATGACAAGCTATGATGAAAAAAATCTAAAAAATGTCCAGTATCGAAAGAAATCATAAGCAAAAATTACTTATTAAATAAACAAAAAGAGAACTTATTAATGAGCCGGCTTCGATTTTCGTTATCTAAAACGTTTTATCTAGAATACAAGCAATTTTCACGAATTTTTTTTTAATAGCTTGCCATGTTTCTTCTAATATCCTTCATGTATGACATGTATACACTGTCTCGTGCAAGAAGTTTGAAAATTTAAGGCTGGTTTTCTCCGGCGACAGATATATTAGGACAAACATATGAAGCATGAACACACGTGTTCTTTTTATGCTGTCTTCGTAGGAATTAAAACGGCATAAGCATAGGCACAAGGAAAAGAAAACTTGGTCATTTTTCTTGTGTATATGTTTATTTCGCATAATTTCCAATAAGGGCAACATCAGAAGAACGAGTATGTTTGTTTTTCTTACATTTGTACTTGTAGGCTTATGTCGCTTATGAAAACCAGCGTTAAATTGTTTACAACTTTTTTTGCACGAGACGTTGTATATATTCGTTTGGTTGGTTTAAATTTTTAGTTGAAAATTTTTCAAGAGGTATCCCCTTAATTTTTTTGCCGAAATTGTTACCAGGGGAAACGATGTGCAAATTTTTACGAATTTTCCCGCCAAAAGACTTAGTATATATAGGAAGAGAAATTTTGTCACACCTTTTAATTAGCTAAATGATTTTTACTTAATTAAGCATTGTCCAATACAAATAAGAAAGAGAATAAAGAATACAATGAAACTGAAAGAACTTTTATTGTTGTTGACTACTAATTAAATACAATATTAATGGAAATTTTAAAAAAAACGGCGCATGCGTATTTTGGGCGCCAAAATTGTAGATTTTCAAACAGATGTTAGCTTGTAAGAATGATTTTTTAAAGAAAAAAACGGCGCATGCGTACTTTGAGCGCCCGTATTTTTCTAAGTCTTTTGGCGGGAAAATTTTAGAAATTTGAACAGCGTTTACTTAAAATAAAAACATTGTACATCAATGTTTGAACAAGTTGAGTAAAATAGTCTTTAATAAGCAATTGACAATGGTGTACTGAATAGTTACAGATTTTTTCCAAAAGCAAATAAGTCTAGTTGTTTTTTTTGAGCTATATAAAATTGAGTATTTGTTTCTGTTCTTGAAAACCTTGCCCATGGCAATTTTTCACGATACAAATTTCTTATGACTGCTACAAACAACACGAGAATTTTCATGGATTTGAACAGTGATTTCCAACCGTTGTAAATCGATCAGAAATACCGACAATTAAGGCACTTTGCTTTATAAATGCAGCATATAGAAGTCTGTTGGAAGCAAACTTTACACTGAGTAAATTGCCATTAAGTACTGATACAGTGCAACACAGATATAATAAACGCAAAATATTGAACGTTTATCTGCAGAAAGTCAATGAAAACTATCATTACTAACAATGAAAGCTGAAAAAAAACGGTCAAACGTACGTGAGACAAATGAAATGACCCCGATCGACATGAACATATTTATTGCAAACTGATAAAGGGCCACAAGAAAGGGGAGTTGTTTTTTAACTGTCCTTGACAACGGCCTAGTATTTACACTGGGAAATCTTGTTTAATATTAACGAAAAGTGAAAACTCGAAACAAAATTTAGAGCCAGTTTGCAGCCTTAAAACTTTGGAGAAAAAACTGAAATGCTCAAGTTCATCAGGGCTTCATTGTGATTATTCTTATTGATTTTCACTGCGAGTTCATTTAAATCCTTGTTAGAAGCTGACAAAATGAACTACTATTTCCAATAAATCATCTACTTATAACCTTAAAAACATAACCTGGCCTTCTAATTTCACACCGCAAACTGATAAGCAAAATCAGGCTCTTGGAAACGGACACAAAACTATAAACGAATTGCATTTAATTTCAAAACCCTGCTTCCAAAACACTCGAACAGAAAAATTGCCCTAATTATTGATAACTGCATAACGTTTAAAGATAAGAGGGAAAAACCAAAACTGACATGAACTACGATTTCAACAAAATCAATCGATTGGTAGCTTGATAAACAGCCATTATCAAGGTCAAAACAAAACAAAACTGACTTGTTACAAGATCTAAACTAAAAACAAACACAGTGACCTTCTAATTTCACACAGACAAAATGATCTTAAATATCCACTGGGAAAGCTTTATCGAAATTAAGGAAAACAAATTGAAGAAATTATAACTGACAAAGGCCCGGTTCAAACGTCGAACTTGACATGTGCCGAATCTAATGCAAATGAGCAAAATATATTGTTCTTGCTCATTTGCATTAGATTCAGCACATGTGAAGTTCGACGTTTGAACCGGGCCTTATAACTCACAGATACTGCAAAAATGTTAAATACAAAACAGAAACTAAATGAAGTTGAAGCTATAGTTTCGCTGACGATACAGCAGTTTAAAGAATGGTCTTAATTATTCCACAATAAAAAATAGCATTTCTTTCAGCGTAAAAACCCATACTCAAAACTCAAATTTACTAGAGAAAATGCAAATAATTATCACTGAAAGATAGGAGACATGACACTTACTGAAAGCTACCGAATTTAAATTAATTCTTTCTTAGTTACTACGATTCTATAAATGTATGAATTTAAAACGAAACCCGACTTGAAAAACACAGAAATGATACCTAGAGAGACAAATTAACGGCTCGGTAAAAAACACAAAGTTTCACGAGATTGGCAGTTTTGATCTCTGGACCTCCTGTCACGAAATAAAATTAGATAAACTGCAATCTTGTACTTTATTTCCAAACTAATTGTTCTGTATAGGTGGTTTTCATGTTACGTCATCGCCGCCATGCTGGTGGACATAAACAATAGTTCTCTCATTAGCTTCTTTTGTTCGTCCACCAGCATTTGTTCGTTTCACTATTGTTATCTATGTCTCTAGAGATTGATTGCAAACCACCTATTGTTCTGTTTTGCTCTGTAGAATCTTTCTTTCTAATTTAGTTGTATATTTGGTGGTATTTGGCAACATAACATGGAAATTAGGAAAGAGAAACACGGGACACGGTGGTGACACATTTTTTTATTTGCTTGATGGAATCTACATGGTGTTCTGAGAAGAAAATGGCAAAAAGTTTTTTCGATGTCGATTTTTTTCCCGTGTTTTAGCCGTCTTAAAACGTAAAATTTCACTTCCGGTGGAGTACGATATCGCGCAAGAAGAAAAACTGAGGACAGTCCGCTGTGATGTCAATACCAGAACGCCAGTTTCGCGGTTTCTCGGTTCCTCAGTATTTTTGGTATGCCTCGAGGAAGAAAAATGGTCCATTAAGGTGTGTTGTCTATGGTTGTAGCAACACGCGCCAAAATAACGGAGGAACTGAGAAACCGCGATACTGGCGTTCTGGTATTGACGTCACAGTCGACTATCTCCAGTCTTTCTTCCTGCGCGGTATTGTACCCCACCGGAAGTGAAATTTCACGTTTTTAGATAGCTAAAACACGGAGAAGAAAAATGTATATCGAAAAGCTTTTTTCGACTTTCTTATCAGAACACCATATAGATTCGACAAGCAAATTAAAAAAAATCTGTCATATACACTTTAACTAACCTAAGGGACGGACCGACCATTTAATTTTTGTGGGGGGGGGGGGGGTGGGGAGGTTGGGCAATTTCTTCTGAGTATGATTTTTTTTCACGTGCTTTCTTGTGCACGATTTTTTTTCTTACATTTCTTCTGCAGGAATTTTTTTTGGGTAATTGCCCAACACCCCCTCCCTCCCAAAAAAGATTAAATGGTCCGTCCCTAATAACAGACAGACGAATAAAATAACTTAAATGTTTATTGAGAGATCTGGTTTCCTAACCTCAGAAACCCCCAGTGAAAATTGCCCAATAAACCGAGAGTAAAACATTGAGTTATCCAACTGAAAACTAACGAATAAACCGGCAGATTAATTTACGATTTCCATTGAGTTTTAAAAACTGGCCTGATTTTTCAAGTAGCGGAAATGTTTTGTAACCGTGGAGGCTAGCACCTTACTGTAAGCCCTAACTGAAAACTGAACAATAATAAAATGATAAAAAAATCTAACAAACAATCAGACGCAATTAAAAGAGAAAACAGGTGGCATTGCCTTCACGTAGAAATTGTTTGAAGCATGTAAATCCTGAACTGACACTCGGAGAAATAGTTTAATTAAAGGGAAACTGTCCCGACGAAATAACGAAATTGTGTTTACTTAATTTCCATGTTATATCGCCAAATGCACTAAATATACAAGAAATTAGATGAAAAGATTCTATAGAGCAAAACAGAAGCAGTAGTTTGGAGAAAAAGTGCAGGATTGTAAGGATGGAAGTGAATTACAGTTCATCAAATTTGATTTCGTGACAGACGGTCAAGAAATCAAAGTTTCCATTCTGGTTTTTGAGTCGTTATTTTGTTTTTTTAGTTCATGTTTTTTTTTTTGCGTTCATCACATTTGGCGATTTTTTTCTTGTTGTTTTAATATTGCGATGTTGCAATATTTCGGAAATATTTTACATCTAACAGATAGCCCGCGATGTGCTCTACAAGATTAGGTAAATATTATGGGTTGTGGTGCTGCTGGGGGTCCGTGACGTCATCTAAGATGGCCGCCAAGATGGCCGCCATCTTGGATTTTACTCAAAATTCAAATTAATTGGGAAAATGCGAAAATTGCAAATATTGTTTGCTAGAGTTGCAAAATAACATACAATTAAACATTTTGATGCTTTTGGTAGCATTTTATATGATTTTTCACTGAAAAAAGGTGAAAAACACGCATTTTTATTCAAAAATGGGACAATGGGTTGACCTCATGTTACTTATGACATCATATCTCGTTACTATAGCAACCGGTTGTCGCCAATCTTTACCAAAATGTGTCTCGAGGATAAACGAACAGTTACTGTAAACGGCATTTGCTAATCTTAAATGGTCTTGAAAATATCGGAGAAAAACCTTAAGGGGAGGTGGCAACCCCCCACCACCCCCACCTCCACCCCCCCCCCCCCCCCCCCCCCCCTCCCCTTGTACGTCCGAGGGTTAAACTTGAAACTTTTGAAATTAAAGTTAAAAACACATACAAGCGGCATTTGATTTTCATTTAGAATAAATGCTTAAAAACTTACTGATAAGCAGACATAACTAACACAAAAACAAAAATTAGAACTCGAAAAAACAGACAGACAACTTATAGTTTTTTTTACCAAGAAATCGCTTAAAATCCTTATCGGCTGCCTAAAATCGTTATTGAAAACTGACGAACACCCAAAGCAGCCTTCAATTTTTACTACGTAATGGTGTCGTAACATATAAATCCTTGCTGAAAGTGATTTCTACTAGCCTGCGAGCAAGCTTTCGGGCTCGGGTTTGGGGGAGGGGGGAGGGGCCCCCTAGATTTATACAAATTAAATGTATTTATCATGGGTTACGTGACCCTTCATTCGGGGTGTTACATGGTATGTATACACAATTGGTTCAAAGTTTTTCTCTGATTTTTTTCAAGACCATTTATGGTTAACACATGCCATCTTCAGTAGCTGTTTATTTATCCTCGAGATACATTTTGGTATATTTTGGCGACAACGCTATGCTTGCTATGGTAACGAGATCTGACGTCATGAGTAGCATGAGGTCAAGCCATTTTTTATATACAAATGCGTGTTTTCACCTTTTCTCGGTGAAAAAAAAAACATAAAATGCTACCAAAAGCATCTGAATGTTTAATTGTATCTTATTTTGCAACTCTAACAAAAATATTTGCGGTTTCTGCATTTTTCCAATAAATTTGAAGTTTTAGTAAAATCCAATATGGCGGCCATTTTGGATGATTTCACGGACCCCCAGCAGCACCACAACCCATATTGTTTACGTTATATTGTAGAGCACATCACAGGCTATCTACTAGACGTAAAATATTTTCGAAATATTACAACATCGCAAAAACCCAGGGGATGGGTTGCAACAACCCCCGCCCCTTGTACCACGGTGGGGGTATAAGTTTGCGTGTAAGTCCGAGGGTTAATTTTTGCAAATTGACTAAAAATCCTAGGTGATTAAAAACTTACAAATAAATAAATAAATGTGGACTGGGCCGAAAACTAACAAATCCCCTGTCTCAACGTTAAACTTTACTTTGAATATGTAAAAGTGGAAAATGTATGTTTTGACCTGAACGTTTTTACACTGTCAAGCTACAAAGTTACTGCATTTACGGGTGATGCTTGAAATAATAAGTCTGTTGTTTTGTTCTTTTGTCAAGTATATTGTATTGTTGTTCTGTATCAAGTATATTCTTGCAGTTTGCACATGAGGAAAAAATTCAAAAATCTAAACTATACATCCTACAAAGCTGTTTCTAATATGATATGTGAATATCAGCGATACATTCTTTCAGAAAACGTTTTAGGTTTTAACGATGTTTTGCTTCCGTGTTGTACAGCTGTTGAAATGTGTCACGCAATTCAAAAAGTTATTTTTGCATTATAGATGCTTATATAAGCCGTATTAATGGCATTATAGTGAATGCAATCTTTTATGATGAGATTTTTGGTGTAATTTAGCCTTTGAAGTTTTTGCCACCATGTTGGTGTACTGAAGTAGTTAACAACAAGATGTTCGCCCCATTCATTTTTACTACTAGTAAAAATGTCTAATGCTCGTTCGCCTGATGACTCTTCAACGAAATGCTCTTGTGCTTCACAATTTGGCCCATATGTGTCTACAATTCCATAAACATTTTGGGATCGAAATCTGTACAGTTTTAATGCTTCCGAATGTTTATATGATGTAAGTGCAAACCAGGTATTGTTGTAGCCTGTGCGCTGACGTCTCCTATTTCATTCCTTTACTTTGCAATCATAAATCATTTTAACGGCTGGCTGTTTTAAAATAATATGTACGGACATTATGGAACTATAATTGCTTTTTCAAATTATTGGCTATATTACTGTTTTGCAATTGCCCTAAAAAATGATTTTTGATTTATTCAAAAACCATCTTATAATTTTTCTTGAAACTTCGTCTGCAGCTTGTGATACGCGAGTACTACAAAATTTGAAGTTTCGTTATGAAGTGTCTGACTAGATTTTGATAAAAACGACATTGTTTAGAACAAAGAGCAATAAGCTGGCGTTGCCATAGTAACCGATGTCTCTTGAAAACCAGTAAAATATAAAACTTTGATCACATTTCATAAATTTGGTGGTCTGAAAGCAATCGAAGCATGTCTTTCCTGCAAAATTTTGACTTGAAAACCTACTCCCCACGGCAAAAAAAAAAAAAGAAAAGAAAAGAAAAAAGAAAAATGTGGCAAGCCTCCTTAACTAAGTGGAAAATTAATTTCACCAATAATTATTAATTTCTCACTAAAATGATACATTTATTTTCCAAACTTAACTCTCAATTTCAATGTCCTTGTTGATATGTTAAATCGTACTGCAGTAAAATGGTCAAACGATGAGAAATTGTGACAATGCTATAACTGTAACATCATTCTGAAAGGCCAGACAATTTACCTACTATTTCGGTTTAAGCTCTTTATACGCAATTAATATTTCAAAGCAACATCTCTTCGTGCAACTGAAAATTTAAGCAAGTAAGTTACTAATATCAGGGGAACTAAACGAACAAGTGATAACAGTGGCTCTCTCTGTTTGCCACTTGTTAAGTCTGATGAAAACCCTAAGCAGGCAAAATTTAATAGAAAAGGGAAGGGTGACAAAATTACATGTATAATATAATACAATTGTAACTGAACACAGAAAACATGCCCTTTAATGTTTTCCAAAAATTCGTTTTGTTTTCTGTAAATTGTAATCCCTAATATGACTATGACATACATAAATCATAAATAAATGAATGAATGAAATCGGACAAAATGGCTGACCTTTTTCCTAAGACACACAAAATTAAAAACAGAAAAAGAAACCCTTATAGTCAATTTTCTCTAAGAAATCATTTTGTGACCTAAAAATCTGTACTGAAAACTAACAACAAACCATGTTGAATTGCATGCCCTAACGACTTTTACTGAGAAGTCGTTTCATTGAAAAATTGACATGTTAAATTGGCAAAATGGCTTATAATTTTGATTGAAACTTAACCCGGAGTACGATTTCCACGAATAAATTGGTCCATAAATGAATTATTTTATATTGACTTTTTATGTTTGGTATTGTCAGGGCAAAAACAGCATTGCATCAATAAGAAAAATAGGTCCGCAACGCGTACATATATATTGGTATATATTGGTATATTCTAGGGAAATTCTCAAGAAAGACGCATCATTCTTTGGATATTTTTTGATATTTTCACTTGGAAAACGAGTCTTATTTACTCCTACTTACTCTTGATGAACACTGTGAGACGACTTTTTGCTAATTCGCCTCGATTTTGACATCATACTGGGGACCGACATTGTTCGACGGTCAAATGTTATAACATTGAGAATTTGTGATTCTACTTTAACATTAATCCTTAAAGTTGAAATTGCTTAACTGCCTCCTGGATATTTATATATTTTTTTGTTTACGAGAAATGTATGGATGAAACAATGCAGTTATTCGATTGCCAGGTTTTATTCTTTTTGTGCTATCATTTATCATTTTGCACTGGACTAGTTTGTTCGTTAAATCGCGCGGCGAAGTTTGTTATAGCTGTGTTGCACTGTATCTCGACTGAACTAAGAAAATTATTTTCGAATTTGGCGGCGATAAAAAAAAAATTGAAAATGAAAGGTAATCTTTGAGTTGCGCTTAAAGTAAAACCAGTTTCTCTACCTCTTTCTTTCTTTAAGTTGGTTGTTTTTCTTTTTTCCTTGCTTGATTCTGACATTTATAGTTTTCTTGTATCCTGCATAGAAATAAAACCAAAATATATCAATAAAAGCCATCACGTTTTGGATATCAAAAAGGTAGACATGAATTATACTTTTTATCAACTGAGTTTTAAAATAACTAAGGTAAATTGGCCACCGTGAAAAGATTCAAAAGCTGACAGAGTGAATCACAAAGGGCTGACACTTTACGGATGGAATGGAATGGAATGGAATGGAATGCGAATGACGAAGGGCCAGCGCTCGTAACGTCACATTCCGTTGGCTGGTTTACCTTATAAACTCAGTTGTTTTCATTCTTTTTTTAGACATCCCCACTACAGAAGTTCCGAAATATATATATTAAAGCCTATAAAAATCAATCAACTCACCTCTTTAAACATTATCACATCGAAGTAGATGGAAGCTGTGCTATGATTTCTCATTTCTGTGTTAAACCTAAAAAAAGAAACTGTCATGTAAGTATACGTTTTCGCTGGGTAATGTGTCTGTCTAACTAAAAAAACAATCATAGGCCTGAAGTTAAACGGGACTGAAGCGTCCACTCACACTCTCCCTGGTTCAAATTTCTTTCGAGGGAGATTTTTTGTCTTGATCTCATTACACTGACATTTACTGGGACAACAGATATGGTCTTTTTCACTCGTATAGTTTTCCAGACCACAATTATATATAGTTCTCTTATTTCTTCCAGGGATATAGCAGCGAGGGTGAAAAACTCGAGCGAATCACGCCTACTCGTTGGAGGCGATTCTAAGTTGTCGTGAAGTTTTTTCCCGCAGGGAAAGTCGCCCAAACACGCCGGTGAGTCACCTCTCCCGACAGGCATGTATGATCGCTTGACTATCTCTGAAAGTTATACTAAACTACTCGTTGTCTTTTTCAGACAGAACCCATAAGACCTACATCTAATCATGAAATGCTTTTCCAAATCTCACCTCCTGAATGATGAGGTTGATAGTGTCTGCCACATTCTTCCATTCCGTCTTTGTCTGACATTTATCTGGAGAGAGAGATAAATTATTATATTTATTATTATTATTTTATGTCGATTGTAAGCGCTCTAACGATTATGTTTTTTGTCGCTCCCACTGACAATAAGCCCTAAGTGACATAAATGACGGCGCTTATGATTAAGTTCGTTATGTCCCTAGCGGGTACCAAGCTAACTGCCGATTCCCTCTCCTTTCTTGTTCTTGCCATACACTGAACTAGTCAGTGGTGAGGGGTCCGCCCCCATCTTAATTATCTTGAAAAACGGTATGACCGAATAGCCGAATTTTTTTTTTCAGTCTCTAACATAATTTCAATCCGCAACATCCCACCCCACCCCCCTCTCTGATCCAGACCACTAATACTTAACAATTAGATTATGAACTCGAGATTTCTATCGCGTGATTTTTTAGCTGATGAGGGCAAAGCCCGAATCAACTATCACGCAAAGAAATCAAGAGCAAATAATCTAATTGTTTTAGTATAAATCTACTAGACGTTCAAAACTTAACAACAAGACAGGCTGAGACGCGTTTTTATTGAATAATGATATAAATAACAATCGCACACACTCATAGATAGCGAGTAGCGTAGCCAATAGCGTAGCCAATAAGAGGACAGCATTCGTGATAGAACGCTAGTAGATTTCTTGTACTAAAACGCAATATTGCGAAAGAATAAAAGTAAATATAAAAGCGGTTATTCTTATAATAAATACGTACCTAATGAATCGTGTGCGTGAAGACTGATCACCAGGTGGAAACTCTACGTTGTTCAGAACTCGTTATTCCTCAACCAAACTTGCGAGGACACCTAAATGAACGGCGCAAAGGGGAAACAATTAAAGGTATTATAAGCTATTAAAAAAAAACGATCATGCTGATACCGTGAGCTAAAGCCACACAAAAATTGATTCAGTGAAAACTTCAAGACCTGTTAGAAGTAAAATTATAATTAACAAACTCCATGCGATTTATTTTGCCATACTTTACAATAGCAACACATCAGATACTGTGTACCACACTGATAAAATTGCTGTAGGTCACGTCAGTCCTTGTGTTTATCAAACCATACAACGGTTATTTACAACACACCCGATTTTTCAAGAGGCAGTTGACTTTTAAATATGGCTAAACATTTTAGCTGCAGACTAACTATGTGGCATCTTATCATGTCCAGTGTAAATTGACCAAAAAAATTTTAGATTTCGCGTCAGTCTGTGTGTATCTTAAATCATATACAACGGTTATATCAGTAATGAGAGTTAAATATGGCGGCTGAAATTCTAGTTGCGGACTAACAAAGTCAGCAGAGTATGAATAGCGTCGAGTGTAAACTGAATCAACCGACCGTTTAAGCCATTGCTTGAAAACAACCCTCAATAAATGCTGCAAGAAAACTATATAACAATATAATATTTTTCTTACCTAAAGTATACGTAGTTGAAGGCGTTTGAAAGTTATCGTCATTCACCCACGTGTTGACAAAATAAATCTTCGCTTCAGAAAACGTTGTGGCCTGCATGCTGGGGCACATGGCTTTGCTCCTCATCTCGAACAACATTAAAGTTATTAAGGTTTCGTTTGTCATCTAGAATTATCTGTCAACATGAATATATCTCCGTCACTGTCCTTCGCTTTCCTCGTGGTAAAGGTGCGAAGAAAAAATGAATAATGAATTGTTAATTAATCTATGCATTTGCTATTCAAATAAGAATATATTTTAAAAAAATATATTCCACAGTTCTTCATGGAAGCAATTATCCAGACAAACATGTTTCCGTGAATTTGTTAAGAAAAAACGTTCACGGTTTGTAGCAGGATGGATTAACAGTTCGTGGTTTTGTTCTCGAAAATAATTTCCCGTAAAAATTGACCTTTTAATAGCTGTATTCAAAAGCTGCAAGCGTAGATACCCTTGATTGATAAAACTTACTAAACTAAACAACTGTTTATATCTGTAAGAATACAGTCGCATTTCCTCGCCCCCAGTCGCTTTTACTGCAGAGGGGAGAGGGAAAGAGCTGATAAACTTTTATAAATTATCTTCGTGAAACACGATACTCCCCTGCCCCACCCACCTCCCTTTCCATATATCCAAATTGACCGAGAAAAAGCTCCTCACTTTTTAATTAATTGCTATGCTTCTTACAGGAAGCGATTATACACTTTGGATAGAACAAAATGGACGATGATCTGGCGACGTGTTGGGATGCCTGTGCGCGTACAACACGTCTTAACTCAGGAAACTGGCCGTTTATTCTCACAAAATAAAAGCATTTTATATCATCTCGGCTGTATACAGACAGGAGAAAGAGTTTGATCAGGCCAACGAATACATGGAAAAAATCTATGAGATATTAGCCTTTCATACGCACTTTAATTTAATAGAAGGGACTGGTCAAAAGGTATAAAGAGGGAGGTGAGGTTGCCCCGGCAGAGAGGGGGTGGGTCATCAGTTTTTGAGCCTTTGTAAAGGGGTGGGTTGTGCAATTTTCAACAAACCATGGAGGGAGGGGGGGTTCATTCTATTTTATAGTACTGGGGAATACGTAATATTTAAAAATAAATATTTCCAACTTACGGACCTACAACTGTTCTCGCATATTAAAAAAATACACACTTAATTCTTTGAGTAACTTTATTTATAAATGTTTTTTACATGTTTTATTGCTGCAACAGCTAGTAGTTCTGTTAAGCCCTATTCTGCAATCACAACATAATACTCAGATATTCATTAATCATTGTGTCAGATTTGATAACAAACCTTCAAAGTGGGCTGAATGATTCAGTAGATGGTACAAATCACACTTTTACTATTAAGCTGGCGAAATACGAGCAACAAATTTACCAAACTTGTCTCGCAACATTGTTGCGGAACAAGTTTGCGGTCGATGTTGCGCGTTTTACACCCCCTTCTCCAACTCGTCGCGCAACAAAAATTCTTGTTGCAGGTTGAAAAAAGTTGTTGCAACAAGTAGCGGTCGAGTCTACTTTCTGCAACAAAATTCTGATTTGCTGCGCGTTTTACACCTCGCACAACAAATGTCACAAATGTAGAAAAACAACGCTTCTGATTGGTTCGATCGTGAAAATTGACGTAAAATACCCCGCGAATAGGAAAACAAACATGGCGGATAGCACAATTTCGCCGGCAAAGTCCGACGAAGTTGAAGAAGAGCTCGCTGAAATGTCATTAGACAAAAAACTCCCTGACGAAAAGAAATAGGAGTTGATTAGTGATTTGAATAATTTTTTTTCCCAGAAACGATTTTGATTTTCAATTTTCTTCTTCTTGTACACTAGGGGACATAATCTTGCGTCAGGCGATTTTCACACGTGCCGTAAAATCGCAAGCTACATAAAGAATGCAACTCTTCAATGCTCTTTAAGTTCTTTAAGGAGGCTCCCAACGGATTTTTTTTTTTTTGCAGTAGGGTCGGTTTTGAAATCAAAATTTCGTAGGGAAGTCATGCATCGATTGATTTCATACTTCACCAAGTTTATTAAATGTGATCAAAGTTTTGTTTCACTTGTTTCCAAGCGACAGCAGTTGCCATAGCAACACCAGCTTGTTGCCCTTTGTTTCAAACAAAGTCGTTTTTTTTCAAAATTTAGTCAGACACTTCAAAACGAAACTTTCAAATTTTGTAGAATTCACGCACCACCAGCTGCACACGAAGTTTCAAGAAAAATTATAAGACAGTTTTCGAGTAGATCAAAAATATATTTCTTAGCAAAACAGAAATAAAGCAAAATATTTCCAAAATGCCCTTACATATTATTTTAAAACAACCAGCCGTTAAAATAGTAATTGCATAGTAAAGGGAAATCATTTTTGAGAGGGAGGGGAGGGGAGGGGAACTCTGTGCTCATCATGCCTTCATGGGTTTGGTACCTTTTAGACATGTCCAAGGTTGTTGCTATTAGGGAACTATTTAGGGTAGAAAAGGAAAGAAATGTCACTGCTTTCAATCTGAGTATAAGTTGAATTGTTTCAACGAAAAGTTAATTATGTTGTGTAGCACCTCTCACGGAAGGGTGGTGATGTAGTGGTAAGAGCATTGGACTTCAGATTTGAAGGTCGGTGGTTAGGGGCCTCGTCTCTGCTGTCGTTTCGTTTCCTTAGAAAAAGCCAAAATACATCAGTAAAAAACAAACCCATCAGTAAGGGTTCAGTTTTGTTTAGAATTATTCTACCAGTGCTCTAAGAGTAAAAACAAGTGTCTTGGGCTGCAGATGGCCAGGATGGAGATAGATTGCATCTTGAAAAAATTGTCATTTATCACTTCTCTCTTGGAAAACGCGCTAAAACTCTGATTATGGTTTATTCTCTGATTATGGTTTATTCTCTGATTATGGTTTATTCTCTCTTTGAGAATTCACTTGATATCTCCCTCTTAGTGTTCTATAAGCATTTTATGCACGATAAAGGTAGATAGTTTTAATTTGGGACAGTTTTGACCCAAAAACCTCAAAATCACCATGACATGGCTCTTTTAAGCTCTGGCCGTGTGGGTCACCAGTGGGTCGTGTGGGGCTTTGTCTACCTTGGTACCTCTCAGAGGGAAAATAACTTGTTATCAGGCCCACAGTACAAGATTCGGGTGCCTTTAAAGGTTTCTTTTCAAAATTTCCTATGAACAGTAATTCCTGTAACTATAAAAAGGGAACAATCATTCTACAGTATCAAGGCATGGCAGATTATGAAGGGCAATCTTGACTAACTACCAAATAATGACCACTACAACCACAATCATGCTTTAAGTTAATTTATTAGAAGCACTGGCTCATTCTTCATCATCCTCCTCCTCGTCATCATCATCCTCATCACCTCCCTGCTGCTTTAAGAAGTATGCCTTCTTCTGAGCCACACGAGCCTTGCGCTGTTGGAGGGACAACTTCTTGCGGTTGAACCTGAATGAGGAAAAAATTGAAAAATAGAAATGTTTTGAGTTAAAAAAAAAAATGTGCCAATTACCTCTTAAAATTCAGTTCTCTTATTTTTGTCGCCTTAATTCTGAGTTTGTACCCGGCGTAGCCAATCGATAAAAATCGGTACCGGTAAAAATCGATAGAAATCAAATGATTTTTATCGATTGGTAACGTAAATCGGTAGAAATCGATAAAACAATTCGGTGTGTCAAATCGATATTATCGATTTTGTTTGATTTTATCGATTTCTAACGCAAAACGTTCTTTGTTTGTTAGTGGTTTAAAAATTGCTGGTACACAATGAACAAAAATTAATGTACTTATTCAATTAAACATATTTACTTCACCATTTGTAACGTGAAGGAGTTGATTTTCACGTTCACAAGAAATACGAAATGCAGAAAAAATTTTACATTGTCAGCAACATAGAAATTAAAACAAAACAGCAACTACTATTATTCACAGGTTAATATCAAGGGAAATATTTTTCTAGGTCTCCTAATACAAGGTATATATGAATATAAAAATTACTTGTACTTAATGCCGAAATTGTGGTAATATTCGGTCAGCTACTTTTATTTTCCTTGGCCTTGGTAACATAGATCTACCACCATGATGGCTACAATTTGGCACCGAATAGATTAATAAGAACAATAACTATAATATAGCAACAATGATAAAACTAACAATTCACTGTTTAGATTAGCTTAAGATGGATACGCGCTCAGCTGAAGCGAATTGCCTTGTATCTTCGAGACGAACACAGGCAAGTTGGAAACAAATAGCTGAAAACAGTTCTAGTAGTGCTTGAAAAGGCAATTCTATTCACTTGTTGTCTCTTGATTTTATAAAATAAGGCGATTATAACCGATTTTAAAGGCCAAAAATTCACTCGTTAAAAATCGATAACAATCGGTGAAAATCAAGAAAAATCGATAAAACAAATGAGTGTGTCATCGAATTTTACCGATTGATCGATACAATCGATACCAATCAAATCAAATTTACCAATTTTTATCGATTTATCGATTGATAAATCGGTACCGATTTTTATTGATTGGCTACGCCGGGGTTTGTATGATTCGTATTTTGAGGAGAACAAAACTTTACAGTGGTTGAGCAACACAACAGCTTACAGAACAAAATAATCATGATCAAAAGTTATTATCAACTAATTTCATGAGCTGGCAAACCTCTTAACATTGTATATCAAGCAAAATTAATGGCACTACTCTTCCCAATAAACCACCACACAGACAAATTAGTAATCAATACAAACATGTTCATTGCATCATCATCACTTGTGTACCACATGATGCATATAAAATGGCTTTAAAGCATTTTGTTATGGGTGTCACAGTTTAGTGGGAAGAGTAATAGTAAGTATGGAGAATTAATATATTTTGTTGGATTGTTACCTCTTTGGCTGTACGTCCTTCTTGGGGACAGGTTTGGCTTCAGGGTTCTCACGAATAGCAGCATGGGCCTTCTTGAATATCTCCTCAACCTACAACAAACATCACAACACATCTTTTAACAGTGGACTCTGCTAAAAGGGACACTAAAAGTCTGAAGCACTTTTGTTGTTTAGTGCATGATTCTTAACACTGGACTAATGTTGGGGGGGAGGGATATTTTCCAGTAGCAACTGCAGTGCTCGACCTTAGCGGTAGTCCACTAGCCCATGGCTAGTAAAAGTTGGGTTTGGGCTAGTAAAATTTGACGACCACTAGCCACTGGGCTAGTCGTGTTAGAAGAGGTTTTGAAAAGATAGTTGATCACCAAAGAGATAGAAAAAGAAAGAAAGAAAGAAAGTTTTCTCGCATTTTACGATGGATAACTCCATGGACGACTCCAGCAAAAGACTGCTGGGAAGACTGAACACTTGTGTGGCCTAGTAACTCATGGACAGGCCGCCATTTGATCAAAATGAAGTGAGCGCAGAGCCCGACCAAAATAAAAGTGTGCGCGGCGTGCAACCGAAAGCTTGAGCCTAAGGCTTGGCTACCAGGTGATGCCTGTTGGCTAGTAAATTTTAAACCTCACCAGCCCAAGGACTAGTAAGTTAAAAAGTTAAGGTCGAGCACTGAACTGTAACCAAAGGTTACACGAGTGCCTCAAACTATTAAAGGGAATCTCGGCAAGAAAACATATTTCTTCTAGATCATTAGTTTGTGTCATTGTTAAACTGGTTTACAGGTTTTGAAGGTGATTACAAATCTTCAACTCATGAATACTGGCATTTTGTTTCTGCATTTTTTTTTCTTTCAAATTTCCCATGCACTGCCATGTTTGTTTTTACAAAGTTTGATGGGAAATTATGATGTCAGTCGTTGTCGCGAGCCTTCAATACGACAAGTCAACACAACGTAGATTTATAAACACAATGTATATAAATGCTTTTAATGTATTTTTGGCTGAACATTGTACGGTTCTACCCTGAAATTACGCATTGACATCTTCAACAATGCAATGACGTTGTAAATTACCATAAAGAAAACATGGCGGTGCGCGGGAAATTTAAACTGAAAAAAGAACACTTCACATTCAGTTACCAGTTACGGAGATACCGACTTAAAACCTCAGCATGAGTTAAATATAACCATTACAAATACTTTGGCTCTAAAACTGTTTTTCAGCCGAGGTTCCCCTTAATCAAGATTTCAATTTTCAATAAGCTGTTGTTTGTGGCAGTGCGGGATAACATGTATCAGTAAAGCAAACAGTGGTTGGCTGCTGAGATGCAAGGATGCCCAGTGGTTTTTGTCATACATTGTATAGCCATTTCATGCTTGTTGTCATTTGTCGATGGCTCCCTGCCATTCCACCGTCTAGAAAAGTATGGAGTTATCACTACTTCCACTGATTTTCAGTGTGACGGTGCTGGTGGTTGCCACTCACAGGGTTGTCATAGTTACCCTCCATGCTCAGCCCTTAATGCATGTGGCTCCATTAACCTTTCAGGCACCTTCCCCATGCCCATCTACATGTGTTGGTAATGAGTAAATAACTTGTTGAAATTATTTAGGGAGAACTCAGCCTAATCAATCATCACCTGGTCTGGTTCAACACCATTCTTGATGTACTGAGAAAACTGTTTCTTGTAAGCTTCTTCGTCATTATCCCTCAACTCTTTCATGTAGTTGGCAACATGCTGGCCAAAGATATGGTTGCGGTGCGTTTCAGCATTAAACTCCCCGGATTCACCGTCATAACCTGGGAAACGCTTCATGCTGTGGACAACAATACAAGTATACATTATATGCCCAACCATTACAGTTTGCAAGTAATGAAAGTTACTTTAAACATTACAAGTCAAAATCTAGAAAAGATTACAACTCTTTCACCGACTGCTGGCAGTCCCTTTCTGAATAGTTGAGTGGGGAAGCTAATAACATGAGCAAGCAAATGCAGATCAATGCAGGGTTGAAAACTTAATTTTGACAGCACTCCTCATTTATGTGCATGCCTTTCAGAACTGCACAAAAAAATGTACAATTTGTACTTGCCCAAGAAAATTTGACGCTTGAGCGCAAATGAGCAAAACAAGCTCGGGGAGACTTACATTGTAAGGGAACAAACCATACAAGTAGAACTGGGTAGTGGTTGGGGAGAAAGGCATTTCACATCCTCACAGTCTAAAAGTACCCCTCGTGTGTAATGCAGCACCTCTTGTGTGTATTAGCAGCACCTACAGTACCGGACAGAAGTAACCTAACAGGGAACGCTTAGCAGAACGCGTTCCCCTTGGCGTTCCATTTTGCGTTCCCTTAGCGTTCCAGTTCAGTAAAATGGAACGCGTTCCCTTGTTTTCTTTCAGAACGCGTTCTTGGAACGGCTTTGGTGCTGTCTGAAATATGCGAGACAAAAATATATCGCCATAACGTTAATTTGCACCAGTGCGGAAAA
The DNA here is from genome assembly GCA_024195265.1 of Dendrophyllia cribrosa. NCBI lineage: Eukaryota > Metazoa > Cnidaria > Anthozoa > Scleractinia > Dendrophylliidae > Dendrophyllia > Dendrophyllia cribrosa. The sequence continues at coordinate 34,943,379 of JAJLRJ010000003.1, read as the reverse complement.
ATCCGGTGGGAAAATGTACGTAGAAGACAATTATAAATGAATATAAATGTGGACAGACCAACAGTAAGTTTTTTCTTGCCATGCTTTGACAAACCACGAACTGGACGAAGCAAAAAACTTGTCATCCGACATTTAATTGACAGAGACCGAATGAGCTGATTCTGCGATCGAACTTGCTCGCATTTTGGAGTGGATCATTGATCATCTGAACAATTGTTGTTGTTTTTTTGTCAGGCTCAAAAATGTGATAAAATATAAATGGCTGAAGAATCCTCAATAAAAAGTCCTAGCTTGCTTTTTCTTTGTTCCGATGTTCCTCCTTCCTGCAAAGGAATTCTTTAAAACGTTTCCGCAACAGTTTTCCCGTAAAAGTTTGTTGCGTGCAACATGTAATTTAATCGATGAAAACAACTTTCAATTGAATGTAAAAATAACATCTAACCAGAATGAAAGTGATTTCAGTCTTTATAATATCTTAAAGATGTGTTAAATTATTTTTTAATTTGTAATTGAGGCATGAAATGCATGAAATGTTTTTATGCAAATTTGTGTGAAATGTAATTTGATCTGGTGTTTTTCAAGCGCTTGAATCCTGTTGAATGTAAATAAAAACTTGACATTCACGAACGAAAAATGCATTTTCGTGAATGAAACCTTCTATCACTTGAATGAAAAAATTGTACCTGATAAAACTCTAATCAGATTTTGTGTTTTTTAAGTCTCCCTGATCTATTTGGTTTTTGAATGTAATTAACATGAATTAAAGCAAAAATATATCTCTCAGTGCAGACAAGCTGAGCTGTAATTTATTTCAAGAACACATTGAGAACAGCCAATTCTAAACAGCAAAACATTTTCTTGGTCTTATATTCTCGGCTAGTAATAACTTTGGGGAATTGAAAACAACAGGACATTTTGAATTGAAATTTCGTCGCGTTAACATGAGTCATACGCAAATAGTCATGAATCAATGAATTTTGCGAATTTATTACCTTTCGCGGTGACCAAGTAAGCGAGTTCTCCGTCGTTTTTTAAGAGAGTTTTTATTTTATTTCGAGAACGCGTTCCCCCTAAAAATTTGGAAGTTGTGTAGCGTTCCATTTTGCGTTCCCTTGGCGTTCCATTTTGCGTTCCCTTAGCGTTCCATTTTGCGTTCCCTTAGCGTTCCATTTTGCGTTCCCTAGTGTTCCTTCAAGTTCCAAGAACGCGTTCCCCTGTTAGGTTACTTCTGTCCGGTACTGTACGTGCATGTAAAATGCATGTATACCTTATTATAGTAAATTAACACTCCATGAAATTAATGCTAAATCTCAATTTGTGTTAATTTAAGTCACGTTAATTTTTGCGAGTGTAAATTTTAAGTGGAGCATTAATTTCCGAGACCTTACAAATGTAAAATTTCACTCCAAATTCTGGATACTGTCCGAACACATACAGCAACTAGGAAACAATCTTCTCTTTTCTGCACACTATTTTTCAATATTTTTTATTTTTACAATGTAAAAGCCTTTAAGATATTTCATCTGCAATATTTCCAGTTCATTCTTGCTTTCAGAATAGCGGTTCTAGACATAAAATATCTAAAGTTAGAGACCTCAATAATCACATTAATTTTCTTCATTTTAAAAATCCCCCCCCCCCCCCCCCCCCTTCGAAAGAAATATTCCCTCCAAGTCACATTAAGTCGCATTAATTTCAAAGACCTAAATTTACAGGAGCGTTAATTTCCTATAATAAGGTAGTCTGTGTAGTACATGTATTTTACATGCTTTGTAAATGCGCATAGAAAAGCCCGATTACATTTTTGTGTATTTCTTTTTCAAATGCATGTATTTTATTATTCAAATGCGTGTAGTTTGTCAAACAAGAATTCGAGAAGCGACTATATGCACAACGAAGGGAAGTGAAATCACAACACCGCACAATTAGCGGACTTTCCAAGATTGCCCTCATCACACACACTCTAAATGAAAGATTTTGTTAAAACTGCCAACCAGTTAGCTCAGTTGGTAGAGCGTCGGACTACCGTGCGGGAGGTAGTGGGTTTGAACCCTGGCCAGACCAAAACCCAGGGTCTTAAAATAACTGGTAAGATCATGCTAGCTGTGTGCTCAACGTCTGCCCCAGTTCAGATGATCGCGTCATTGGGTGGTGAAGTTAAGCCGTTAGCCTTGTCTCGTACGTTTGTCAGTGTCTGTGGTCTGCTTTTTAATTAAGTTATGGGGGCACCTGTGTCACATTTAACATTTATTGTAAACTGCATTAGCAGTCTAGCAAAGTCCCCCGAACAGTGTTGTAAAGCGCATTTGAGTTTCACATAGAAAGTGCGCTATATAAATGTCACAATTGTTTTTGTAATATTACATGCAATTTGATATCTGCTGCGTGTTTGTTGTATGTTATGTGTACATCAAATGCATGTAAAATGCGTGTAAATTGAGTTACTACTACATGTGCGTTGTGCAAGTGCAATGCATGCGAGCAGGACTGTTAGGCATGATCATTACATCCATACCTGTGAGGGATATCCAGGCCCCCATCAACAGCTCCTTTCAGGGCACCAAACACCCTGGCTCCAGTTGTGGTCCTGGCCAACCCTACATCCAAGAAGGCCCTGAAGGCCCCAGGAGAACCTTCCACACTTTCAACGTTGTACTCATCACCATTGACCTCTTCTGTTCCAGTGTAGATCTCATGAAGGTTCAGTTTGGTTAACAGCTAATGAGAAAACGAACATACCCATTAGAGTGGACAAAGAAAAATACACCCACCTCAAATCATGAATCATACTTCCCAAGTTTTCTCCTCAAGGAAAAAGGTCATTTCAAGTTGCTTATGCCTAGTTATCAATGCAAAGGCATGGTGCAGTCTTTTACATATGAAAATGAGTTTTGTTTGCATGTGAATGAAAACCTATTTTCATATGATGACTGTGTACCACGCTTTGCTCTGAAAACAAGTATAAAGGCAATTTGGAAATCCCTATTCCACTGAGGCAAAATAATAATATATAGTTGACACTTAAAAACTCCAACCTTCAAGGGAAATAAAAAAAGCATTAACTTATTAACAGTTTCAGTTTTTGGAAAATGGAATCCAATGGCTGGAAATTAGGGGCAAAACAGTGTTTCCTTTACAAAGACTGATAGACATACAAGGCAATGCTACAAGTAGAAGTTTTTTCCCCTGCTACTTTTAACCATTATCCCAGCTACTTCAAAAATTAGTCACAGCCCTGGTGTGACACCAACTTCAGTGTGCAATTCTAAACATGGACAAACTCTTGATTTGTGGACTAGACCAAAAGACAAAAAAAATGTGGTAGTACTTGTAATGCACAGTACATCCACAGTTTTACTTACACGACGTGCTAGCAGAAGTCCAGTACAGTAAGCTGCAGCATAATTAGTCAACCCGACCTTGACACCATAACGGGGGAGTTCATGTGCATAAGCAGCAGCAATGATCACATCCCCTTCAAGTTTGGCATACGCTATCTGTGATATAAAGAAAATGGATTACCAATGAGCTTGGTACAAAAACATTGTATCATAACACCATTCAACATAAAATTTTGTTATTCCCAAACAGGTTGTCACACGTCAACTTGCTGAATCAACAGTCAATTTTCAGTGGTTAAAAGGGCACTGTTCCGTGAAATAACAAAATTGTGTTTACTTAATTTCCATGTTACATCGCCAAATGCCACCAAATATACAACTTAATTGGACAAAAAGATTCTATAGAGCAAAACAGAAGTAGTTGTTTGGAGAAAAAGTGCAGGATTACAAGGATGGAAGTGGATTACAGTTCATTGATTTTGATGTAGTGACAGGTGGTTAAAAAAATCAAACTTTCCGTTCTGCTGGAATTTTTGATTTTTAGTAGTGACATGTATTTTGTCTATTTGGTTCATATTTCTTTGTGTTCATCACTTTTGGTGATTTCCTATTTTAAGATGATAAAACAAGCTTAAAGCAAGCTCCTGGCCATAATCATGAAAACACAATATTTCAGCCGGGACAGTGTGCCTTTAAGTACAGTTTATTGTGCAACACATTATTGCCAAACAAAAGGTTGAACAAGTCGTACAAAGTATAAATCTCTCTTACAGACACCTTCATTTACTGACCCCTCTCTAAAGTTGAACTCTGATATAATGAACCTCTTCATAACAAAGACCCCAGTATAACAAATGTGTCAAACAGAACAGAGCCCCAATATAACAAACCCCTTTATAACAAAGACCCCAGAAGTATAAAGTTTTTTTTTTTTCAGCCCAATTAGAAAAGTGTATGGAACAGAACCCCGATACAACAAACCCCCATTTCTATGAACACAATTTCACAGTCCCTTGACACTTTTTTACAACAGGCCTTAACACTGTATTTCCAGATAAAAAACAATAACATGTGAATGCTAAAGTTCAAAGCCCAACTAGGGTTTTACACTGCCATTGATCATTATTATGGCAACAAACAATGGACCCCCAAAAGCAGAACCAATCACAAACCAAACATGACCTTCTGTCTATTTTGCATAAAGGGTCATTGTTTCCTGAGAAATCCACTACAATATTTGGGGCAGTGAAAAACTAAAACAGTTGGTTGTGTTTTAAACTACAAAGTTTGCATGTTATTGAAAGGCGCAGTTCCATTTGGAGCAGGGGTGGCACAGTGGTGAGAGCATTTGCCTCCCACTAATGTGGCCCGGGTTCGATTCCTGGCCCGGCGTCATATGTGGGTTGAGTTTGTTGTTGGTTCTCTCCTTGCTCCGAGAGGTTTTTCTCCGGGTACTCCGGTTTTCACCTCTCCTCAAAAACCAACACTTCTAAATTCCAATTCAATCCGGAATTTGAGGGCCACAGGTTTGTTAGTCTAAGACTATTAAGTGCTGCCCTTGTTAAATAAAGCTATAAAGTTATTTATTTTGGTTTGGTGCCATTTATTTGAGAGGACAGCAATAAACAGATCACAAATTGACTATTATGCACGTCTCTGAACACCTCCAAGATTGGCTGAGAAAACAATAGAACAAACAACAGAACAATGGACCCTAGCCCTGAAAACAATACATGTGCGTGATAACCAGGTCCAATGAAATTAGTGGTTCTAAAGAGGTGCATGGTTGACTACTTGCATTACAACAAATGTTGCTAGAGTGTACCAACAAAATCTCAAAACAAGAATAGAAGTAGAATAACGTAATGAGTAAGGAGAATTGATAATTCGAGGTTTAGACTTGGGCTAAGACAAGACAACCTACATATTTTTTACCAACCTGGCAAATAATGTCCTTATTTGTGAAGCGAACAACAAAGCGGTACTTTGGCGTGTTGTATTTGTTCTTATCCTGAGTCACCAGACGTTTGCGGGCAAAATAATCAGTTTTACCCTCTGTAACAAAACAAGAGAAACATCCATGTGACTTTGAATTGAATCGAAGCCTTTGAAGCAATAAATTTTTAAGTTTGAGGCAAGCACGGAGACGATCAAATAAGAAAATTCCAAATAAATATAACCAACCTCGCCTTCTCTTAAATTTGACTTGGAAACGCTTGAAGTACGCCTTGTTCTTGATTACTTTGACGAATCCCTGTTCGAACAAATTGAAACTTATCAGACGCGCGGTCTCCAAACTTCCGAGCTTTCATCTCTAAATATCTAAGCCATCTCAACATCATCTTAGATAAAAACACCACAATAATAACTTGAAATCATCGTAGAACTAAGGGTGTATGTTATTTTTATTCAATCCTTACCATTTCTAAGGTAAAAGATGGGAAATTTTAGGACACTCCAGGTAGCTTCGGCTGGAGGCTGACAAAAAATGTAGAGAGGAAGGTATCGTGCGGTGCGCGGGGTTTCATGGGATTGTAATTACGTCATGATGTGTTCACCGGAAGTTGGGAGTAAGGGATTTAAACCGAAAGTAAAACTTTCACCTTCACTGACGTCATATCAAAATTCAGAAGCAGTTTTCGATTCTAAAATGTTCATGGAATCGTAGAGAGCTTAAAACTACACATCTGGGCCAAATTTGGAAGCGCAAGAGCATTTCATTCAAGAGTTATAGGCGAATGAGTATAGACATTTTTAGTAAGAAATGTATGGAGCGGCCATCTTGGTGTCCCACTTAGGGACACCAACATGGCGGCCAAAAATTTAAAGACTTTAAAGTCTTAATAACACCAAAAATCTCATCACAAAATATTGTATTCACTATAAGAGGCATGAAATCGGCTTATAAGCATCTATAATTCATTAATAACTTTCAACTAGTTCAATTTTGTTTATTTTCACGGCTTATCTGAAATAGCGTGACGAATTGCGTGACACATTTACAACCTTTATAAATCGAAAACGAAACATCGTTAAAACCTGAAACTTTTTGTGAAAGATTATAACATTGGTTTCCACATACCATGTTAGAATGTATGTATACTATAGATTTTTTAATTTTTATGACGTCATGTGAAAACACTCTATAAGCATAGGCAACTCTATTTACGCAAACACGAACAGAGCTTTGACTCCAAAAATTGCTTCGAGATCCCAGACGAATCTTTGTTTACATGTACATGCAGTTATTGTCTCATTAGCATATACGACTCATTTTCTAATCGAGGATACGCTTAATTCTAAAAGCTTGTATCCAACCAGGTGAGCCTGAGGCCTCCAATTTTATCACCAGGCCCCGGTTGTTCAAAAGGTAGATAGCGCTATCCACCGGATAAGTCACTATCCTGTGGACAAGTAACAACAAAACCCTTTGTGTTATCCGCTGGATAGTGATTTATCCGCTGGATAGCGTTATCCACAGTTTTGAACAACCAGAGCCTGAAGTTCAGTGTCCGGTTTCACGGCACAGTGCGAGCTTTCAAAGCTGCGCGTCTCTGTTGGCCTGTACAGGTGCAAGCCCTGAATCCGTCAGCTGCTTCACTGGAAGGTTTCAGAAACTTTCCCTTCGCCAATGATGACGTCACAATAGCTAATCTGGCGCAAAAGCTACCTTTGTATCGCCGCAGCTGATGGGGTCACAGTCACATGTGATATGTGACCCCCCCCCCCCCCCCCCGGGGGGGGGTGTACTCTGCAAATTTTGGTGTGTGGGTGTGCCGCTGGGACTCTAACACCCTTAACCTATACTAGACCATTTTAGCTGCATTTTGCAACCCTATTCTAGACTAACTGCCGAAAAACCCTGCCCTATCCTAGACCGATTCCAGACTTGCTATTTTCCAGAAATTCGTTCACTATCACAGTTATTAGTTAACAGGGGTCAGTAAAAATGCCGTACTGCTCGCCGTACCGATTTTTAAATGCCATTTGCGACATTTGCCAGTAAACCTTGTCTAGACTGAATTTCTTCACTGAATTTCTTCACGCAAATGATCTATTCTGGACCAAAAATCTCTGATAACTATACCCTATCCCAGACTAAACTGCCTGAAAACCATACCGTTCACAGCGGCACATAGTATATAGCTCATATGTGGGAGTACCCCCCCCCCCCCCCCCGGACACCCTCCCGCACTAAATTGGCAAGATCAAGAATTTATTCGTGTAGAATGTTTTTGCAGATTTTGATAGCTAATATTTCCTTAAAAATTACACGCAAAGAGCTCAAAAATTGCATAGATTACTAAGTTTAACAAGCTCTTTCGACTTTTGAAGTCAATTCATATTTTGCACGGTACCTCAGTTCTCTATATAAATTCGTACAGCTAATGAAACAAAATGTAGACAATGACGTTAGCAAAGATTCGCCCGATAGAGAGAGCGCCGGCAGTAACTTGTATCATCATCAGAGCAGGCGGAAATGGAAACAGTTTCCTGTTCGAATATCACGTAAACTACCAGAAATAAGGAAGAAAACGGACGACGTTTCAACCCATTGACTCTTAGAGTTTTTATGCGAAAATAGCACATTGAAGCCTCTAATGTTGTTTTGACTATGGTCTGTCTGGTCAAATTTTAACCAAATTGGGATATTTACTGGGTTTCTTGCCTGTATCTCTGACCAGGAGTCATACTATCTGATCGTCCCCGATTTTCAGAGAATAGCCCTTTTCAATTTCGCGGTTAACCTTTCTCATTTGCATTACAATAAAATTCAACATGATTGTAGAAACTACAGAATTGCCCGAAATTGCCTCGCAACCACGTTGAATTTTATTGTAATGCAAATGAGAAAGGTTAACCGCGAAAGGGGCTATTGAGGGTCATCAAAAACACCTTTTGACGTGTCGTTAAAAAGTGATGACGTCACAAATCGTGCAAGGGCAGTGCGGCCCCTCACGGGCGGTTAAGGGCAGTTTAGATCAGTGAATAAATGAGGTGAAAGAACCAAGAACAAGAAAAAGTGGAGAAATCTCGACAGTTAGTTAGAATATTTATAGTTTTGATATTTGGACGAGGGGGTTTTGATATTTTTTGCCAATGACGTATCGTGGGGCTGGGAAGTTCCCGGAACCCAGTCCCCACTCGATACTTCCGCGAAGTAAATATGGCGGCGGCGTGAGAGAGTTGTTCCACACTTTAGCAGAGGTTTTCGCACCTTCGCCGTCTTCTCGGCAAAAATGGCTGATGAAAGAGAAACAGTAACGCTCCTTTATAGGATTTCTAACGAACTGAGGGGCTTCGACCTTCAGAATCTGAAGCATTTGTGCCATGGACGCATACCATTGGGGGAACTCGAAAAAGCAAAAGCTTCAAACGACCTATTCCGAGTTATGTTGCAGAAGCGATTGATTCAACCAGGAAATTTGGGCTTCTTAGCGAACTTGCTGAATCAGATTGGAAGAGCTGATTTGGCTGGTAAAATTCACACAAGCGGAGGAGATGTTACCATGCAAACAGAAAGTGCATTGGCAAGCAATCCATTGGAAGGGAATTATAGAGGTTTCTTGATGAAGCTTTCAGATGAATTGACCAGGGACAACGTCGAATCACTAAAATTCGTCGCAAATCTCCCAGGTATGTAACTTTGTTGCTTTTACAGCGTTTATGAAAGCTTGTTAAAAAGTTTACAAGCTAGGGAAAACGGTGATTTTGAAAAGTATGATCGTTGATTGCATTTGATTTTTCCGAAAATATTTGTTGAAATTTCCTTTGTTGGTAGATTCATACACTAGTCACAGGGAATATTGAGCTACGCAGCACAAGTGATACAAACAGGAAATCAGAGAATTAACTTTGTTAGTGCTGAGAACAACCCATAAAACTTACCACAGAGTAAATTTTCTGATTTCCTGTTTGTACCGATTGTGTTGCGTGGCTCAACATTCATTGTGCCCTTCACATTTTCATTGCCACAAATTGCCACCTTATTATCACCCACAATCTGCTTCTGTGCAGCCTCGTAGCTCACACAATATCTAGAGCGTGCAAAATCTAATCCATAGGTCGTTGGTTTCAAATCCCACCAAGGTCAAATAATTATGGGGAAGATATCAATGACGTCACCAATTGTTATTAATATGCCAACCAGAGCCTTATTGGCTGCCGAAACAAAGGGTTCTTTTGTTCCAGTGGTTGGCACATTTGAATAACAAAAAAAATGTTTGTAAACAGATATCATCCCTATTTCTTTGCCTCGTACATTATCCTCCTTTTCTTAACTAGTGGTAACGCTCGGTAGGAAATTTTTGGGTCATTCTCAGCACTACAATTAACCACACCACAATTAATCTGATTTGCTGTTAATACACTTGTCAGGGGGCAAACTTTCCATGTAAAATTCGCCACCCCCATGGGGATTCCCTTTTTCAGGTCATGGGGGTGTGGGTGGGGAAAACAACTGAGTAGTGCATTTATGAAGCAATAATTGCTTTATAAATGTACTAGTCAGTTGTTTCCCCCACCCACACCCCTCATGACCTGAAAAAGGGCACACTGAATGACTTGTTACAATGAGTGAGGCTATAGAATACTTTAGTATATGTTGTGGTTCAAATTTTTCTTTGGTTTGAAAATTTTCAAACCAGTTTAATTTTAATATTTTTCTTTGTCAGAGATTCAGTACTGATTACAGTGTGACCAGAAAAACCAATAATTTTAAATAATATTTCTTTAATGTTTACTGTGTTGCAACCAATTAGAATGTTCCCTGACCTTTGGTTTCTTTTTCTGACCAGATTTCACATGCCATTCAAAAAATGTTTTGGGTACTCACAATTTTTTTGTGGTCACACTCTAGTAAATATTAATGAGTTGATTAGCATTTAATCAGGAGATGGTGATTCAATTATGATATCTAGATGGAATTGATGAAAAAACTCAGAATGGAAAAGATCTCTTCAAATACCTGATTCAGCGTGGAAGTATTGGTCCGAGCAATCTGAACCACCTGGTAGATATGCTCCAGGAAATTCATCGCAGAGATTTAGCAGAGAAAGTCAGGAAATTCCAAGCCGATGGTAAGAGACTTACATAACTATGTACAATTATGTTAGTTATGTGTTTTAAGAAAAACAAACAAAAGAAACACTCCAAAAAATACCCAGTGTTTCCTAGTGGCACTACAGATTCTGTGTCTTAAACATAGATCCTTTTTTATCTTTTGTCTTGAAGGATAATTATTTTAAAATTTTAAAATGCTATTATCTCCAAGGCAATGTATTGTATTGACATAAAATTTGGCAAGATGATTAGTATTGCGGACTTGAAGAGCCTGTTAAAAAAATGGCCATGTAGAATAAAATGGTAAGATTTTCAGAATTTTTATGAAAAAGGAGAAAGGAAATGAATTAATGTATTTGACTGTGTCCCTTATCAGGAGGTGTTACAGGTCCTAGTGTGACAGTTCAAGCTCCTCCACCCAGATTGGTGACAGAAAAGCAACCAACTATGCATGAGTCAAGACCACCCACTATTCCATTATTGTCTCCGGCTGCTTTTACCCGGCCTCGAGCTTCAGGAGGTGAAAACGCTGAGCCACGGTTCCCTGTCCAGGCAATGCCAAATCCTGCAGAGTTAGTTGAACCTTTGCAGGGATTAGGAGTTGATGAGGAAGAAGCGATGCCTGCTTATCCCATGACACGACGTCCTCGTGGGATTGCTGTAATTATCAGTAATGAGCACTTTGAAGAAAATCCATCCCTGAGGGACAGGCAAGGAAATGAAAAAGATGTCCAGCATCTTCAAGAGCTGTGGCAGTACTTAAATTTTGAAGTGGTTTTGCACCGGGATCTTGATTCACTACAGATGTTCAGTGCTCTGAGAGACATTTCAACCATGGACCACAGTCAGTATGACTGCTTTGTTTGTTGCCTGCTCAGTCATGGTGCTGATGGAGGAGTCTTTGGCACAGACTGTGAGCTGGTGGAAATAAAAGACATAACAGCATTGTTCAAGGGGATTGCATGTCCTGATCTCGCCAATAAACCCAAACTGTTCTTCATCCAAGCTTGCAGAGGCCAGAATTTTGACAGAGGTGCACGGTTAGAGGCTGATGCATCAGAAGTGACCCCTGAAGATGCTATGAGGCACAATGCCGAGCCCAATGAGAGTCATTTTCTTCTTGGTTATGCCACCCCTCCAGGTAAATGTACTTTAGTTTGAATTTTATTACCTGTTTAAAATTTTGCATCATGTCTGAAAATGGAAAACTTAAGGTGGTACAATTGGTTAAAAAGCTTACAAAAATGACGCATTTTTATTTTATTACTTTTAGCATTAACATGTACATGTATAAACGACAATAAACGAAAATAAACTTACCAACCAAAGCAGTGTGGTGAGTATCACAATCCGTATGTGTCCACTGTGAGACAGAGAAGCACCGCCAGGATGACACAAGGATACCTGCGAACGAAAATGCAAAGCGCATGTCTACGGCTTCCCGCTGCTCGATACTTGCATCTGCAAATCCAATATGGCGTCTCAAAATGGCGCTCTTAGCTACGAACTTCAACCTCCATTTTCTCCGAAATTCACAAACATAACAATGTTACATCTACATGTACTAGCCGACTTAAAATAAATGCAAGATTATTCTTTACCTCTCAGCCAATTGTACCAACTTAAGTGTGACCATTAAAATGAATGCTATAACTAATATATATAGATAGGCTGAGCCTAACAGCATCGCTCTGTGAACAAGCTTAACTAAGGTGAAAGGTCGAAAGCACAAGAATTAAGATTGACGACCAGGCTATTTTTCAATTTTAGCAATTCTCAAAAACAGTATTACACGACCGTCCGCACAGTACATTTAGACCGTACAAAAGTTCACAGAAACAACTTTTTCTCTGTCTACAATAACTAGTACGACTACTTTCCGAATAAAATACAGTTGTTGCTTGTCAAAAATTGCCCGAGAAACTAATTTGGAAATCAAAATTGCATGAACAAACACATAAAAATGGACAACACAATCTTCTTTCAAAAACTTTTATTCAAATCTCCATTAGTTTATGTTTAAAAGCAAAACGCGTACCATTTATAGCGCATCGAGTTTGTCGAGCTGCCTTGGATGAAATTCAAGAAATCGATACAACTGAATTTAAGCAGGTTTTAAAAACAATTATCCAAAACTACACAAGAACACAAAGAAAAAGTCAATCACAGATTGATATCCACATAAATTCCCATCAAAAAATGTAATCTGTTTTACCTTTAAGTCCGTCGCTTGCTTGGAAATTCTTTAAATCTCCGCTTCTTTGGTTGTGAAATCTGTAATGAAAACAAACATCTCATGTGCCGCCCGCAAAACATTCTGCTAGCCATGGCCATGAAAAATGATGGGCATAGGTTTAGTTCTATAAGTATGGGGCTCCGCGCGGGCCTTTGGCCCACAGAGCTCCGCTATAACTCTGTGGTACCATTTATTATGTAATATATCAAACACGAGGAAGAGTGTTTCATGTAATATATTAACAAACAGGCTGGGATCTCTGTGACCTGGCCTTTTTTTACATGATGATCTAACAAAACTTTTCACACACTGGGAACAGATTGTGTGATTAAAAAATATTAATTTATCTCTTTTTTAACCATATCAGCCGAAATAAAATGATTATCTACATGTACAAATTACTGGGCTGTCATTAAGCCTGGGTCCAGGGATTTCCTCTATCTACTACACTTCTGATGTGGAGTCACAGTTGTGTAGTGGTAAGTGCATTGAACTTCAGATCTCAAGGTCTGTGGTTTGAGGCCGTCTTGTTGTTTCCTTAGACAAGAAACTTTACTCCACATTGTCCCACTCCACCCAGGTGTATAAATGGGTACCGGGGACAAAATGCTGGGGGTAATCCTGCAATGGACTAGCATCCCATCCAGGGAGGAGAAGCAATACTCCTAATTGCTTCATGCTACAGAAACCGGGTTAAGCTGTGGCTGTGTGGGTCACCTGTGGCGGTGTGGGTCACCTGTGACTCGTGTGCAACTTTACCTTACTCCACTTCTGAGACCCAGCTCCTTTTGTAGACAAACAAGGCAATGCTACTAATACAACTGTAATTCCTCCTTTTTCTATTTTGCTGGCCACATCAAAAATTAGTGACAGCCCTGAATTATCAGTGCCATGTCGATTTTTCTCGAGGTAGAGACTACCTGCTATAGCTCAGAAGGAGGTCAGACACCTTAATGAGAATATATAACGTAATGTTGACACTTAGAATTTTATTTTCAATAAATTTTTAAGTGTAAAAAAGAAAATCTGAAATCCCCACGCAGGATTGAACCTGTGACCTCAACTAGGCTAAGGCTTACATAGCCTATCGTACCACTGTACCACTTAGCTTCTCAGGTTATTTACGCCTAAATTTAACTATATAAACTGCTAACCCTAACCTCAACTGAAAGCTAACCAGTCACTCCGTTATGTATTCTCATTAAGGTTTCCGACCTACTTCTGAGCTATAGCATTTAGACTCGACCTTTTCTCGACCCCTGCACACATGCCGCCCAGTGCATTATCAATGAAAACTGTGGTGTGCACTCAAATTGTGTAAGGCTACCTATTATGAGATTTAATTTGAAAAAAATAATTGTTTTTAATAATGGTTCTCCACAGGTTATGTTAGCTGGCGAAGCCAAATACACGGCTCCTGGTATGTTTCAAAGCTCTGTGAAGTTTTCAGAAAGTTCTGCGAGAGGTTTGATGTCATGACGATGATGGTGAAGGTTAACGATGAAGTGTCTGATGCATTTACAAGGGCTGGATACAAACAGTGCCCTGCCCCAGTCGTCACACTAAGACGGCGCATCTACTTCAACAACAACAACTAAATTGTTCATGCAATAAAACAAGCATTGTTTTACAAGCGAACCTGAAAGTTCAAAATTTAAAGAAGTCATGAAATAAGCAATGAGCAACTTTTGCCACTATGATAGATAGGCCAGAATGTAAAACTAATTTTAACAGAAAAGACAATATAATAACCAGTAGGAATGTAAACTTGATTTAAAGTTGCTAAAAGATAGGTTTAAGTGAGGGACTTAGCGATCTAGTGTTAAGGAGACTCTAAAAGGAGTTTATATGCAAACACACGACTTGCACCCATCATGCATAATTGCATGTGTTGATAAATTTTCTAATAACACTGTAACACATGGAGCTTTCCAGAAATGAAAAGGCTGTGTAAAATGATAGAAACGAGAATTTCTGTGTAAAATCGGCCACACTGAAAAAAAAACTACTGCATTCAAGACTCATTCCTTTTTATCTCAAAAGCTTGCTCAATAACTTTTCTAGGGATGGAAATTAGCACTCGCCCACTTGCCGGCCCAGACGGGTATCAAATCTTCTTGGACGAGTACAAATGTACATTTTGGGGGTGCAGTTCTGAAAGTCACTCGCCCTTGTGGCAATCAAGTACTGTCAAAATTTAGTTTCCAACCCTGCCTTCGTGGTTTTTCATGTAAACAATATTCAGTTTACCACTTTCTATTAGATAAAAAGGTTTGAGCAAAAAACTATTCAGTGGATTGTTATGTTCTTATCTGGCAAAAGGCTTTTGAAAAATAGCTCCACTTCCACTGTGTAATACATGTGATACATGTAATATTTTAGTAGTGCTTTTTAAAATGATACTGTGTAATGTTTTCTCTATCACTAAAGAAAAGAGAGGATAACAATGTTATGTGTGCTTTTCAAAAATACGCAATAGGGATTTCACTGAGGGAAATGGTCAAAACTATTGTATTCAGACAGGACCCACCATTGATGGTGGTCTCTTTATGTACCCCCTCTTCCTCACCTAAAAAGATGGTGTCTTGTTAGAATAATCCCCATTCTATCAGGAGAAGAAACTGAGAAAAAGATTCAAATCTTCCAGTGCCATTTTACTAACAATGCAAGCTTCATGCACACAGTATATTAAAAAGTCTCATCAAATTTTTAAATTTTGCACATTGGGCCAACAGATGGCGGTATCTTGCAAAGCCCCCTACCCCTACACAAGGTGGGTCTTAGTCGAGTATACTTGTTATACCACTTCCCTAAGAGAGCACGTACCATATTCCCGAGGAGGGGAAAACAGCACCTCAGTGAAGAGGCAACACTAAACACTTGATACACCTTATTCCAAAATGGCGGCCAATTTATTATTCTTTTATATGCATGTTAATTAGCCCTTTTGGCCTCATTTTCGCTTTAAAATTCTTTTGTAGTTTGTACATGCTGACGAGGCCAAGAGGGCTAATTTACATGGATATAAAAGAAAAATAAAATGGCCGCCATTTTGGAATAAGGTGTATGACTGGTCTTGAGTGCTCAGCGCGTTTTTCAAACCGTCTTGTGTTGTGTTTTTTGTGTTGCTATATAACAAATCACTTAATGACTTCGTCTCGGGAAACATCGAGATTCTCGGGGAAACAAAATTCACTGTTTCCCGAGGGATCAGTCATTAAGTGATTTGTTATATAGCAACACAAAAAACGCAACACAAGACGGTTTGAAAAACGCGTCGAACACTCGAGGTAAACATCGATCGCATCATAATCAATGCCACCTTTTGTCACGGTCTGATCACGTGCGCCAGCGGGCAACAGTGCAATGTTACCCGCAGACGTCAAAATTGTTGCTCGCTCAGGACAATTGGCGGGAAACTGTTTGTTAGTTGTCATGTGACCATGAATCAACCAATCAACGCGCGTGTTGTATTAAGAAAAACTCCAGCTATATAACAATATTGATTAAGAAAACAATAGATAAAAGAGCTAAACAATGTCCCGAGCCCTGGTAACAAAGTCTATTGTTAAAGAGAACGAATGAAATAAGCCGGGTGCACACGAGGTACTGGGCTACTCAAGAAGGAAGCTGAAGAAGGCGAGCCATAGGAACGAGGTTGAGTTACACCCCGTAACAGGCCATTGTCGAGTTGCTTTATGCTTCGCTTGGTGCATAACTTTTCATATGAAAATGAGTTAATTTGCATGAAGTCGGTCAACATGCATCGACAAGTGCATCAGATTTTTGTTTGTTTTATTTGGAATTGAATGGGAACACCCTTAAAGGCCCGTTTACACATGCGATTTTTGTCGCGCTCTCCAATGCAACTTTTGTCGCAAGTGTAAACTAGTGGCAATTTTCTGTGCGATTCGGGTGCGACATTTACTTTGATTTGCTGCGATTTCCCAAAAATCGCCGCCAAGTTGCATCAGGTTCGAAACCTCTGCGACAGCGCGCGACAAATCGCGCCCAAATCGCACTGAAATCGCCGCCCGTTTACACATGCGATTTGTAGGTGCAACTTGTGCGCGACAAAAATTGCATCGACAAGTGCGATAAAAATTGCACAAAAAATTGCCTGTGTAAACGGGCCTTAAAAGTGTGGGCAATTTAAAGGGACACTGTCACCTATTTTTAGTCACTTTGAAAAGCCAAAAAACATTTGTTTCAATGGAAACCGGCTACAAATAATGGTCCAGTTTTGTTCACAAATACTCTTCGAGTGCACAGAAACTAATATTTCGATCGAGTCGTCTTCAGGAACGCATACCATAAAATGCCGGTTACAAGCCCTGGGCTTATACAACTTCTTAAGGGTTGTTTTGGCCTGCATCCTTGCAGTCGTATTTAGTTTGCTACACCGTGCTGACGAGTTCCAATAAGAACGAAACAGCTGTCAGACGGTTGTAACCCTACTTTATCGGTTTCTGTCGTATTGGTGTCTCGCAAAGCCAACTATTTCGGCTTCACTACACAACATACTGTAAATATATACTAATAGGTTTATTTTGCAGGTTTCGGCCGAGCACCGGGACTATTTACAGCAAATAGTGCTACACTGAGCATTAGTGCACAATATACAGAAAACAATAACTATCGATAACTACGTTATATAATAATCGCCATCACAGTAAAACACCTAAACGGAGCTGAGCAACCACGCACAATACCACTGTGGTTAGACGGAGGCCAGAAAAAACCTGCCTTAAAAAACCCCTTGGGGAAAAAAATGACAGGAAATCTGAGTAGGAACCAAGGCCCAAGTTCCAAAACGGCCCATCCTACGAGGCTCTAAATTAATGTTCTAAGTTGCATATCCCATTCTTTCTTTCATTTAAAGACAAAATAATTGATAAAGTGAGTGAAAGCGGTGTCGGCCTAGAATGATCCACCACGTGCTATACAAAGCTTATATACCCCACAGTTCTACCCATGATGCACCATCATCTAACGGGACCCAGGCCCTGTTGCTCTCGTGCCGCAGAAATATTACATTTCAGGCTAATTCGTAGCCACTCAATCGCCAGAAATTCCATTTTTTTACATAGTCAGATCAGCCTTGCAGTTCATTATATTGTATGTTTATTTATTTTTTTGGCTGAGTAGGTCTCTTGTAGATCCTACGTATTCCGTCAGCATTATCGTTTGCGGTCCTTCGCAGATTTTACTTTTATTTCCATAATAATGCTCGCAATTATTGAAGACGGGATGCAAATGATGAATTTTGAATTGTCTCACTCCTGACATTCTGACAGTAAAACAGAAACACTCCGCTTTATTATTTTTGAGTCTTTTGTTTAAATAAACGTTATGTCTCTAATGGACGCCTCTCTCTAATAAACGCCGCCTGAAAAAGGCGGAAAATTCAGTAAACACCTCTCTCTGATAAACGCCCCTCTCCTGAATTAACGACCCCACCGCCACCCGCAAATCCTGCTTGAAAAATGTGAACAATACAAGGAAATCTATAGAGCACAAAAATCAAACTAGTTTTAAGTTTAATAGAAGTCTTTGCAGAGAAATGAAATAAACGCCGATCATGAAATCACGAAAACGGGAGGCGCTTATTAGAATACTGAATTCCCAAAACAATTCCGTTAAACGGTTCACTGGCTGATCATAAAAGCGGGTAGCCCGCGTGGTAATCGAAATTAAAAATGTAGAACAAAAATGTTATCAAAATTCATTGGAACATATCAGTCTTCGAAACTCACGTTTGAACTGTTAGATAACGCTCTGTTCCACTACTGGGCCGAAATTTAGTAAGGGTGTAATGTACATGCAAGGTAAGTTTTTTTCTAATCACTGTATAAACGAAGTCCAGAAAACTTGGAAATTTGGCCGGTTTTATCAATTGAGTTGATAATGGCCCTATCACACTATTGCGTATCGTACTAACGTATGCCAGCGTATGAAAAATATCACTCATACGCTGGTATACGCTGACATACGCTAAGGGTACGTTAGGCATGGGTTGTATACGTTTCAAGCACGGTCGCATACGGTGACATACGCTGGCAAACGGCGAGGCAGAAAATTTTTTTTAAGCATGCTTAAAAATTTTGTGCGTATTCGGACGTATGGTTTATACGCTAAGCATACGCTAGGCATACACTGAATACGCGAGAGTTACGCTAGAGGTACGTTACTCGTAGGTCAAGTACGCTGGCCATACGCTGGATTTTTAAGGGCATTTTGTGCGTATGAAAATTATTTTATGAATTTTCATACGCATCTCTTACGTTTCTCTCATACGCAATAGTGTGATAGGGCCTTAAGATAAATTGGCCATCGTAAAAAGGTTTAAAAAAGCTGACGTTTCCGGCGAGCGCTAGCCCTTCGTCAGAGCGCAAGGGCAAAATAACGGCCAAAAAACTCAGTCTCACAAGAATGGCAAGTTTGATTTCAGGATCGCTTGTCACGAAATCAAATTTGATGAACCGTATAACCCTCATTCATCCTTCCAATCCTGCACTTTATTATCCCCAAACTACTTCGTTTTGATCTGTACAATCGTTTTATCCAATTTAGTTGTATATTTAAAGTGGCATTTGGCAATGAAATAGTTAAATTGCAGAACAGACAGAAGAACACTGTCCCTTCAAGTTGTTCGTAAATGCAAACACCAAAGTCACACACACACACACACACACACAAAAAAAAAAGACGATGGCTACGTACGAAACCCTCATGGGAATACCTTATTTCAGTGCTTTCTTTTACATTGAGGTGTGTTACACGGGACCGTTTCGCAACGACGATTTTTAGCGCAACATGGGTGCACGGGCGATTTTCTTCGCAAGTTTTTCGTTGCGAGTTTTTGATTCAGCTTCAAGAAACTTGCAACGCAAAAACACGAATTTTGCTCAAGTTGTTTCGTGTAACATACCTGTCGTTTATTTTGTTGCGCTAAAAATCGTCGTTGCGAATCGTCCCGTGTAACATCACCTTTAGGGAGCTTTAACAACCACAACGGCAGCGGCAAGAAAAAACGTCATTGAAAACAGAATTCCCGCTCTTAGAAACTACTGTACAATTGTTCCAATTTCTTGAATTTGTCTAATGTGAAGGAATTAACTAGGAGCTGAATTCGTTGGGACGGCTTTCAAGTTCAAATAGATTGACCGTCGCCATGTTCACGTTCTCCACAAAACCTATAATTTGATCATTTGACGTTGTCGTTTGGCAGGGAACTGCTAAAAATTGTACCAGTGTTAAACGCACGTACAGATGCAATAGGCCGGTTCTCACTAGCATAGGGCTCTTAAGTGCACTTGGTATACGTACTTGTTGTGTAAACTCCTGGAGCTTTTTCTAAGGCTTTTTCTAATTTGCAGTAGTTCGTTTCCTTTAAGCTTAATATTTCCCTTCTTTTTTTTTACTTTTTGATTTCTTTGTTGCCCTGGCGATAAGCGTAAAACAAAAGGATCCAAGGGCACTTGAAAGAAAGGTTTACCCCTTAAGCTCGTTACAGACGAGCATGTTTTCTATGACAAGTGTCCGTGACAAGTTTTGCAAGTCAGTTTACTTGCTCGTGTGCATGACTGAATAACAAGCTAAGTTTTCTTTGACAAATTTTGCCATGACAAGTTATATTTGCTCGTGTGAACGAATAAACAAGTTATCTTTGACAAGTTTTCTTTGTAGCCAACAATACAATTGTACAGCGGACGAAGAAAACACAACGCCATTTTATTAGTTGACCATGGCTCACATCGGCTTACATGTATTTTACAAGGGAGAAATGGCATGGCAAGATCAATACCAGGAACTTCAGCTCTCATGAACTCAAGAACCTCTTCGCAGTCAGTCGTTTTTTTTTTTGTTTCCGCTATTTCTATAGGATTCTGCTTTTGTATTCAACAAACTTTCTCTTGTTCAAAGATATTCCAGTAGAAGCGATGTGGCAGAATCGGTCCAACGAACAGTTTTAGCTGCCATGTTGTTATCCGCCATGACTGCTACACCAAACAACAATACCGCTGAGCGCCCGCAATTTCGCAACGATTCTTGTCAAGTTTTCCTTGTTGAGCATACAGACAAGCAAGTTTTGCGATTTAACAAGTTTTTCTATGACAAGTTGCCTTGTTCAAAAGCTAGCATGCCAGCTTTTGAACAAGTGCACTTGACATGGAAAATCTTGACAAGTTTTTATTTACACACCAGCAAGTAAAACTTGTCAAGGCAAAACTTGTTATAGAAAACGTGCTCGTCTGTAACGTGCGTTACTTGGGAGCTCACTTGACCAGCGACAGTACAGCCTTGCAGCTTAAAAGACGCGGGCGCGCAACTTTGAATTCCACTGGGAACGAGCTCTTTGCGTTTTGGTTTACGTTTCCGGAGTCACGGGCGACTTCAAAAAGACTCTCAAGTTTTACTTTAGCTGTTGTATTTGAAGTTTTTTAAGCCAACTTAGGGTAAAAAATTCTATGTCGAGAAAAACCTTGAAGTCTAATTCTCAGGCTTTGCAAATCAAAAACACTACAGCCACGCGCGCATTTGATACTCATGAGATACAAAAACACGTTTTTAAGACGAGCACGAATAATTTCCCAAAAATTAACAAAAAAGTTACACCAGGCTCGAAGACGATTTTTTTGCTGAATTAAGTTTAAATAAAACTTGACTTGGTAAGAAAAAGTATTTTTACTTTAGTCCTGCAAGTTTGTTTATCAAGCTAATCAACTGCGTACCAACTTGTGCTCGCACGTAACTTGCATCTAAACACGCACGCTGTGCGCAGTCATGACTGAAAATTTATTGTCTCGTCTTTGGACCTCAAGTCTACTTGATTTTCAAGAGCACTTCAAGTGCACGTTGGTCCCTTGTGTGAACCGGCCTATTGTTTTCAATTCGCTGACGTTGTCGTCGTAGTTGCTAAAGCTCCCTATTGTAGCCGAGCGGAGCGGGCAATAGCCCGTTTTCGGAACAGCGTCACGATTTGAAATATCTGAAAAATATTGAATGAATTGAAAACTATGGTCCATAAATAGTTTCCCCATACTGAATGTTTCAAAACGGTGAAGTTTCGTAGAGATCTGCTTCAAACTTGAGGAAATATAAAAAAACTCAAAAATTTCGATTTTAACTGATAAAGAAATGAATGACATGCAACATTTCCCTTGTAAAAATCGTAAATTTCAAAATATTTATATTTCCTTCAGTTTTCAGCAGATCTCTTCGTAACTTTACGTTTTTCCTAAATTCAGCATGTGGAATGTATTCATTTACCCTGTTTTTCATTTAACTCAATTCATTATATAGCTAAAACTGTGGGCCCCAAATAGTTATATCACGCACGAAATATGTTGCGCCTTGCACACCCTCGCCTTTTTCCTACACGCAAATCCGCCCTAGTTGGTGCGGTTTTATGCAATGTAAAATTTATTTAGTCTCTTTTGTAGGTATATATACAGGCCGCTTATGTTGTATTGTAAAACTCCCTGACGAAGTGTGCGTTAGTCACACGAAACGCGTAGGAGAAAATAAATCGTTTTACAACTCTAAGAGTTCGCAGACGTGCTGCTCACTAGTTCAATCTTAAAAAATTCTTCCCCAATACTCCAGGGCTAAACAGTAATATCGAAACTCCCTGAGCAAGCATTTCTTCTTAAAAATAAGCTTCCTTTGGGGAGCATGTGTCTACTGCTCGGTACTCAATACATTTTTGGATATAAAGTTAATTCAACATTTCTTCTTTTAGAATTTTGAGGTCTACCCGGGTCTACCCCTTATACTTGTCTAAGTTAAATCCAACTCTACTGCCGGTAGGTCTACAAGGTCGATCGCCAACTCTACTTGGTCACCTGGTGGCTAGCAATAATATTCTCAACCCACGTGGCTGTCACGCGCGGCCTTTATTGTCGCTCTTGTCTGATCTTCTTCAGCCAATTTTTCCTCAATTTCATGTATAAAATCTAAGTCTTGTTTTGTTTACATAAAATCGCTTTTCAATCTATGTAATGAATGAACAGACACATAAAAATGGACAACACAATCTTCTTTCGAAAAATTTTATTCAAAATGTCCATTTGTTTATGTTTAAAAGCAAAACGCGCATCGAGGCCGAGCAGTGTCTTCGATGAAATTCAAGAAATTAATACAACTGAATTTAAGCTACACGTTTAAAAACAATTCTCCAAAACTAACGAGAACACAAACAAAAAGTCAATCACAGATTGACATCAAGATCGAAAAATGTAATTTGTTTAACCTTTAAGTCCCTCCGGCGACTACTGTGCTTGGAAATTCTTTAAATCTCCGCTTTGGTGCTGAAATCCGTAAAACGAACCCATCTCTCGCATTGCTAAAAACGTATATAGTTCCTCGAAGCAAGATTTTATCCCTGAAAGCTCTTCTTTTTCCACTAAAGCGGCTTCTGAGTATCCCTTAATTAGTATCTCTGTCTTGAGTAGCAAACCACGAAAAATGCAGGAAAATAACGACTTTAATTTAAACCGTTTTCTCCGCTCAGTAAACACAGCAAAACATCAAAGTGTTTTCCCAGCTGACGTGACATTCGGCCGTGTAACCGCGCGAAAAAAAAGCCTCGCTTTGGTTTCAACATGACGTCGTACGCGCATGTTTTGCGACGTCATACGCGTCCGCGAGCTAGTCCTGCGCGACGGAGCTACAGTAGTCCGGTCCTGCGCGACGGCGGAGGGCGGGCACACGCGCGCCCGCGAAACATTCCGCTAGCCATGACCATGAAAAATGAGGGCATAGGTTCTATGAGTATGGGGTTGCGCAGCCCGGCCTTCGGCCCGGCGAGTGCTCCGCTATTAAAAGAACGCAATGTTTAAAGGTTCAGAGTTTTGAATGTTCGAAGTATTAGCCTGTTCCAGGCGTTCAGTTTGTGGGGCGCGAAAGAAAAATCGGGCGCAGGAGAAAAAAACGAGGGGAGGCTGGGGAGAGTTCCCTCGCGCCGACCCTAGCGCGGCGCGGCGCTTGTCGCTGCTCCCCACCATCTAAATGCCTGGAAGAGGCTATTGAAGTATCGGTTTTTGCAGAATTTAGTCTGTAGAAAGTATGATTCAGGTTGCATTATTGTTACAGCTTTCACATTATTAAAGGTTTCATTGTTACGACTTTTGTTGTTTAAACTTGCGGTTTTAGCATAGTGTCTACTTGTGCAAGCGCAGTAGACACAAAAATTGTCATTTATACCCTATTATTATTCAATTCATTATGCTTTGACTTATTTCGTAAGCGACCTCCTTTCCCAGGCGACCACCTCTGACGATAAGTTCGAATCACGACAAGTTCGAATGTGGTGTGAATATATGAAATACATTTAAAATTGAATCTGTAAACATATTTTCTTTCCCAGGAAATGTCTCAAGCAAAGCGTGTTTGTGTGATTGGTGCAGGGCCCAGTGGAATGTCTGTTTTATATCACTTCCATAAACTGAAAACGCAAGGGAAGGAAATTCCAGATATTGTATGCTTTGATAAACAGTCTGATTGGGGTGGACTGTGGAAATACTCGTGGCAAACAGGTAAGGGATTCTCCATTGTATTCTCATGGTAGATGTTGTCTGAAGTGTGATAGTTCCAGTGCAGCTAGTGCAACACTCGTGTAATTAAATGAAAATGGCATGAAATTATATGATTATTTTCTAAGCTGCGTACCGAAAATAACTAATTTATGCTTTTAACTCTCATGCATAATAAAACACACAACATAACAATAACAATGAAAATTTTTAATTGTTTTTGGAAGGAATAGGGCCAGGGTCGACCAGCAGAGTCGATATTCAACCCGGAGACTGCAAGGCAATAAAAAACGGGCAACACGAAAAACATAAATGGAAAAAAAGGCGTAACAAACAGATAGAAGAAACAGAGTTCGCGGTACGGGAGTTTTTCTTCTTCACGAATCTTCCTCTCGCGTCTTCAGAACCAGAAGCGACTTCGTCGAACAAGTATTCGTCAACGGCCGCCCAACCTGCTTCGGACTTGCGCGCGATTCTAATGAGTTTGCGTCGCCTCTTAATTGCCTTCGAATTCGTCGAAGTTTAGAATTAGAACCGCAAGTTCTTGGTTGTCAGAATGCTCCAGGTAAACGAGAGATTTCAAGGCTCTGAGAAACGTGATCGATCGTTTCAGTGTTAAACTCAAATTGCTTCTTGCTCCAGCCAAACTTAAAAGTTAGTTTGTTTCGGACTTACGTTTCCTCACCTACCAAGGATGACGGAAATTTCACTTGATCATCCGAAAACTCACGCTTTAAGTGGGAACATTTTTGGTCGAAGTAAGACGTAAACTCCGAAAAATAACCTTCCGTGACGGTGGCAGAATCTTTGGAAACGTGTCCGTCCTTGGACATGATAAGCAAAATACTGACAAAGTGATCGGTCGAAAGACAAGGCATTGAACTGTCCTTTAAGTGAAAACGACAACAAAACGAACGTATTTATATGTAGACTTGCCACAAGTCGACCTTCGCTTTTTTAGTCGAGTTTTATTCGATAAATTTGCGGGCGGAATTAAGTTAAGTCACGAACCTAACTTATCGAAAATTAGTATTGGAAGGGACTTGTAGCAAGTCTAATTTATATGATACAGAGACAAAAGGCGTGAAAAGCACGCCGCCCTAAAATGTAACGCATACATAAACTGAAATACCCGTGCAATAACGCATCGAGCATAAATACATTTGTACTCAATTTTCGTCTATATATATATGGAGCACCCACGCTTTACTAGATACACTGCAATGGAAACAGAGTTTTAATATATCGTTTGTCTCACGATGCAGCCATTTTTCGTTCCTCAAATGTATCCGAAAATAAACATAGTTGATCTGGTAAGCGTTACAACAGAACCAGTAATCTGACTAATCAGATCAGGATGTACCAGGATGTGACGTCATAGAACGCGGGCTCAACTTACTATTTATTTATTTATTTGCCCCATATCAACAAGTTTACAGGATTTTACATTTGATCAATAACATACTTAACCCTCGGACGTACAAGGGGGCAACTACCCCCCCCCCCCCCCCCCCCCACCCCCCACCCTTAAGGTTTTTCTCCGATTTTTAAGACCATTTAAGATTAGCACATGCCATCTTCAGTAGCTGTTCGTTTATCCTTGAGACACATTTTGGTAAAGTTTGGCGACATCCGGTTGCTATGGTAACGAGATATGACGTCATAAGTAGCGTGAGATCAAGCCATTTTTGAAAGAAAATTAATAATTGAGCAAGAAGTTTCGGAAGCCTTGTAAGGCTTATCGAGGAAACTCCCTGTCCGGTTACATCAATCATAATATTGTCATAATGTCAGGACGGATATCGGCTAGTTACATTCTCTAATTATTACATTGTTTAATTTAAAATTATATTCCAATGGTTGATTGCAGTTTACAAGAATCAATTTCTTAAATTTACGCATAAATGTAAAAATGGTTCTACTGTCTCTAATATCGTCTGTCAAGCCATTGTATATGTCCGCTCCTTTACTAGTAACAGTACATGCATTTCCTTGTATTTGTTTTGTTATATGTGTAAATGGTTACTTGTTCGTGTATTGATTATCTACTTGATTATTTTTCCTAAAAATGTCCGATAAAGCTCCAGGGAGTTGGTTATGCAAGAATTGGTATGTTAAACACCCAATGACAAAATTGTTTATTTGATAAATATCTAGTATATTCGTGTCAAGAAATAAAGGTTTGGATTCGTGGTTGTATTCTTTGAAAGACATTAGCCGCACTATATTAGTTTTTTTTGCAACTCAAAAATTTTGTTTAGGTTTGTACGATATGTATTCGCCCAAACCACGTTTCCAGACAGGGATATATCAAAGCGTGGTAAATTCAGCGATAATAGCGGAGCTCTGCGGGCCGAAGGGCCACGCGGAGCGCCATACTCATAGAACCATTTATTTACCAGAGAACCATAGAACCCATGCCCGTCATTTTTCATGGTCATGGCTAGCGGAATGTTTTGCGGGCGCGTCGTGTGCCCGGCGTACGCGCAGGGCTAACTCGCGGGTGCGT
Organism: Dendrophyllia cribrosa; assembly: GCA_024195265.1. Classification (NCBI taxonomy): domain Eukaryota; kingdom Metazoa; phylum Cnidaria; class Anthozoa; order Scleractinia; family Dendrophylliidae; genus Dendrophyllia; species Dendrophyllia cribrosa. Next base: position 34,916,694 of record JAJLRJ010000003.1, on the reverse strand, counting down.
ATACCGTCGCAAAACATGCGCGTACGACGCCATACAACATCCGGAATCTTTGCAATTTCACGTCACCTGGGAAAACACTTTTGATGTTTTGCTGTGTTAGCGGAGAAAACCGTTTAAATTGAAGGCGTTATTCTCCTGCCTTTTTTGCGGTTTGCTACTCAAGACAGGGATACTAATTAAGGGATACTCAGAAGCCGCTATAGTGGAAAAAGAAGAGCTTTCAGGGAAAAAATCTTGCTTCGAGGATGGGAGTAATGCGGGGAGATGTTTGTCACTTCGGGTTTCAGAACTGAAGAAGCGGAGTTTTAAAGAATTTCCAAGCAGTGGAGGGACTTAAAGGTAAAACAAAATACATTTTTCGATGGGAATTTATGTCAGATATCAATTTGTGATTGACGGAGAAAAAGTTGTTTTTGTGAACTTTTGTACGGTCTAAATGTATTGTGCAAAGTCTGTTTGTAAGTCTGTTTTTGAGAATTGCTAAAATTAAAAAATAGCCCGGTCGTCAATTTTATTCTTGTGCTTCCGACCTTTCACCTCAGTTAAGTTTATCATTGGCTTTCTGTTCAAAGAGCGACGCTGTTAGGCTCAGCTTCTGCACAGTGCATTTAGACCGTACAAAAGTTCACAAAAACAACTTTTTCTGGGTCTAGAATAACTAGTATGACTATTTTCCGAATAAAATACACCTGTTACGTATCAAAAATTGCCCGAGAAACTGATTTGAAAATCAAAATTGCTTTGGTTACTATAAAGTCTATAAAATCCAAGTCTTGTAATGAATGAACAAATAGATAAAATTGCACAACACAATCTTCTTTCGAAACATTTTATTCAAACCTCAATAAGTTTATGTTTAAAAGCAAAACGCGTACCATTTATAGCGCATCGAGGCCAAGCTGTCTTCGATGAAATTCAAGAAATCAATACTACTGAATTTAAGCACATTTTATAAATTCTTCTAAACTAACGACAGCACAAAGAAAAAGTCAATCACAGATTGATATCAGCATAATTTCCCATTGAAAAATGTAATTTTTTTTACCTTTAAGTCCTTCGACAACTTGGAAATCCAATCTTTGGTTCTAAAATCCGTAAAACTAGCATCTCCCCTCATTGCTCCTGCATTGATAAAAACGTATGAAGTTCCTCGAAGCAAGATTTTATCCCTGAAAGCTCTTCTTTTTCGACTAAAGCGGCTTCTGGCACAAGTATCCCTGTCTTGAGTAGCAAACCGCGAAAAACTGCAGGGAAGTAACGACTTTAATTCTCCGCTAAACAAAGCAGTCCAACTAAAGTGTTTACCGAGCTCACGGCTGTGTGGCCGCGCGATAAACAAAGCCTCGGTTTGGTTTCTAAATTGTTAAGATTCTGCCCAACGCGTACGGCGGCGGACGGACCGACGCGCCCGCGAAACATTCCGCTAGCCATGACCATTAAAAATGATGGGCATAGGTTCTATGAGTATGGGGCTCCCCGCGGCCCTTCGGCCCGCAGAGCTCCGCTATAACTGGTGCTCTAGAAACGTTGTGCCTAACTTTACATATAATTCCAGTTAGCTTAGAAAATTTGTTTGCAACTATATTGATATGTACCTTCCAGCTTAGGTTTTCATCAATAAAAAGACCAAGAAATTTTGTGTACTTTACTTGAGTAATATTCTGTTTTCGATGTTTAATGATATTTTGCAATTCGATTTGTTTTTAGTGGAGCTAAAGAGTATGAAATGTGTTTTAAAAAGATTAAGGGATTATTACAACCCCTCACAAGCATTCTTTATTAATTCCCGCGTAGAAGCCATAGTAAGAGGAAAAACAAGCATGCGTAGCACAGTAGTATGATCCATATGTTCCTTTAGATGTTGATGAATACGGAGAACCAGTGCATGGAAGCATGTACCAGGGCTTGTGGGGTAATGGACCTAAGGAAGGCTTGGAATTTCCCGACTACACCTTTGATGAGCATTTTGGAAAACCCATCCCATCTTATCTTCCAAGAGAGGCGCTTTATGATTATCTGAAAGGTCAGTATTTGCTTGAAATTGAGTTCTGCGGGGAGAGAGGCAATGTCGGGCAGTGCCGTTTAGATGACACGAGTGAGGCGCGCAATTAAAGCACCTATTCCTAACTGTACATGGCTGTAAACGCAGAGGAAATACACAAAACTGAATGTAAGGCTGGTATCATGGTACATTGGTTTCTAGGTGCTAATAAAAGAATTGCGGACTCTGGAGATAAGACTCTCCACCAACTCATGTGTTTCTTTCAATATATTAAGATCCGGATTGATAGCAGGGTATGCATACATGAACAGATCGAAACATTGAAAATTGAATAAACGTTAATATGTCTTTCTGCTATTTGTGTCCTCTAGGTCTCGCTATCAGGCCACATTTTAATATTGAAAAACGCCTATTCACTTGCTCACTTACAATGTATGCTAATAACTCAACTCTCTCCACCAACTCCTCCATTCCAACTCTTTTCACTAACTAATCCATCCCAACTCTCTCCACTAAACCTTCCATCCTAACTCTCTTCACCAACCTCTCCATCCCAACTTTCTTCACCAACCTCTCCATCTCAACTCTCTTCACCAACTCCTCCATCCCAACTGAACTCTCTCCACCAAAGCAGTCTGGTTGCCGTCCGTTACGTCCGGATCGTTAACATTTCCGTTGCTTAATAGAATTCTCGACACCTTAAGGACGTTCGCGCTAATTGTTTATGCGCATCCTTACTGCGCACGAAATTCATGTCTCAACGCCATGCTACGTCATGCACGAGCGCGCGCGCAAGAGAAGAAATCTTAGCACATAAAGGACTGGTAGCCGTTGCGTTAACTTTGCTTAGATTTAACTCGCTTGGATGGTCGGTGACCCCCAATTTTTTTTTGATAGATAATTTTCTTTGCCACTTCTCGACAGATTGTGAAAAAATGAACAAAAAATCAATGTGGGAAGTTTTTTTTCCATTTTTCTACCCGCTCGACATCGAATCCAGCCAATTTGTGGTTGTTAGAGTTTGCAAATGCTGTTGTTTAAAGATTAATTTACTTTAAAAAACGTCACCAGTTGAATGAATTTACAGTCATAAAATTTGGGGAAGAAAGTTGCATTTTTCAGATTTATTTGCAATATTTTTAGACTAACAGACTTTGGGGTCTCATCCCGTAAGGAAGACCAATTTTTCAAAATAAGGGTCGCCTTTCAGATATGTTATCTCGGAAACGAAGTCGGTGACCCCCTCATTTTTTGCATTTCTGACACGAACAACTCATAACCTAGCTGTAGCAAAAGTTTTATAAAAAAATCAATGTTAGAAGATTTTCGCGCGAACGTCCTTAGAGTGAAACGCATTCATCAGTTACTACAAAAATTAATAAACTTTCTCTTTGTCAGGTCGTTGGTCCAAAGGTACTCTTCGTCCTTGGATTCGTTTCAACCATGTTGTTCGAGACGTGATCTACAACGATTCTACCGACGACTTTACAGTGGTGGTGAAAAACCTTCCCGAAGACCAGATTCCTCCAGCTGAGAGATTTGACTATATCATTGTAGCGACTGGACATTTCTCCGTTCCCAACATACCTTTCTACTCTGGAATTGACCAATTCCCTGGTCGTGTAATTCACTCACACAATTTCAGGAATGCCTCTAACTTTAAGGGGAAAAGAGTTCTTGTTGTCGGTTCCAGTCGTTCTGCAGAAGACATTGCTATCCAGTGTCTCAAGTATGGCGCTCAAAATATTATTTGCACTTGGAAAGCAAAACCATTGGGTCACAAATGGCCCCCTAAGATAGTGGAGAAGCCACTTCTAACAGAGATAGAAGGCAACACAGTCCAATTCAAAGATGGCACCATGGCAGAAGTAGATGACATCATCCTGTGCACAGGCTATCTTTTCTCCTTTCCTTTCATGGAAAAGCGCTTGCGTCTGAAGACCACCAATGTCTGGTACCCTCAGGGGCTCTACAAGTCGATCCTCTGGACCCAGGGTGGAAATGACAAGGTTCTATACATGGGAATGGTGAACCAATGCTACACGTTTCCCATGTTTGATGCACAAGCAAACTGGGTGGTGAGCTATATCACAGGAGAACTGAAACTTCCGGATGAGGAAACAATGGAAAGCGACAGCAAAAAATGGATTGCTAGGTATTTATTAGTTCTAGGTGACAACACTGAACAATCTGAAATAAATAGCCCGACAGTCATTTTTTTAAGACCAGTAAATTATCACATGAAAGATCGAAACCAAATTGCTTCGTCTCAAATGGCGGACGGAGTTTACAATATCTGAACGGAATAAATCTCAGTCTTGCTTACCGGCATTACTTGGCCAAATTAAATTCACAGCATTTTGCATACCTAAGAATCAGAATAATTAAACTTTGCTATAAAACCCCAAACAAGCAGCCCCCCTCCCCCCCCCAAAAAAAATGAACCGAAATGCTTTGGGTCCGTTTTTTAAACGAAGTCTAGCACATGCATGCTATGAATCTTGTTTTTAGCAACTTTGAACAACGATCTGGGGAAGAATATAATAATCCAGATCAAGGTCGTTTGCTTTATTTTTATGTTTTTTTTTTCTAATTTTTTTTTTCCAGAATGGACGAAATTAATAGCGTAGTCGACGAAATCGATTATCAGACAGCTTATCTTGCTGATATTATCAAGGAATCAAATTACGGCTACAAAATAGATGCCTCTGAAATATACAAGGTTGATTACAAGAACAAGCAGAATCACATCACGACTTACAGAAGTCGATGCTTTACAAGCCTCTACACTGGAACCAAGTCCTCACTACCTCACACTCCATTTATGCAAGAGTTTGATGATTCCATGCAGCATTTCCTCAGCCCTGATCAGTGAAACAAGTTGGTCGGGCATGACCACATCTTTTACTGGTCAAGGTTACAAACGTACTCAGTGCTTTCTGGCCAGCGTGGTGCAAATGCTAAGCATAAAAATAATAGCTTTTTTAGACTGTCGAAAGCGTTTTTTAAAGCGTTTTTGGGGACTATTCTGAATCCTTTGTAATAGTATTTTTTACTTATTAAGGTTACAAACTTACTTAGTGCTTTCTGGCCAGCGTGATGCAAATGCTAATAATAGTTTTTCTAGACTGTCGAAAGCGCTTTTTAAAGCGTTTTTGGGGACTATTCTGAATCCTCTGTAATAGTATTCTTTTGGGACCCATTCCATTTCTGAAAACAACAGAATATAATATCCGGAATTATTAATTAACTCTTCATAAATACCGTGTTGCATGAAATTCTTGAGGGATTTAAATTTTGGTGGATTTTGCAGATTGCCCCCACAGAAAGAGCTCTGCTTTTTAATATAAAGTTATGTTACTGGGACGATACGGGACGTAACATAGTAATTACAGTTTTTTCTTGCGCATGGCAGGGAGCAGGGGTAAGCTTTTTGTTTCATTTTGTTGTTGCGTTAGTCCTTTAGGGCCGGAAGCACTGCTTCACCCTCGAAGAAATAACAGAATTCAGTAAAATATCTCTATACCGTAACTCAACAAGTAATAAAAGTTGAAAATGGCCGTTTTTATGCTACAGACGTTAATATCGTCTGAGACGTTAAAGTCGTCTCGAGACGACTTTAACGTCTAGTATAAAAACGGAAAATAAGCCAGACGGATTTAACGTCTGACGACTTTAACGTCTTCTTTTAAGTGCGTCGTTCAGACGCACTTAACAGACGACTTTAACGTCTCAGACGTTAAATACGTCTAGTATAAAAACGGGACGGCCTTAACGAGGACGAATTTAGCCCTATTTGTATATTCGTGCTCTTAAAATGTATTTGGGGACGACTTTAGTCGTGTCCAGTTACTTCGGAAAATAGTTTTTGCTAGAAAATCTCGTGTTTTTCTCTGTTGCCATCTACTTTAATGCGTCCCGTTTTTATACCAGACGCATTTAACGTCTGCGACGTTAATTGCGTCTAGATGACTTTAACGTCTCTAGCATAAAAACGGCCAATATTAAGTTTCCTTCTTTGTTAATGTTCTGCTGCTTAAACAGGAAATGGCAAAAATTAGTACCCAGCAGAAATTTCAGTCATCTTGAACCGCAAAAAATTGTTCCCGCAAAACAAAACAAAATCGCCAATCCGCAACTGAAAATAAAACTCCCGCAAAAATTTCATGCTACACGGTACACTTCATTTGCACATCAGATTGAGAAACCAGTGATTTAGTGGTCCACGAGCACAAGCTGCAAAAATGCAAAGTGCGAAGCCGGATACTAAAAGCGTAAACCTCGCATGCCGATTATACTTTCGCTCTCCTTCCTTGCACTAGCAAGTGTGGCAAACAGTAGAAATTCGAGCGCGCACCAAAAGCCCACCCTTTCCCCACCTCTTTCTAGCGGCTGACGTGCAGGCTATCTTCACATTTGCTCACGACCTTTTAGCCCCAATAGTGATCATCAGTAAATTTCTCCTTGTAATGTTAACGCTTAATCAATCAGAGAGGTCATGAGAATAAAGGACATGACCCAAGATGAATTCTCTTGATATTTTAACAATTTTGTCCCCACTTTTTCTATAAGAAAAGTATGGGACTCGTGTAAGAAACGAGAAGTTTTCTTTTGATCTGATTGGGGCTTAAAGGGTTGAGGCCGCGAACCAACTCGCGCAAAATCACAGTCTCGCAGTCTCAACGACAAATACTAAAAATACCAAACAATTACGCAGTATTTCTACGCAGCATTACAACTCCCCTTACGGAATATTTTCCACCGGCACATACTAAAAGTTACGTCATAGCCGCTACCATGGAAACTACACAGGTCTTCACGACCTTTTACTTTTCTCTCATTTCTAAAACCCCACTAATTATTTCCTCTCTAGTTACTGACGCAAGAAAGAAAGTTACACAGAAGAAGTCCAGTTTTCCAGAAAACTGTTGCTATATGAGAACATCAACAACTACACTGAATATACTAGACCGCTAACAATCCCTCTCTGGCGATCGACTGAGCGAGCGAAAGTAATACAAGCCGACGAGGGACTGAGTGGGGACTCCATCCTCTCCTCCAGTTTTCCCTCGGCTCGTTCGTTCCATCCAGTCTCGCCTTGCTTGTTTTGAAGGGGCAGCTAGCAGTCTAACAATACACTGTATATTTATTGGTTCAAAATGTTCTGTAGAAAACAACAAACTGAATATTGGTTACATGAAAAGAGCATACAGCACGGTCCCTGAGTAAGAGTCTGGTTGAACTGTCAGCAGTAAATCGAGAAAGAAACATTCCACGCGTGCAACAACGCATAATAACTGACGAGTGCACGTCACGTGTAAATTCAGCTGAACACCATTTCAAGTCTCCCTGACACAATACCACTATTCTATACTTTAACCTTTCCTTGACAAAAGTCCACAAACAATCCTACTGATTAATTATATTGTGAATTCAAATTATTTTGGCATACAGGGAAATTTGCAATATTATAATGACAATTATAGTTGTTCATTGCTTATCTTTTTGTACTTTAATTAAGCTTTCATATTTATTTAACCTTTGAAAACATTTTCAGTTGTTGTTGATATAGCTGTGCCATTGTGTTAACTGAGCGGGGATAAGATTCAAAGACTGGTGAAGGATCAGGCGTTTGAGCCACATACTCAAGATAACCATGGTAACTTGTTTGACGTTTTTCTCCTGCGTATTCAGGAAAACCCGTCCCAAATCCTAATAAAAACGCCCATCGCAACGGCATTGTAGGTCCATACCACTGGGTGTATTCGCGGTACTTGTACAGTTTGGCTGTTTGGAAATTTAGCTCCATAAGGAACTTGGAGAGTTCATCCCACACCCCAGAGAAGAACAAGGAAGGTAATTATTTTGGATTAACGGTAAGTAATGGTCAAACCTCTGCGACTAGGGGGCATTTGGTTGCCGTCTTTCGTTTAACAAGTTATGTTCTAACACCGCGCATGATATTGGCTGAACAAACGCAAGTAAGGTTGAGATGTACAAATTATAAATCAACACATATTTCGTCTTTGTTCGAACATGTTTCTAGAACTTGAACCTTCAATGTTAAATTTGTATCCTAACATGAGCGTTGTTTTATTCGTCAAGATTTTTAGTTTTTGACTTGTGTATCAAATCGTTTATCGTGCTTCCATCGGAGTTCTAGTTTTGGCCAGCAGCAATGCATGTAATAATGTGACCCCGACTCAGGACGTTTATCTTCCCATTGGGTACCAAGATTTTAAAACGTTTTTTCCAATTTTATTTTAATACCGTACTTTCCTTCAAGCTAGATTGGAAGTAAGGTCTCAACCATTCAAATAAAAGCTTTTGGGTGGTGCGTTTAGCTTTTCAAATTGCTCTTGCTCCTTTATCCCTTTCACTCCCAAGAGTGCCAATCATCAAAATTCAAGAAAAATTCCAAAATTCATTTTGTAAAATATTGAAAAACAAATGGTACCATGCAAAAGTACCGCCAAAGAGGTTTCAATTGAATGGTCACACCATGGGATTTCATCCACAGACTCAAAAGTTAGAACTACACTTCATGTCTCCCGAACTGACTCTGGGAGTGAAAGGGTTATTGGGCTTTTCAATTGGATTTGTGCTGGCATTTGTGCTTTGACTCGGGCCACAGGTTTGGGACTCGTTATAGTACAGATGCAGCAGTTTCTGTGTTCCACAGACATAATGTAGACTTTACTTGTCTATTCTGTAACGAAGGGAAGCCATAAAAGTAATGCCAATTACTAATTTATGCCGAGATCCCCGCCAGCTTTTGACAGTTGGAACCGTTATCATGCAAAACAACTAGAATGTAAGATGGGCTAATATCGCTGAAACCAATTCAATTAATGGATTGAACTTTTGTTATCAAAAGAATACGGCTTGTCATCTAATTGTTACATTCTGCTTAGCTGTTTTAATTTGTGGGTCTTTTGTAACATAGGATTAAATTACGTTTACTAGAACAAAAGAGAGATTGGAATGAAAAGGAAAATGACATGAAGGTGATCATGGGTCGGATAGGAAAACGACTTGTAAACTTTCCACATTACATTCGCTCTTAGATTGAAAAACAATATATTAAAGCTTTGTTTGCAGTTTTGTGGAGTTTGTTCCGTGTTCCACGAAAATACAATCCGAGGCACAAGAAAAATTAATTCAGTCAGATTTATTTTGATAAATGTTCAAGTCTTCCAAACTCGTAAAAACGTACTTTACAGGGGGAAATGAATATCGTCCTTTCAGAATCTCCATCATGAGAAGACCTTTTCCAGCATTTTATTTCCCCGTAAATAATCTTGATATTTTTGTGGTGACTGATGAGATTTTTTTCAGAAATTAGAGAAAATTATTTGCCATCGTTATCCTATGTACAATGTTTTTCCATTCATGTTTTTAAAGCATTCTATTTGGATGGTGTGTTTTGCGAGTATTTCAGTTTTGTAATTTTAAAAAATTTGGCTAGGACACTGAAAACAACAGATGTCAGCGCTTAAGAAAAGAATAACATTCTGGAAAGAAGAACAAGATACAAAAACTGTTTTAAACAAAAAGTGACGTACAGTCCCAGGTGCGATTGTTTTTTTTTCTTGCGTAGGGATCGATTGTTTGTTGATATTTCAAAAATAATATTGTGTATTATTATTATTTCGTTCAAATTCACGACCTCATTAAAAAAACGATCATTTTTCTTCCTTTTAAACTCGTGAATACGGGAAGCGTTGAATGATCGGTCGATCAGCTGCAAACATTGAGCCCGCCATATATAATTGATTTTCTTTTATTATAATTGAGACATTTCGTAAGCGACCACCTCACTCAGCTATTTGCGAGATGTTCCTCTCTCCTCCGCAGAGGCTCCTATCAGTAAAGAACGTACAGTAAAAGAGAAAATGGGAAAGGGGGACAATGGGAAGAGCGAAAGAGCGGCTCCCTTCCTTCTTTTCCCTTTCCAGAGTTCCCTGCGTGCTTTACTGTTTACCTCTACCCAGCCTCCGCGCGTTTTTTGCCAAGCGTGGAGCGTTACTAGGAGGCCTCTGCGGAGGAGAGAGGAGATGTTCGACTGTAGAGAAAAAATGAAAAATGTTTTTGTCCAGTCTAATCTGTGTCCTTATTTAATTTGTTTTTTTTTCAGGAAATGTATCAAGCAAAGCGTGTTTGTGTGATTGGTGCAGGGCCCAGTGGAATGTCTGTTTTACATCACCTCCATCAATTGAAAACACAAGGGAAGGAAGTAAGCGACCACCTCACTCAGCCATTTGCGAGATGTTCGACTGTAGAGAAAAAATGAAATATTTTTTTGTCCAGTCTAATCTGTCCTTATTTAATTTGTTTTTTCAGGAAATGTCTCAAGCAAAGCGTGTTTGTGTGATTGGTGCAGGGCCCAGTGGAATGTCTGTTTTACATCACTTTCATCAACTAAAAACACAAGGGAAGGAAATTCCAGAGATTGTATGCTTTGATAAACAGTCTGATTGGGGAGGTCTCTGGAAATACTCATGGCAAACTGGTGAGGAATTCTTTATTGTATGTTTTCTTTTTCAGACCTTTCGTTTTCCTACTTATAGTTGGCAAGTCAAAATTGAACAAAGTTAAAATTATGATTTTCGCAAAAACAGAACAAAGGGCACGACTCTGCAGCGTTCGGTTAAATGGTCTCACTTAAGGACTGAATCCAGCGACTCAAAAGTTAAAACCGAATACTCGAAGACACTGTCGGTATATTCACTATCGGCACACATGCTATACTCTTATGGAAACGGTTTCATAAGTGACACAAAAAGGTGCAGGTAGCGAAACACTGGTGTGAATGCACTCATAAAACATTTAAACCGGGGGTGATTCGAGGCGGTGGTGGTTGCATGAAAGACAAATAAGCTGCTTAACTATTCAGACTAAGAATACGACAAAAAGTCCGTTCTGGATAGGGTTAAGGTAACAGACTCCATAAAGCGAGGCTTGAAGAGGGGGAAGAGTGAGTGTTCACATTTTCTATAAAAGTATCAACAATATATGATCTGACCAATCAGATCACGATACCAGATTCTGGTATCAAGGAATGGCGACTCTGCCGTACCCTTACACACTCAGGTTTCACAGACGCATGCGCCACACGCTACTGTGATCCATGACATATCCATCGAGACTCTCTTTTAAAAACTTTTTTTTTTTAAAAATCGTTTTTGTTTCTTTCAGATACCGATGAATACGGAGAACCAGTGCATGGAAGCATGTACCAGGGCTTGTGGACAAATGCTCCGAAGGAATGCTTGGAATTTGCGGACTACACCTTTGATGAGCATTTTGGAAAACCCATTCCATCATATCCTCCAAGAGAAGTTCTTTATGATTACCTGAAAGGTCAGAATTTGTTTGAAATTGAATTCTACTGGGGGGGGAGGGGGGGGGGGGGGGGGGGGGGGGGTGTCAGCCAGTGATCTGGCGACACTCGCAAGACACAAACTCAAAAAAACCTATTCCCATTTAACCCAAAATGGTTGCGAAGACAAAAGAAATAAGAAGTTAGTGTGACATAAGTTACAGTAGTGCAAGTATCAGACGTATGAATTTATCGCTGCATCAGAAGACAGCATCTGAGAGTTTTTCCAGCAAAAAGAGTTTGCTGAACTGCCCATGTGCGACACATTACCCTAGTCCGTAGCCCCAGACAATGTGCCATCCAATGGCAAGAAGCTAAGCCAGACTAAGACACACTTCTGACACTGTTGCTACTAAGATGCTCCATCCCAGGATCAACACCCTGAACAACCGAAGGAGAGCAGTGATGGCCCAGCATATGTCACTTGAGGTGGCAGACTAGAGAGCTAGAGACAATAGCTTGACCAAATTACATTACTGATTGGTTTTATTTAAGATTTTATTTCAGTTTATTTTCCAAGTTAATTTTATTTGCATAACTTAGACCCCCTCACTTGTTGGATTAATTGTACATCAAACAATCCAAACAAAATGTTCAAACATGTTACTCAGGCAAACTAATCTTAGGACGAAAGTAAACAAAAACGACTCTTTCCCAGATTATTTTGGTTACAGTGGTTTCTTGGTGGTGATTTTGCTTGGTGGACTTGCGCCCTCTGGGTAGAGAATTACTACTAACTAGCCCTAACTCAATTTACTGAGCTTATTCCACTCTACTGTGACAACTCCACTAAAATTGCATTCTCCTGTACTTACCAAACTTCTTCCGTATTCAATTCTACAAAACCAATTAAATAGTTGACGTTCCTTTATGAACAGCAATAGCTAAACGTGGGTTCCCTTTAATAGCGATCTTGCCGACTTCACAATGGACTGATGTCTTTGCCTTGACATGATAATATAATGTGCTCCAAATATTGAAAACAATTTCCTTTTCTTCAAAGTGAAACGTGTAAGTTATACATTCGCAAACTTTACCTTTCTCAGGTCGTTGGTCTAAAGGTAATCTTCGTCCTTGGATTCGTTTCAACCATGTTGTTCGTCACGTGACCTACAACGATTCCACAGATGACTTTTCAGTAGTTGTCAAAAACCTTCCCGAAGACAAGGTCCTTCCGGCTGAGAGATTTGATTACATCATTGTGGGGACTGGGCACTACTCTATTCCCAACATACCCTTCTTCCCTGGAATTGACAAATTTCCTGGTCGCGTTGTCCACTCACACAGCTTCAGAAATGCCTCTCACTTTGTGGGTAAAACGGTTCTCGTTGTCGGTTCCAGCTATTCTGCAGAAGACATCGTTATTCAATGTCTTAAGTATGGTGCTAAAAATATCGTTTGCAGTTGGCGAACGAAACCAATGGGTTTCAAATGGCCTCCTCAGATAACAGAGAAACCACTACTAACCAAGATCGAAGGTAACAACGTTTACTTCAAAGATGGCAGCATGGTAGAAGTAGATGACATCATCCTGTGCACAGGCTATCTTTTCTCCTTTCCATTTATGGAAGAGCGCTTGCGTCTGAAGACCACCAATGTCTGGTACCCTCGGGGGCTCTACAAGTCGATCCTCTGGACCCAGGGTGGAAACGATAAGGTTCTGTACATAGGAATGTTGAACCAGTTATATTCCTTTCCCATGTTTGACGTACAAGCCAAGTGGGTGGTGAATTACATCACAGGAGAACTCAAACTCCCGGATAAGGAAACAATGGAATGCGACAGCAAGAGTTGGATTATCAGGTAATCATTTTCTTTATTGCTTGCACGCACTGAACGCATTGAAACTGGGGATCGGTAATGCCAGACGGATTTTACAAGATATTTAATTTCACACGACATACATGCTTGTTACTCTATCATTTGGCCATCCATTGGGTTTTGTATATCTATATCCACGGGTTACAAATAATGAATTGTTGGTTAAAAGCCAAGGAAAGGGATACCAAGTAAATTATTGAAGGAAGATGCAAATATTTTTTACTTAATCCCTTTAACTGATTTGTAACTTAATGTGTAACCAAACTCTTACAAGTATCTGCAGTAAACGCTCTCTCTGTTCTACTGTGCTTTCATTTCTTTTCGATAATTCACTAGTTTAGCGACTTTTTGAAACCGACCATTATTTTATGCTGCCGTGGTGCAACTGTAAGTTGTGACATTTTTATCTCTGAAACCAGCTGTGAAAAGCCTAAAAACAAGAAAAATAACCCAATCCAGGATTAGCATTATTTGTCCTGTTTTTTTTTTAGCAATTTTCACTTATTTTGATGTATTATATCTTCAGAATGGGGGAATTGAATGGCGTAGACGACCAAATCGATTTCCAGACAGCTTACGTCGCTGATATTGTCAAGGAATCGAATTACGGCTACAACATTGATGTATCGGAAATGTTTCACGCTTGGAACAAGTACAAGCAGGATCACATCGCTACTTACAGAAACCAAAGCTTTACAAGCAAGTTCTCTGGAAGCACGAGCCCACTACCTCGCACCCCATTTATGCAAGAGTTTGATGATTCCATGCAGCACTTTCTCAGTTCCGAGCAGTGAAACAAGTTCCTGACGTAACCTGATGCACCTGTCACATTCACTATATCCTGATTCCCAGACCATCGGAGGTAGCTCGCACTCAATTTTGTTTGAGGTCTTCTTGACGTCATCTGACCGTTGAATATTTCTACCAATCAGAGTACATTCAGTCACATTCTTGAAATTCCTGATGGAGAAAAAAACGACTAACAACCACTCCTGATTGGTGGAAATATTCAACAGTCAGATGACGTCAAGAACAAGCTCTCAAACAAAGGACATTAGACGGGAAGGGGAGGGATTGGGTGCGAACGACCTCGGACCGTCTGAGAATCTTTCACACGCTGTTTTTGTTCTTACGTGGATGCACTCATGGCCGCAACAAACTTGATCGAAGATTTAAGAGGGAAAATTTAGCTTTTGTAAGTAGTTGATTGCAAACGAAAGGCCTAGGAAAGATTCATCCAGTATTATGTCATGTCAAAGTCCATTGATATTAAAAGTTCTGTTGTTTCTGATGTTGTAAAGTTTAATACTGAGTGTTTCAATTATCAATTATCCTGCGCTTGAAAATGAGATTATTAACTCGTTTGCAACAAAATGTAATTTTGGTTTTGTCCCATTGGGTGGGGCATTTGCACATATTTTTAAGCCCACACCGTGGGGCATTTGCAGTTGTCCGAAGAGAAAATGACAAATGCCAGACAAATGGCCGACAGGGGGAGGGGGGGGGGGGGGGGAGGGGGGAAATGGGCACGCTTGGAATTGACTGAGCCATTAGTTTGCATTTGTTCAAAGTTTTCTGCTGATCAAGATCTTTATCCATCCGGGACCTGACACTGTTTTGCTGTTCAGTGTCTAAACCAACCTCGTCAAAATGGTGACCCGCCATTTTGAAATTGAAAATGCGGAGAAGGCCCTGGGGACGAGGTTGTGTCTAAACCTCGTTTGTTTCAAAATCACTTGGTTTTGCGACGTAAGGAGCAGAGAAGTTCTGATATTCTTAGAATAACTTCCTGATCTGAATACTTAACATTTCGCTCCACATTAACCGTCGAAAAATATCTGCCCTAGTTTTGAGAGACGCATGTTGGAAAAAAGTTCTTGATCAGTTAATTGTGATGGTTTGATCTTTCATGTATTGATAGTTACGGTTTTTTTCTTAATTAGACAATTTTATGATTGTAAATTTCATCCCGTGAATCATGCGAAATAAATGCCAGTGAACAGGAAAATGATTTATCTACATAGTTTATTTGGTTGAACACTGAAAACTCGGCAAATGTTCTCATCACAAATCAAATCAAATCAAAGTAGTTAATGCCTAATGACAATGGCGTCATGATCGATGAGTCCGAAACGTCGGTTTTTATCGTTTCTTCGTGCTTGTTTTTGCATTACAGTCGTAATATTTTAGTCCTAAAAAGGTAATCTTTCAACAGAGGTTTTTTTTTCTCCCGGTCTATAAACAACCAGCTGATTCTGAAACAGAAAAAAGGTTATGTCACCGATATAATAGGAATTGAAGGTGGAGTTTTTAATATCATGAAACCTCGTGATGGCACGTGACTTAGTTCCCAGTGCTTCTCGAGTGTAATCCGGACATCTCAACCCATTCTCCTCTCTGAATTCACCATTATCCTGAATTGTCAAATTGCTTTGAATTCACGATTATAGTTAATTTAGAACACTGACAGTCTGATATGGAAGGCCAAATGGTGCAAAATTCAAGAACTCTAATATTTGATCACATTCAAGGATAACGATCACATTCAAGGATAACGATCACATTCAACAAGCACATTCACATTCAACATATCTAAATTAATCAATTTCAACAGTCATCTCGATCACATTCAAGGTCACACATCACATTCAACAAGCACATTCACATTCAACATGTAAATTATCAATCACATTCAACAGACATCTCGATCACATTCAAGAACATTATTTAAATGTCAACATATCCCATAATGTTTTGCGCTACTGTCGACGCAAAATAGACAGGCTGAACACGACTACCACTCGCCTTTAAATCACAGCTATGAATTTGTTCTCTTCAATTATATTGACCTTTTGATCTCGGCGGATCTCAAATTGATAGCCGGGAGGATTTCATGCTGTCCAGGGCCGTTAAAATTATATTATTTCTTTATGCATTGTTCAGTGCTAGCACAATTGGCATACATTGCGGTTTCTTTGGCTCACTTTTGTTGCAAGATAAATACTCAGTATCGGCTAAAGTTTGTTATCGCTTTGAAAGCGCTAGGATTGTTAAATTTCTCAGGCCGTGATTTAGTGTCTTGCAACAAAAGTGAGCCGAAGAAACCGCAATGTATGCCAATAGAGCTTGCACCGTACAACGGCATATAAAATAAATAATATAATTCTTTTTTTTTATTTATTTTTTTTTTATTTGCCTTACATTACATTACATTACACTACATTACATTACATTACATTATATGACAAAGGAACTAAAGTTTGAACCATATACAAAGAATACTATACTAACATGAAGTGATCTAAATAAACTAGTACTATCTACATGGTTAGAAAAAGAATAGGAATAAAGAAAAAAGAAAACCTTACGTTGTTAGCTTTTGTGTTTTTGACATGACGCGAACAAAGAGAAACTCCTTCACTTTAAATGCTGCAGACATGAGCGGAGGGGGCAAGGGTGTAAGGGGACAAAACAATTTTTTTTTCGGTCTATTTATTTATTTTTGCTTCAGGGCTCAAAAGCTGTATGTCAGTGGTTCCCAGAGTTGTTTTCTGGACGGTGTTAACCTGTTTGCCTTTTCGTCTATTTCTTTGTATTTTTGAAGAAGGTGGAGATATCCACTTAGATTTGGGAGGATTTTATTCAGTTTACATTGCCAAATGAAATATCTAGCAATTAAAAGGCAGATCGTTATCAGCCCCTTCCATTTTGAAGGTACTGGAATCAGGCCCATAGCAAAAGCTGCATTTAGTCTGAAATCGTTTTCAATGATATTGGAGAAAGAGAGCCATGTGGTTAGGTTAGTCCAAAAGGCACTAGTATTGTTACAGGTCCAGAACAAATGAATTAAGCTTTCTGGTTCATCTTGGCAGAAGGTGCATTGGTCCGAATCATTAATTTCAATTTTCTTTAAAAAGCTGTTGGTTGCTATCCGTCTATGCAAAAATTTAAATTGGAAATTGATGAGTTTTGTGCACTTAGTGTATTGGAAGGGGGTTCTATAAATGTCTTTCCATTTAATTGGTTCATTTGGTGAGATAAGGCAGTCTTTGAGCCATTTCTCTTGGTTCATTTTTGGTTTAATTGCTTTTCCCTGAATTATTCTCTTATACACAAGTTTACTTGGCTTTTGCTGCTGAAGAAATGTAATACGGAAGTTTTGCTGGGTACTAAGATCGCCGTTCTCTGAGTGTTTTGGACAAGACTTCTTCAACTGGTTGAGGGCGGATGTCATACCCAGATAATCGAGGACGTTTACTTTAATATCAAAGGTGGATTGGAAATCAGCGTGCGATAAGAATTCTGTACCATTTGCTTTCAGAAGATCTTTTACGTATACAATGTCTTTAATAAACCACTTTTTGTAGAAGACTATTTTTTTGTCTATCTTGATAAGCGAGTTATTCCATAAGATTTGTGAGTGAAAATGTGCCAGAGAGTTTAACCTGTTCTCGTAGTTTAGCTCACACCAGATTTGCAGTATCTCATGTAGAAAAACATCAGATATTTTAAAATATCTGTTGAAGTCTTCCTTGTTAAGATTGCATTCGAAAAACCTATCGCTGCCATAAGGTTGAAGGTTCAGCTCGAAGAAAACTTTCCATTTCCCTTGATTGTTTTGATCAAGATACTTTTTTATCCAAGTGGTTTTTAACGACTTATTAAAAGATTCAATATCGATCATTTTCAAACCGCCATCTGGGTAATCACTTATCATAATGTTGCGTTTTATTTTGTCTCCTTTCCCGCTCCATAAAAAATTGTAAAAGAGGTCATTAATTTCTTTAATTGATTTTGAACAGGTTGGCAGAGTAGTTAGGATATATACTACAAAAATAAGTTCGGTGGCTGCGTGGCACTTGGATTTCATGAAAAAACGTTTTTAAATGTTATTTTAAAGTGCCAAAGTTTTTGAATAAGTTCCAAACGTTTCGGGCTTTGCCCTTCTTCAGTGGAAATATGTTCGTTGAGAAATACGCCACGACATCTAAAGTTTAAATGATTGTTTCTTGCATGCGCGCGCGCGACCTTCAGAAGAAACGAAAGTTAGTATTTAGGCCGTGCGGTTGACAGGTACCAAGTTGGAAAATAAGACGCATCTCCTGCCGTTTCCTTTGCTTGTTTCCGCCGCAGAGCTTGACGCCGCAAACCTGCACGTCATCCGCAGAGTGAGTTAGGATATATACTAGTTGTGACACAATTAAACTTTTCAGGACTGTAATTTTACCAATAAGGCTCAACCGTCGGAGTTCCCAACAATTGAGGCAATTCTTAACTTTAACCAATTTTTCTTCGTAATTTGCCTTAATGCTAATCGAAGGGTCAGTCGAAAACCAGATTCCTAAAGCCTTCACTTTGTTTCTTGGCCATTTAAAATTTTTTTCTGGGAAGAGTATTTCTTCTTTTTCTTTATACGTTCCTATCCAAAAAGCTTCAGTTTTCCTATTGTTGAGCCTGAGGCCAGATATTTCACCAAAGTCATTTAGAGTTTGTAAGGCTGTTGAAAGGGAAGACCTCGTTCCGTCTAAGATTAAAGTTGTATCATCTGCGTATTGGCTCATTTTAATTTCAGTTTCGTTCACGGTGATACCCTTGATTTCCGTATTACTCCTGATTGCAATGGCGAGAATTTCTGCGCACAGCAGAAACAGATAAGGCGATAGAGGGCAGCCTTGCCGAACACCCCTTTCCAGTTTAAAAAAATTGCTACACCAACCGTTATTTATTATGCAACTTTCTATGTTTGAATAAAAAGTTCTAACCCAGGCAACCAATGACGGACCATAACCATGATAAAGTAATGATCTTTCTATAAAAGACCACTCTAGAGTGTCAAAGGCTTTTTCAAAATCTATGAACAGGAGAAGACCTGGTAACTGCTTTTCATCCGCAAACTTAATCACATTATCGATAAGCTTGATGTTTTCACCGATAAATCTATCCTTCAGGAAGCCGGTTTGGTCATTACTTATAACCTTTGGTAGTACATTTTTAATACGATTTGCTATGGCTTTTGCAGCAATTTTGTAGTCGCAGTTTAACAGAGTGATGGGACGCCAGTTCTTTATAAGGTGCGGATCTGCATCTTTTTTAGGTATCAACCTTATTATACCTCGTCTTTGCGTGATAGAGAGTTGCCCTTTTTCGTATCCGTAGTTTATAGCATTCAAAAGTAGATCGGAAATATTTTCCCAGAAAACTTTATAAAATTCTGCAGGAAGACCATCTGTACCTGGAGATTTGTCTGGAGCCATGTCCTTCAAAGAATTTAAGCATTCTTTCTTTGTGAGTTTTCCTTCGCATAGTTTTTGTTCTTCTGAGTTGAGGAGAGTCGGGTTTTCGCCTGCAAAGAAGGAATCATACACTTCTGGACGATCCGGTTTTATTTTTGAGCTGTATAAGTCTTTATAAAAACATTCACTTTGGTTGAGTATTTCCTTATCAGTGGTGATGAAAACGTTGTTATCACCTGTTTTTAATTGAGTAATTGTTCCTTGTCTGTAGTGTCTTTTTTCTAGGCCGAGGAAATATCTAGTGTTTTTTTCACCTTCGTTATACCATCTAACCTTGGCTCGTACAATAGCACCTTGTGTGTTATATTCGATAATGTGTTCTAGTTCTCTCTTTTTGCTTTCAAGTTTTGTTTGGAGATCTGTTTTTCTTTCTTCAGACGTGAGGGAGTTTTCAATTTCTTTCTCTAGCTGGGAGATCGATTGTTCTATTTCTTCTTTTGTCCTTGACATTGCTCGTTTTTTCCCTATCGCATAACTGATAGATTTTTCTCTTACTTTTAATTTTACCATCTCCCACAGCAAAGCAGGGTTTATCGAATTTTCGTCCTGGTATTCTTGTTTGACTGATTGAATTTGTTCATTGATTTGGTTTACATAATCGCTCTCTGTTAAAAAGGATGTATTTAGTTTCCAAAGTCCCGGACCTCTGGTGTTTGTGTGTAGCGAGATGGTTAACGTTATCATGGAGTGGTCGGTTTTGTAGCCTGGTACAATATCGGCGTTCGTGATATTACTTAATAGTGTTTGACTTGCTAGAAAGAAATCTAACCGGCAATGGACTTCAGGATTTCTTCGCCGCCATGTGTCTCAGGTTCAAAAGCAGGAGTCTGCATTCTATTCAATAATAATTTTAATTTGCAAATACACAAGACCTTTTGCGATCCCGAGGGACGGTTCATTCTCTGTGACCTTAAAATTGAACAGTTTTGCATAACACTAGCAAACATTTACGCCCCAAACAATGACAACCCTGGATTCTTTGAACTTCTTTTCGAGCAACTACAGACGTTTAAGTGCGAGGAAATAATTATCGGTGGAGACTATAACCTAGTGCTAGATATTAACAAAGATAAGAAGGGTGGCCTTGCTAAAACACACCAAAAGTCTGTTAAGGTAGTACTAGATTTTGCAAACGAATTGGACTTAGTTGACGTCTGGAGGGCACAAAATCAGGAAAAACAAAGATAGGCAACTGAAAAGCCCTTGATACCCCCATTCAGCTAAATACACAGGAATATTCTTGTCAATACAGTGTACTTCTTGCAACATAACTATTGAGAACTTTTTGGCCCTAAGCCAGTTGAAAACTTCTTTTCTTTTTGTTTTGTCCCCCAAGCCCCTTACGTTAAGGGAGCATATCTGGAATGTTGTTTGGTGTTTTCAATTTTGACCGTGTTTGTGTTTGTTTGGGAGTTTCATTATCAAAGAAATCAATTGCAAAGTGTGGTGTTCGCGTCAAGTAGTACCTAAGGAAAAAAATTAACATAATGCTCATTACAATTACAATACGTGAAGACTTAAAAAATTACCTAGGGGATCGATCTTACACGGATCGACATGGATCTAAGCCCTGGAGAGTTTATTCTACGCGCCGGAAAGAATCAAAACAAAATCTAGTGAGAAAGGAAAAAACAAAGACGATATTTAACCTTTGAGGTTTTCTGGAACATTGTCCGCTCTGTACCGTTCTTCTCCTATTATTAAATGTCTATCTATTACCTTACACTGGATACCTTGATCTTTTGCTTTCTGCATTGCTTTGATTAGCACTTTCCTCTCCTCTTGAATTTCCCTCGCATAATCCAGCGTAATATAAGCATCCTTGAATCTCCTTGAATTTTTCATTTCCTTCTTTCGCGACCACACTAATTCTTTGTCTTCGCGGCATAAAAATCTTGCGATGATCGGACGATTTCTTCCGCTTGAGACCTTTCCGATACGGTGAACAGCATGGAATCGCATATACATGGGGTTTATTCCAAGCTCACGTTGTATGATTTCAGTAACAAGTTCCTTGCAATTCTCATCTTTGTTTTCCGGTATGTTATTGAACTTGAGATTTTCGCGACGGTTGTAACTTTCAAGGGCGATATTATTTTCTTTTTCTTTTGCTAGTTGCTCATTTAGTTTAATCACCTCCTCCTTGAGATCATCGATTTCAATTTGTTGTGTTTCTTTGATTAGCTTTTGTGCTTTGAGTTCTTCCTTGAATTCATCAATCCGAGCCCACGCCTCTTCTAGCGAAGATTCAATCTTTACCACGGTTTTTTTAAGAGCATTCAAGCTTTCCTTGATTTCGTGTCTGAAGCAGTCCATCTCGACTCTTATTTCGTGGAGCTTGCTTTCTAGGCTTTCTTGTAGGGTTTTAATCATGTCCGCCAGTTGGGAAAAGTTTTCGGCGTCCGACATTTCTTCACTTGTTAATCTGGCTTTTTTGTCTTCGGACGTTGGGCTGCTCGAAAAAGATCTATTAACTCTCTTCTTCGGGTCTTTTGACATCTGGTTGGAGAAGACTACTTTATGGAACGTTTTACGGCGGTAGATTATTTCTTAGACTAATGTTTGGGCATGAAGCCATGTCAACATTTCCTCACATCAGGAAAACGTGGTGGCCGCCATCTTGTTCGGCCCAATCTCCCCAAAATAATATAATTCTATAAACGGCTCTGGACAGCATGAAATCCTCCTATCAATATGAGAGATATAAATACGCGGAGATCAAAAGGTCAATGTCATGGAAGAGAACAAACTCATAGCTACTAGCTGTGAGCTAAAGGCGCAAATCTCTCAGACATCTCACTGGGAAAGCTTCATGCTGTTTATACTAACATAGTATGTAGATACCAGTGTTACAATCATTCACTAAAAGTTTCAGGTTTTAACGATGTTTTGCTTCCGATTTGGAAAGGTCACGCAATTCGTCACGCTATTTCAGATAAGCCGTGAAAATAAACAAAATTGAGCCAGTTGAAAGTTATTTTTGCATCATACATGCTTATAAGCCGATTTAATGGAACTTATAGTGAATCCAATCTTTTGTGATGGGATTTTTGCGTAATTGGCCGTCATGTTGGTGTAAGTGGTAAAAAGGCCAAGATAGCCGCTCAATACAATGTCTAATCATTCGTCCGCCTTTAACTCTTGAACGAAATGCTCTGGCGCTTCAAAATTTGGCCCAGATGTGTAGTTTTAAACCCTCTACAATTCCATAAACATTTTGGAATCGAAATCTGTTTTTCAATGCTTCCGGAATTTTGATATGAAGTGCAAGCCAAGAATGATTTTTAAGCCACTGGCTACGTCGACAGTGGCGCAAATCATTATGGGATATGTTGACATTTAAAAAATGTTCTTGAATGTGATCGAGATGTCTGTTGAATGTGATTGATAATTTACATATGTTGAATGTGAATGTGCTTGTTGAATGTGATGTGTGACCTTGAATGTGATCGAGATGACTGTTGAAATTGATTAATTTAGATATGTTGAATGTGAATGTGTTGTTGAATGTGATCGTTATCCTTGAATGTGATCGTTATCCTTGAATGTGATCAAATATTAGAGTTCTTGAATTTTGCACCATTTGGCCTTCCATAGTCTGAAAGGAATTCTGGGAAGTCAGCATTTTTGTTGAAAAAGAACAATCCTTAGTGTTCGGACAGGATTCGAACCTACGACCCTTCGCTGACTTATCCTCTCTTTTAACCACTAGACCACCACGCTGCTGATTGAGCAAACCTCAATTTTTTATTATAACTAGGGGTAATCGGAGCTTAGGCGAGTGCGTTCGATGTATGTAGGGGTACAGGTAGCAGTTGAGGGGGAAGGTTGTGTGGTTCGTGCGATAGAGAAATGTTGTTACTGGATATTTGAACGTAAGGGTTGCGTACAGCGAAACCTCCATCTAACCTGTGCATCATTATGAAAAGGTTGTGAACGGTAGTGATATTGTATGCTTTGTTTAAGTACCTGAATTTGAGGAGACAGTGGCTAGAGTGTGTGGGGCATGTGAATAGAACTTTTTGTTTTACTACTGCAACTGATGTTTTACGGAGCTAAGCTGTTGAAGGCTGATTGGCGCTTTAATAAACCGGGTTTTTTTGTTGTTATTGTTGAAAAGCAGTTCTTCGGATAATTTTCCAGGTCATTTTTAAGAGCACCCAATCATCAACTTGTTGACAAAATGAATGAAAGTGAATATACTTTTTAAGCTTTCTAATGTGAATTCAAATTTCGCACTGAGCTTGGGCTATCCTAAGCCAGCTTTGAAAAACCTGGGTCAGGTATTGTTAAAAAGCAAACAGTTGACAACATGTTAGATGTAATCATTAATTCTATTTATTGGAAATTCCACAAGTAAACAATCACTGAAAATTACTATAAAATGAAACTGTTACTTGCAAGTCTTTTCAACTTGGGTATTAAAGACCCAACACTTCTATTCATGCTGAACGCTGGGACACAATAAATTGTGTTTGAACAGGAACATGTATATGCTAGCGAGAAATAGCGGACAATAAAGTTATTTTTTGAATTAACAGGAAATCACGTATAACATTCTATAGAATATGGTGACCATTTTGGAACTAAACTGAAGTGAACATGAACATTCTGAATTGGACCTCAAGAGAAACGTCTATGAGCTTAGCAAGTGTTTGTGCAGCCTTTTGAACAGCTCAAAGTACAGAATATGATATGGAACATTTAATATAGTCAAATAGCCTCAAGAGAAACTTCCATGAGCTTATTAGAGGCTGTGTCATAAGTTATGCAGAAGCTAGATTCGATTTCCAGGAGATCCAAAATAAGCTCTTCCTCTGATGTTATGTCGAGGTTAATGCGACTCCCCTCATTAACTTTTTCAGTATTTTGGTTTAGTTTGTTGATTTCAGTGACTTGAGTGGCGCTACGTGTTTGTCCGGTGCCGTAAATATCACAAGTTATGATGAAATGGCGCCGCCGAGTTTCACATCTCGGTAGATTTACTTTGTGATTCACTTTGTGGCACAACGGCCGCCGAGCTACACAACTCGGTAGATTTACTTTGTGGCACAACGGCCGCCGAGCTACACAACTCGGTAGATTTACTTTGTGGCACAACGGCCGCCGAGCTACACAACTCGGTAGATTTACTTTGTAGCACAACGGCCGCCGAGCTAAACAACCCGGTTTGATGCAGGCGCCAGGAGTCGCACACATTTTCCAAAGACAGTGACGAACCATGCTTAATCCAAAGTAAAATTTTACTGAGCGTGTTTTACTTACCGACTTCAGTAGACTTCAGCAATCTTTTGAAGACCGACTTCAGTAGACTTCAGCAATCTTTGGAAGGATTCAGCAAATCTTTTGAAGGATGCATGAGATGTGAAGAAACTCGCCACGTGAGTTAGTTCGTCAAAGTGAGGCAAAACGTAAGCAAGTGCCTCAAAGCGAGGCAAATGTGTGTCGACGAACCGACCGACGAACCAAAGAAATCTCGAAAAAACCTCCCTTATCAGTTGCACAGGACACCCAATAATGCACAAATTAGGGGTTGCGTTCTCGTACCTCGAACGCAATAAAATTCATGCGCTTATTCTACACCCTGTAGTAAGCCTATAAAATCACTCGCTAGACTAGGGGTAATCGGAGCTTAGGCGAGTGCGTTCGATGTATGTAGGGGTACAGGTAGCAGTTGAGGGGGAAGGTTGTGTGGTTCGTGCGATAGAGAAATGTTGTTACTGGATATTTGAACGTAAGGGTTGCGTACAGCAAAACCTCCATCTAACCTGTGCATCATTATGAAAAGGTTGTGAACGGTAGTGATATTAGTGTAGCTCATTAATATACCCAATAAATATTGTCTTTGGTTGCTCTTGACATAAAACAGGAGTGATAACAGTACCATCTGGTTTATTGATATCAGACTCAGTGATATGAATAATACAGTTAAAAGCATTGGACACTGCCTGGATTATGATATTGTCACACCATGTGCCTGATGTTGACATTTGCTGAATATAGCTTTGCCAGTTATTATCTGAAATACTTTCTGGATGATTATTTAGGTGTTGAATTCCAGCTTTTCTAATTTCAAAGTGAAAGTCTGTAGTTTTGTAGAGTTGATGAGAAACAGACTTAAAAAAGCAATCACCATTCCCACCAACATCATACACTGTATGGGACTAAGCTTAACCTTGCAAATCTATCATTTAAGCAAGCCCAACCTGACTTACAACTGGAATTTTTTGAAAGCATACCTCCTCTCAATGTTGAGCCACTGTCAGAAATATCACGATGTCTAACAACTGATTTTGTTTCTGTAATTGAGCTGTATACATTACTGTAACTGCAGTTATTCGGATTTCTCGATTTACACTTGTAAGCCATCACGAAGGACACATATTTGAAATAGCAATGTTCAGTGTTATACCAGAGGAACCAGTACTTGTAATTCTTACACAAACGGTTCATAGAAGAGGTGCAAGGAAGACTATTTAAAACGCAACATTTTAACCTGTGTCTTGTGGTTCTTTTTTTAAACTTTTGTTAGGACTCTACTAACAGGAATTCGGGAGGGTTCCCTATCCCTTATTCTTCTGTGCCTCCTATGTTTAGTGATTTTACATTTGTCGCGGCGAGATTCTTTACAGACGTCGGCATTTAAGCTTAATGGTTGACTTACATTACACCTCTCAATTTCACACTTTTCAAGGGAATCATTTATCAAAGCCTTAAGTGGAATGTGTATGCGACTCCCCTCATTAACTTTTTTAGTATTTTGGTTTAGTTTGTTGATTTCAGTGACTTGAGTGGCGCTACGTGTTTGTCCGGTGCCGTAAATATCACAAGTTATGATGAAATGGCGCCGCCGAGTTTCACATCTCGGTAGATTTACTTTGTGATTCACTTTGTGGCACAACGGCCGCCGAGCTACACAACTCGGTAGATTTACTTTGTGGCACAACGGCCGCCGAGCTACACAACTCGGTAGATTTACTTTGTGGCACAACGGCCGCCGAGCTAAACAACCCGGTTTGATGCAGGCGCCAGGAGTCGCACACATTTTCCAAAGACAGTGACGAACCATGCTTAATCCAAAGTAAAATTTTACTGAGCGTGTTTTACTTACCGACTTCAGTAGACTTCAGCAATCTTTTGAAGACCGACTTCAGTAGACTTCAGCAATCTTTGGAAGGATTCAGCAAATCTTTTGAAGGATGCATGAGATGTGAAGAAACTCGTCACGTGAGTTAGTTCGTCAAAGTGAGGCAAAACGTAAGCAAGCGCCTCAAAGCGAGGCAAATGTGTGTCGACGAACCGACCGACGAACCAAAGAAATCTCGAAAAAACCTCCCTTATCAGTTGCACAGGACACCCAATAATGCACAAATTAGGGGTTGCGTTCTCGTACCTCGAACGCAAAAATAATTTTAGTAAGTAAATGGAAAAGCTTGATCACCAAACCTCAACAAAAAGCTAACCATTTGAAATCAGCGCTTAGGCCTAATCACTGCAGATCAATGATATTCTATGCAAGACTCAAATAAATATCTTGCAGATATAACGTCTCATTGCCTTGTTGTTCGGTGGTCTTGTGGTAAGAAGATGTTCCTAGTAGCGGTAGTTCCGGGTTCGAATCCAGTCCAAATAACATGTTTTTTTTTTTATTTCTTCTTTTCTCCTTTAAATGTCCTGGGAAACAGTGTTCTAAATTAACTATAATCATGAATTCAGAGCAATTTGACAATTCAGGATAATGATGAATTTAGACCTGAGAACGTGTTGGACATCTAAGATCCCGCCTCGTCCCCAGGGCCTTCTCGACTTTCAAAATGGCGGGTCAGGCGCAAAAAACCCTGGACAGACTGCCAGCAGAAATATTTTTTGGGATCACTTTTAGGCCCAAACTAGGATCCAAGCTCCAAGCTGAGTGCGAAACTTTAGCGGTTAGGTTTAGACTGGGGTTTTGGTAAGCTATATATCTAACTGGATTTTTGAAAACCATGTCTAAACTCCACAATATAAAAACTAAAGACTGCTGCTAGTCTTTTTCTCTCGCTGTCGCTCCCCGGCTTTCCCTCTTCTTTCTCTTCTCTGTGATTTTCGGGCTGATCGAGGTCATAAAAACCCTTGTTTGGCCTTGTTGTCGTGAAATTGCTGTAATTTTCGTCGGCCATGTTTTCAAAAATTCAGTTATATATGCAATTACAAAAATAAACAGAAAAAGAAAACAGCTTTCATAATTAACCAAAACCCCAACCTAAAGCTAACACTGAACAACAACAACAACAACAACAACAACAACAACAACTTTATACATTTAAATTTAACGTAACCGATAAAGTTCGCTCCCAGCTTGGAGTTTGGATTCTACTTTAGGCCTGAAAGTGGTCCCAAAAAATCTTTCTGCAGACTACCAAAACACTCCAAAAATTGTGATTATGTCACGTGACACACGATGAAATGTCATTTTCGGAGGTTATTTTCAGCGATATGCAGTCGTGTGTGTTTGGAATCCGAAAGCGTTGTACAAACGACGACAAAATAATCCAGGATTTTTGGAGTATTCCGGTAGCCATTCAAGCGGTAGTGTAGCAGCTCTCAGAAACTTCTATTTTCATTGGCCTTGTAAAACACAGCTGCTATTGTTTTTAGGGCTAGGGTCCATTGTTGTGTTGTTTGTTCTATTGTTCTCTCGAAGGGTATCGAACCAATGGTGTGAGACCTTACGAGACCGGCTACATCGAGGGGTTGTTGAAAGCGGAGAGGGGTGGGGACGAGATAGTCACGATCCAGCCTTGACTCAGTGAATAGCTCTGGCGTCAATACTGGGGGTGTTATGATTCACATTCCTCGCGATTCGATTCGATTTCGATTATTGCCTTTTGATTTCAAATATTTCGATTCGATTATGAAAATGTTTCTTGCAGATAGTTTTAGACTTATCTGTTTTACTGTCTTTAGCCGGAAAACCCGGCATAATATTTCCACACAGCTGATCTAAAATATGCAGGCGGATTCACTGATTGCTTGGTCGTTCGTCGCCATGTTTGAGAACATGGTAGAAGAGCAGCAATTTTACCAGGCAACACAAAACGCCTGCAACTGCTGCAACTGCAACAGCAGCTGCAAACGCCTTTGTTTGAATTCTGATTTCACAATATCATTATAACTCATTGAGGGCACCCAGGAAAAGGTATGCAAAAATCGAACCTAAATCGAAACGTGGAAGCAAAGAATCGTGAATCGAACCGAATGGTCATAATCGCGATTAATCGACAATTCGATTAATCGTTACACCACTAGTCAATACGTCATCGCAAAGGAATGCGGAAAGCAAAAGGTCAAAACCGCGCGAACGGGCATAAGGTCGAGGCCATTCAGGAGTAGGGAAATCTTTGAACCGGCCGGGACTAAAGAAACTACTAGGAAAAGCTATTTTTCTAACAGTATTAAGATGAGCGTTAAGATGATCGATTGTTTACACTTATTGGAAAAAATCCGAGAGATTTTCCATAAAGGCCAAATGCCACCAAATATACGACTTAATTAAACAAAGATTCTATAAAACAAAACAGCATCAGTAATATATATAGTTTGGAGATTAAGTGCAGGATTGCAAGAAGGAAGTGGATTACCGTTCATCAAATTTGATTTCTTGACCGCCAGTGAAAAACATCAAAATCGTCATTCTTGTGGAATTGACCTTTTAAGCTGTTATTTTGTCTTTTTGGTTTTTAAATATTTCCTTGTTTTCATCTCTTTTGGCGATTTTTTTCTTCGTATTTCAAGATAATGAAGCAAGCTTAAAGCAAGAGTAGTAAGGGGTGTCTAGATGGGGAACGAGTCATTTTTCCTAACCACGCCCATGAGTGGATTTTGGATATAGGGCATAGTCAAATTTCCCTATATACGTCATCGGTGGATTTTGGATATAGGGAATAGTCAAAATCTCCTATATACGTCATCGCTGACGTCAGCTGACGTTAACCCGACAGAAAAAAAAAGGAGCCACTATATAGGGGATTTTGACTAGAATTATTTTTCAATTTTTTTTCAAATTTTTTTGAATTTTTTTTTGAAGTTTTTTTTCAATTTTTGATTTATATAGGTGATTTTGAGTATCGAATTTTTTCAAAAAATTTTTTGATTTTTTTCAAAATTTTTTTCAAAATTTTTTTTTTTTTTTTTGGGGAAGTGGTCAAATTTCCCTGTGTACGATCCTCCTGGGGAATGAATTGGGGAAGTAGTCAAAATCCCCAATATGAAAGAAGAAGCCCACACAAAGATGAAAGTTCAATAACGTGTTTAATGAAAATCATCAACAAGAAAAAATTTCAAGGATTAACGCTTTCTTCTTCTTTTCTCGAGTAACTTTCCGATCGGGGTTTGAGCAAAATTTATCTGGATGTTATGGTGATAAAAGCGCTTATCATCGAGCGCTGAATAATTCTTTTAACAGAACATAATACAAGCAATCACTTGGTAATTAGACCGCATGAAAACCTTCAGGGCAAAAAATTCAAAGTCAGACATTTTCCGCGAAGACGTGTCGTAAATCGGGTTCTCTTTCTCTTTCGATTCCATCGCATGTTAGAACGAAAATCATCTTGGCTCGCCTCCGGGACATTCCGTGAATGAAAAAAGAAAAAAAAAAAATAGTTTGAATTCAATACTCGCAGAAAACTCGTTTGAAAGAAGAAACGTGAAAGTATTTTAAACAAATCAAATTTTCCTCGCATGACGAATCGAGCAAAGACAAACAAACAAACTACGAACCTGCGGAAAGATTTTGCAGTACAAAAATCCCTTTCTTTTGCCGAAAAGGTTGTCCTTTTTCCAATGCCACCTCTTAAACCTTCCACGAGGAGAGTTGTCTGATTTTTTTAGCGAGGAACCATCTTTGTTTTCACGCCGTGAAAAAATCTTTCTTGTCTTTCTCAGAACAGCGTTTTCCTGGAAAAACCGGCATGACGAATCGAGCAAAGACAAACAAACAAACTTCGAACCTGCGGAAGGATTTTGCAGTACAAAAATCCCTTTCTTTTGCCGAAAAGGTTGTCCTTTTTCCAATGCCACCTCTTAAACCTTCCACGAGGAGAGTTGTCTGATTTTTTTAGCGAGGAACCATCTTTGTTTTCACGCCGTGAAAAAATCTTTCTTGTCTTTCTCAGAACAGCGTTTTCCTGGAAAAACCCGGCTTACGCCATCACTTGGCTCCAGACCACGCGCGAACCACCAGCGGGACCTGGCTCGACGATAAAAGAGTTTAAATTGAAATCGTCTCGTCCCAAGTGTTTGCGATAATCTTGCACCCATTACTGTTTTCTTCTGCCGAGCAGCTCGTCTGGCTTTGCGTTGTAAGCGAATGAGAGAAGAATGAAAAAAGAACAAAGCGCGAGCCTTTATAAAGGGAAAAAAAGCTGACACCACCCCTCAGGCTACGAGGAAGCCCTTCGCTGACGTCTCTTGTCTTTGAAGGGCAATTTGTTTTGTCAACCAAGCGTTTCCAGAAAGTGAGAGTGCTTTTTGTTTTGTGTTTTTCTTGCTTGTTTTTCGTTTTCTTGTTTTCGAATGTTCTTGTTGATTTTTTTCATCACGTTTTTGACTTTTTTTTTTTGATGAATTCTTATTCAAATAACCGGTTCGCTGACACCATTTCTTCATTATAAAAATCGCTCCCCAAGTTCATTTTCACTCATTCTCCAGCTGAAGAACAAGAAGAAGAAAAGAAGAAGATGCCGAAGAAGATGCCATTTGAAGAAAAAGTTTACGTAGCCCCGAAGCGGAAATCCACCAAACCTGCGAAAGTTCCTGCGGGAAAGAAAAGAAAGAAAGAAAATGTTAAAGATATCATTAACAAAGCTAAAGATGTCGTAGAGTACATCACAATTGAAGCAGAAGGAAGAGCAAATGAAGCACCATTGGCATCAATAGCCCCGTTTATACCTGACGCTCACACAGAAGTGAATGAACCTCTTATTCAAGATGTGGATCTAAACGTGGAACAACAAAATGCTGTCAATGCAATTGTTGGCAGCATTGGTCACATCACCCAGATGCAAATTGAGGATGCAGCTTCCAATAAGAACATTTTTTTAGTCTGCCCCTTTCATCTTGGACATTTGGAACAGAGAGTCAGCTCCCCAAACGGGTTTTGTTATCTGAAATGCCCTTATCAAGATTGTTGTGTGATCTGCGCAAAAGACAAGGCAGAGCTTTACATGCAAACTGTTCACGCTCAGTTGAACAGGGACATTAAGGAAAACTGGAAGCCTTTGCGTTGTTTCTGCAATGAAGTCTTGACCCTGAAGCAAAGCAATTCTGAGAAGAATCCAGGTCGAATCTATCTTGCTTGCAGAAAGAGAGAGTGTAAATACTTCCAATGGGGTGATCTCCCTTTGAACGAGAAAAACGGAGACTATCACTTTAACCATGATCCCTTCCCTCTCCCCATGAAAGAATATGCAGGCAAAACCTTGATCAGAGATGCATGTGGCGCTTCAAACTTGTTTTCCTGACTTAAAGAAACAAGAAGAGCAAAAGAAACGCGCAAAGCAGACGGAATCAGCGAGAGTGATCCAAGAAGCCTTTCCAAACACTTTTGGTTCTAGTCAGCCAAGTCACCCAAAATGTACTACTCTTTTTTGAAAAAAAACGTTTGAAAAAACGTTTGAAAAAACTTATCATTATTGCTATAAAAGGTTTAAATTGTTTGAATGTTGAATAAAAATGAAACTGGGCAAAAAGGTTGTTTGATCTCTTGTGGAATTGGGTTCGATGGCGAGTCATGCCATGGGTATGTTCCTCTTTGTATAGACGCTGTAAAGAAGGGTTGAAACCTATTCCAATAGAAGATGTTCGACAAACAATTGTTGTCGAAATACAATGATTCCAAAGCTATAGGCAGTTTAAGAGGAGTGGCACGATTTGCATCCTCCCAGGGAATTCCGCTGGGTCGAGCCAAACAATTGTTACAACAACATCCGCAAGAATTTAAACATGTTTGATGTCCACCATGTTTTGTAATCCCACGCCACTTTGAAAACCAAGACTAAGACAACAGAGGTTTCATTCACATTGCACCAACGTTTTACTCAATAAAAAAAAGTAAAGAGAAGAAAACATGGCTGCGATTGACAACAATGGCAAAAAAAAAACATTGATCAAACGGTTTTTTTTTTTTCATTGAGCTTGAGGCTCGTGGCTCGTTTGTCCTCTCATGCAAACTTCGACGACCGTCAGTTTTTTTTTTTTTATTTTTTTTATGGATCTAATCCCAAGTCCTTGCACGAGGAGCTGTCATCGCTGTCCACCTCATCTGTCCAATTATGACCTAATTTCAGGCGCTGCCAGTCAAACACTTCATCGATGTTGACGTGCGTCAATCCTAATAGTTCATAGGTAAAGAACAGATCTTGACGTCGGAAGGATAAAATTTCTTCCAAAATGCGTACGGTGACCACATCGGTTGACAACATGTTGCGCACAAATTGACAGTTTTCAGGGGTCCAGACCGGGTGTACGATACCATTTTCATGCAGCTGATGCACCCATTCGTCGTACACATCTGGAAAAGTGACTTGTCGAAGAGCCCTACTAATGTTAGCTCGTAGATCGTGTAAGAACAACAAGGCTTCGGGTGACCAAATGGGGTTATCGGGCGGTTTCAATACCACATGATGTTGCATGCATTTTAATAATGCTACAATCCACCAACGCCGCCAAGGGCGAGCATTCAGACTCTGCGTAAACTCACTCTGAGAGTCCACTACCCCTTGACTCGTGAAAGGAGAAGTCATGTTTGGTGTAAAAAAGACTAAACGTTATCCTTATATAGAAAACGCGAACTGTCAGTCCTACCAAAATCTTCTATAAAAAAAAGAAACGACAAGGTATCAAAACAAATGGTAACACGTCAACAAAGAACACTTCAGCGCGCGAGATTAAAAAAATGTCGAGAACGTCTGACGCCCAGATTGCTTTAAAAGATTGGTTGGGATGTGCCATTCTCTTTTTAGAAAGAGTCGACCCCCATTCTTTGGTGGACTTCAGCGATGATGCGTTACAAGAGCTAGAACCGGACGTAGCGTTTGCGCAACTGGTGACCAGAAACAAAGAGAAGAACGAACCGTTTACTTTGCTTCATTTGATGGCTTATTTAAGCGTTATGCGTCAATGTTTGTCCCTGGACGCTTACCGTGAACATCGTCGTTGGATATTTAAGCAACAACAACAAGCATACATACCTAGTTTTGGACGTTTTGTGGCTCAATTTACAGTGAGTCTGACCCGGCGATTGATCCCTTTGGTGGTGCGCACCTGTTTGTTCCCCATCTAAAAAAATGAAGAAGGCCGAGCAGATGAGTCCTTTGGAAGACTTGTATTTGGATCTGGAGAGTCCTTACGCGTTGAGTGGAAATTTCAAGGAATTGATCAAGGTGGCCCGCGACACATTGGACGTCTCACCCAGCCAGGTGCAAACGTATTTGCAAGGAGAACCCACTTTCACGTTACACCGTCCTCGTCAGGTACGATTTCCACGCAGCAAGACGGTCGTGCCTCCGCAAGTGGATTATACCTGGCAGGCGGATCTTGTGGAAATGCAGGATGCCAAACTCATTGCCCAAAACAAACGCACCCGATACCTACTGACGGTCATCGATGTGTTGTCCAAATATGCATGGGTCATTGCCTTAAAAAGCAAGAAAGGTAAGGCCACGGCAGATGCCTTTCGTTATTTGTTGGAGAATTCAGGAGGACGTAAGCCCGTCAACTTGCAGACGGATCAAGGGAAAGAATTCTACAACCAACACATGAAGCAATTACTGGACGAGTATAACATTCACCACTATTCCACTCGAGGTGAACCCAAAGCTGCTGTGGTCGAACGTTTCAATCGCACTTTGAAGGAATGGATGTACAAGTACATGACAGCTCGCAACACCCCCAAATATTTGGAGGTCTTACCCTTGTTGGTGGACAAGTACAACACGCGCATTCACAGCCGCACTCAAATGGCCCCGGCCGATGTCACTGACGACAATGCCTCGGTGGTCTGGAAGCGGTTGTTCAAACCCACCCCTGCCTTAGACCCTTACAAGTTTCGACCGGGGGATTTTGTGCGCACCACAAAACCCGTCAAGGGTAAAAAGAGTGCCTTTTCCAAGAGTTATCGGGGTAATTGGTCGCAAGACGTGTACACGGTGACCGATCGTCAACGGTCCTTGTACGATGGTGTGAATTATTATAAGTTGGACACTTGGAAAGGTGATAAAGTACCTGGACGATTTTATGAACCTCAACTGCAAAAAGTACGAGCTCTACCCAACCAATGGCGGGTGAGTAAAAAGCTTAAATACAAGGGACGCGGACCCACTCGTCAAGTGTTAGTTAACTGGCAAGGACTTGCTCCCGATTATCAAACGTGGATACCCGTCAAAGAGTTAAAAAAGTCCTCGTAAAAAAATGGCCAAACCCTGGGAAATGGACGATGATTTTTTGCTGTTTCTGAATAGTGGGGATGTGGGCACGGAACCCCTCGAACCCGGAGAGACCACCGTGCGCAGTGCGTTCCGACAACGGTTGGAGATTCCATTGACGCTCACCGACCAGTGGCAAGTTGCCCTTTTGAAACTGTTGTACACCAATTCTTACGGGAACACCGTGTTGAAATCGTCGCAGGATTACCATGTGCGTGTGGGGAGCTCGGATGGATCGGTTCCCACTCGATCAATGGCGCTGACTTCGCACAAACACTTCACGCACGCGGCAGAATTGCTTGGCGATTTGGTGCAGAAGATGGGATGGTACGTGATACCTACCTTGTCGGGCGGTCAACATCATTACGGACAACTCCACATGGAATCTCCTGGCACCACGGACGAAAATTTTCCCACAAATCCCAAACTGGATCTGTTTCGTCCCGACCTGGTGCGTGAATTTTTGCAAAGGATCGAAAACACTTATCGCGTGAAACAAGTCGCACTCCCTACGCGCTTCAATCTGATCGAATATTACCTAGGATTCGCCCTCCTGAAACTCATGGGTTTAAAGAGGGATTACATCTGGTTAACTAGATCTAGTCCATCCAGACCCAAGACGCATTATTCACTCCATCTGTGGGCGCAGGGTCAGTACAATCTAGGGGAATCGTTGGCTCTGTTGATGGGATTTTTGGAGCCCGATCCAGATCGGCCGGGCCAGACGCGCATTGTGGCTCACAACACCGTCTACGCGGACACGGGAGAAGGTACGCAAGCCGATTGGGTGGTTAGTCGTTTGGATACGCATCACTTTGGCATCGAGACGGAAGATTTTCTGTTGGGAGGCGTACGCATCAAACTCAACACTGCCGTCGAGCGGTTGCACTACACGTTTGGCAAAAGAGCCGTCTTTGACATGGGGGCTTGGGTGCGCGACCCGTCTCCCTTGTTACCCTACGCGCGACAATCCCCCGTGACGGTGGTCACTACGGAACCCGGCAAGTGGTTTCTGCAGGCCCGAGAAGGGGTCAACGTCGATTTCAAAAATGGTCTGGAGACAGTGATGGGTACCCCACAACTCAAAGCTCCTTCTCGGGTTAAGGGATTCGGGGCCTGGTTGGCTTTGCCCAGTTTGGAGACATCCCTGACCCAAACAAACACCCACTTGTCTGACGTGGACCTCACGCGATGCAATACCGAAGTAGATGTAGTGGAATTTAGCCCCGTGGGCGACAGACAACGCCGATTGCTGGCCACTCTTCCCCTCTCACCTAGCAGCGATTACGGTCTCACGGTCGAATACGACCCGCAGCATTTGGATTTCAGACCGTTGGCAGGACCCACGCAAAATCTGAGCGAGTTGAGAGTGCATTTAAGAAACGCTGAAGGTTTGGGTATACCATTTTACACGGGTCTCACCGGTGTTTGGTTGTACTTTCGCAAAGGAGGAACGAAAAACACACAACCCTTGCAATCGGCCGGCATGAGTTTTGCTGGGGGGCGTCGAGTGACTTTGGAAAGTGACGATCAGAAGGACCTCTTCCCGAACAACACCCCATCGCGTTTCAGGTTGAGATTACCTGAACAGTGGACCTTGGATGCCACATGGGAAGTGGCTCTGGTGCAATTGTTGATGCCTCACACGTTTCACAACGTTCAAGATCGCCAGATACAGTGTTCTGTCAACTACCCGTCCGGCAAACAAGATATTTTTTTGGCGGGCGGGCTCTACGTGACCTTGACAGATGTTGTGTTGGCCCTTCATCAAGCCATCGAAACGGAGACACCCGTTTCAGATGCTGGCACGAGCGCTCGTGTCCAACTGCAGTTGGACGAGAAAGGATTTTACCAGTGGACCTTCCCCACGAATGATTTTTCGCTGTACTTACCCAGCTGGTTGGCTCGAGTTTTAGGATATCTTGATTGGGAATCGTGGACGGTCCCGTTTTACTACAAGTCCGACGTGCGTCATCCCACAGTGGAAATCACCAGCACGGACACCCAGACTGGGCGCCCGACCGAAGTGGAAATCACACGCTCGCATACCATGGCCTTACCGGCCGATCATCGCGTGTGGAGTTTTGTCTCCCCGAACTCTTTCCAGAACGTCTACGTGCATTGCAACGTGGCCGAACCCGTGTACGTGGGATCGCAGATGGCCAAGGTGGTCTTAATCCATGGCGTCAACCCTCAGAAGGGGGTCTTGGAGGACGTGCCCATTCCACACTTGATCTTTTCGCGATTGAGTCATTTCACTTTTCGAGACCTCGAAATCGATATAAGAGACAACTTAGGTCGTCCCATCCCATTTCAAGGAGGAAACGTCACAGCTGCTCTGTATTTCCGACAACGTAAATTGCCTTAAAAAAAAAAGTGCCAATGCGTCGCACGTTTTTGAGATCGCAATGGATCCAAGTAGGTGGTGGTGATGGTTACAATCAAGGCCTGCCTCCGTATCAAGAAGGGGGTTTTTGGGGCACGCTGGCAGGTCCTGCAGTGAGTTATCTGGGTAATTTAGCGGCCAACGCGGGATACGAAACAGCCTGTCGAGCCGCCCGCAAATTTTACAAAAGTCATTGTCGGAAGAAGGAGGAGGAGGAAGAGGAAGAGGAGGAGGAACCGCCCCGCAAGAAAAAGACAAAGACAAAACGAGAACCGCCCCGCAAGAAAAAAAAGAAAAAGATGCAACGAGGAGGAAGAGGAGACAAGTACGACGGTGGGACGGCCGATTATCAGGAAGGAGGACTGGTCTTACCTTTCTCCGAAATGACGTACGAGCAACTGTTGAGAGCGCAGAGGGGTTTTGGGAAGCGGCGATCTCGACAAAGAACCCCTCGTCGACCTCGCAACATCACGGCCGCGAGTTTGGATGAAAATCTCTATCGGCGTCTGGGAGGGAGACCCATCGGGGTGTTGCCCAATGCTATTCCTGGCTTTCAGGTGGGCATGGGAGAGAATCGAGAGAGAGTAAGAGGAAAAAAACGTAGACGAACGGGTCACGGTGATTGTTTCAACGAGCTCCTATAAAAAGGAGCATCCACGGGTGGTCGACCATTTGACTAGACGTCACCGTCAGCATGTCACAAGGGTCAGATGACACAGACAACAACAACAACAACAACAACGGTGGGATCATCGTGCAGGCCGATCAGGGTCTTTACAATTATCGCCCTCCGCGAGAAATTGATGCCACAGAATACAAATGGCACTTTGAAGATGTGAAATCTCAGACCACTTCGTCAAACCCTCTCCAGTTTCGTTTGGCCGATCGACCTTACCCCTTCTGCCCCAGCGAGATCGAACTGCATCTTAAAGTGTACTTCAAACTGGGCTCTACAAAAGCACCCTTGAATGACTTCACCACCAACCAAGCTATTGTAGGCCCAGTGAACAATTTTGGGTACAGTTGTATCCGTCAAGTTCGTTGTCGAGTGAACAACAACGAAACTGAGTCCACGGCTGGGGTGAATTTGGCATACCGAGAATATTTCAAGACCTTGTTGGAAGCAGATCCCTGGGACGAAGCCAGCCGCCTCAAGCGACAAGGATGGTACAAAGATAGCGCAGGACAGATGGATAAATGGGGAGGCCTAGCCACTCATAATCCTGGAGGGGTTCAACGACAAAAGATCTGTGTCAATGGCACGGGCAAGTTTGAATTCAACGTGTGCCCTTTGCCTTGTAATTTTTGCCAGATAGAACAGAACGTCCCACCCAACACCAGAGTAGAATTTGAGATCGAGTTCAATGACCCCAAGTTCTGTTTGATGTCCATGGCCCTGGACAAGTCCACTGCAGCTGGGGCCGTGAACAACACGGCTAGTTTTGAAGTCTTGGCCCAAGAGTGTTTTCTCCGTGTGTTTTATCGCGTTCCCAATGATATCATCATGAAGTACATGGAAGAACAAGTGGAAAAGACCACGGTGGCCAACCCCCTCTCCTTCCCCTTCAGGCGCATGCGATGCGAGAACAGGTACATTCCAACAGGCGTCAGCCAAGTGGAGTTCAACGATGTGTTTCAAGGACGTTCCCCGCGCTTGTTTTGGTTGGTGGTGTTGGAAGATGCGCGTTATCAGGGAGAATTCAATAAAAATCCCTTTGACTTCAAAGCCAATTTTTCAGGATTCAACATCACCAGTGCCGAGTGCACAGCCAACGGAGTCCCAGTGAACAAAGCCAAAGTGGATCTTACCAACAAATACGAGATCTATGATTTGTTGCTGAATGCCTCAGGCAAAAAGAGACGCGATGCTTACCTGTTGGATCCCGATACCTTTGAAAAGGGTTTCTACTTTGTACCCTTTGATTTGACGGCTGTCCAAGATGGAGGTGATTCTGTCACCCCGCAGTTGCAAATGCTGATCAACGTCAGGCTGGGGTTTTCTACAACGACAGGTGCAGCATTGCAAGCTTTGTTCTTGTACAACACAGATGAGAGTCTGTTGCAGATTGACAACAGAGGAACCACTCAAGGCCCAGTGCTCTTGTCCGATGCCTTGGTGTGAAAAGAGCTGGAGAAAACATTATCTTTTTGTAACAATAAAAAAAAAAAAGAGGTCGATAAAAATGTCACTTGCCTATTTCATGAACTTTAGATGCCTTGTTTGAAAAGAGCTTTTTTGTAACAAGAAAAAAAAAAAGTTTAATAAAAATGTTTTATCTTTTTTGGTGATGTTTGTGTGTGTCACTCTCCTGTTCCTCGGGTCCCCTATAAAAAAGGGCACAAGTCCTCCTTGGTCAGTTTTGAAAATGCCTTGCAGAAAGAAAAGAAGAAGAGTATCTCGCAAAAAGAGGTACCACAGAGGGGGTGCTAGGTTCGTGAGACGACCCACCCTGCAGGATAAAATAGCCGAGGGAGCCAGTATGTTTTTATCAGGACCTGCCCCTTCGTTTGCTACGGCAGGCTTGTTCCTGGGCAAGCAAGCATTTAAAGGCATAAAAGACAACGTGGAGCATTTTTTAAAGGCCAAAAAGCGGCGGAGATAATAAAAAAAGATCCACCTTGTCAAAAAAAAAAAAGATGGTCAACCCATCCTGTGCCAGACGAGACAGCGCCCAAAGACGAAGAAATCGTCGGATGACAAGGCAGGGAGGTATTCAACGAGGAGGTTTCGTCCCCATTGTGGTGGATTTTAAGAAAGGGATCCAAGTGACACGGGACGCCATCGAAGCCATGCAACAACCCATCGACCACGACAAGGCCCGACGAAACGTGAACAGGTACAAAGCCGAGTATGCGTCTTATAAAAGACGCGGTGGAAACAAAGGGTTCACGCGTTGGGCCCGCGACAAAGGTTACGCCAAAAAAAGTGATGCCTGTTGCCTGCAGTAAAAATGCATGACACGTCGCAATTGCGAAAAGCGTGTCGAGGCGATGACAACATTTCAAAATACTTTTGGGACGTGTTTGGTGCGGATGAAGGAGCCTGTCAACCCGTCGAGTACCCCAAGTGCGCCATATGGAACACGGACCCCATACGCTTACCCGGCCAACATTGGATAGCGGTGTTTTGGGCGAGTCAAGACCACGGAGAATTCTTTGATAGTTACGCGCGAGCGCCATCCTTCTACAACGCAGCGTGGCGTTGTTTCGACCTTTTCCGTCACATTCCACAAGAGCTACAAGGAACCAACACCGATGTGTGCGGAGATTATTGTTTGTACTACTTATTTCATCGTTGCCGCGGCAAACCCATGACCCAAATTGTTCGACCCTTCTCATACACGGATCGTGTCTACAACGATACGGCCGTGGTGGAACGAGTACGGGAAGAATTCCCGAGTTTACAACACCAACACCTGGCAGGGGGACTGTATGATGAGGATGGACGCCCCAACCTGATGTGTCGGATCAAACGGTTGAATCTTTGCAAAAGAAAGGCATAAAAGGAAGAACGGTGTTTTTTACGGGGTGACAGGTTAAAAACATGGAAACGGAAGATGCTCCCTCTTGTTATGATCCGCGTTTCAGGGTCCCGGGTAACATGCAGATCGTGGGTCCTACCTTGAGCGGCAAGACAACCTTCTTGTACAAGTTGGTCAAAGATGCTCCGTGCTACTTTTGGGAAGACGACAGATCCCCTTGTTATTTTCAAAAAATCGTG
The DNA here is from genome assembly GCA_024195265.1 of Dendrophyllia cribrosa. Lineage (NCBI taxonomy): Eukaryota > Metazoa > Cnidaria > Anthozoa > Scleractinia > Dendrophylliidae > Dendrophyllia > Dendrophyllia cribrosa. The sequence goes on along the minus strand of JAJLRJ010000003.1, from coordinate 34,875,625 downwards.
TATTGCTATGGATCAGCCTGGCAACCGATTTTTAACCAATTCCAAGAGATGGGCGTGCAATTTCACGAGGGCTTGCCAGACAACGTGGAAGCACTCTTTCCACCCGAAACACGTCCCGGTTTGATCATCATGGACGATCTCATGCACGAAAGCAGCAAGTCACCTCAAGTGACCCAACTGTTGACCAAAGGAACGCATCACTTGGGTCTCTTTGCAATTTTCCTGTCGCAGAACCTCTTCCATTCGGGCAAGGAACAAGCTGGTCAAAATCGCAATTATCATTACACCGTTCTCTTCAAAAATCCTGCGGATACCCGTTACATCAAGATGCTGGGCAATCGTTGGTTGGGTGATTCAGAGGCATTTTGGCCCATCTATAAAAGGGCCACAGAGAAACCTTTTGGCTATCTATTGACCGACCATCATCCTCGAACCGACGACGCCATTCGTTTTCGTACCCATCTCTTGATAGACGATCCCGAACCTCTTACCGTGTTGCAACCCGCTCAAAAGAGAAGACACAAAACGTGAGAAAAATGTCTTCCCGTCGTCGAGATTGGAGAAGACAGCGAGGACGAGGCATGTTGGAGGATTTTAGCAAATCTCGCGCCACCCGCACCAATCAGATCAGAGCGCGATGGAATAAGGAGAGAGCCAACATGCATCGACGTTTGCAAAACGAAAGTGGTAAATTGCGAGAAGGTGCCCGTCACCTCCAGTGGATGTTGGAAAACCCCAACCCCAATCTGGGTGAAAGGATCATGGAGAAGGGACGACAAACCCAATTCAAAGCCAAGAATGCTTTCAAACCAGGCATCAAACGCCCCAAACTCAAAGCAGGAACGAAACGAGCTCTGGCAGCTGGGGCGATGGGAGGTGTCTTGGCCCCCATAGTGGGAACTTTAATCGCCAAAGCTATAAAAAAGACGAAGACGAAGAAGAAGAAATCATAAAAAAAAACAGTCATGCAGTCCCTCATTGTCGTTCCCACCTACAGAACATGGCCCACCATGCCACGCATCGCTCGAGCGCCTTGGTCGCAAGGGGTTCCTTTTACCCGTTACGTGGTTGGGAAAGGAATACAATTGCAAGATGCTAGCGATCTCACCACGGGTCGGGCGGCCTGGCAAGCACAGATCCGTCGCAGTCAAAGAGGTCGCGGGATCGATGGCAGCCAGAGATCAAGAGCCATGGCCAAAGCCTATGCCAACCGACCCGCTCAGAAGGTCGATCGTTGGGTCAACAGAAAGATGTGGCGCTTGCGAGAAAAGATGACTCCCGAAACCTTAACGGGAAAATTAACAGCAGGCGCTGCATTAGGAGGAGCTGCAGCGGCCGTGCCAGCAGCGTTTTTGGGTGCCTTAACAGCCAAAGTCTTCACCCAGAAGAAGAAAAAGAAGAAGAAGAAACAAGAAGGAGGGTTTTTAACGCTGCTAAGCAGTGCTGCCAAAGTGGGATACGAGGTTGGAAAGAGAAAAGATTACAAGCGTATGGGAGCCAAAGGAGCCACGGGGCATTATAAAGCGCATCGCAAACCCTGGGAAGTTTAAGGAAGGTATAAAGAGAGAGTAGTCCTCATCCGCAAGTACATTCACCATGCCAACCGTTCGCAGAAAGAAAACAAGACAGCGTGGAAAAGGTTTGGGCGCCGACATGGCCGTGGCCACGGCAGCTCCCATTGTGGCCAATCTCTTAAGTCAAGGGATTGAACACGCCATGGACAAAGGACCAGAGGTGTTCGAGAAGGTGACCAAGCGTGGCAAACGTGGCATAAAGTGGCTCTCGAAACGCTTCAACCGTTTGAGAAAAAAGAAACCTCAGAAGGGCGGTAGAAAAAAAAGAACATCCTTGCCCCGTTGGGCTCAAGAACCCGGTCTGTCCAAACTCGTAGGTCTACCCAATCATTTGCCGTCACACGTGCAATTTCAACTTGAAAATTCCACAACCTTGGTGTAGGCAGGCGAAGGATATAAGAAAGGAGGAAACTGCAGGACACACACAGTTTTTTGTGATGGCCCCACCTAGAGGCGCTTGGCGTGCTTTTCCTGTCAATTCAAATTTTTCGCCCACTTCTGCTGCAGAGCGACGAGCGAACTCGGGATTTGATGCCCCAAGAAAGAAGGCCACTACCGATCGTTTTGGGAGACCCAACCGAGCCGTGAAAGCCAGTATTGCCTTGAAAAAAGGAATCAAGACAGCCAATGCGGCGACAGCGGGAGCGATTTTAGCGGCCACTTTGGGCGGTGTGCTTGCAAGTCAACTCTCGAAAAAGAAAAAAAAGAACAAGAAGAAGCAAGAACAACAAGGTGCAGGCAAAAGATCAAGGGGATGGCGCATGCAAGAACAAGCCGACTGGTTATCGGGGTTGACGGATCGCCGGACGTTTTCGGAGGACATAAAAAGAGCCAGCAACGAACAATTGCGAGCTCTGACCGATCTGATACGTAATCTCTACGACAACGTGATCCAAGTACCCGCTTACGTCAAAACCCCTCTTCTGGGTAACAGGAAAACGATTCGACGCATCAGTGCACTGACGACGCCTTTGCACGAAAGAAAGAGGCTCTTAAGAAGAGTAGGAGGAGAAAAACTCGTTCCCTTTTTGCAAGCCGGACTAGACGCCTTGTCGTCATGACGGACAAATACGCTCGAGAGATGATGTTGGTGCCCAAAGATCCCCCCTGGATGAAACCGCCGGTTCCCTTTCTACCCGATTCATCCCGTCAATGGGGAAGGGGTGAACAAACACCCCCCGACCCCAACGAAGCCTACTGGAAACGTCAATTCTTGACGGACCAATTGGTCAATGCCCCTCGTTTGGATCGCGTCATGCGTGTCATGGATGCCATGAAGAGCGTGGAAGGTGAAGGGCAACCGCCCAAGTTACCTTCGTACGGAAGTAAGAGCAGCGAATACTTTCGACTTCAGAATCAACTACGACACATGATAGACCCCCGTCAGACCTCTGCGCTCTTGAGAAGACCTCCCCCTCTTTCGGCGGCGGAAAACCAAGCCCGAACGGATGATATTATTCCCCCCAAACCACCCCTTGGATCCACACTTCCACCACCTCCCAAGTCATTTCAAGAAGCGCACCAGCAATCAAAGAACATTGACAAACAATTGGAAAACTTCATCAACGTGGCTAAACGGAATTTGGACGAGGCCAAGCGCGCCGGCAATAATCCTAACGAGGTGAAAATGGCTGATCTAGATTGGCAAGTGGCTCAAAAGTCTGCTGAAGTCATACGAGAGTTGGACGATCAATTAAACTCAGAAAACTATGGTTTGCCCTTCAGCGACCTCAAATACTGGACCACGGACAAAGACACATTCGATGCTGCCGTGGAAGCACACAAAAGAGAGCTGCTGGAACGTCGTGACAAACTGTGGGGTCAACTGGAAACAGAATATCAAGAGCACAAGGAAAGCATGAAACAGAGAGAAAAGCAAAGACAAGCCAAGATAGAAAACATTATTCAAAAAGGAAAAGGGGTCGCCTTGAAACGACACAAACCTCGCGGTTGGGTGCAAGAGTAAGAAAGTTGTTCAGAAAAAAGAGACGTTTAAAAGTTGTCACTATTTAAATTGTTGACCTGTTTTCACAACAAGATTGTTGTAATAAAGTTGCTTTAAAATGGTCAAAACACGTGTGCTCTTTTTCTTGCACTAACCGGTTTTTTGAATAAGAATTCATCAAAAAAAAAAAAAAGTCAAAAAAAAAAAGTCAAAAACGTGATGAAAAAAATCAACAAGAACATTCGAAAACAAGAAAACGAAAAACAAGCAAGAAAAACACAAAACAAAAAGCACTCTCACTTTCTGGAAACGCTTGGTTGACAAAACAAATTGCCCTTCAAAGACAAGAGACGTCAGCGAAGGGCTTCCTCGTAGCCTGAGGGGTGGTGTCAGCTTTTTTTCCCTTTATAAAGGCTCGCGCTTTGTTCTTTTTTCATTCTTCTCTCATTCGCTTACAACGCAAAGCCAGACGAGCTGCTCGGCAGAAGAAAACAGTAATGGGTGCAAGATTATCGCAAACACTTGGGACGAGACGATTTCAATTTAAACTCTTTTATCGTCGAGCCAGGTCCCGCTGGTGGTTCGCGCGTGGTCTGGAGCCAAGTGATGGCGTAAGCCGGGTTTTTCCAGGAAAACGCTGTTCTGAGAAAGACAAGAAAGATTTTTTCACGGCGTGAAAACAAAGATGGTTCCTCGCTAAAAAAATCAGACAACTCTCCTCGTGGAAGGTTTAAGAGGTGGCATTGGAAAAAGGACAACCTTTTCGGCAAAAGAAAGGGATTTTTGTACTGCAAAATCCTTCCGCAGGTTCGAAGTTTGTTTGTTTGTCTTTGCTCGATTCGTCATGCCGGTTTTTCCAGGAAAACGCTGTTCTGAGAAAGACAAGAAAGATTTTTTCACGGCGTGAAAACAAAGATGGTTCCTCGCTAAAAAAATCAGACAACTCTCCTCGTGGAAGGTTTAAGAGGTGGCATTGGAAAAAGGACAACCTTTTCGGCAAAAGAAAGGGATTTTTGTACTGCAAAATCTTTCCGCAGGTTCGTAGTTTGTTTGTTTGTCTTTGCTCGATTCGTCATGCGAGGAAAATTTGATTTGTTTAAAATACTTTCACGTTTCTTCTTTCAAACGAGTTTTCTGCGAGTATTGAATTCAAACTATTTTTTTTTTTCTTTTTTCATTCACGGAATGTCCCGGAGGCGAGCCAAGATGATTTTCGTTCTAACATGCGATGGAATCGAAAGAGAAAGAGAACCCGATTTACGACACGTCTTCGCGGAAAATGTCTGACTTTGAATTTTTTGCCCTGAAGGTTTTCATGCGGTCTAATTACCAAGTGATTGCTTGTATTATGTTCTGTTAAAAGAATTATTCAGCGCTCGATGATAAGCGCTTTTATCACTATAACATCCAGATAAATTTTGCTCAAACCCCGATCGGAAAGTTACTCGAGAAAAGAAGAAGAAAGCGTTAATCCTTGAAATTTTTTCTTGTTGATGATTTTCATTAAACACGTTATTGAACTTTCATCTTTGTGTGGGCTTCTTCTTTCATATTGGGGATTTTGACTACTTCCCCAATTCATTCCCCAGGAGGATCGTACACAGGGAAATTTGACCACTTCCCCAAAAAAAAAAAAAAAAAATTTTGAAAAAAATTTTGAAAAAAATCAAAAAATTTTTTGAAAAAATTCGATACTCAAAATCACCTATATAAATCAAAAATTGAAAAAAAACTTCAAAAAAAAATTCAAAAAAATTTGAAAAAAAATTGAAAAATAATTCTAGTCAAAATCCCCTATATAGTGGCTCCTTTTTTTTTCTGTCGGGTTAACGTCAGCTGACGTCAGCGATGACGTATATAGGAGATTTTGACTATTCCCTATATCCAAAATCCACCGATGACGTATATAGGGAAATTTGACTATGCCCTATATCCAAAATCCACTCATGGGCGTGGTTAGGAAAAATGACTCGTTCCCCATCTAGACACCCCTTACTACTGCAAGCTCCTGGCCATAATCTCAGTGTAAACACGATACATCAGCCAGGACAGTGTCCCTTTAATGGAATCTATGACCTACGCGATGCTCTTCCCAGCGTAGCTATCAAGGTCTATCAAGCTACCTAGAGAGCTGGGAGTTCTCATTATAGGTACCGATAATTGTGATCATTCACCGCTTATCACTCTTTCATTTCACTCGTGTGTCTCTACAGGCCCGGAAAAGATCGGAGCTGGTTTTAATATCATGACACATATATAAACTAAAGCCTGGTTCACTGGTGACGAAAGCACAAGCCAAAGCATGGTGAGATTTGTGTAAAACTGAGTGAAATCTATCATGATCGGCAAGCATAAACGCACGCAAACGAAAACGGAAAATTTTATCCTTGTGATTGTGTGATAGTGTTAGTTGCCTCAGATATTTTACAGCTTGGATAAATCTGAAAGGTAACAAAATTTGAATAACCGTACTCTTGATTCACCACCTGCAATTCTTACAGCTAACACACACAGACACCAAAAAAAAAAACGAAAAATTCTAGTGATCTTGGGATATAAAGGTTTTTCCGTTATCTATATTGCATTGAAATCACAGAAAAGGGATAGCCACAGTTTAGTTTGCCAAGAAAGCGCATTAACAAGAACACGGTTATTCAGTCAACCATCATTTAAACGGCCGCGCAGTTCGAGACGCACAGACGGTCTGTTCGAGACCGTTATTGAAAGAGCGCCGCTTCGAAAAAACGCTGTCAAAAGTAGCGCGTTTTCAAAACGATACGGTTACGAGGTTTGCGACTATCGTGTAACGTAAATACTTAGTTTCTTTTTTTCAGAAAAGCTTGGCTTATTAGGCCACTTATATTCTCGCCAACCAAAATGGTTCAAATCGGTTCCCTGTAAATATTCAGATATAGTATAATTTTCGATGCGAGTTTATCAGTGCCTGTTGGTGCAGTAAAACCGTGCGAAGAAACAAAGGAAAAAAAGCTAGCTAGATAAGTATGATTTTAGGGTAAAGAAGAGAAAAAAGTGAACGTTCAGTTTCCGATTTCAGTTGACATAAAAAGTGAAAAAAAGAACAAAGAACAAAATCAATTGTTTTCATTGTTTAGTTCATCTCATAACATTAATGTTTCAGCTTTTTAAATCTCTTCTCATATAGTTATTATACAATATAGTTGGACCATTTATTCTTTTTTACAATCATTTCAGTGTACAATTACTCAGCAGCAACGTTATTTTTATATCTTCCCTTCAAATTCTTTGTCAAACCTTTAATAATTTGGGAAGTGCAATGTGCTTGTGTAAAATCCCAAAGTTTGACCATTTAAATTAAAGCCATTGAGCAGCACTTTTCTGTGGTGCTGGCTATTTTTTGTCCGTATTTACAATATTCAATTTGATATTTTGGGGTTCATTCTGTATTGAACGCGAAAGGGATAATCGAACCATGTCTTCAGTTAGCTGAATAAATATGCGTCTTTATTCAACTGGCATCTGCTGTTTTTTTAAAGGGAAAATTGTGCCTGTGAATATGGGCATTTTTTAAATATGCTTTTCGCAATATAAATATACGAGAAAACCAGCTGGAAAAGAACAATTATCAGTTCTAAATTTTTTTGCTAGCGAATTTATCATTCCTATCATGATAGAGTGCCTACGAGAAAGAATCGTGCGTTTGTAAGCGCTCTTTCTATATATATTCATCTTTTGAATTCAATTTCCGATTTTCTGTCATAATAGTTTAGTATAATATTTAAATTATGTTAACTCCACCTACCGGCCGCAGCCAAAACCAAGTTAATGTGTTGTCCTTTAGATGATTCTAAACACTACCTTGACGTTCACTGTTACTTCTTACAACCCATGCTTGGGTTTGTTTTTCTAAAGTATTAAAATATCCATTGGCTCCTCCGCGCATGTGATTGTTTAGGTTGTTTGTTTTTTCAACTGGTTTATGTTCTGGTAGCCGAAGCTCATATAAGCCTTCCCCGTGATCGGAGCTAAATTCAAACGGAGAGACACGATGTTTTCGACCAAGAGACGTAAGGCGATATGCTTGCGATGAATCGGGCTTGCAGAAAACCCTCTTGCATCCTTGTCGAAAGTCCGCGTTGAAAACAGCGTAAATTGCTACATTTAAGGTCGCATTTGAAAAAGAAAGTAACAACAAGGCTATATATAAGCGCGGAGTCAGCGAGATTGTTTTAAACGTCCGTAGAACAAGGCCGAAGAAATATGGAAGACAGCAACATACGAATACCAGCCATTGTAGAAACAGCATTCGAAGAACTTTGATTTTCGAACGAGGAACGCGAAACGTTTGTCTCCTGAAACTGTTGGGGTAATTTTTCGCGTGTAAATTCCGAGTGATGACAGCGTATGTAATCCGTCCGTACATCACAAAGGTGAAAAGCAGAGGTACACAAAAAGCAATTACGAAATACAGCATTACAAAGACTTTCCAGCCAACGGTAGAGAAATCGACAATGCAGTTATCGACGTCGCTCACTGCAGTGTCTTTTGATTCGAAGAAGAACAATGCTGGTGCAGCCGAACAAACCATGAAAATACAAACAAATATGATGAGTTCCTTGGTTTGAGAACGGCTCATTTTGAACTTCAGCGGATGCACTATAATGTAAAATCGATCAAGAGAAATACAAGCGAGCAAGCCAGCTGATACTCCACCGTTCAAGAAATGAAAAAAATTCGTCATTTTACACGTTACACTGTCGAACAACCATGAACCCCGCATAACCCAAATCATTGACCACAGAACACACAAAAACGGAATCGTCAAGTTCGTTAATCCTAGACTCAGAACAAAGTAATTTGTTGTCCATTCGCTCCGTCGACTTCTGTGAATCACCAGCAAGATGAGACCGTTACCGAGCACAGAACCCACGAAAATTGTCGATAGCATAAACATTTCTGCCACAACAGCCCCTGAGTTCGAACAGCCCGGCGTTGAAACGATATTTTGATCGGAACAGTTAGGTGAGATCCACATGTCCTCGGCCGCCATATTTTCCTTGGCGGCTTCCAGTCATGTAAACAAACCGCGGGTGAAAAACTTGCTCCGACTACGCGTTCCATTTGCCAAGCACCGCGATTGTTTCGAATGAATTGCTGAACAAATTCATTCTGTTGGACTTAAACAACACTTGTCGTGTCTTTACAATTCCCTTAGGGAAGTCGCGTCTCAAAACTTCACGAAATCTTCTCACACACTTTTCTCGTCAAATGCAAATTAGTTGTGTGCAATCGGATATATTGTTTTTGTCGTTATGTTGCCCGGACTACCAACCATCTGTCACTCTTTCGCTTTAATTATTAAGTCACGACTTATGTTGGACGTATTTTCGTTCTTTTGATGGCAGTATTTCAGTTGTAATATCTTATTTATAAACTTAACAACCACAAAGGAGGAAACAATACTAAACATACTGTTTCTGAGAATGGTCACTTTGCAAGCTTTCGTTTCGCTCGACAAACGAAGAAGTAATATATTTATATCAATATATATAATGTATATATTGTCGCAAAGTATAAAGACAGGTGGAAGCCGAATTTTCGCGAACCGTTCTAGGAACTTCGTGTACAAAACCTGTTATAACAAAGAAATAATAGCGAGTGTCTCAATGTTTTGTGCGAAACAAAACAGAAACATTAGGAAATGCCAAGGTCGCTGAAGTGAAAAACTATCAATATTTACGACAACATAATTATTCACGGATTTATTATAGTTTAAAAAATATGTAAAAAAAATATCAATCAAGAGATTTTGTTTAGCATTTGTCAGTCAGTATTAAAAACAGCAGCATATCGGTTTACTCTTGGGGATTTCGTTCGCTGCAAGGACTTAATTCTAAAATATTACATATAAAATATATTTATGTAGAATAAATACACGTTCATTTCAAACTGAAGTTTTTTCGTTTTTTTCAAGATTTCTTTTAAATTACGATTATTTTTAACGATGCAGTTCTTTAGCACTCCATTAAACATTTTCCCCTGACACCTTAAAGTCCTTAAAAGGAATTTTAATTCTACTGAAACAGAGTTAATTGTTAATCGCCCGACTATCTGCCCCTGCTGAATATGTCATGCACAAAAATTCTACCCCCGCCCCCGTGAACTCAAAATATGTTACAAATATAAATTACAAATTCGTTATAACTTTGTTTCTGGTTCTCCTTAAAGAAGGTATGCGCGTTCTTGACGTCACTCAGTGTAGATGAAACAATTCAAAATTCAAGGCTAGTATAACGAAAACTAAATGCAGATTTAATGGCCAATATTTCGACTGGTAGAACTCGTCATCTACAAGGCAAGTGTAGGAGTGAAAAAAATATACATCCGCTCTTAAAATTTTAATTTGGACAGCTAGGAGCCATAATCCTGATATAGATTGAGTATATAGAAAAACTATCTATGACCTACAGTATCCGCGGTCGCTCGTCCATGAAGTGTAAGCTGACCTTAACTCGGAAAACGATTTTCGGCACTCTTTTTTTTTATAAGAAACTTTTTTGAAAAAAGAAGGTTAGGGCTGAGATTAAGAACGTGCTAATAACGTACCCCAGCTGAGATTTTGTTAAGAACTTATCTATTTACCATGTTTACGATGAGCTAAAAACGTATACGTATAAGTCTTTTTCCATTTCGTAACAGCAAGCATGTCTAATAATTGCAAATTTGTAGAAATTACACCTATATTTCTTTCTTCTTATTCAGAGCTATGATTGACTGAAAAACTGTTCATTTATCCTAAGAACGTGCTGAGAACGTTTTCGGGCTCAAATCGCCCAAAATAAGAACAATAACAGTGAGACAATATAGCACGAAAATGATGATTTTTAACTCATTCATTTCCGTCTTGCTATCCCGAGTTTTAGTTGCCAATCAGAGCGCGCCAACAACGCTATCCACTGTTTTAGTATACACTAATGAGCTCCAGCTATAGAGATGTTGGTTTAGGCCTCATCCACACGTATACGTTTACGTTCGTAAACGCATAAGCTTTTATCTTAAACGCTTTTGTCCACACGAAGCCAGCCATCGTTTACAATTCGTTTTCACCTGTCCACACGTAAACGCCAAAACGATACGCAAACGCTTCAAATCTGCATTGAGCATGCACAGACCATCCCCCACAGCAATCTCGTTCCCAGAGCCCGCGTTACCCTTGTCCAGCGGAACGGGAAACGACGGACTCTGGGATAAAGCGTAAAAATTCGACGTCTTATTGGTTGATCAACTGAGCATGAGCTTTAAGTGGCAGTCCCGCTAAAAGCGGTCCGCTCGATTTCGCGACCAAAAATAGTTTCCCTTTATTTTTTGCTGGTGAAAAGGCTTTGGTACACATGTATGAAATACACAATTCTTTTTTTCAAATTCTTTATTTTCGCCCTACTACAAGCAAAAAAACGAATTCAGGCCGTCTCGGCCTTTTCGACGGTGATCGGAAGACTAAATTTGATGATTTTTTAGAGGCGCTCTACGTAGAAACAAATGTAGTTGAAGACATTTTGTTTAGGTCATGTTTCTAAGCTAATCTTGAGTACTTCACAGGCAAAGTGTAAAAAAATTCAATAAAATGTTAAGCAAGCTGAGGCAACTTAAACACAACCCACTCTGAAGCCTATATTCAGACACTGAAAATGGGGCAAGAACGAGGGAAAATTTCTCAAACGTTGCGGCCTAAACTTGGTTTCAAAACCACGTCACAGTAAAGTTCTTACCTTCTTTTATCGAGTTGTCGCTTGGCAAGAAACCCTTAAGAACGAATCTGAAACTCAAGTTATTCATATATTTCAACCTCTCACCGGTGAGTAGTTCATGTATCGCAGTGAAATTTCTGGTTGTCGTCGATTTTTTTTTCAAATTATATCTACAGTATTTGCATACCATGCTCAAGTTTAGTTTCTACCACGGGTGAATTTCAACAGTATAAAATCGTGGATAAGAATAAACTGTGACTTTATTTTTATTGTAGGGACGTTGAAAACCTTTAATACTCGTTAGTGGAGCAGAGAATTTGGATCAAATACTGATTTTGATGAAGATTTCTCCGAAACATGCTAAAAGCTTCGTTGTTTGCGTTGTCGATCGAGCCCGGTGTCGCCGCCATGAAGATTATTCAACTTATTGCAACTTTTACATCTGTTCTCGATCTAATTCTGACGCAGAAGTATTAAAGAAGTTGTCGACATTTATCTTTGAGAACTACAATCGAATTCAAGCCTCAATAGAAACATTTTGGAAGAGCCGAAGAGTAATGCAAGTGACCTTTGGCACGACCGATAATTATGTAAACACGTTGTCAATGGCTGATTATAATCTCTTCTCGCTTGCGATCCCGGGAGATACCCACACGTTTGAGCTTATAACTCGATAAAAGAAGGTAAGAACTTTACTGTGACGTGGTTTTGAAACCAAGTTTAGGCCGCAACGTTTGAGAAATTTTCCCTCGTTCTTGCCCCATTTTCAGTGTCTGAATATAGGCTTCAGAGTGGGTTGTGTTTAAGTTGCCTCAGCTTGCTTAACATTTTATTGAAATTTTTTACACTTTGCCTGCGAACTACTCAAGTTTAGCTTAGAAACATGACCTAAACAAAATGTCTTCAACTGCATTTGTTTCTACGTAGAGCGCCTCTCAAAAACCATCAATTTTAGTCTTCCGATCAACGGCGAAAAGGCCGCGGGGGCCTGAATTCGTTTTTTGCCTGTAACAGGGCGAAAATAAAGAATTTGAAAAAGAGAATTGTGTATTTCATACATGTGTACCAAAGCCTTTTCACCAGCAAAAAATAAAGAGAAACTATTTTTGGTCGCGAAATCGAGCGGACCGCTTTTAGCGGGACTGCCACTTAAGTGTTTCAAGGTTGTTTTTGACCTCAAAATGGTCTATGAACGTTTTAAAATCGGGTCGACACCTTCATCGAGTGTTTGTGATATTGAAAGAGTCTGGAAGACCGTTAAAGATTCACTTTCTCTTGACTACGTGTTCGTACAAGCAGAAGAATCGAAGAATTCTGGTGTAATGGACTTGCGTTTTCAAATTATTCTTGATCAGTGCGGGAAAATACCAATTTTGTACATGCGAACGGCAGTTTTAATTTAAATTGCACTCTTCAAAGATTACGGTAATCCCTGAGGTCGGTTCCGAGTTGCAAGTCATAGGATATGAAGTGGTTTGCTTAGCGTCGATTTTAATTTTGCTCTCGTGTATATCAGTTTCTAATTCTATATCAAGCTTTGTGAACGGTGGAATATCAGGTATGTTTGTGCGGTTGAATTTATATGATTGAAGGCGATTGAACATTTTGTGTCAATTTATTATAGTCTTGTTTGTATATTTATCCTCGTGCATTTGTTGTATATATATTTTTCTTTTTTTCTCTATATAAATGCTTCAATTTGTTAAACATTGTGTTACATGTAAATAAAAGTTATTATTATTATGAGTATCTCTGCCTTTGTGCTGTGTGGTACTGAAGAAATTACAGTTATGTAACTTTCAATTTCTTTATTCGAGTGTTTATACGTCAATATTTATCCTGTGTCATTTATTGTCTACTGTGTGAGAAATTTACTTTTCAGACCATACAAGTATAGGAATATTGTCTTGCAGGATAGATCCAGCTCAGAACTCTGAGTACTGGAAATAATTCTTTCAAATTGTTTTGCAAATTATAAGAATCAACTTTCAGCAATCAGATTGTCAGAGAAAATATCCTGTACATAATTCTCAGCCTTATTGTTGCATTAATTTTTGTGAAAGAGAATATTAATAAGAATGCACAGCAAAATATTATAAGAATGATTCTGGTGATTTAACTCAAAAATTTAAATTGGATTAAAGTTGGAAAAAGTCTTGTTTTCCTTTTGAGTCCCACGCTCAGATTGTACAGTATCAATGAAAATTTTTCCCTTAAACGATATTTTTATTTCTAAATTAAGGGGCCAGACTGACGTTGAAACCCCTTTGATTTTAGGTGGCTAATGTTGCAAGTCTAACCTTTCATAATTTTTACCCTGAAAGCCAAAATTTAATGATCAAAGACTGGTCTAGTAATCCAGGGCCGATCCAGGATTTTTCTTAGGAGGGGGTGCACCTCTAAGGAATGGCGTAACTGAAGGGTGACGTAAACAAATTTTAAAAGCGAACAACGCAGACTAGGCAATAACATAATATGAACTGTTGAAAATACATAGCAAAAATACAGCAGATTTTGTATAACCGTAAAGCGAACTGCACAGTGTTAATGCAATGCTGTAACTGGTCGTTTTCGTCGAATAGAAGGGCTAATGCTCGAAACTTCAGCGCCTAGCTACCATTTTTAAGCCGTTCAACATATAGTAAATTCTTCAACCTCATCTCATATTTTACTTCAACACCAATAAACCACATAGTTTTTTTTCTTTTCTTTGCAGAATACTAGTTATATTAGAAAGATGCAGGTCATCTCAGTGGGGGGGGGGGGGGGGGAGGGGGGGGGGGGTGCGCACCCCCTGCACCCCTCCCCTAGATCCGCTCCTGTAATCCTGCTGCCAGAGATCATCAAGCATTCAGTATGAAACAAATCCTATAAAATGGCTTTGAGGCATGGTTATTTTGAAAGCTCCAAGGCCATGACAAATGTCATTTGAGAAGATAGCATTTTATTGCTTTACTATTAACATTACATCTGTTTATGTTACATGTAGCTATCCACATAAAATATTGGTGGCCACAGATTTTTTTGACAAAAAAGGATGATGTGCATTTTGAAATGCAGTGTAGGTTTTGTGTGTTTTTAGGGCTAAAATTGACTGTTTGATTGAAAATTACACAGTTAATCCCAATAGACACAGACACTGATTCATGCAAATAAAGTGTGTGTTAATTGTGTTTTAACTGATACCCACAAGTCAAAACAGAATTTGAATTAGTCTGTAACAAGCATAACATAGTAGAGTCTGCATTAAGGAGGAAACAATTTCTGACATCCAAGGCCAATAAACGCATCATGCTGAGATTTTTGCTTCATACTGCAGCTGTGTCCACTTAAAGTTAGTATCCATATTTTCATCTGGCTGAGGGGGTGGTTTGATGTTTGTTATTCTTACCGATACATATCAATAGCTAATAAGCTATAAATCTTGTGGGTTTTTTTGCAGTGACCAGAATTAGTAATACCAATTTGGTCATTGGAGGGGGGGATTTTAGGCTTTTTATTCTGTTTTGCTCAGACTGTGCTGTCTTTGCTTTAGCAAAGCTGTTTACAGTCAAACCTCTATTAGACAGTCACTTAACAAATCCCCGGAATTAAATCGTCGCCATGTATTTACTGTAAACATGACCTCTTTTAAGCGGTCACCTCTATTAAGCGGTCAGTTGGCTATTCCCCGAGGGTGACTGCTTGATAGAGGTTTGACTGTATTTTCTAACAAAATTGTCAAAGAACCCACAAGTCCAAGCTCAAAAGGCAGCAGCCCAGACTATGAAAAGTTGGGTGCCTAGCCAACAATGTGGTGCCCACATCAGTTCCTTGGGTACCCCAGGTTACTGGGCTCCTGTTATGCATCTTGTTTAGTTTTGTTTCTTTTTTTACTTAACATTGAATTATGCAATGATCAAGCATTGCCATTTTTCTTTGTCATAAAGAGATCCAACCATAAGCAAAGCAGTTTGCATTAAAAAACAACCAAATCACTAAAGGTATCTCATGAAGACATGCTATACAAAAGCAAAAATAATATAAATGTTTTGTAAACCTTTTTCCTGTTGAAAAAAGACAACTTAATGTAATTAAGAAAAATATGAGGGTGACATACAAAAAGCATGTTTATTTCCCCATTGGTTTAGTACTATGGTGTCACATTCCAGGATACCACGATGAAGTTTTGAGACTGATGTTTTGACCTCATTTGCAGCTATACTGGGGGGGGGGGGGGGGGGGGGGCATACAGCCTGTGAACAAGCGCCTGTTCCTAGTCAGGGTATTGGTGACAGAGGCAGATCTAGGGGAGGGGTGCAGGAGGTGTGCACCCAACCCCCCCCCCCCCCCCCCCCCCCCCCCCCCCCCCCCCCCCCCACCCCCACTGAGATGACCTGCATCTTTCTAATATAACTAGTATTCTTTATTCTCCTTAGAGGTGCACCCCTCCTAAGAAAAATCGTGGATCCGCCCCTGGGTGATCAGAGCAAGTGTAGCAAGATAAACTTTAACCTGTTCATCTTCCTCTCCTCCCAGCTAATTAAGACACTAAGGACTCTGACAATGCTAGGGAGACTGTTCAGTCATCACAAAGAATTTGTTACTTTTGTAGAAAGTTTTAGTTGAAGAGTGACGGAATGGAAGTCCGGTGCTTAACCAAATTTGTAAATTGCTTCCACCCACAGATGGACCTTATGAAGTAGGTCTTTATCATTTCCTCCTAGTTTCCAGGATCCTTCTCCTCTTTAAAAAATCAATGACTATTAAAAAGTAGGATTGGGCTCCTACTGCCAATTGAAATGAATATACTGAAGCCACTAGCAGGGTACTCAAAATTAATTTTGATCTGTGCACACACAATAATAAATACTATTCATGTGTCATTTACTTGCTTGGGGTGTAAATTCTCAAATTTTCTTAAATACTTATATCTGTACCTTCTTTAATCAGCCAATTGTGGAAAAATATTTGAATAACCTTTGTTGAATAATCACCCCAGCAATCAAGCCTTCCCTCCTTTTCTCAACCATATAACATGTAACCCTTTAGGATGACACTGAGGTTAGGTCAGATGTGGCAAGACAAGTCATAACAACTCGCAGACATCAGATTTTGGTAAAGTTTATGACAATATATTTAGGGCACGTTTTTAAGCAAACAATGTTTCAAACAGTTTCCCCCTCAATTAATTTGTATCTCTTGGAGTTATAACAATAGGTACCACTGGTTATTTTCTCCTCACAGTGACTCTTCCTCACAGCTTTTATGCTTCTATAGCCTGTGTAGAAGGCATCAGAGAAAGGGTAACTGGGGAGATAGGGAAAGGACACCTGCAATAAAGACCCCCTTTTATTCATTTCTGCAGAAGTTAGTGGCTGCAAATTCTGACTGTCTACTTTGCATTGGGCGGTAAACAGTAAATTCCACATTAAGTCACCCATATGCAAAATCACGCACCAGTTTCTGAGTGGCGACCGTATCGAAAGTTGACATAATCCGATTACCAAGAAATCAGTGGGCGTAATGCAAATAGCCCGGTTCTTATAGCAGGTGTTCTTCTTTTCTCCCCCCTCCTTGTTTATGCCTGCCATGCAAGCTGTGCTTTTAAGGATGTCACCAGATAGAGGTCCCCCCCTCCCAACCCATCAATTAGCTTGGCCACAGGTGGTGGGCATTTGTACCTAGCATTAGATACAGATGGCTTTAATGAAAAAAAAAAACGCTGAGAGACAAATAAATGAATCCAATCAAACTTTTAAAGTTTAGAATTTACTACATGTACTTCTGGCGAAACGGATTATATCTAAATCTGACACTGGTAAACTAACAGTTTCATACTTCATAGTATGTCTCAAGCTTCCAATTTATATATCATTTTAGCACTTTTAACTCACACTAAGAAATCAAATTGCAACCTGCCAACCATTGGTAGAAGTAGATCTAAACACTGGAAAACTTACCCGATAACACGATATGATGCCTGTGAAATTAGCTGAAGAAGACTGTGAAATTAGCTAGCTGATGTTACAGAATATGAATACTTATTCCTACGTGGAAGTTTGGAAGTTTCCAGCACAAGATTGAATATAAATGGTCACAAATTCTGGCAGAACGAGCCTGATTGCCAGGTTGACAACAAAATAAGCAGAAATAAGCAGCAATTCTGGATTCTACCTTCCCAAGTTCGAAATCAAATCCTTCGGTGACTTATTCCTTTTTTATCCGTTTTAGCAAACAAAAGGGGAAAATGAAATACTTCTTCGTCTCCATTCATCCTGATCTCTAGAGCTGGCACAATTTCTGAGTGTCCTACTAGTTTTTCCAAAGAATTCTGGATGACTTCGTGTTGAATAAACTCCATTTTGTCAAACCGGATGTGGAAGAACTTACGCCTGCGCAGTTTAACCGATCACAAGAATCCTGTTTTCCGGTTAACGCTTTATCCCAGAGTCCGTCGTTTCCCGTTCCGCTGGACAAGGGTAACGCGGGCTCTGGGAACGAGATTGCCCCCATAGTGGATATCTGCTCTATTTTCTTCATTTGTGGACTGGGTCCGAATCTGTGACATCAGCGTTTACAAAAATATCCGTTTACGCTGTCCACACGTAAACGGGTAAACGGCGTTTTCGAAAATATCCGTTTAGGGTGACCGTTTTCATCGTTTACGTGTGGACGGGAGGCCTAAACGCATAAAAAAATATGCGTTTACGAACGTAAACGTCTACGTGTGGACGGGGCCTTAGACTCCAGGCGTGCGTTTCTCAAAAGTCCCGAAGACTTTTCGGGCCCGAAAGCTATTTTTTAAATGTAGTTTCTAACGAAAGGCGTTGAAGTTTTTAGCTTACAAATCAGCTAAAGTTGTGTAGTAAACGTAAGATTTTATTGCTTAGCTTTCAAAATCAACAAAAACCGAATCTTTATTGGTAAACATTCTCAGGTAACACAGCTTTTCGGGTCCGAAAAGTTTTCGGGACTTTCGAGAAACGGGCGCCAGCTCGGATTCAGAAGCCTCGGAGATAGCAATTTACGAGTTAGAAGTTGAGGGCGATCACAACCGTGAATCATAAGACGAAGCAGTGCAAATAGTTTAGGACCACAAAAATGCCAAATAACGATGATTTCTGCAACACCAAATAGCACACGTTTTTCCATTTATTTTTCACCAATTCTTGGCTTGCACTTACGTCATATCCTGTCATATCAAAATTCAGAAGCATTAAAAAACGGATTTCGATTCCAAAATGTTTATAGAATTGTAGAGTTTAAAACTGCACATCTGGGTCAAATTTTGAAGCGCCAGATCATTTCGGTCAAGAGTTATGGGCGAACGAGTTTTAGACATTTTTAGTAAAAATGTATGGAGCGGCCATCCTGGGCCCGGTTGTTCGAAAGTCAGTTAACGCTAACCCAGTATTAAAACTTAACCGAGGATTTAATTTCTCTTGTTAGACGTGTTTTCAAAAACTTGTTTTAAGCTACACGCGAAGACAAGTCAAAGTCGAAACTAAAGGGCGAAAATACTTTGGAAAAATCTCCATCGATTAAGTATTAAACTGGAATCAAAATTGACACTAACCCTGGGTTAGCTTAATCGCGCTTTGAACAACCCGGCCCAGGTGTACTACTTTGGTACACCAACATGGCGGCCAAAACTTCAAAGTCATAATTACGTAAAAAATTCATCATAGAAGATTGGATTCACTATAAGTTACATTATATCGGCTTATAAGCATCTTTAATGCAAAAATAACTTTCAACTGGTTCAATTTTGTTTATATTTACGGCTTATCTGAAATAGCGTGACATATTTAAAACCAAAATGGTGGCCAGAGAGGCTGTACAGTACCCTAGATCACATGACCTAAAATCCCCCAAAGGCGGCGATTGAGCCAAAGATAATTTCAATTTGCCATTGTCTTTTCATGCCGCTGGACAACCGAAAAGACCCTGGGGAGACGACGCGCCAGACTTGCAGAAAAACAAACAAATTAACTAACAAAACAAATTAAGCATTAATTTTTTACACTGTTTATTTGCGTACACAATAAATATATGATATAATATACCACGCAAAAATCGCTTACTCAGTTTAAAATATAATAGAAATATAACTCTCTAATCCTTGAAAAGTTTTTTAACAATATGACTTTTTAAATATCTATCTTAGATACACCTACAAGAGGCATTTCTTTGAGTCTGTGATACTTGCAAACTGGCACAGGATTGCATAAAAACCTACAGTATGCGTTATTAATGAGATTCTATTACATTTGGGAATATTTAAAAGTTCCCAAAATTATGTTTAAAATAATGTTTGGTAGAGCGAGGATTCTCTTTTCCTTATAACCTCCCTGCTAAAGCACACTCTTGTTATGTTATAATCTTTTAAAATTAAGTTATTTCAAGAAATCATGGTCATTTAGATGAGGCACTTAAATAACTATAATTACCTTCTCAAATAAAATGCTTTGCTAAAGACTGCCGTAAAACCCAAATCAAAGCAATCAATGAGGAATGTTTTAGGTACATTTTTTGTTCGAAAATATTTCGTCACGTTAGTCATTCGGTTTTAAGGTGACTCGACCCAGTTTTTTTGGGGGGGTATCATCCTACTTTGAAGCTCTCTGGTATCCCCACCTTTACTTTTATCATAAGTCTATCACATAGAATGGATAACATATAGATCAATCTACAATATAATATAAAATATTTGGCGATCGGAGTATATGTCACGTGGTTATAATGCCACGCCCCTTTGAGGTCTGAGTCGAAAATCTGCTGTTACCGGCATTTTTTCGTGGAAATCTCTCGGCTACACATAGTGCGCATTAGTGCCTTGCGCTGAGCAGAGTTTTACCAACATCGCAAAGACCCAATTCGAGAAATTCAGTGGTTTCCAAATTTAGGTCATAATTTAAGCGAAAATGATAAGCAAACTTTACACGATTATATCCAATAAACTATGAGACTTATACCTTTATTTTGGGGATCGTTATAACAGATGAGTCCTTGCAAGTCAGCAAAAAGCTTTAGGGCCTTGTAAATGCGCGCGATTTCGAATAAAGGAAACATATATAAATTATAGTTTTAGCTATTTGTTGACGTTTGTCAGCGTTTAAGAGTCCTTCTCACGAAAAAAGCATTTTCTTAAAAATTCGTAGTTTTTTTTTCCTTCAAATTTTTCAGGGCCACAATTGATTAACTAACTGCGCGGATTCTGAATTTCATGGTCATTGAAAAACTGTGACATTATCTTCTATAAGCCCAAAGTTGAGTAAACATTGAAGATTTTTAGCGTTTTGGCTGAGTTTGTGCTCTGGGAGTTGTCTATTGTTTCTAGTCTGTCATTATACAGCATTCTTGTTCAGCACGCGTGCAATGACTACGCTTGGCTGACTTCCGAATGCTCACCGAGATATGGTAATTAGTATGAAAAAATAGAAGGGATTCCCGTCACATAACGTCTGCAGCCAGGAGTGTACATCATGCCGAGAATTGATTAAAAATCATGCGTTAAACCTCTATGATGTATCACGGGATCGCCTGTCTCAGGCCGTACCAAAATTACCATATCTCGGTGAGCATTCGGAAGTCAGCCAAGCGTAGTCATTGCATGCGTGCTGAACAAGAATGCTGTATAATGACAGACTAGAAACAATAGACAACTCCCAGAGCACAAACTCAGCCAAAACGCTAAAAATCTTCAATGTTTACTCAACTTTGGGCTTATAGAAGATAATGTCACAGTTTTTTAATGACCATGAAATTCAGAATCCGGGCAGTTAGTTAATCAATTGTGGCCCTGAAAAATTTGAAGGAAAAAAAAACTACGAATTTTTAAGAAAATGCTTTTTTCGTGAGAAGGACTCTTAAACGCTGACAAACGTCAACAAATAGCTAAAACTATAATTTCTATATGTTTCCTTTGCTCGAAATCGCGCGCATTTACAAGGCCCTAAAGCTTTTTGCTGACTTGCAAGGACTCATCTGTTATAACGATCCCCAAAATAAAGGTATAAGTCTCATAGTTTATTGGATATAATCGTGTAAAGTTTGCTTATCATTTTCGCTTAAATTATGACCTAAATTTGGAAACCACTGAATTCCTCGAATTGGGTCTTTGCGATGTTGGTGAAATTCTGCTAAGCGCAAGGCATTAATGCGCACTATGTGTAGCCGAGAGATTTCCACGAAAAAATGCCGGTAACAGCAGATTTTCGACTCAGACCTCAAAGGGGCGTGGCATTATAACCACGTGACATTTACTCCGATCGCCAAATATTTTATATTATATTGTAGATTGATCTATATGTTATCCATTCTATGTGTTAGACTTATGATAAAAGTAAAGGTGTGGATACCAGATAGATTCAAAGTAGGATGGTAACCCCCCCAAAAAACTGGGTCGAGTCACCTTAATACCTTCAGTGAAATTTTACCTCGAACTGTCGTAACATGGGAAAATGGATTAAAATGTGATTTTGTGTACGATAGGATTTAAGGTAATAGCAGCTGGTAACGTTGAGGAATAAAATAACGTTCTTTAAAATTAGCCTGCATGGCTGACGAATCTGACTGCCCGTCAACCCTTTCACTGCCAGACTCAATTATGAAGACATGTAGTGTAGTTCTAACTTTTGAGTCTGTGGACTCGATCCTATGGTGTGACCATTCAAATGAAACCTCTTCAGCAGTACTTTTGCATGGTACCATTTGTTTTTCAATATTTTATAAAATTAAATTTGGTATTTCTGTTGAAATTTTGATATTTGACACTCTTTGGGAGTTAATGGGTTAACTGGCGGTTGAATCCGTCTGCGCAGGTTACCGTCCTAAAATTTTTCGTTACTTAAATATTCAGCTAACGAATCCAAACAGAACTCTGATTTACTTAACACACAAATATCATTTTAAAAGGTCACGAAACCATGTAGGAGAAAAGAAAGGTGGCACTCTAGTCTTGCTGAAATTTCCTCGTCCGGTGCTTTCGACTACATAACGTCAGTTGTTAGTTCAGCAGTTCAAAGCGAGTCTTCGGTTTTTTACTCCGCCACTTTCTTTGTTGTTATTTACATATATTTTCGCCTCGGCAACTCTCGCGATATTTTCGGAGGAAGGTAATACAAAACAGCGCGCAGTTGTTGTCGGGCAATCTTCGGGAAATTCTCGGATAGACTTACGACTTACAAACTCACGTTATCAGTTCTTCGGTAATATCACGAGCAGTCTTCGACAATCTTCGGTAACAATCTTCGGTACTACTCGTGGTTTCCCGCTGAAGTGGTTACTTTTTCCGAGTATTACAAAAGATTCAAGATTCCGCTTCGTTTATTAACTTGGCGCAATTAATCCCTCTGCACGTGACACGACTTGGTCGAACCATAAGGCCATGTTGTGGTTTGCTGAAAAAAGTGTGTTAAAGATAGTTTAGAGCAGTTTTCAATCGTGTGTCGCAAGATCAAACCCAAAGTAATCACTCTGACCAATCACAGAACTCGCAGACAATCCAATGAACCAATCAGAACTCAAAGCAAATACAGGTAGCCGGCGCCAAGCGCGGGAAAACGCGTGCGAGTAAGTCACAATTGGTTTTGGTTTTACTTCTGATCAGTGGTTGATAAAGTGGCGCGAGATTTTTTAACCAATCACAAAGCGTAGCAATGCAAAACTAAAGCAACTGCAAAATTCCTTTCGACACTCAATTGAAAACTGCTCATCTAGTGCTAACTGCGAATTCAGTTTATGGAAATGGCCGCCAACATAAACATTCGCTTTTACAGCCCGTGGTCAAACGGCGCAAGATAGTTCATGATAGTTTGGGTGAGAGTTTTGATCCCAAACTAACATCAACTATCAAGGAATCAGAGAATTAACTCTGTGTATAAATTTTAGTGCTAAGGTCAACCCATAAATTTCCCTGACTGAGCGTTTAGTAGCCCTAGTAAGGAAATGAGGAACCATACGAGGGAAAGAAAAAAATCATTTCCTTACTAGGGCTAACGCTCAGTCAGGGACATTTATGGGTTGACCTTAGCACTATAATTTACGCACAGAGTTAATTCTCTGATTTCTTGTTTGTATCACCAGTGCTACGTGGCTCAACATTTATTTTTACCCTTATCATCAACTATCGTTGACTATTACGCTACCGGTCAAACGGTGCGTGATAGCGCATGATAGTTGATGATTATTGGTCAAACGTCACTCGAGCAGTCACCCCTTGACTTCTCGCTTGACTCTCACTACTATTAATGACGAATAAACAACGTTTTGGTTCGATATTTTGTCTTCGCATGTTGTCGGGCCTCGACAGACTGTTGACTTTTTGCGACCATGTTGTCAAAGCTACAACTGAGCCCGCTACTTTAGGTGACAACGGCTGACCGAAAACTATCATCAACTGTCATGCGTGTGGTCAAACGATCAAAGCTATCATCAACTATAATGAAAATTTTGAACATGTTCAAAGCAGGGCGCGACAAAAGCGCTGTCCGATAGCCCGGGGCTAGTGAAGCGACCCGTCGGGCTAGTGTCTTTTTGTCGGAGTTTGCCCGACGGGCAAGCAATATTTGTTGCCTTTTCTCATCATTAAGTTAAGAATTAAAATAAGAAGTGTGTAATAAACAGTTCTCTAGTGAAAGTGAATGCGAGGAACATTTAAAAAATGTCAGAAAATATCAAAGAAATGGAATTGAATGATGCATTTTCGTAAATAATTATAATGTACAGTAGCGGCCGTAATTGTGTTCTCACTCCTCTGCTTTTAGGTCTTTAAAATCACTGTTGTTTTCATTGTATTAAGTTCAAAGTAAACCAGTTAGGATCTGTCTTGTCGATTAAGACCGTTTTCTTTAAGCAAGCTAGACAACTTGAACATTTCCCGACACAGTCGTTGCGTTAATTAATACTGGATAGATTGTTTTTTCCAGACTTTCCACGAACGGCAAATATTTTTGCCGTCTGCCGTTTGTCATTTCCATGAGAAAGTGAGTAGTTTCACGTTTCTCAAACTCATAAACATGTGAATTAACTTCGATTTTTCTAGTGGATTTAATTTACGATTTGAGGAAAAGTAAGGATAATAAACTGCAAGCTGCCGTTTGCCGTGTACGCGTAGAACGCCGTGCGTAATTTAATCTCTTGATACTCGCAAGCAAGTCACGTAATATAAAATGTGTTATTTTTGTTGTATCAAACTTCCGAAAGGGCTTGCAAGATATTTTACGTTATCCAAAGGCTAAAGACTTTGAATAAGAGTACTAGTATCATTGATCAATCGATCATAACTTTCATAACCAGCGCAAAAGTAAGTCTTTCTCGTAATTTATAATTTATTCCGCAACATTCGCCATCGGGAGCGAACACAGTTGGAGATTTTTTGCCTCTTGGTGTAATATTCATCCCTTGTTTAAATTTGTTTGTTTTTAATAATTAACTTACTTTTGGGCTAGCTTTTCAGAGCTCCGGGCTAGTAAACTAAAGTAGCAGCTTGCCCGAAGGGCAAGCTGATTTTTTCATTTTCATCCCACCCTGCAAAGTGATTGATAACGCATGTTTCGACTATCATCGACCGTCATCGACTATCATGCACCGTTTGCTTTACGGGAGGCAAGAATGTTTGTATAAAAAAAAATAAATAAAATTAATGTACAAAATCAAATTAATATACGATTACATGGCTACCTACCAGTGAAAGTATTTTTTGCCGTTAACGGATCCGTCGTTCTTTCCAACTGTGAAAACAAAAGCGCCTGAATTAGCTGTAAAGCTAAAAAAGTCGAGGTCGCATACATAAACATGATTGCTTTCTTAGATGAGTTTGCCAATACATGGGAGTCGTATAGACTTCGAGGTTACACTGGACTAGGTCTTGTTGGTACGGTGACATAAAATCATGCCCTATGGAGCTGACTCTATGCGGGTACCAGTTAAACTTAATTAAGATTGTATGTATGCTGTTAAAGGTTATAGAGTGGTTTCCAAACAAATGCCTAGCCTGCGGACAGGCTTCCAGTCGGACGGCGGGGTCATACGGCGGGGTCGGACGGCGGGGTCATTGCCGGCGCTTCGCGCCGGAAAATAGCGCCCCTCCGAACCAGGAGCCTGTTCGCAGGCTAACAAATGCCATAAAACCAAAACCGCAGAAATTACTCTGACGAATCAGCACAGTCCATTCCAATGAACCAATCAGAACTCGATGCAAATACCTGTCGCCGGCGCCAAGCGCGAGTAAGTCACGTTGGTTTTGGTTTAAGACTAGTTCTGATTGGTTAAGAAAGTGGCGGGATATTTTTAAACCAATTACTTTCGATAATCAATTGAAAACCACTCTAAAATATAATACATAATACCTCAGTGTTCCAGATAAGAGTAGAACAAATTTAAAGTGCACCTAAACTCCAATTTTTTTTTCTGTTAATCAACTCAATGTACGTTGAAAAGTCGAATACTGAAATATTTCTTGTTTTTAACGTCGCGTTAGTGAGTTATAGAGATTTGAATTTACTAAATGCTAATTAGATGACGTCAAATGCAGACTCGATTATTATACAACTACTTGTTTCCACCTGCAAGTAATATTTTTTTTACAAATCAATTGACTATAAACAGTTTTTATTAGTATTTCTTAATTTGATTATCCTTAAGCTGTGAACTGCGTATTGTAAATTGAAGTAGAAATAATGGTTAAGTCTGCATTTGACGTCATCTAATTAGCATTTTGTAAATTCAAATCTCTATAACTCACTAACACGATGGTAAAAACAAGAAATATTTCACTATTCGACTTTTCAACGTACATTGAGTTGATTAAAAGAAAGAAAATTAGGGTTTAGGTGCACTTTAATGCTAAACTCTTAAAAATTTGGATATAACTCCTCCTCTCTTGTTAGGCTAACAATACCTCACTGAACCACGGTCTTTACGTTAACACGTACAGTGATCTGTGAATACGAACAGCGGCTATAGATCCACTAGATAAACTCGCATGCAGCCAATACTCATTTGTAAACTTTGTTGTAAATAGCACCGTGCTATTTAAACCAAGGATTGATAACAGATGGGACGTGGGAAATGTGATGAACAAGAAGCAGGATTCTCAATAACTTTTTAATCAACTGTTCCATTTCGGTTAACAGCCGTAACAATGAGGCACATGGCCAACAGGTCTAACTAAACTTTGTATTGAAACACTTAATTCACAGCTGTAACACTAACCACTGACACCCCTCACAGGTGTTATGGGTTCAACTGCCGGGGAACACTGAATAGACGGGTGAATTTTATGTGGAATTTTAATCCCTTCCCAGAGCCAATTATGAAGACATGTAGCGTAGTCAGTCTAACTTTTGAGTCTGTTGATGAAATCCTATGGTGTGACCATTCAAATGAAACCTCTTCAGCAGTACTTTTGCATGGTACCATTTGTTCTAACTTTTGAGTCTGTGGATGAAATCCTATGGTGTGACCATTCAAATGAAACCTCTTCAGCAGTACTTTTGCATGGTACCATTTGTTCTAACTTTTGAGTCTGTGGATGAAATCCTATGGTGTGACCATTCAAATGAAACCTCTTCAGCAGTACTTTTGCATGGTACCATTTGTTCTAACTTTTGAGTCCGTTGATGAAATCCTATGGTGTGACCATTCAAATGAAACCACTTCGACAGTACTTTTGTGGGGTACCATTTGTTCTAACTTTTGAGTCTGTGGATGAAATCCTATGGTGTGACCATTCAAATGAAACCTCTTCAGCAGTACTTTTGCATGGTACCATTTGTTCTAACTTTTGAGTCTGTGGATGAAATCCTATGGTGTGACCATTCAAATGAAACCTCTTCAGCAGTACTTTTGCATGGTACCATTTGTTCTAACTTTTGAGTCTGTGGATGAAATCCTATGGTGTGACCATTCAATTGAAACCTCTTCAACAGTACTTTTGCATGGTACCATTTGTTTTTCAATATTTTACACAAAGAAATTTGGGATTTTTCTTGAATTTTGATGTTTGGCACTGTTGGGTGATCTAGCACCTTCAGAGCTCCGATCGACTACCGCTTTCTTTATTTTCTTTTCATCATCACGCGGCGAAAGGTGCCAAAAAAACAGTCTATTATTCACTGTACAAACAATGACACTGTTTTCAGCGGCAGAAGGTTTCACGGATTTAGCTCCGATCAATTACTGACCTATCCGTTTCCGAGTTAAATGACTATCTATTTTGAAAAAAGAAAAAATCAGTGGTCACAGTGTTAAGTTTATCCTCGTACCTGGTTTTCTCATTTCCACACCCAACCAGATTCCTTCTGCGAATTCCGCTGACCCAATGTATCGAACAACACCAAGCTCTCCATTCACAAGCACGCTGAGACCCTGTTAGGTCACAAAGACAAACATTACATCTATTATACTCGAACACATAGAGGTTACTTCAAGGAAAGGGCACGTATGATTTTTAATCACAAGTTTTGTAACACTCCAACGAGTGAATAAAAACACACAAAGCGCTTTTTTATGTTGAAATTTGTTGTATTTTTTTGGTATTGAGATTTACTTCTTAAAGCTCCACGTAATAAAGAACGAATGCGATTGATATAATTTTACTAGAAAAAAAAGAACATCTATCCTTGAACATATTTTAATAATTTTGCCAATTTTAACCATTTCCATTAGTAATATAGCACATTCATACGTACTTTATCTGCTCTTTATTATTCGACATAGCATTCTAGAGTGCAAATACGCATCAAAACGAGTGCAAACACTACTTCTGACCGCGCGCAAGGAAAAACAGTTTCTCGTCAGTATTTATTTTTTCTCGCCTAAAGGCTCGAAAAGATAACAACTGACTCGTAAAAATACTCAGCCGTATTACACAACTTCACGCTGAATAACCTCTATTTATTACACAATTAAGAACTTTATAGTAAATATTATCCCGAGTTTGAGTAGCCAATCAAAACGCGCTAAAAACATTATCCACTGGTTTGATAAATACTAATGTCTATTGCCATAAATGCTCACTGTGAGACTTAGCCAGTGACAGGATTTCTTAAGACCAACCTCCGTAAGATGGAATTCTGCTGAAGATTTTCCCTTTTGCTGAGGCAAACTACCTCGCCGCAATGTTGCCGAGTTTCTAAGAAAAAGGGACAGAATTAACAACAACAACAACAACAGAAAAACTCTAAAATTTATGTAAGGTAACGAGTTTATTACCTGAGGATGACAGTAATATTGTTGCCGATCAACTTGTGATCCTCTACGCGAAACTGGTTCTTGCATGAGCTCTTGGCCCAACAAAATTAGAGTTGTCGAAAAAATTGTGTTAGCATCCCCACAGCTCTCATTTGGGTGATAACACTACGTCTGCCTTCCTCGGCGTAAGATCCCAGAAGAGGAGATTACGAGACATTTGGGGCGATGGCATGTGAATAATGTGGCCAAACCATGCTAGACGTTTCATACTTAGTATATAGAAAATAATACGTGGGTGCGCGGAGATATAAAACGAAGATTTTAGAAAATTCTCTGCCGAAGGATGTACACATGTTTCTGATCATTTTCCGAAATTTTCCGAAGATTTCCGAGGAAGATCCGAAGATGTTTCGATCATAGAGCAACAAGGTACGTAAAGATATTGATATCTCCACTCTTCATAGTGAAGATAAAAATGATATCTTCACATTTGTCGCGATATAATTTTTCCGCGGTGGGAAAATCCCATTTCGACCTTTATACATTACCACTAACTTACTGACAAAAAATATATGCGTACTTATCGGATGATGCACTGCCTCGTCTCGATGTTTGATCTGGGTTGGAATGGGACGATAGTTTTCGCGCACTGCCGTTAAGGTCTGGGTTGGAATCGGTTTGTGATAAGTCACTTAACGAGCCGTGAGATCCTGAGGCTTGCAAGGAGTTCTGGGAGCCAGATCTACCCTTACCAATAGGGACTGACGGGACTGCAAAGCCATTGTGATTGGTTCGATGTGATTGGTTTCCTAGTCTGAAATTTACAATGCAATTATCTGAGTTACATGTAGCCGGCACCAACGCAGGAAATCGCGTGCGAGAAGTCACGATTGATTTTGGTTTTACTTCTGATTGGTCGAGAAAGTCGCGCACTATGTTTTAGCAAATCACAGAGTGTAGCAATGCAAAACCAAAGCAATTGCGAAATTACGTTCGACACACAATTGAAAACCACTCTAATTAGGACTGCTCAGCAGTAAGCTTGTGGATGACTTACTTGGTGACCTTTGATGGAGGAGCAAACACTCCATGGCTCGGTTTACAGTCGAAGTATTTAATGCCTGCCACTGATCCGTCATTCTTTCCCACCGGCTGGTCCAGCTCGATACCAAGCCACACACTAAACAACCGAGAACACAGAGAATAAGGGGTTATTAGGGTTACACTAGGGTGTTTACCATTTACACGAGCCATTTGAGGCTCACTCGGCCGGAACTTAACCCGGTTTCTGCTGCATGAAGCAACCAGGAGTATAGCTACCCCCCTGGATGGGATGCTAGTCCATCGCAGGGTTACCCCCGGCATTTTGTCGCCGGTACCCATTTATACACCTGGGTGGAGAGAGACAATATGGAGTGAAATTTCTTGTTTAAGGAAACAACACGACGCCAAAGACCAGGCTTTGAACCACAGACCTTCGAGTTGAAAGTCCAACGCGCCAACCACACCACCGCGCCTCCATGAGCTGGAAATTTCATGACACGTACACGGTTTTTGTTTGCTTATTCTTACAAATAGCTAAGCATCCTTGAATAAGTAAAATTAAGTAAGAATAAGAGATGTTTCCAAGCAGTTTTTACAAGACTTACCCTGTAGCAAACTGCGTTCTTCCAATGAATCTTACAGTTCCGTTTTTCTGGCCAGCAACCATCACGTTATCTCCTATCTGCAAAATTCCACAGTTGTACCGGCCAAATCAGTAATGATTGATTATACTCGATGATTAAAAAATAAATATATATATTTTTGCTCAAGTGTCAGATTGTTTTTTCTCGCTGAAATTACCCAAACGTTTCGGGCATAGCTCTTTATCAGTGGGAGCGTGTGCTCAGTTGGAGTGAAACATCGCAAGGCTGATTAGCCCTTTGACTCCCAAGAGTGCCAAAGAACAAAATTCAAGAAAAAATATCCATATTTCATTTTGTAAAATATTGAAAAACTAATGGTACCATGCAAAAGTACTGCTGAAGAGGTTTCAATTGAATGGTCACACCATAGGATTTCGTCAACAGACTCAAAAGTTACAACAAATGGTACCATGCAAAAGTACTGCTGAAGAGGTTTCATTTGAATGGTCACACCATAGGATTTCGTCAACAGACTCAAAAGTTAGAACAAATGGTAGCATGCAAAAGTACTACTGAAGAGGTTTCATTTGAATGGTTACACCATAGGATTTCGTCAACAGACTCAAAAGTTAGAACAAATGGTACCATGCAAAAGTACTGCTGAAGAGGTTTCATTTGAATGGTTACACCATAGGATTTCGTCAACAGACTCAAAAGTTACAACAAATGGTACCATGCAAAAGTACTGCTGAAGAGGTTTCATTTGAATGGTCACACCATAGGATTTCGTCAACAGACTCAAAAGTTAGAACAAATGGTACCATGCAAAAGTACTGCTGAAGAGGTTTCATTTGAATGGTCACACCATAGGATTTCGTCAACAGACTCAAAAGTTAGAACTACACCACATGTTTTCATAACTGACTTTAGGAATGAAAGGGTTAAGTGTACGTTATAATTTTTTTGTCCTGGACTATCTACACTGTAACAACTTACCTGAAAACCGAGCGACTCGTCGGTGCCATTTACCTGGGGGGAGGGGGCTGGGGAATTGGAACGAGAGCTTGGTCTCGAGTTCGGTCTTGAACTGGACCTTGATGACGTATGTGAGCGGGAGGCAGATGTGGGCCGGGAACTGGGACGAGAGTTTGGTAACGAGTCTGCTTTGGTGACCTTGGATAAAGGTGCGAAGATACCTGACGATGGACAAAACAACTTTATATAGTAACCTGGACAACACAATTGTGGATAAGATTAAATTTTGTAAACTTAACACGCGTACATTTTACCGGCCTATTTTCGTGAATTCAAAGCTCCGCAAAAAAAAAAAACACATTAGCCGAACTATTCCGTGCATACTGTAGAGATGCCAGTCAGTCCGTCCCGTCCTTTCCTTTTTGGGTTTTCGAGCAAGAAGCATGACAACAAAGTACAAGAAAGAAAAACAAGGGACTGCTCACCACCTTGGTATTTTCACACTCTAGCCCTCTTTCTCTTTTATCAGAAATACAATTTTACAAACAATATTTTTTTAGCTTTCCCTGATTAATCCTTACCAAGCATTGTTTCGAAAAATGAAATAATAAATATATAGGTCACCGTGCTCGCGAAAGAGATGTAATGGACTAAAGTTACCCTATTTATTCCAGAGTGTATTACTACATGTACCTGTTACCCCCATGCTTATTTTTTTGATCCCCGGGGAGGGGGGGGATACTCCCTATAATGGGCTATACGGGGATGCTCCGCCCGAAAGGGGTACCTGTAGGTATATGGAAGGGGTACCATTTTCTAAGGAAGGTATATGAAAGGGTCACCTTTTCTGTCAATGATATGAAAGGGTAAGGGTTTGGACCTTAGGGCGGAGCATCTCCGCACAAATGCAAAACTTTGTTGAGTACCTCCCCCGGGGATTTGATCGGCTCACTTTACATTTTGCGGCAGCTAGAATTATAGTTATAATGGAATACTAAAATATATTATTTATAAGCATAATGCATCAACCATAAAAAAATAACATTTGTATTGCATTGTATTGTCTCGCATTGTCAGCTTACCATGTTTAGGCAGACATTGAAAGTACGAGACTCCTCCAACTGAACCGTCATTTTTACCAACAGGTGTGCCAAGTTCGACCCCTGCCCACTCCCCTGAGGCAAAGTCAGTTGGGCCACAGAATCGAAGGATTCCAAACTAAAAGAAAAAAAGGTATAGGTCACGAATCTTCGCCTCACCCACTTAAAGTGGCTATTTTGTCACCATTTTTAGCATCATTTTAAAAAGCCAAAGGAAACCTAAAACTAATGGTTCCGTCTTGTTAACAACTACAGCTGTACCATATCAGTGCGTTAAAACTACTAATAAATGATTAAAGTGTATTTTGCTGCACATGGAAATGGATTGCAACTTGAAATTTTTTAGTTAATTTTTTTAAGATCCTCCTTGACTTGGAAAATCGATTAAAATGGTTTTTGTCTTGTTCGAGCTCTAAGATTTCATTTCATATCTTCGTTTTGACGTTCAAATAGAAAATTTTGTGCAGATAATGATTTAATGAAAAAGCTCCCGTTATTACGAACTTTCAGTTACTTCATTTGGACCCTTAACCCAACTCAACTAAAGCAAACACCTTAAATGTTCTTCATGTGATGTCTTCATTATTTTCTTTCGACATTTAGCGTAGAGCTTTCGTCGCACTTAGTTTATTTGCCCCCAAAATTATTTTACTAGTGCTCTAAGAGTAAAAATGAATGTATTGGGTTACAGATGGCTAGGATGGAAATGAATTGGGCCAATTTTTTCAAGTTTATTGTCTTGTGGCTTGTAAAACTGACTGAAACTCAGATTACATTTAATTCTCTCTCCGAAAATTCATTAAATATCGTCCTCTTAGAGTTGTAGAAGCATTTCGCGCTGACAAAGGAACGTTCTTGTCCTCTTGTACCCTTATATCATTATGAAACATCGCAAGTTTTTATGTCGACAGACATCAAATTGAAGTCTGATGGTGTCCGTTATGAGAGGAGTTGGTGAAGGCAGGATTCCCAAATATTACTCACAATTATAATGCTGAAATTGGCACAGACAGCTGGCTTCATTGCATTATATTGTCTAGAAATCCTAACGTAGATTGCAGCTTGCCCTTGATTACACTTTACAAATGTACCTTTAATGATTATTTAAGTACATTTTTTCTAATGAAAACCACCAGACAATTACCTTATTTCCCCCAATGCATACTTCATCACCGATTTTAAGCCCCATAGAAGCCAAAGATGCAGGGACCTCATTCTATAAAAGGAAAAAAAATATTGTAGCTTATTTTAATCCCGAGAAAACAGCACAGACAACAAAACAACTATAAACACATATTTATACAACAGAATTATTAGATTGGTCTTTTAATAGTACATTTTGAGTGGTAATAGAGTGGTTAGTTATGAAGGGTTTGAGTGCATCTGTTTTGTGAATAAAGGAGGTAGTTTTTAAAGAAACTGTGGTCCTACGCCAGTGGGGGAGTAAAACACGAAAATTTGGTTTAGCGCAGTTTTCAATTGAGTGTCGTAAAACCAAAACCAAAGTTATTACTATGACCAATCACAGCAGTCGTAAACAATCCAATGAACCAATCAGAGCTCGAAGCAATTACATGTCGGCGGCGCCAAGCGCGGGAAAACGCGTGCGAGCAAGTCACGATTGGTTTCGGTTTTACTTCTGATTGGTTGAGAAAGTGGCGCGAGATTTTTTAGCCAATCACAAAGCGCAGCAATGCAAAACCAAAGCAATTGTGTAATTACTTTCGACACTCAATTGAAAACTGCTCTATCAACTGAGTTGCATTAGCCCAGGGTTAACACAAATGTCATACAGTGTATTCACAACAAAAAAAGAATGTATAAAAAACTTCCTAACCTCTTGATCCTGTATTGTTTTTATGGGTGGCTCTGCTTCAGAGAGAAGTCTTGTCATCTTTTCAGCAATGATTGCAGGTTCAGAATCTTGCTCAAAAGCAGCAACTGATTGGAAGTAATGGGAAACATGGAATAACATCAACATCAATAATTATTTTGTTTCTTATTTGTTACATGTTTGTACAAGTGTAACAGTAGGAAATAGTCTTAACTTGAGATTTAATTCAAAATGGGTAGGCAAGTAATTACTACGGTACCTTAAACCAGAAGCTGCACAGAAGTTCAACTGGTGCTTTCTTTTGTATTAAAAGTTGGGAACTTGAAAGCACAAGTTTGGATCACAAAAGATGGAAAAAGTTCTATCTCTAAGATCTCACCACAGTCAATGAGAGTAGTTAAACAAGAGTAAAAGTTAACAAATGTTGAGTCGATTTGCAACTCTAAGAGCACACATTTTACAGTAAATGGGAGTTTGTAATCCAAATGAGAGCATTTAAGTTACTGTAACTCTTTTGGGACACTCTCATTCCTTTTTGATTCAGGATTTTGCTCTCAGACAATCTATTTATTATTAATATTTATCTTTTATAAACTCACTTGGGAGTCATCCTGGCAAGGATTTTGCAAGTTATAGATAAAAAATGATGATACATTTATACAGCGCACTTTCTATGTGAAAGAATCAAATGCACTAATAACAAAACTGTTCAGGGGACTTTGCCAGACTGCTAGATGTAGAAAAACAATACATTACAAGATAATAAATAGCTGATCAATAGTTTAAAATATTATCATTTTTAGTGTCTTACCATCAGGAATACAGTGCAAGGCAACTCTGTTGAGCTTGTCTCTCAGTGAAGCATCTGCTCCATGTTGAAGCTACAATCATGATAATAATCAGTCACTTTAGTTATACAAAGCCAAGCATGATTGGGTTAACTATTAAATGCTTTTCTGAATGAAGAAACAGGAAAACAAGGCCAAGGACTTTTCAAAATGATTACATGTATATATAAACAGGTTTGTCAACAGGCATGGTCGTCAGTTCCACAACACCGCTTCGACTGAGTTATGAGCTCAGACAATTGAGCTATATTTATCTAGGTATTCTTTATTACCTTTCAGCCGGAATTAACACGCTACAGAAAACAGTAACACTGATTTATTTCCTATTACATGTACAATAATATCGTGGTTTACTAAGCTGGTTTTCTGTTTATCTTGTAAACTTACCAAGCACTTGGCTCCTTCCAGACAAAGATTGCTGGCTGCAATGTGCAGAGAAGAACCATTATCAAATTCCTTACACTGGACATCAACATCTGAAATGAAATTGTGAACACTGGCTGATCAAGTGGATCTTAAACAGTGCATACTGATTGAAGCGAGGCCAAAGACATGTGTCCTTTTTTACCTTGTGGATATGCGAAGCATCGATTGAAATAAACATGTAGTATATAGGGACAGATATGCAAATTCTGACTCCTCCTTTCAGCAGCTGGAGAAATTTTCTTGGTAATTCCACTGACCATTACATAAGGCTTGCGCAAATATTTTTCCTGTTCCAAATGCAATAGGTAATGGTCATCTACCTTATGCATGGGGACAGCGTTGGAGGAAGGGGAGGGTGGGGAGTTGGACGCAGAGGGTGGCATTTGGGGGGGGGGGGGGGGGGGGGGTCGATGGAGCAAAATGTGTAGGAGAGGGGAGGGTCCAAAGGTATTTCATATTCACGAGTTGGCTCATAGGATCCTTTGATTAAACATATTCATGCAACTTTACACAAACTGTGATGTGCAACTTACCTCTCGCATTAGATGCTTTCAGTAGAACCCTGAGGATAGGGGCAGCATCAAAAAAAGATGCATAATGTAAGGGAAGCATGTCAGTCCAGCGACACTTCTGACTAACGTCACTGCCCTACAGAATGAGAAAAAATAACGTAAAATGCCCACTAAGAACTTACATGTACCAGAGCTCAAAATGGGCAGTTGTCCTGTCATCTGAGATGCCTAAGAACTTTATCAGGCAACCATTCTTTAGAAAAGTTAAAGGCCTGCTCGTCTGAAAATTTTTTTCTCTACCTTCTGAACATTTTTCAGACGACCCTGGAGGGCTACACAAGGAATTCCAAAACCAGCCGTCAGTTGAGACAATTCACGCTTGGTAAATTGCAAAAGATTCCATATTACATTACCTGCTCTTTTAAACACTGGAAACTACTTTACTTATATGGAAAGTAAAGTTGTATATGAATTGACTTCAAAATGGCTTCCTCGAGATTTCTGAAATATTTTTGAAATGTCAAAGGTTGTTATGAACGTTTCTGTGTCCAAAGATTTCCGAAGGAGATCAAAAGATGTTTCGATTATAGAACAACACCTTTTAGTTTGTTTGACATTTCATAAGGTCAAACCCCAGGGGGGGGAGGGAAACCCATATGAAAGGTGCGGGGATGCTCATCGTCTCGCTTAGGGATGTAAATTTCGGATTTTGGTCTTACTTCAATTCGGGTGTCCTGGGCAAAACTCCATTATATTTAGCCGTCAAGGTCTCGTTTAAGGTGCACGCAAAGATTATATAAAATAAATATTATATATATTTTTTAATTTGTTTTATTTACTCGATTCATGTAATCAAAGTTTTCTATAACATCAATACCTACAATGTAATTAAAAGAACATGATAACAAAACGTCTTTTTCCATTGTTAGGGTAATATGAAATTCGGCAGCTTTACACAAAACAATTGATTACGGATAAAAATATCCACAAGCTTGTTACTACTTAAACTACTTATGGGTAAAAGTATTCGATGATAATGTCTTTGACATCATTAAAAGTCACTGTATTTTTTATTTGTCTGTGTTTTAAAATGGTCTCATTTAGGGGTCAAAAAAAAGCTTGGGCCATGCCCAGAATAGACTACTTTACCTAGGGTTAATTCAAAATTTTCCCTTTTCATATGGGAGTCCCCCCTGGGGGTCGAGCATGGTAGCTTATACAAAGATATTGACATCTTCACTCTTTACATTGGAGATGAGATTGATATCTTCATATTATATATAATTTTCAGATATGATTTTTCTAAGTGGGAGAAATCCTCATGAACATTTCACTGTCAAAGTTCACAAATTAATGTGAATAATTCTGTTCTTACCTTTGAGATAAGTGTGCTGACAACATTACTTGCAACAGAGACATCACCAACACCAACTACAAAACAACAAAGGAAAACTGAAAACATTGCAAATTTTAATACAGGGTTCTCACTAAGTTTTATAGTAGAGGGTTGAGATATAATAGTAGGCGGCTTGGCAATTGAGTGCCAAGGGCACAAATTTTTAGGGTGGTCTTGGGCATGCCCCCCAAGAAAATTTGAAAATCTAGAGGCCCAGAATTTCCATTTCATGCATTTTTTTGGTAGTTTCTTGGTGTTGCGAATGGTGTGATCACCAAATGACGTAAAACAAAAGATTCAAAAGACACTGAACAATACCCACACCACAACACAAAAGCTAACCAACAATGGCTTCTGCAACACCAAGAAACACCCATTTTTTTTGCAAGACAATTTTCATAAAACCCTCAACTGAGGGATTACCTTCAATGTGAAAACAAAATTTACGAATAACCTGTCTGTTCATTAGTTTTTCGTGTAAGCTTACATCTTTATTTATTTATTTACATTGCTTTGCCAGGGTGTTCATTAGGCATCGGAGATCGGAGAATTCTCCGCCTTCTACGCACAATTCTCCGGCTAAATTTAGATTCGATTAAGATGGCAATATGTAGCTATCTTCGCTTTTTCATAATATTCTCCTGTTACTTTACACTATTCTCCTGCTACTACAATTCTTAATGAAAACCCTGTTTGCATAACTTTCATTGTTCATTCAGGTTTGTTTAACACATATTCATATTCATTTTCACTGAAAAGAAGGCGGCTCAATATTCGAAGTAGCCGGTTTTTTAGCCGGTTGCCGGCACTTTAATGAGAATCCTGTAATAGCAGCTGAAGTCAAGAATTGACTACAAATATATCCTGTCCTTCATATGTTGTGGACTGTTCAAAGTTTTCTTTGGTTTGAAAATTTTAAACCACCAGTTCAATTTTTATTTTCTTTTGTCACAGATTCATTACCATAATTTTATTCTGAAACAAAGGAAAACAAAAATGAAACTGGTTTGAAAATTTTCAAATAAAAGAAAAATTATTGAACCACAACATAATTTTAATTATATAGCTTCATAAACAGACACTTAACTTATTCAACAGTTAACTAAAGGAAAATGTGACGGTAACAGACAGCCAACTATCAACTGACTGTCAGCCAGCACCTTGTTACTGACAGTCAGTGGAGGGGAGTCAGTTCTTCACTTTTACCACTATTAATTTGGCAAGAAATAAGTCTTATAATACAGAACAAACGGGCTAAGAAATCTGTTGCTAGGTTACTATTAAATCCTTTATGGACCTAATTGTTGTTTTAAGGTGACATACCTGCCCCTGCTTTGCATGCATAGTGAAGTAAGGTCATGTCAGTCAGTCCGTCTCGATCATCAACATGTGCACCTCGCCTTAACACCTGTTATTCAAACCACTTGTATGTAGTTAACTGAGGTTTATCATTATTTTCTTAAGAGTGGCATTAGTCAGTCAAATTAAATATCACAGCTATACAATTCATAAAAATATAGCAAAGAGTTACCTGACTGAGTGTATAAAAATTATTTCACTTTGCAATTAGTGCCAAAGAATCAATACTTTATTAAAATATTAGACATTTAGCTTTTAATCTCTTAATTGATTAGCTGCAGCAGATTCATCGCACCAATGATGGAGAGTAGTAAGGGGTGACTAGGTGGAACACGAGTCATTTTTCCTAACCACGCCCTTTTTTGGTATAGAATATGGAACAGTCAAAAAACTCCCTATATACGTCATCGCTGACGTCACCCCAACGGAAATAATGGAGCCACTATATAGGGGATTTTGACTAGAATTATTTTTCAATTTTTTTTCAAATTTTTTTGAATTTTTTTTTGAAGTTTTTTTTTCAATTTTTGATTTATATAGGTGATTTTGAGTATCGAATTTTTTAAAAAAATTTTTTGATTTTTTTTCAAAATTTTTTTCAAATTTTTTTTTTTGGGGAAGTGGTCAAATTTCCCTGTGTACGATCCTCCTGGGGAATGAATTGGGGAAGTAGTCAAAATCCCCAATATGAAAGAAGAAGCCCACACAAAGATGAAAGTTCAATAACGTGTTTAATGAAAATCATCAACAAGAAAAAATTTCAAGGATTAACGCTTTCTTCTTTTCTTGAGTAACTTTCCGATCGGGGTTTGAGCAAAATTTATCTGGATGTTATGGTGATAAAAGCGCTTATCATCGAGCGCTGAATAATTCTTTTAACAGAACATAATACAAGCAATCACTTGGTAATTAGACCGCATGAAAACCTTCAGGGCAAAAAATTCAAAGTCAGACATTTTCCGCGAAGACGTGTCGTAAATCGGGTTCTCTTTCTCTTTCGATTCCATCGCATGTTAGAACGAAAATCATCTTGGCTCGCCTCCGGGACATTCCGTGAATGAAAAAAGAAAAAAAAAATAGTTTGAATTCAATACTCGCAGAAAACTCGTTTGAAAGAAGAAACGTGAAAGTATTTTAAACAAATCAAATTTTCCTCGCATGACGAATCGAGCAAAGACAAACAAACAAACTACGAACCTGCGGAAAGATTTTGCAGTACAAAAATCCCTTTCTTTTGCCGAAAAGGTTGTCCTTTTTCCAAAGCCACCTCTTAAACCTTCCACGAGGAGAGTTGTCTGATTTTTTAGCGAGGAACCATCTTTGTTTTCACGCCGTGAAAAAATCTTTCTTGTCTTTCTCAGAACAGCGTTTTCCTGGAAAAACCGGCATGACGAATCGAGCAAAGACAAACAAACAAACTACGAACCTGCGGAAGGATTTTGCAGTACAAAAATCCCTTTCTTTTGCCGAAAAGGTTGTCCTTTTTCCAATGCCACCTCTTAAACCTTCCACGAGGAGAGTTGTCTGATTTTTTAGCGAGGAACTATCTTTGTTTTCACGCCGTGAAAAAATCTTTCTTGTCTTTCTCAGAACAGCGTTTTCCTGGAAAAACCCGGCTTACGCCATCACTTGGCTCCAGACCACGCGCGAACCACCAGCGGGACCTGGCTCGACGATAAAAGAGTTTAAATTGAAATCGTCTCGTCCCAAGTGTTTGCGATAATCTTGCACCCATTACTGTTTTCTTCTGCCGAGCAGCTCGTCTGGCTTTGCGTTGTAAGCGAATGAGAGAAGAATGAAAAAAGAACAAAGCGCGAGCCTTTATAAAGGGAAAAAAAGCTGACGCCACCCCTCAGGCTACGAGGAAGCCCTTCGCTGACGTCTCTTGTCTTTGAAGGGCAATTTGTTTTGTCAACCAAGCGTTTCCAGAAAGTGAGAGTGCTTTTTGTTTTGTGTTTTTCTTGCTTGTTTTTCGTTTTCTTGTTTTCGAATGTTCTTGTTGATTTTTTTCATCACGTTTTTGACTTTTTTTTTTTGACTTTTTTTTTTTTTTTTGATGAATTCTTATTCAAAAAACCGGTTAGTGCAAGAAAAAGAGCACACGTGTTTTGACCATTTTAAAGCAACTTTATTACAACAATCTTGTTGTGAAAACAGGTCAACAATTTAAATAGTGACAACTTTTAAACGTCTCTTTTTTCTGAACAACTTTCTTACTCTTGCACCCAACCGCGAGGTTTGTGTCGTTTCAAGGCGACCCCTTTTCCTTTTTGAATAATGTTTTCTATCTTGGCTTGTCTTTGCTTTTCTCTCTGTTTCATGCTTTCCTTGTGCTCTTGATATTCTGTTTCCAGTTGACCCCACAGTTTGTCACGACGTTCCAGCAGCTCTCTTTTGTGTGCTTCCACGGCAGCATCGAATGTGTCTTTGTCCGTGGTCCAGTATTTGAGGTCGCTGAAGGGCAAACCATAGTTTTCTGAGTTTAATTGATCGTCCAACTCTCGTATGACTTCAGCAGACTTTTGAGCCACTTGCCAATCTAGATCAGCCATTTTCACCTCGTTAGGATTATTGCCGGCGCGCTTGGCCTCGTCCAAATTCTGTTTAGCCACGTTGATGAAGTTTTCCAATTGTTTGTCAATGTTCTTTGATTGCTGGTGCGCTTCTTGAAATGACTTGGGAGGTGGTGGAAGTGTGGATCCAAGGGGTGGTTTGGGGGGAATAATATCATCCGTTCGGGCTTGGTTTTCCGCCGCCGAAAGAGGGGGAGGTCTTCTCAAGAGCGCAGAGGTCTGACGGGGGTCTATCATGTGTCGTAGTTGATTCTGAAGTCGAAAGTATTCGCTGCTCTTACTTCCGTACGAAGGTAACTTGGGCGGTTGCCCTTCACCTTCCACGCTCTTCATGGCATCCATGACACGCATGACGCGATCCAAACGAGGGGCATTGACCAATTGGTCCGTCAAGAATTGACGTTTCCAGTAGGCTTCGTTGGGGTCGGGGGGTGTTTGTTCACCCCTTCCCCATTGACGGGATGAATCGGGTAGAAAGGGAACCGGCGGTTTCATCCAGGGGGGATCTTTGGGCACCAACATCATCTCTCGAGCGTATTTGTCCGTCATGACGACAAGGCGTCTAGTCCGGCTTGCAAAAAGGGAACGAGTTTTTCTCCTCCTACTCTTCTTAAGAGCCTCTTTCTTTCGTGCAAAGGCGTCGTCAGTGCACTGATGCGTCGAATCGTTTTCCTGTTACCCAGAAGAGGGGTTTTGACGTAAGCGGGTACTTGGATCACGTTGTCGTAGAGATTACGTATCAGATCGGTCAGAGCTCGCAATTGTTCGTTGCTGGCTCTTTTTATGTCCTCCGAAAACGTCCGGCGATCCGTCAACCCCGATAACCAGTCGGCTTGTTCTTGCATGCGCCATCCCCTTGATCTTTTGCCTGCACCTTGTTGTTCTTGCTTCTTCTTCTTCTTTTTTTTCTTTTTCGAGAGTTGACTTGCAAGCACACCGCCCAAAGTGGCCGCTAAAATCGCTCCCGCTGTCGCCGCATTGGCTGTCTTGATTCCTTTTTTCAAGGCAATACTGGCTTTCACGGCTCGGTTGGGTCTCCCAAAACGATCGGTAGTGGCCTTCTTTCTTGGGGCATCAAATCCCGAGTTCGCTCGTCGCTCTGCAGCAGAAGTGGGCGAAAAATTTGAATTGACAGGAAAAGCACGCCAAGCGCCTCTAGGTGGGGCCATCACAAAAAACTGTGTGTG
Source organism: Dendrophyllia cribrosa (assembly GCA_024195265.1). Taxonomy (NCBI): domain Eukaryota; kingdom Metazoa; phylum Cnidaria; class Anthozoa; order Scleractinia; family Dendrophylliidae; genus Dendrophyllia; species Dendrophyllia cribrosa. The sequence goes on along the minus strand of JAJLRJ010000003.1, from coordinate 34,833,363 downwards.
TCCTGCAGTTTCCTCCTTTCTTATATCCTTCGCCTGCCTACACCGAGGTCGTGGAATTTTCAAGTTGAAATTGCACGTGTGACGGCAAATGATTGGGTAGACCTACTAGTTTGGACAGACCAGGTTCTTGAGCCCAACGGGGCAAGGATGTTCTTTTTTTTCTACCGCCCTTCTGAGGTTTCTTTTTTCTCAAACGGTTGAAGCGTTTCGAGAGCCACTTTACACCACGTTTGCCATGCTCGGCTACCTTGCCGAGTACCTCTGGTCCTTTGTCCATGGCGTGTTCAATCCCTTGACTTAAGAGATTGGCCACAATGGGAGCTGCCGTGGCCACGGCCATGTCGGCGCCCAAACCTTTTCCACGCTGTCTTGTTTTCTTTCTGCGAACGGTTGGCATGGTGAATGTACTTGCGGATGAGGACTACTCTCTCTTTATACCTTCCTTAAACTTCCCAGGGTTTGCGATGCGCTTTATAATGCCCCGTGGCTCCTTTGGCTCCCATACGCTTGTAATCTTTTCTCTTTCCAACCTCGTATCCCACTTTGGCAGCACTGCTTAGCAGCGTTAAAAACCCTCCTTCTTGTTTCTTCTTCTTCTTTTTCTTCTTCTGGGTGAAGACTTTGGCTGTTAAGGCACCCAAAAACGCTGCTGGCACGGCCGCCGCAGCTCCTCCTAATGCAGCACCTGCTGTTAATTTTCCTGTTAAGGTTTCGGGAGTCATCTTATCTCGCAAGCGCCACATCTTTCTGTTGACCCAACGATCGACCTTCTGAGCGGGTCGGTTGGCATAGGCTTTGGCCATGGCTCTTGATCTCTGGCTGCCATCGATCCCGCGACCTCTTTGACTGCGACGGATCTGTGCTTGCCAGGCCGCCCGACCCGTGGTGAGATCGCTTGCATCTTGCAATTGTATCCCTTTCCCAACCACGTAACGGGTAAAAGGAACCCCTTGCGACCAAGGCGCTCGAGCGATGCGTGGCATGGTGGGCCATGTTCCATAGGTGGGAATGACAATGAGGGACTGCATAACTGTTTTCTTTTTATGATTTCTTCTTCTTCGTCTTCGTCTTTTTTATAGCTTTGGCGATTAAAGTTCCCACTACGGGGGCCAAGACACCTCCCATCGCCCCAGCCATCAGGGCTCTTTTCGTTCCTGCTTTGAGTTTGGGGCGTTTGATGCCTGGTTTGAAAGCATTCTTGGCTTTGAATTGGGTTTGACGTCCCTTCTCCATGACCCTTTCACCCAGACTGGGGTTGGGGTTTTCCAACATCCACTGGAGGCGACGGGCACCTTCTTGCAATTTACCGCTTTCGTTTTGCAAGCGTCGATGCATGTCGGCTCTCTCCTTATTCCATCGCGCTCTGATTTGATTGGTGCGGGTGGCGCGAGATTTGCTAAAATCCTCCAACATGCCTCGTCCTCGCTGTCTTCTCCAATCTCGACGACGGAAAGACATTTTTCTCACGTTTTGTGTCTTCTCTTTTGAGCGGGTTGCAACACGGTAAGAGGTTCGGGATCGTCTATCAAGAGATGGGTACGAAAACGAATGGCGTCGTCGGTCCGAGGATGATGGTCGGTCAATAGATAGCCAAAAGGTCTCTCTGTGGCCCTTTTATAGATGGGCCAAAATGCCTCTGAATCACCCAACCAACGATTGCCCAGCATCTTGATGTAACGGGTATCCGCAGGATTTTTGAAGAGAACGGTGTAATGATAATTGCGATTTTGACCAGCTTGTTCCTTGCCCGAATGGAAGAGGTTCTGCGACAGGAAAATCGCAAAGAGACCCAAGTGATGCGTTCCTTTGGTCAACAGTTGGGTCACTTGAGGTGACTTGCTGCTTTCGTGCATGAGATCGTCCATGATGATCAAACCGGGGCGTGTTTCGGGTGGAAAGAGTGCTTCCACGTTGTCTGGCAAGCCCTCGTGAAATTGCACGCCCATCTCTTGGAATTGGTTAAAAATCGGTTGCCAGGCTGATCCATAGCAATACACGATTTTTTGAAAATAACAAGGGGATCTGTCGTCTTCCCGAAAGTAGCACGGAGCATCTTTGACCAACTTGTACAAGAAGGTTGTCTTGCCGCTCAAGGTAGGACCCACGATCTGCATGTTACCCGGGACCCTGAAACGTGGATCATAACAAGAGGGAGCATCTTCGGTTTCCATGTTTTTAACCTGTCACCCCGTAAAAAACACCGTTCTTCCTTTTATGCCTTTCTTTTGCAAAGATTCAACCGTTTGATCCGACACATCTGGTTGGGGCTTCCATCCTCATCATACAGTCCCCCTGCCAGGTGTTGGTGTTGTAAACTCGGGAATTCTTCCCGTACTCGTTCCACCACGGCCGTATCGTTGTAGACACGATCCGTGTATGAGAAGGGTCGAACAATTTGGGTCATGGGTTTGCCGCGGCAACGATGAAATAAGTAGTACAAACAATAATCTCCGCACACATCGGTGTTGGTTCCTTGTAGCTCTTGTGGAATGTGACGGAAAAGGTCGAAACAACGCCACGCTGCGTTGTAGAAGGATGGCGCTCGCGCGTAACTATCAAAGAATTCTCCGTGGTCTTGACTCGCCCAAAACACCGCTATCCAATGTTGGCCGGGTAAGCGTATGGGGTCCGTGTTCCATATGGCGCACTTGGGGTACTCGACGGGTTGACAGGCTCCTTCATCCGCACCAAACACGTCCCAAAAGTATTTTGAAATGTTGTCATCGCCTCGACACGCTTTTCGCAATTGCAACGTGTCATGCATTTTTACTGCAGGCAACAGGCATCACTTTTTTTGGCGTAACCTTTGTCGCGGGCCCAACGCGTGAACCCTTTGTTTCCACCGCGTCTTTTATAAGACGCATACTCGGCTTTGTACCTGTTCACGTTTCGTCGGGCCTTGTCGTGGTCGATGGGTTGTTGCATGGCTTCGATGGCGTCCCGTGTCACTTGGATCCCTTTCTTAAAATCCACCACAATGGGGACGAAACCTCCTCGTTGAATACCTCCCTGCCTTGTCATCCGACGATTTCTTCGTCTTTGGGCGCTGTCTCGTCTGGCACGGGATGGCTTGACCATCTTTTTTTTTTATTATCTCCGCCGCTTTTTGGCCTTTAAAAAATGCTCCACATTGTCTTTTATGCCTTTGAATGCTTGCTTGCCCAGGAACAAGCCTGCCGTAGCAAACGAAGGGGCAGGTCCTGATAAAAACATACTGGCTCCCTCGGCTATTTTATCCTGCAGGGTGGGTCGTCTCACGAACCTAGCACCCCCTCTGTGGTACCTCTTTTTGCGAGATACTCTTCTTCTTTTCTTTCTGCAAGGCATTTTCAAAACTGACCAAGGAGGACTTGTGCCCTTTTTTATAGGGGGCCCGAGGAACAGGAGAGTGACACACACAAACATCACCAAAAAAGATAAAACATTTTTATTAAACTTTTTTTTTTTTTTCTTGTTACAAAAAAGCTCTTTTCAAACAAGGCATCTAAAGTTCATGAAATAGGCAAGTGACATTTTTATTGACCTCTTTTTTTTTTATTGTTACAAAAAGATAATGTTTTCTCCAGCTCTTTTCACACCAAGGCATCGGACAAGAGCACTGGGCCTTGAGTGGTTCCTCTGTTGTCAATCTGCAACAGACTCTCATCTGTGTTGTACAAGAACAAAGCTTGCAATGCTACACCTGTCGTTGTAGAAAACCCCAGCCTGACGTTGATCAGCATTTGCAACTGCGGGGTGACAGAATCACCTCCATCTTGGACAGCCGTCAAATCAAAGGGTACAAAGTAGAAACCCTTTTCAAAGGTATCGGGATCCAACAGGTAAGCATCGCGTCTCTTTTTGCCTGAGGCATTCAGCAACAAATCATAGATCTCGTATTTGTTGGTAAGATCCAGTTTGGCTTTGTTCACTGGGACTCCGTTGGCTGTGCACTCGGCACTGGTGATGTTGAATCCTGAAAAATTGGCTTTGAAGTCAAAGGGATTTTTATTGAATTCTCCCTGATAACGCGCATCTTCCAACACCACCAACCAAAACAAGCGCGGGGAACGTCCTTGAAACACATCGTTGAACTCCACTTGGCTGACGCCTGTTGGAATGTACCTGTTCTCGCATCGCATGCGCCTGAAGGGGAAGGAGAGGGGGTTGGCCACCGTGGTCTTTTCCACTTGTTCTTCCATGTACTTCATGATGATATCATTGGGAACGCGATAAAACACACGGAGAAAACACTCTTGGGCCAAGACTTCAAAACTAGCCGTGTTGTTCACGGCCCCAGCTGCAGTGGACTTGTCCAGGGCCATGGACATCAAACAGAACTTGGGGTCATTGAACTCGATCTCAAATTCTACTCTGGTGTTGGGTGGGACGTTCTGTTCTATCTGGCAAAAATTACAAGGCAAAGGGCACACGTTGAATTCGAACTTGCCCGTGCCATTGACACAGATCTTTTGTCGTTGAACCCCTCCAGGATTATGAGTGGCTAGGCCTCCCCATTTATCCATCTGTCCTGCGCTATCTTTGTACCATCCTTGTCGCTTGAGGCGGCTGGCTTCGTCCCAGGGATCTGCTTCCAACAAGGTCTTGAAATATTCTCGGTATGCCAAATTCACCCCAGCCGTGGACTCAGTTTCGTTGTTGTTGACTCGACAACGAACTTGACGGATACAACTGTACCCAAAATTGTTCACTGGGCCTACAATAGCTTGGTTGGTGGTGAAGTCATTCAAGGGTGCTTTTGTGGAGCCCAGTTTGAAGTACGTTTTAAGATGCAGCTCGATCTCGCTGGGGCAGAAGGGGTAAGGTCGATCGGCCAAACGAAACTGGAGAGGGTTTGACGAAGTGGTCTGAGATTTCACATCTTCAAAGTGCCATTTGTATTCTGTGGCATCAATTTCTCGCGGAGGGCGATAATTGTAAAGACCCTGATCGGCCTGCACGATGATCCCATCGTTGTTGTTGTTGTTGTCTGTGTCATCTGACCCTTGTGACATGCTGACGGTGACGTCTAGTCAAATGGTCGACCACCCGTGGATGCTCCTTTTTATAGGAGCTCGTTGAAACAATCACCGTGACCCGTTCGTCTACGTTTTTTTCCTCTTACTCTCTCTCGATTCTCTCCCATGCCCACCTGAAAGCCAGGAATAGCATTGGGCAACACCCCGATGGGTCTCCCTCCCAGACGCCGATAGAGATTTTCATCCAAACTCGCGGCCGTGATGTTGCGAGGTCGACGAGGGGTTCTTTGTCGAGATCGCCGCTTCCCAAAACCCCTCTGCGCTCTCAACAGTTGCTCGTACGTCATTTCGGAGAAAGGTAAGACCAGTCCTCCTTCCTGATAATCGGCCGTCCCACCGTCGTACTTGTCTCCTCTTCCTCCTCGTTGCATCTTTTTCTTTTTTTTCTTGCGGGGCGGTTCTCGTTTTGTCTTTGTCTTTTTCTTGCGGGGCGGTTCCTCCTCCTCCTCTTCCTCTTCCTCCTCCTCCTTCTTCCGACAATGACTTTTGTAAAATTTGCGGGCGGCTCGACAGGCTGTTTCGTATCCCGCGTTGGCCGCTAAATTACCCAGATAACTCACTGCAGGACCTGCCAGCGTGCCCCAAAAACCCCCTTCTTGATACGGAGGCAGGCCTTGATTGTAACCATCACCACCACCTACTTGGATCCATTGCGATCTCAAAAACGTGCGACGCATTGGCACTTTTTTTTTTTAAGGCAATTTACGTTGTCGGAAATACAGAGCAGCTGTGACGTTTCCTCCTTGAAATGGGATGGGACGACCTAAGTTGTCTCTTATATCGATTTCGAGGTCTCGAAAAGTGAAATGACTCAATCGCGAAAAGATCAAGTGTGGAATGGGCACGTCCTCCAAGACCCCCTTCTGAGGGTTGACGCCATGGATTAAGACCACCTTGGCCATCTGCGATCCCACGTACACGGGTTCGGCCACGTTGCAATGCACGTAGACGTTCTGGAAAGAGTTCGGGGAGACAAAACTCCACACGCGATGATCGGCCGGTAAGGCCATGGTATGCGAGCGTGTGATTTCCACTTCGGTCGGGCGCCCAGTCTGGGTGTCCGTGCTGGTGATTTCCACTGTGGGATGACGCACGTCGGACTTGTAGTAAAACGGGACCGTCCACGATTCCCAATCAAGATATCCTAAAACTCGAGCCAACCAGCTGGGTAAGTACAGCGAAAAATCATTCGTGGGGAAGGTCCACTGGTAAAATCCTTTCTCGTCCAACTGCAGTTGGACACGAGCGGTCGTGCCAGCATCTGAAACGGGTGTCTCCGTTTCGATGGCTTGATGAAGGGCCAACACAACATCTGTCAAGGTCACGTAGAGCCCGCCCGCCAAAAAAATATCTTGTTTGCCGGACGGGTAGTTGACAGAACACTGTATCTGGCGATCTTGAACGTTGTGAAACGTGTGAGGCATCAACAATTGCACCAGAGCCACTTCCCATGTGGCATCCAAGGTCCACTGTTCAGGTAATCTCAACCTGAAACGCGATGGGGTGTTGTTCGGGAAGAGGTCCTTCTGATCGTCACTTTCCAAAGTCACTCGACGCCCCCCAGCAAAACTCATGCCGGCCGATTGCAAGGGTTGTGTGTTTTTCGTTCCTCCTTTGCGAAAGTACAACCAAACACCGGTGAGACCCGTGTAAAATGGTATACCCAAACCTTCAGCGTTTCTTAAATGCACTCTCAACTCGCTCAGATTTTGCGTGGGTCCTGCCAACGGTCTGAAATCCAAATGCTGCGGGTCGTATTCGACCGTGAGACCGTAATCGCTGCTAGGTGAGAGGGGAAGAGTGGCCAGCAATCGGCGTTGTCTGTCGCCCACGGGGCTAAATTCCACTACATCTACTTCGGTATTGCATCGCGTGAGGTCCACGTCAGACAAGTAGGTGTTTGTTTGGGTCAGGGATGTCTCCAAACTGGGCAAAGCCAACCAGGCCCCGAATCCCTTAACCCGAGAAGGAGCTTTGAGTTGTGGGGTACCCATCACTGTCTCCAGACCATTTTTGAAATCGACGTTGACCCCTTCTCGGGCCTGCAGAAACCACTTGCCGGGTTCCGTAGTGACCACCGTCACGGGGGATTGTCGCGCGTAGGGTAACAAGGGAGACGGGTCGCGCACCCAAGCCCCCATGTCAAAGACGGCTCTTTTGCCAAACGTGTAGTGCAACCGCTCGACGGCAGTGTTGAGTTTGATGCGTACGCCTCCCAACAGAAAATCTTCCGTCTCGATGCCAAAGTGATGCGTATCCAAACGACTAACCACCCAATCGGCTTGCGTACCTTCTCCCGTGTCCGCGTAGACGGTGTTGTGAGCCACAATGCGCGTCTGGCCCGGCCGATCTGGATCGGGCTCCAAAAATCCCATCAACAGAGCCAACGATTCCCCTAGATTGTACTGACCCTGCGCCCACAGATGGAGTGAATAATGCGTCTTGGGTCTGGATGGACTAGATCTAGTTAACCAGATGTAATCCCTCCTTAAACCCATGAGTTTCAGGAGGGCGAATCCTAGGTAATATTCGATCAGATTGAAGCGCGTAGGGAGTGCGACTTGTTTCACGCGATAAGTGTTTTCGATCCTTTGCAAAAATTCACGCACCAGGTCGGGACGAAACAGATCCAGTTTGGGATTTGTGGGAAAATTTTCGTCCGTGGTGCCAGGAGATTCCATGTGGAGTTGTCCGTAATGATGTTGACCGCCCGACAAGGTAGGTATCACGTACCATCCCATCTTCTGCACCAAATCGCCAAGCAATTCTGCCGCGTGCGTGAAGTGTTTGTGCGAAGTCAGCGCCATTGATCGAGTGGGAACCGATCCATCCGAGCTCCCCACACGCACATGGTAATCCTGCGACGATTTCAACACGGTGTTCCCGTAAGAATTGGTGTACAACAGTTTCAAAAGGGCAACTTGCCACTGGTCGGTGAGCGTCAATGGAATCTCCAACCGTTGTCGGAACGCACTGCGCACGGTGGTCTCTCCGGGTTCGAGGGGTTCCGTGCCCACATCCCCACTATTCAGAAACAGCAAAAAATCATCGTCCATTTCCCAGGGTTTGGCCATTTTTTTACGAGGACTTTTTTAACTCTTTGACGGGTATCCACGTTTGATAATCGGGAGCAAGTCCTTGCCAGTTAACTAACACTTGACGAGTGGGTCCGCGTCCCTTGTATTTAAGCTTTTTACTCACCCGCCATTGGTTGGGTAGAGCTCGTACTTTTTGCAGTTGAGGTTCATAAAATCGTCCAGGTACTTTATCACCTTTCCAAGTGTCCAACTTATAATAATTCACACCATCGTACAAGGACCGTTGACGATCGGTCACCGTGTACACGTCTTGCGACCAATTACCCCGATAACTCTTGGAAAAGGCACTCTTTTTACCCTTGACGGGTTTTGTGGTGCGCACAAAATCCCCCGGTCGAAACTTGTAAGGGTCTAAGGCAGGGGTGGGTTTGAACAACCGCTTCCAGACCACCGAGGCATTGTCGTCAGTGACATCGGCCGGGGCCATTTGAGTGCGGCTGTGAATGCGCGTGTTGTACTTGTCCACCAACAAGGGTAAGACCTCCAAATATTTGGGGGTGTTGCGAGCTGTCATGTACTTGTACATCAATTCCTTCAAAGTGCGATTGAAACGTTCGACCACAGCAGCTTTGGGTTCACCTCGAGTGGAATAGTGGTGAATGTTATACTCGTCCAGTAATTGCTTCATGTGTTGGTTGTAGAATTCTTTCCCTTGATCCGTCTGCAAGTTGACGGGCTTACGTCCTCCTGAATTCTCCAACAAATAACGAAAGGCATCTGCCGTGGCCTTACCTTTCTTGCTTTTTAAGGCAATGACCCATGCATATTTGGACAACACATCGATGACCGTCAGTAGGTATCGGGTGCGTTTGTTTTGGGCAATGAGTTTGGCATCCTGCATTTCCACAAGATCCGCCTGCCAGGTATAATCCACTTGCGGAGGCACGACCGTCTTGCTGCGTGGAAATCGTACCTGACGAGGACGGTGTAACGTGAAAGTGGAACCCACTTTCACGTTAAATACGTTTGCGCCTGGCTGGGTGAGACGTCCAACGTGTCGCGGGCCACCTTGGTCAATTCCTTGAAATTTCCACTCAACGCGTAAGGACTCTCCAGATCCAAATACAAGTCTTCCAAAGGACTCATCTGCTCGGCCTTCTTCATTTTTTTAGATGGGGAACAAACAGGTGCGCACCACCAAAGGGATCAATCGCCGGGTCAGACTCACTGTAAATTGAGCCACAAAACGTCCAAAACTAGGTATGTATGCTTGTTGTTGTTGCTTAAATATCCAACGACGATGTTCACGGTAAGCGTCCAGGGACAAACATTGACGCATAACGCTTAAATAAGCCATCAAATGAAGCAAAGTAAACGGTTCGTTCTTCTCTTTGTTTCTGGTCACCAGTTGCGCAAACGCTACGTCCGGTTCTAGCTCTTGTAACGCATCATCGCTGAAGTCCACCAAAGAATGGGGGTCGACTCTTTCTAAAAAGAGAATGGCACATCCCAACCAATCTTTTAAAGCAATCTGGGCGTCAGACGTTCTCGACATTTTTTTAATCTCGCGCGCTGAAGTGTTCTTTGTTGACGTGTTACCATTTGTTTTGATACCTTGTCGTTTCTTTTTTTTATAGAAGATTTTGGTAGGACTGACAGTTCGCGTTTTCTATATAAGGATAACGTTTAGTCTTTTTTACACCAAACATGACTTCTCCTTTCACGAGTCAAGGGGTAGTGGACTCTCAGAGTGAGTTTACGCAGAGTCTGAATGCTCGCCCTTGGCGGCGTTGGTGGATTGTAGCATTATTAAAATGCATGCAACATCATGTGGTATTGAAACCGCCCGATAACCCCATTTGGTCACCCGAAGCCTTGTTGTTCTTACACGATCTACGAGCTAACATTAGTAGGGCTCTTCGACAAGTCACTTTTCCAGATGTGTACGACGAATGGGTGCATCAGCTGCATGAAAATGGTATCGTACACCCGATCTGGACCCCTGAAAACTGTCAATTTGTGCGCAACATGTTGTCAACCGATGTGGTCACCGTACGCATTTTGGAAGAAATTTTATCCTTCCGACGTCAAGATCTGTTCTTTACCTATGAACTATTAGGATTGACGCACGTCAACATCGATGAAGTGTTTGACTGGCAGCGCCTGAAATTAGGTCATAATTGGACAGATGAGGTGGACAGCGATGACAGCTCCTCGTGCAAGGACTTGGGATTAGATCCATAAAAAAAATTAAAAAAAAAAAACTGACGGTCGTCGAAGTTTGCATGAGAGGACAAACGACCCACGAGCCTCAAGCTCAATGAAAAAAAAAAAACCGTTTGATCAATGTTTTTTTTTTGCCATTGTTGTCAATCGCAGCCATGTTTTCTTCTCTTTACTTTTTTTATTGAGTAAAACGTTGGTGCAATGTGAATGAAACCTCTGTTGTCTTAGTCTTGGTTTTCAAAGTGGCGTGGGATTACAAAACATGGTGGACATCAAACATGTTTAAATTCTTGCGGATGTTGTTGTAACAATTGTTTGGCTTGACCCAGCGGAATTCCCTGGGAGGATGCAAATCGTGCCACTCCTCTTAAACTGCCTATAGCTTTGGAATCATTGTATTTCGACAACAATTGTTTGTCGAACATCTTCTATTGGAATAGGTTTCAACCCTTCTTTACAGCGTCTATACAAAGAGGAACATACCCATGGCATGACTCGCCATCGAACCCAATTCCACAAGAGATCAAACAACCTTTTTGCCCAGTTTCATTTTTATTCAACATTCAAACAATTTAAACCTTTTATAGCAATAATGATAAGTTTTTTCAAACGTTTTTTCAAACGTTTTTTTCAAAAAAGAGTAGTACATTTTGGGTGACTTGGCTGACTAGAACCAAAAGTGTTTGGAAAGGCTTCTTGGATCACTCTCGCTGATTCCGTCTGCTTTGCGCGTTTCTTTTGCTCTTCTTGTTTCTTTAAGTCAGGAAAACAAGTTTGAAGCGCCACATGCATCTCTGATCAAGGTTTTGCCTGCATATTCTTTCATGGGGAGAGGGAAGGGATCATGGTTAAAGTGATGGTCTCCGTTTTTCTCGTTCAAAGGGAGATCACCCCATTGGAAGTATTTACACTCTCTCTTTCTGCAAGCAAGATAGATTCGACCTGGATTCTTCTCAGAATTGCTTTGCTTCAGGGTCAAGACTTCATTGCAGAAACAACGCAAAGGCTTCCAGTTTTCCTTAATGTCCCTATTCAACTGAGCGTGAACAGTTTGCATGTAAAGCTCTGCCTTGTCTTTTGCGCAGATCACACAACAATCTTGATAAGGGCATTTCAGATAACAAAACCCGTTTGGGGAGCTGACTCTCTGTTCCAAATGTCCAAGATGAAAGGGGCAGACTAAAAAAATGTTCTTATTGGAAGCTGCATCCTCAATTTGCATCTGGGTGATGTGACCAATGCTGCCAACAATTGCATTGACAGCATTTTGTTGTTCCACGTTTAGATCCACATCTTGAATAAGAGGTTCATTCACTTCTGTGTGAGCGTCAGGTATAAACGGGGCTATTGATGCCAATGGTGCTTCATTTGCTCTTCCTTCTGCTTCAATTGTGATGTACTCTACGACATCTTTAGCTTTGTTAATGATATCTTTAACATTTTCTTTCTTTCTTTTCTTTCCCGCAGGAACTTTCGCAGGTTTGGTGGATTTCCGCTTCGGGGCTACGTAAACTTTTTCTTCAAATGGCATCTTCTTCGGCATCTTCTTCTTTTCTTCTTCTTGTTCTTCAGCTGGAGAATGAGTGAAAATGAACTTGGGGAGCGATTTTTATAATGAAGAAATGGCGTCAGCGAACCGGTTATTTGAATAAGAATTCATCAAAAAAAAAAGTCAAAAACGTGATGAAAAAAATCAACAAGAACATTCGAAAACAAGAAAACGAAAAACAAGCAAGAAAAACACAAAACAAAAAGCACTCTCACTTTCTGGAAACGCTTGGTTGACAAAACAAATTGCCCTTCAAAGACAAGAGACGTCAGCGAAGGGCTTCCTCGTAGCCTGAGGGGTGGCGTCAGCTTTTTTTCCCTTTATAAAGGCTCGCGCTTTGTTCTTTTTTCATTCTTCTCTCATTCGCTTACAACGCAAAGCCAGACGAGCTGCTCGGCAGAAGAAAACAGTAATGGGTGCAAGATTATCGCAAACACTTGGGACGAGACGATTTCAATTTAAACTCTTTTATCGTCGAGCCAGGTCCCGCTGGTGGTTCGCGCGTGGTCTGGAGCCAAGTGATGGCGTAAGCCGGGTTTTTCCAGGAAAACGCTGTTCTGAGAAAGACAAGAAAGATTTTTTCACGGCGTGAAAACAAAGATAGTTCCTCGCTAAAAAATCAGACAACTCTCCTCGTGGAAGGTTTAAGAGGTGGCATTGGAAAAAGGACAACCTTTTCGGCAAAAGAAAGGGATTTTTGTACTGCAAAATCCTTCCGCAGGTTCGTAGTTTGTTTGTTTGTCTTTGCTCGATTCGTCATGCCGGTTTTTCCAGGAAAACGCTGTTCTGAGAAAGACAAGAAAGATTTTTTCACGGCGTGAAAACAAAGATGGTTCCTCGCTAAAAAATCAGACAACTCTCCTCGTGGAAGGTTTAAGAGGTGGCTTTGGAAAAAGGACAACCTTTTCGGCAAAAGAAAGGGATTTTTGTACTGCAAAATCTTTCCGCAGGTTCGTAGTTTGTTTGTTTGTCTTTGCTCGATTCGTCATGCGAGGAAAATTTGATTTGTTTAAAATACTTTCACGTTTCTTCTTTCAAACGAGTTTTCTGCGAGTATTGAATTCAAACTATTTTTTTTTTCTTTTTTCATTCACGGAATGTCCCGGAGGCGAGCCAAGATGATTTTCGTTCTAACATGCGATGGAATCGAAAGAGAAAGAGAACCCGATTTACGACACGTCTTCGCGGAAAATGTCTGACTTTGAATTTTTTGCCCTGAAGGTTTTCATGCGGTCTAATTACCAAGTGATTGCTTGTATTATGTTCTGTTAAAAGAATTATTCAGCGCTCGATGATAAGCGCTTTTATCACCATAACATCCAGATAAATTTTGCTCAAACCCCGATCGGAAAGTTACTCAAGAAAAGAAGAAAGCGTTAATCCTTGAAATTTTTTCTTGTTGATGATTTTCATTAAACACGTTATTGAACTTTCATCTTTGTGTGGGCTTCTTCTTTCATATTGGGGATTTTGACTACTTCCCCAATTCATTCCCCAGGAGGATCGTACACAGGGAAATTTGACCACTTCCCCAAAAAAAAAAAAAAATTTTGAAAAAAATTTTGAAAAAAATCAAAAAATTTTTTGAAAAAATTCGATACTCAAAATCACCTATATAAATCAAAAATTGAAAAAAAAACTTCAAAAAAAAATTCAAAAAAATTTGAAAAAAAATTGAAAAATAATTCTAGTCAAAATCCCCTATATAGTGGCTCCATTATTTCCGTTGGGGTGACGTCAGCGATGACGTATATAGGGAGTTTTTTGACTGTTCCATATTCTATACCAAAAAAGGGCGTGGTTAGGAAAAATGACTCGTGTTCCACCTAGTCACCCCTTACTACTTGGAGCTAACAACAGTTATGAATTCAAAACAGTTCAGTTTGACAGTTACATATTCAATAAGAAATCACTTTGAATTTACTTAATTATGTACATGTAATATCCATAAAAATGACCCACGGCAAAAACATCCCAAGTGATCTTTTGGACAATTTTGCTAATTTTTTTGTGTCTCAGGGCCTCAAAAAGCAGTCTCCTATCACACAAAATTACTGGGACATGTACATGTAAATACATTTGTTAACAACTAAAAAGATTTCAATCATGTGAAAAAATCATGTAATTTCAACAAAAATAAAATTTTATTCTGAAAACTTATTCTCCCCTTCAACATTTGGATTTCGGGGGGCCTTATTGGATATGTTTTAAGTACTTTCACAAGAATACAGATCATTTTTTGACAAAAAAGTACTTTTGGAGCCCTAAAACACAAGATTATTTATAGCTGTAGTTTCCAAAAAGTCACTTGGATGTTCTTGCCCAGTGTACTTCGATAATTATAACGAATTAATTTTATTACAAAATAGTGTTATTAACAGTACTCACCTGTTGTATTAACATTTCAATGTTTTGTTGAACTTGTGGAACCCATTGCCGCATAATGGCAAAAATCTCTGAGATAGTAGTCTTTGGTCTATAAAAATGGAAAATTCTTCATGTTAGAAAATTAATGATAATGTACTTATAAAAAATGCTGACATAAAATACATTTTATTTCATACTAGTTGAGATTTTCTATTGAAATTTGGTGTGTGAAAACCCTTTTCGGGGTTTGCAGCCAATCAGAATGGTGAAACGACTTTCTCATATGTGAAAAAAGCATTCTGTCCAAACACAAATGTAATAAAATTACAAATTACAGCATGAGCAGTGCTTTATTAACCGCACTAGTTGGTTTGTATCAGAAATCTCACTTGCTCGCAAAGCCTCACTCGTTCGATTTCTTATACAAACCAACTCGTGCATAAATACCATACGCCCGCACTGCCCAAGAAGTAATCTATATGTACACCTTAAAGGGAGGGTTTCACGGTTTGGCGCATGTGCAAGATATGACGTAACACGTTTAATTTCATTGTTTAGACCAATCGGTAGTGAGTAGATAACTCCAGCGGGAAATTTGCCCGTGAAAATGTCGCGGTCAGTCAGCTGAATGAATGGATGATTATACATACCCATGTGGGCCATGAAAGCCACCAAAGCGTAGAATAAATCCTTCGGGTCAAAGGTTTTATTCAGTGTTGACTTCGTCGGTGTTATTCGTTGAAATTTACTGTAAGTTTTTGGTCATCCTTCGCTTTGTTTGGACTAATTGTAGTATATAAAGTAAATGTGAGTGTTTTTTTAATCGATAAAATGAGTAAGAGAGCGAATAAAGCATTTTAATCTGTGCACATGCGCCGAACCGTGAAACCATCCCTTTAAAACAACATGCAACTTCAATATGAAACAATTTGATTATAAAGGTTTAGCAGAAAATACAAGACATTTTACTATGTTGCTTGCAATTTTTCATGAGATGATCACCTATATAAAATATCCAGTGCGTATGTATCCATATACAGTCAAAACCCCACTTTACGGACATCCCAGTTATTACGGACACCCAGTTATTACAGACAGTTGTCTTGGTCCCGACTGAACACCAATGCATTTCTCTAAAATTTACCCGCTTAATATGAACACCCCCTTAATACAGACAATGGACAGTTTTTCTTGTCTCGATTTATAAAACAAACTCGTACAAAGTTAACCTCCTTAATACAAACAATTTGGCTAATTCTAAGCGATTACAATGTTCTCAAATACACCACGTCAGTCAGCTACACATATACCATCAGTTTGGTTAAAAGAAAATTAAGAATGTTTGACATGTCTAATCACAATTTTTTAGTGTCTTAGTGAGGTTAGATGCAGTAATTTTAGTTTTTTTTTTTGCTTAACAGCAATAAAACACTTAACTTACATGATCAATGTGAACCCGCTTAATACAGACAACCCGTTAATAGGGACAGTTATCTGGTCCCTTCGGTGTCCGTAATAATGGTTCGATTGTATTCAACTTTCAGCATGTTTTTTTTTATCATGTCTTCTGACAAAGCCTTCAGCACTTTCCCTGCCTAGTACTTACATATAACATTGTAGCATACATTTGTATCTCACTACCAATAATTATCATCTCTTCCTACTTGTATCCCACCCTCAGGTGGCAAGTATTCCACATCTCACCCCATCCCACATCCTGTCACACTACATTGTATTTTAGACCCTATACAGAATACATACATGTATACCCTATATATGTAGATATTATCTGTATTTATTTTTGTTGACACTTACTCCAGAAGTATATCTTGGCAACCTGGGCAGTTTGGATCAAAAAACGTCAGTTCTAATTTTCTACACTGAAAGAGAAATAAAAACCGTAACATGATGGTCAGCTAAATTCTTCAAGCTTGATGCAATAATATTCTAAGAGATAAAATAGAAGATTTTGATCTCGAATGGAATACCCTTATTAAAAATCTAGATTGAAATAGAAAATATGAAATACTCTGTAAACAGGAGAGAGAGTGTACCAAAATAATATAATAATTTACATTGTATGGTGTATTACCATAAATTATTTCAAATTCAAAATAAGTCTTAAAAATGTCCCGGAGACGTGGCAAAAACTTAAAACAGCAAATTTACATATATTATAGTTTATTGAGACAGAGATGGTCCTTCTTGTGGAATTGACATATTCGTAAATAATTAACGAAATCCTTATCAAGAGAACAAAGATCTTGGGGAGGACAGGTCAAAATTAAACAACTATTAGCCTAAATTATTAGTTTAAAAGTATCTTTTTAATTAGAACAAAAACACTTACATTTTCACACAGAGGAGGGTCTGAAGGAGGGTGAGAAACAGGCTTTTCACGAGCCGGCATTATAAAATCGGTCACCATGAAGCCTGAAGAGGAATTGGATGTCTTTTCCTGAAAATATAAACACAAAATCGTCAAGCGTTTCGTCTCGAACAAGTTTGTTTACATCGAAGAAAACAAAAGGTCTGTTTTGTTCTTGATCGATATTTCGTTTTAACAATTCCTTACCGAAACAAATCGTATGGTAAATGAAAAAGAAATTGTTTACTTTAAAAGAAGCTTGAGGTTATCTGCGGTCAAATCTTGGTCGATTTGTCAAGTGTTACGAGAGAGGAGTGTTGACATAACTTTACACCTACAAAGTGGCTGCAGGTAGATGCAAGCGAGGGATGTTTGAAATCACTGTGTGAGATTGATCTTAATTTTAACCAGGTGTGACACTAATTTTATAGCACCTCTGACAGTCTGAGATAATAAC
The DNA here is from genome assembly GCA_024195265.1 of Dendrophyllia cribrosa. NCBI lineage: Eukaryota > Metazoa > Cnidaria > Anthozoa > Scleractinia > Dendrophylliidae > Dendrophyllia > Dendrophyllia cribrosa. Next base: position 34,816,340 of record JAJLRJ010000003.1, on the reverse strand, counting down.
AGAGTTCAGATATCACGCTACCAGAAGAAACGGCTACAATTACTACTTTAAAAGCAGTGACAGCGATCAATCGTTTTCCTCTTGAAACCAAATCGTATGACGACATATTCCAAGAAGTTTCCTCTCTAAACAGGCATTGAAACACAAGAAATTATTCATCACTACGAATGATATGTTTTCCTTTGCTTAGCTACGTTTCTTACCTTTCCAGGCATTGTAAAATAAAACCAAAGATTGAAAAAAACCAAAGGATTTCCAACGTTTTATCGCCAAACCATTTCTTTCACGTTTTGAATGTTATTTTTGGAGGGAATCGATAAATTTCAGACGTTTGCCGCTGGACGAAATGTTATCTGACCGCGGCGCATGTTCCTCGGTGAATGTCAAGAAACCGTGTTGATTTACACGACGTGCGAAAAGTTGTAAAATACCGAAACGTTCGCAAAATCTGGATTTCACCAAAGGGTTTTAATACTTTAAAGTTAGGGGTTTAAAGTTTTGGAATTACAACCAAATTTGATGATGTCGGACAAAACCGCACAATCGATAATCATAGCGATTCTTTAGACATATTTGAAATCAGTTCCGGGTGGTTAATGATCATTGATGTGATATCCGCTTTTGCTGAGATGTAAATTTTACCGAAAAAATACATGTAGCAACACGACAACAGAAACAATATTCGATTTTCAGACTTCAAAATCACTAAAACTTCCACCACCTTTCAGCAAACAAATAATGGCACCCGATCCAAGGCGTTTATGTAAGATCATAACTGACACCTTATCAGAAAATCACCGGACACGCCCTCTAAAGCTCGCATTACCGCATTCCTGTTTTTCCTTTTATTCGAAATGATTACCTTTGTTCATGAAATACCACAGGCAGCCCAACCGTGGTGTGTGAGTCACATCAAATTGCAGATTCGAAGCCGGTACACAGTAATGAAATATAGGTAAAAATACGATTTGTCACGGAATTGAGAAGCGATAGAAAAATCGAAAATATTACACAATAAAGACTTCTTACCTTTACTTTATTGTCCCTTGATGTGTCCTAACCGGTTTAAATGCATTTTTACCACTTTTGTCACTCGCCCCACTATCCTTCTTTTATAGTGGATAGTGGGGCGAGTGACAAAAGTGGTAAAAATGCATTTAAACCGGTTAGGACACATCAAGGGACAATAAAGTAAAGGTAAGAAGTATTTATTGTGTAATATTTTCGATTTTTCTATCGCTTCTCGATTCCGTGACAAATCGTATTTTTACCTATATTTCATTACTGTGTACCGGCTTCGAATCTGCAATTTGATGTGACTCACACACCACGGTTGGGCTGCCTGTGGAAATACCAATAGAAGAATCAGGAAATTGGATTTATTATTATCAGGAGAAGATATAGATCGAGTTGAAATGCCCCGTGACTAAGTTTGTTGCATCCTTTGGCAAGTCAATTTCGTTTTTCAATGCCTTTCTCGCATATCATTATACAGTAATTTGATAATATGACCTTTTTTCCCTTTTCTTACAAGTTCTCTTTTTCCAGTCTTCCCACCCATAACTCAAGAAGCTGCTCCCGGACATAACTCAAGAGCTGCTACAGACAGGCCACTATAATCGAGCAAAAAGATAAACACTCGAGAAACTCCTCGGCGAGCGGAAACTGTGTTGAATTGCTGTCGCTCACGCCCTGAGAGGACATGAAAACTGTGGATTCAAAGAACTCTTTTATACTGAACAACCTGTCTTCAGCAAGGTTTTCCTTTCTGTCTCTTGCAATTTTATTGTAGACTGCAAATGAAAACAATCGGTTTTTCCCTCCTAAGCTCGAGAAGGGAGGTGCGAAAAGCCGACACTCGCCACTTCAGCTGAGCTATCTCCGCTTCAGTTTTTCGTTGAACTCGCGCAAAAATACGAACTGTTTTGCAGCTCAATTTCATTGCTCTTTATGAATCTGTTTCTTGTTAACAAACTCTTTGAAGCATAGAACCAAAAGGAAGGCGACGATCAAGCGAATCGAGCAGACCAACACTGGACCTACATGGACTTGAACATAGACCAACCAAATCATTTCTGTGATGTCCTAATCAAAATATAGATTTTATTCTTTCAGTTATGAATGGTACCCAACACATCATTTGAAACAATGCCAAGGTCGAACGGTCTAGTGGCCCCATAAACACTGCATTTAAATCGCGGTATCCTTGACTGACACCTGGACGGAGAGAGACAATGTGGAGCAAATATTTTTCAGAATTTAACCCAAGCTGCCATTTTCAAACCCGGGGACGGGTAGTTGGATCAACTTTCGCTGGGTATGTGCCGCTGGCTTCTCAGAACCCCTACCCCATTATAGTCTATCTGTAGCCAATTATAGACCCCATCTTAGTCACTTTTGTGAAAATGTAAACTTCGCGGTTCCAACTTAGTCACTTTCTGATTTTAATACCCTAAATCCCTACTGAAATAAAACTCCCCCCTCCCCCCAAAAAAAGAAAGTTGCCAGAATTTTCTTACTCCTAAATCCTGAAAATATGCGATCCCACTCAAGTACAGTCAACTTTCTCGTAAGCGACCACCCCTGGTGCAGGAAAAAGTGAAAAAGTGTTTTTTGACTGAGAAACAAAACGGTTATTTACAAAGTGGTCGCATACGGATAGTGGTCACTTAAGAGCAAGCCAGTAGGAACGAGGGCACGATCGACTGTTGTCGGCCGAGACCCCTTCAATATTTTCGACGGTTAAGTGCTGAGTCTTCTTTTTTTTTTTTTAATTTTCACCCGAAAAGTGGGGGGGGGGGGGGGGGGGGGGTACGGGCCTACCCGGCCCCCCTACTCCTACGGGCCTGAAGAGAGTGGTCGTTATCAGAGAGTTGATTGTTACTCTCTTCAAAATGCAACCCCATTATAATCAATCACTCACCGGGGAGTCCATCTCAGGTATCAGGGGGTGCTCCCAGCAGCTCTCCCCAGTCACAGAGTTGAAGTAGTACAAACGGCCACTGTGTGTCTTCGAGGAGCATAAGACCCAATTTTCCGGCAGATTAGACTCAAATCTGAGACGAGCCTCTGTGTCATCGTTAATTTCAACTTCCATTTCGAAGTCTGACTGCAAAAAATGTGGTAATCACAGATTAAAGTAGTGTGTTTGTTTATCTGTGGTCATCTTTGCCTTGCTCGATGTTATTGTTCACAAAAATATTGCCTCAGCAGTTACTAAAAAACCTATTTTTAAAATAGTTCCATTGCATATCAAGTTGAATGTTGTGATCTTGAAGTAAAAAGCATGACAGTCGCGCCTGTGTCTTTTTTTGTTCCGAGTAGCGACTTCATCAATAAATCCAGGACCTTCATACGTGAAACCGAGGAAACCCAAATTTGAGGCCTAGAGAAAAGCCAAGATGGGGCGGGTCGGGGGGGGGGGGGTCGAATTGCAATCGAAAACAGAGAAAAACTAAAACCGGATTTAATTTGCCTAAAAAGGTGGATTTCCACTAGCGCGTAAATTTTTACGTGAGTAAATAAAACGCACGTAAACAATTTCCACTATCGCGTTATTTTTACGTGCGTTTAACGTGCCTAAATAAAATAAGAGACGATGTATGAACAGCTTGTGTAAACGTAAAAAGTTGAGCACGGTTCAACTTTTTACGTTTACGCAAGCAGTTTATACGTCGTCTCTTATTTTATTTAGGCACGTAAAACGCTAGCCTGCGAATACAGCCGCCTCTCATCGCTCCCGGCCGCTAGGGGCGTTCGCGCAACGCCCCTAGCGGCCCGGGGAGCGATGAGAGGCGGCTGTATTCGCAGGCTAGTAAAACGCACGTAAAAATAACGCGACAGTGGAAATTGTTTACGTGCGTTTTATATTCACGCCCGTTTTACGCACGTAAAAAAATTACGCGACAGCGGAAATCCACTCTAATACACAAGATTATAGGTTATAATGCGTCTTCGTTCGTGGAACACAATTTTTATAGAGTCAAATGTGATGCATCTTGATATTTCGCAAAAAAAAAAACAATTCGTTAAAACGTGTTTCAGCTAGACTGCAAGTGTTCCCATTTTGTCCTGAGGGATGTTTAGAAGATAAGCAATAGGAACTCGAAATCTATCACAGGACCAATAATGTGCAGAAGACATGAATGTACCCTGAGAGGCGTAGCCTCCCCCACGTCTCCTCCCGAATGATTAGAAAATAGGATGTATTTAGCCAAAATCGTGACCTCCGTGTCTAACAGTTGTGCAATTGTGTGACCTTAATATCTCATTCATTCATGCCACATTAGTTATTCATTTTTTTAATGCCTAGATCCCGAACCTCACTGGAAAAAGGAAAAGGATGCGACAGTGGGCTCCTGGAATAAGATAATAATGTAACACCGTATTCAGGACTGGACTCCAAGGTAGCGGGATCGCTAGAGCCATTATTTCGGAGTCGCAAACGTTTGGAAAGTTTAAAATATGTCGCATCATTTTACCTCATGTTCTAGCTTTTGTTAACCAACAATTATGACATGCTTTTTTAAATTAAAAACGAATTAATGAATAAATGTTCTATTTTACAATCAAACATTAGGCGACACGAACTTATATGACTTTTATAGTCAAACACTGATGATTTTTCCACTGAGATCTGGATCTAATCTTCTGCACTGAGATGCTCTGAATCTCTCTAAAAGATGTACGGTTTTACTGCACTAATTTTCTTTAGAAAACAGTGATTTCCACCAGGAAAGAAATACGTTTACTTGTTGAGATACAAAATTGGAACTTTACCGTTCCCGCTTTATTCCGTACCCGTAACCGGTCCTATAACTATACAGTCATTTAACAGCTATAGCAGACAGAAAAAGCTCGTCCTCAACGTAATCGTATTAAAACAGACGACCGTATTAAACTCAAACACGTTTTTTTGCCGCGAGAACAAAAGCCGTAAGTAATTTTTAGTGGCGTAGTGATTCCGGAATGTAAATACCAAGCAACATGAGTGTACAAATTTTTACGGATAAAATGATTCATACGAAACATACCCGACATTGTAAAGCAATTCATTCCATTGGATACGATGTTTCAAGAAAAACTTCCGCTGCAACAGTCGTTTAGCGTCCCTGTGGTTAATTTGAATTCCACCCTACCAAGTATTGACTTTCATAGTCAGAAACTCTGAATAAAGATCACCTTAAATGAACAAGTGTCACTTCCATGTTACGTTTTGACACTAGAAAACAAAAAGGTTTCTTTTGTGTTGTTTACTGATAAAAGAAAGGCTTGAAAGGATAATGGCATTTGTTGATATATTTCAACCGATTATCGTCTTAATCTCAATTGTAGCCAGGTTTTATTTCTTATTTCCTATCCTATATGCTAGAACAACTCTACTCTCGAACGTTAGTTTAATCGGATTTCATCTTTATACTGTATATTAATTGTTGCATCTAAAAGTAGATGGTAGCACAATTGACAAAACAATACGCAGTAAACAAAGGATTAGGCCACTTTTAAATATTATTAATTAAAAAGGTGTTTTCACAACTGAATAATGTAACGACTTTCTGCGCGGCCAAGAGATTTGATTCTCGCTACCAACTGAGTTGTTGATTTGTTGCGGTGATTTATTTTGTGCAATAGGAACTCTTATCATATACAGCACAATCTCGATCCCAGATCAGAGCCCGCGCGTTTTGCGTCATTGGAGACCGCGCGGACGTGTGATATATATAAAAAAAAGAAACACGACTTTTTCACCTGTGGCCTACGATGAAACACTGCTCGAAATTTTTAATGCAGAAAATAGTTATTTTTGTTTTTATTTGTCCTTTTCAATCATACTCTGTCATCCGCCTTTCATCCCAACAACTAGTGACAGTCGATCGCACTCGCTTAGTGGGGGAGGGGTGGCGAAGTGAATAAGGACCCGGTTTCTCGGTTGTCGGACGACACCTGACCAGCTAATACCAGGGCTTTTTCCCGCCCCTCCCCTTTTAGGAAGGAAAAAGCGCTAGAAACGAGGTTGGAGGAGAGATCCTGGATCCGCCACTGTGGGGTAGGAGTTGTATGAATTTTGGTATCTCCGTATTATGGGGGTGTCCGTAAGGAGAGGTTGACTGTCATTTCATAGCATCCCGCGTTAGGTCTGGAACTGAGGACGTATCAGAGCCGTCCGTCAAATAGCTATCAACGCTGAAAGAAGGGCATGGTAACATGTTAGGTCAATGAAATTCAATGAAGCTATCCTCAAAAAATCTCCTTTCTAAATTCCGATCTATAATTAACTGTTAAGTCCCAGGTAAGTCCCCAATCATTGTTTTCGTGCCTGCGATCAGGCTCTATATTCGTTTCATGCTTGGTAAAACCATTTCCACGGGAAACGCCACATAAGAGGAACCAAGAGCGCTGTAAAAGTGGGCCTGATCGCAGATTATTTCCAATTTCCCATGATATAAAATCACGAGAGCTAGCGTGCCAGTAAGTTATTGTACTTTCCTTACAAAATTCAATAATCGGACCCGTTATTATATCTTTTTGATTCGAGAACCGCTACTTTGGGCTCAAAAGCGAATTCCGCGGGTTCAGGTAGCTAATTCTTATGATTAGGACGGGGAAATCTCCATTAAAAATTGTTACAGCGGACCGAGAACGAAGCCCTCCTCGTTAAATACAGTAGCAGCAGTGGTTGGTGGACTGCTTTCCTGGTCGGGCCTATAGACGTTCTAAGAAAACTACCGTGTACCTGCGAAGCAAGCGCATGAAAATAATATATGGGCGCAAGAAAGAACGCGCTTCCTCTCTCTCCGCGTGTCTCCCTCGCGCGCCCTGTTCTTTTTTTGCGCCCATATTTTTTTACAGTGCGCCTGCTACGCAGGCTAACTACCTTGTAGCATCACATTTTTGCGGGAGTTTTATTTTGCGGATTGGAATTTTTTCAGGGCAGATGATATCTGCTGAGAACTATTTTTTGCGATTTCTTATTCGAGCAAAGGAAACATAATCTTCTCAAGTCAACTATTTATATTGCTTATCGAGCTGCGATTATGCAAAAGAGACTTTCCACTGACTTCTGCGTCCTAAAGTGACTGACCTAGCGAAAATCAAACCAAAAGCATACCCCTTCCCTCTTCTGTCAGTCTGCCGATACATGCAATTTTTTTAGTTTTGATTAGTCCAATATCGTTCCCATAACGATACCGTATTACAAAATTACAAAACGAATTACAAAAGCAGAGTCGGTTATTTGACTGACAGGAGTAAATGTTTGCTGATAATTATTTTGCGAGTTTTGTTCTGTGGGATTCATGCTACACGGTAGACTATAATCACAATCATTTGTACCGTTTTCAGCCATTTTTGCGGAGTACTTGTGCTGAAAAGGGGGGTGGTTGTCGGTTAAAATAACATGAAGGAACCACGCACTCCCCCCCCCCTCCCACCAAACCGGAACGGCCTATAGCTGCCGTTACGAGTTGCAAATTTTACCCAGGTAAATCTACATAACATCTGTTAACTTTACTAAAAAAAATTCTTAATTAAGCGTTTTTGGGAGTGCTCAAGCGAGTTTTGGGGCTGTTTATCATCAAAAATGCCTTAACTTTGTTATGAAAGAAAGGAAATGAAGTGTGAGTCCCCTGTGAAGTGGCTGGATGCTCTTCATCTATTTAGGGGTGTAAAACACACGAAATAAAGAATTAATTCTTTAAAATTTCCTCACAGCTACATTTAAATTTAGCGCTTATTTGTCTGTCTGTTTTGGAATAGTATTTTGGTTTGAAAAAGCTTAAGCCATGCCCAGATTGGTCTCCTTTACGGTTAATTCACGTTTCCACCCCTTTCACATTGGAGTTCCCAACCTCGTTCAGGGAAAAACCCTGGGAACGAGGCTTGGGAGTCCCCCCCAGGAGGATCCAGAATAAGGAGAGCTTTGAGATACATGTGGGCGGTATACACTTTTCAATTCAAAGAGAGAAATCACCGAAATTGCTAAATAAAATTGATAAAACTATTTTGCTGGCGTCAGTTTTCTGCTTTTGCGGCTGGGGTCTAATGTACTCTGGGTGGGGCGGGAAAGTGGGTCGAAGGCCGAGAAAGAAGCGGTGATAAGGGACACAACAGGCGTGTAATACAAGAAACGAGAGTGCAAAAGTATCCAGGGTATGATCTGTGGTATCGGCTATAAATAGATTATCGTTGTGGTGCGACAGCTGCCAGTATTGTACGCGGAAACAATAGGTTATGGCAAGTTCGAATCGCGTCCAAGCCTATTTTTTTTAGCCCATTTCAAGTTTCTTTGCAACTGCTTAGTTGCTATAGCATTACTGCGAGGATCACATATCCCACTCATATTACATCCCCAGTTCACACATACGATTATTTCATACATTCATGTTCGCTTTGTAATTTTTTTGAGAAAATTCGTGCCACTTTTACTGAACCAATCAGAAGTCATCAAAACTAATTCTTGCTCGCACCCGTTTTTCCGCGCTTTATTTTTATTTATTTAGAAAAAGTCGCAAAAAAGGCAGGAAAGCCTCACAGAGCCCAAACGAGGACATCAATTCTGTTCTGATTATAGCCAGTGGCGATTACTTTGGTTGTGGTATAACGAAACTAGATCTGCTCTAGTCAAGTTGTAGTTTCTTGGTGTTGCGGATGGTGTGATCACCAAATGACGTAAAACAAAAGATTCAAGACACTGAACAATACCCACACCACAACACAAAAGCTAACCAACAATGGCTTCCGCAACACAACAAACACCCAGTCAAGTCCTGTTTTAATCCCCATCTCAATATACGAGATCCGAGATCTGGATTGATCTCAATCCCGTTCCCAAGTTTCAACAGTTCAATCCCATTCCCAAATTTTAATCCCGTTTCCAAAGCCTCCTTTTGGTATGGCTGGGAACTTCGACGCAGTCATTGAGGTGCAGAACAGTTGAATAAGTCAATGAAATTTTATTTGATAATCTTAACTTTTTATGCGGAATAACTTTTAAATAATTTGCAAAAGATACAAAAGGAATGATTAAAAAATGGTTGCTATGATCTAAATAAACGTCACCCTTTCTTACTAAAGAATAACGATAATATCAAAACTCGAAAAAAGTTAAATTCTAATTTCTGACGGCTTTCAAAGCCAATGTCATCTAAGAGCCTTTAAAAAAATGAACCTGGTTTTTGACCCAAATTTCGCGGAATTTACAATAATTTGATATATAAAATAACTATATGGCACTTTAACATCGAAGCAACGTTGCATAGTTTCATAAAAATAACGAAACTAGAATTTCAATATATATTTTATGTATAACCTGCCAATTATTAATTTCTTCTGTTTAACAAAATATCAAATACAACTTTGACAACGAAAAACCGGCTTTATGGCGAGTAAAAATTTTGCGCACGGTGAATAAGAAGGAAGAAAACCAAATGGAGAATAAAAATGCCAAACAACGTCCACAAGAATCTTGACGCCGGTTTCCATATCAGTGCCAACAATGTTGTAAACGTCGCCGGCAATGTTAGTGATCATAACCAAACCAGCCTCGAGCATAGTTCTTATTCGATTGAATGTATTCCAATAAGAAAATACTAAATGGTCACAAAAAAATCGCGTTTTTCTGGAGTTGTGAGCCACTGGGAAACTAAATCTCCTATTGCCAAATTGTAAGCATGTTTTGGCAGAAAAACATTGTTAGTGAGTGTGTCTGAACAAACAACTCTGTTTATTCTTATGTTCCGGAATACGGTCATTTGAACACGCCCTAAATGGGTGCTTCCAGCTGATCGTAAAGATATTAATATACAACTTTTAGCGATAAAATATGTTTTTACAAGGCTTAAAAAAATCTGAAAATTTTTCTAAAGAAATCCAAACGTTTTTGACAAATGCCATCATCAGAGTTTAAATTTTTAGATTTTTCTTTTTGGCCTTGTATAAACCGTGCATGTTTTGCCTTTTTAGCGAGTATTATGTCAACTATTTTAATAAATTTATCAAGTATCCTGTTGGCCAGCAACAGTCAAAATTTATCGTGTTCACCGTGCTAAGGTTACCTCTTAAAGTTACTAATTAGCTTGAAAGGGGTTACTTTCTAAAGAAACTGTGATACTGCAACGGTGGGGAGTGAAACATGAAGATTCGGTTTTATCACCTGAGTTGATAAGATAAATAGGCCACCGTAGAGGCTCAAAAGCTGACGGTTTGAGCGCTCTGACGAAGGGCTAGCGCTCGAAACATCATGTAATGAATTTCTTTACGGCGGCCAAGTTACCTTATCAACTCAGTTGATTAAACCACTTAGCTTTGCTTCATTAATTTAGAGAATTTAGCTTTTCCATAAATAACCTCTAATCCAAATATGCTAAATTTCAAAACTGCTTGAAAATTTAGGGACATGGTTTAAAACTATTAAGTAGCGTTAAAAAAGTCTGATAAGATAGAACGCGAAGCGGAGTTAGGCAGGAACGAGTCCAAACGCTTTGGCCAGTTTTGCTCCTGCCCCGCCAATCAAGGGGCACTGACTGCTTGTTACTCTCTAGTCGTCTTCTGCTTCCAAAGCTTGTGCTTTTACCGTGACGTGTTTTTGAAATGCTGGTTTGTAATCTGCGAAGTCGATATCAGTTCCATACCTCAGTCTACGGGTTTCCCTACCCCGTAAAAGATCATCCTGTGGTAAAAACAAGTACACAATTAATAATCATTGCGAATGTGGATTGCGAATGTCCGTGTACCCAAATAGCAGAGTTTTCTTTGATTTTCCTAAAAAATCCTCTACCTCATTTTTTTAGAAAGATCTAGAGAACTCTGCTAGCAGGGTAGGCAAGAACAGTTCTTGAAAAAGATGAGTGTTTGTGTCGGACGTGTCTTCCATCAGCTAAATGATGACGTTGAATCGCTGGCTAGTGCCCTGATTCTGATTCGCAGACTGAACGAGCAGACAAAGTTACATTTACAATAAATCGAACGAAACTTTACAACAAATCGTACAATGAACTAGTAAATAAACAAACTTTAATACTGCGTTTAACTTTGTTTTAATCTATAGGTGGTGTTATGATGTAACTTATCTCGCAGCAAAATCGCGACACAACTTGCAAGAAAAACAACTCTAATGTAACATCTCTGACCGCCTGGCAGATGAATCTCGCTCAGGTTGTCGAAACATCACCGATGGTGTTACGATGTAACTTATCTCACAGCAAAATTACGACACAACTTGCAAGAAAAACAAAATCTCTATGTAACATTTCTAACCGCCTGGCAGATGAATCTCGCTCAGGTTGTCGAAACATCACCGAAGTCGTCAGACACAAACAACAGTTCTTTTTTTTTTTCAAAATTGAGGACGGTGTGATTTCAGTGATTTGAGGTTGTTCGAAGTCCTTAAGGACTTCTGGGTTGTTCCAAACATAGTTAGTCGAGAGACCTTACAGACTTCAGTGGCGATAACAAAGGAGCTACAATTTATGTTGAAAGTACTGAACCGGCACCTCCCTTTTTTTTGGGATCACACCCTATGACTGAATAACTTAAGGGAAACATTTCTAGCTCGAACAAAGTTCAATATCTAGTGTGGTTGTGCACGGTCAAGGCCGAAAAACGCTAACAAAAATACTGAAAGAAATTTCTCAGGTTTCATAACAATGTTTCAACTTACGGTTGTTGGTTGTGATACCCAGGCCCTCCGCGGAGTGTAAATGAGGGGTTGTGGTTTCTCATTGATGATTCCTAGAGCTGAGGCTGCACGCAACACAGATGACTTACGTACAGCGGTCACACCGGGTAATGGTGCTGAAGATGGAGGCTACAAACAAACAAAGTAATCAGTGCGTATAAAATCATTAAAAGGAAATTTGTGATGTTATATGGTGAAACGTAAGCAGCTATGTTAAGCAATCTGTAGTCATAAATGGGAATTCGTCACGTTACGGTGAAATATATATTAATCAATTCAAAACTTCTGTCAATACTTTTCATCCAGCTCTAAAATATACCTGGGAAATTTCCGAAACCTCAGTCGCTTTTCTTGACATTAATATTTCAATCAACGGTAACAGTTTATCCACAAGTGTGCACTACAAACCTACAGATTCCCACAGTTATCTGTTACATTCATCCTCACATCCATCGCACGTTAAAAACGCCATTCCGTATTCTCAATTTCTCAGACTTCGACGTCTATGTAGTGATGACTCTGATTTTTCCAACAAATCAGAAGAAATGTGCCAGTTTTTCAAGAAACGTGGGTACCCTGACTCTGTTGTTAATACGGGCCAACAACGTGCACAACAGATCGACAGACAGTCAGCACTACAAACGCCACAGAAGGAAGAGAACGAGAGAATTCCATTCACCCTCACTTTCCACCCACACAACAACACAGTCAAAAGCATCATTTTAAAAAATTTCAAATTACTCCAAAACGACCCCGAAACTGGCAGAATTTTTTCACAACCCCCACTAATTTCATTCAAACGTGACAAAAACATAGGCAACTTTCTAGTTACGAGCGCACTGAAATCTGACGATGTACCGGGAACTTTCAAATGCACACGCACACGATGTAACACTTGTCCTTTCATTCACAACGCGGACAAAATAACAGGACCCAAACGATCTATTAAAATCACTGATCGTTTTACATGCACCTCCGTAAATGTTATCTACTGCATTACATGTACTTTTTGCAAAAAGATATACATTGGCGAAACAGGGAGGAGACTGGGCGACCGTTTTCGTGAACATCTCCGAGACGTTGAAAAAAATGACAAAGACGCATCCAAACCAGTCGCGCGCCATTTTAATCTTACTAACCATTCTAAACAACACATGACAATCTGCGGCGTTTCCCTACACCAGGGTAACACAGAAAGCCGTAAAAACCTAGAACAAAAAATCATCTTTCAAATCGGCACTCTCAAACCCCACGGAATCAACGAACGCTTTTCATTCAACTAATCTACATTTGTTTTTCACGTCACCAAATTTCCACCAATAGCGTAACTCCACCGCTTACTATATAAAACCACACACTACCCACAATTCCTTGATTCGCTCCGACGAAGGGCTAGCGCTCGAAACGTCAGCTATTTGAATCTTTTTACGGTGGTCAATTTACCTTATCGACTCAGTCGATAAAACTAAATTCTCGTGTTTCATTCCCCCACCGACGCAGCACCACAGTTTCTCTAGAAACTAACCCCATTCATTTGGAGCCATAAAAGGCTTTTTTCACGCAACATGTCCAGCCGAAAGGTACACAAAGAGGATTTGTCACATCGCTTAATTTTTAGAAGTCGTTAAAATGGTTTTGTCACGCAATATGAAGGCTGACACTCATCTGAAGTCATTGAAGAGGATTTATTATGTACGCAAGTGTAAGTCATCAGTAGTGCTACGCAGTCTACTTCACACAATTGTAGTCATTGAAGGAGACAATTCAAAAGACCTTTTGGGGTGGCTTTTTTTCTTGGAAGGCGGGGGGAGGGGTAGGGGAGGGAAGCTTACAATTGGAGGGTATTGTGGTTGTGTAAAAATCAGACAGCAAATGAGCGATGCAAGCTAAATCTAAGCTTTTACTCGAAATTTCACGATGGAGTAAGTAGTACTCTAAGAAAAGTAGGAGAGGAGTATATCTAATCTTGCTTTTGATAGTTTGACTCTTCCCCAGCGCCACGGATCATAGCCTGCGCGCAGACGTTTCTGATTTCCTTGCTCCCCGCGGAAAACGGACTCCGCGGGGAGCAAGGAAATCGGATACGTCTGCGCGCAGGCTACACGGATCACGGACTCTGGCACGTTTGATTGAGCATGCGCAGAGTGCTCAATTTCGATTGTCGGCCAATCAGATTTGAGCGTTATAAAAAACTCTGAGTCTGCGCAGAACGACTTTCAAATTGAAACCAGTTGGAGTCCTTCATCAAACGGATCGCGGCTCTAGGAGACGAGACGAGAAAAAAAAGCTGAGCTTCTTAGTATCGTATGCAATTAAACAACAAAGAAAATGAAATGGCAGACAATTTGTAACAAACAAAAATAAAAGAAATAAAAACTAGCAAGAAAACAAAAATGATCCATGTTTTTTTTCAACCTCGTTTTCATGATACTATCGACTCACCTCTTCCTGTTTTTTATCAGGCGCTGTCTTCACACTGGGCATGTGCGTCTTAGATGCACCCGCTGACTTTGGAGCTTTCTTTCTCGGGCTTCCGCCACCTGATTTACAAGTGAAAAGAGTGTACTGTGTATGGATTTACGCTACTTTACACGGTTCAATGAATATGGTGTACAATACAAAAGAAGGTGTAAACAAAACGGAATTAGAGCTGGAAGGGGAGGGGGGAGAGGGGGGAGAGAGGGGGAGGGGGAGGGGGGGGGGGGGTAATCGCGTTTACTTATTTGAAAGAGTGATTACTCTCTACTCTCTCAAAATTTTTTGGCGGGATTTTTTGTTTTTATGATGGACGGTGCTCGAGCCAGATTGGGTGCCGTGCGATGCCTTTTCCCCACTCCCTTCGCGGTTTCGTCGCTTGTTTCTCACGTTACGAGCCTAAAGGAAGTGTACACTCCGTGCTTGTCGCGCACTCCTTGCGTTACGAACACAAAGGAAGTGCCGCGTCAGCTTAGTAGTCTAAAGAGGGACAACCAACAAGCGCCGCTAGGGGTCAGGGCGAGGACTTGGCTGACACTCATGACTGTTGTAGCTACCGACAAGTTGTCAACATATTTTGCGTTTAAGTGGTGCTCTTTTGACCCCAAAATTATTCTCTCTGGCACTGCCAGTCCAGTTTTCTGAAGGGAGGCAATTTTCACGCCCCCCCCCCCCCCCCCCTCAAGTGTTTCGCTTGAGTATCCTAGAAAAGGGGGGTAAGGTTCGCTGCCTTGATGTACCAACAAATTCTCACAAAGACAATAAAGTTGTTGATTCTGATTATTGATATTCGGAGGTTGGGTTTTTAAGTGCTAATACAGTTTGATACAAAATGGCCGCTTTAAATGAGAGGTTTGAAGTACAGTGAACTTTCTCTAAACCGGACACGCTCGGGACACACTTTGTACCAGCTCTAGCTGTCCGCTTTAGCGAAGTGTCCGCTTTGAGAGAGTTCGCTGGGACAATGACTTAGTGTCCGCCATTAGAAGAGTATGCGATAGAGGACGTTCGACTGAATAAAAAGATCTGCTTTGACGGAATTGAGTGTCAAAACGTCAGTAAACTAGGAGACAAACTCTATGAGGTCAGTTCGTTTCTTCAGAAAAGAAGTAAAAAGAAATCCTCATCGAAAATAAAAACCTTAAAGCCTCTGACACATGGTGCAACACAACATGCAACATCACACGCAATTTCTAGATTTCATGCTGTGCCCACCCCTGAATTTCAGAAGTAGAGTAAAGGGCTGTTTACACATGCGATTTTTGATGAAATTTTTGTCGCGCTCTCCAATGCAATTTTTGTCGCAAGTGTAAACTAGCGGCGACTTCCTGTGCGATTCGGGTGCGACATTTGCTGTGATTTCCCAAAAATCGCCGCCAAGTTGCATCAGGTTTCGAACATGTTTGAAACCTCTGCGACATGGCGCGACAAATCGCTCCCAAATCGCACTGAAATCGCCGTTAGTTTACACACGCGATTTGACGATGAATTTAACAATTTTGCTGTGTACAACATTGCACCGTGTTCTCGACCTTCAGATACAACATAAAAAGCCAGGAAAATACAGTGCAATTTTATTTAATAGTGCAATTAAAACATTCACCTACATCTACATCTTGTAAAATTCGTAACTAAGTCCATACAATTGGCAACTAAAATTCGTAACTAAGTCCATATGGGTATCATTGCCTTACAATTGCCAAAAAATTCTATACAAAATTCTACTAAACTAATATCCATTCCGTTCAGTAACTCTTGCTCAAATTATTCATGGTTCTCCATGTATTTGTAGTATTTATTCATGTAAAGCATTCAGCTTTTCACATATGACGTTTAACACATTCATTAAATTCAAAATTTGATTTCGGGAATAAAAAACTTTAAACATTTAGGTCGTGTTCTTTTGGGGTCAACCGTTTCAACCTAAACCGGTTTTGGTTGATTTCGCTGAGGCGTTCCAATAGAACACTTTTTAACCATCTTCGGTTTCAACCATTTCAACCAGGTTCAGAGCTGGTTGAAATGGTTGATCAACCAAACCAACCGAAAACGGTTTTTTCTCAATAGAACACGTAAAAATCCAACCAACCGAAAATGGTTGATCCCAACAGAACACGCCCTTAATTCGACTTCAGTCCTTCCCATGATCACCACCATCCTCATCGTCGTCGTTGGCATCGTCTCCTTCGTTCCCAAGCCCTTCTGCGTCACTGGACTGTTCCTGAGACTTGGCTCGAGGTGCAAACTTCCCTGGTGAGGCAAGATGCGCAAACGTCACTGGTACGTCTGAGGTCTGGGAAAGGCCTGTGTGCTTCATTCACATTGACTTGTCGTCTTCCAAATTAACTCGGCTGCCGTGGAGTTTGTTCGTTGCACGGATAACAGCGATATACACCAGGCTTCAAACATTGGTTTTGTTTCTCACGTACCCGAGACTTCCTTGGCCAAGAAAAGTTGCTATACATGTTTTAGGAGCAAATAACATGCCAACGCAAGTACTTGACGACAAAGCAAAGCGGATGCAGCAGCACAAACTAAGACAACTACATACAAATAAACAGTTCTACTGGCACTCGTTGGTTGAATCAGTTGTTGTTGTTGTTTTTCGTGTTATATGAGCAGAGAAAGGGTTGGTTGAGTTGGTTGTCTGTTTGTTTGTTTGGTTTCTTTCTCTTGTTCTATTACATAATAAATCAACAAAACGTTTTCCGTTTGTTTGGTTGATCTTTATCAACCACACTTAACTCAGAAAAAACACTTCAAAGTTGATTGCATTAATGCAAAATATGATAAAAATAAAACTACTGGCTCGCCGCGGTGGGAATAAAAAACTGCGTTTCAAACATTAGACCTTCATCTGTTGTTGTGTCAGTTTACCTTCAACGTGGGGTTAACAAGAGTAAATTCTCGTATTAAAAACTAAAACAGTTCAAGAGTTAAGTGCAACGTAACGCTTCATGATATTAAGTTTGCAAAAGACTGTTAGCTATGGCATCTAGTAGATGCATAGTTAATAGAACAAACTGGTTATGAAGCTCAAGAAATTAAAAGAGTGTACAAAGCTGCTTTGTTTTATGTTGAACGAACCGTGACTCTGCACATTGTTTTGTTTATCGTGTGAGCCCAAATGTTTCTACTGGTCAGTTGCTCATTTGCATTTCAATACCTTTTGTGTTTTGTGCAGGGTCAAGGCAAGCGAACAAAAGAAATGGAGAACAAAAACATATAACAAAGGATTGACTGAGTTTCATAACCAGTTTATTCTATTAACTATGAGTAGATGTGATAATTCACTTTTATCAAGTTTGGGAATCCAGTTATCGACAGTACAAGTCTCTTAAAGAAGTATAGAAAGGTTCTCGCCAGTTAACATTTCACAACACGGAGACACGTGGAGTGCGTTGAAGAATAGATATAAATACTATACGGTAGTGTCCTACGCAGCCGTTATGTGGATACGGCTGCGTAGGACACTATAAATACGAAGGCAGTGAAGCTAAAGAGAAACTGAGAATCCTGAGGCAGTTAATGGGACTGGTACTGCCTATTATGCCGCAAACACGTTAGGTTCAAGTGACTGTGACATCAGACCAGCTTATGTCGCTCTTGGCACTCTATCTGCCATAAAGATATTTGAACCAAAAGGTTTGCTGAGGACTTGAAGAAAGACCTCGATAGTAAAGCTGCATAGAGTCAGAGGAAACAGGGCTCGGTGTATAGCAAGATTCCTCATCCGAGCTAATCCTCGATAAAGTACCTCTACGGGAGGGTTCAGTGAGGTTTGAGGAAGACAGAAAGGAGAGAAAGAAGCCTTGAAAGACAGAGAGAAAAATAAACAGAAGTGTTAGACAATGGAAACAGAAGATACAAATTAGAATTATGACTAACAGTGCACTAGCGGCAGTGACACTATTGAATAACAAGCAATTTTGTGGTTAAAAGGTCTATTAAGACCATTAAAAGAAATTGTTTTAATGAAATATATCTTAAAATTTCGCTAATGTAGCAGCTCCATTGTTTTAGGCGTTGCGGAAGCTTTTGGTTTTAGGGCTAAGAGCCATTGTTTCTGTTGTTTGTTGTGAGGCCTTACGAGAGCTGCTACATGCATCGCCTTAAAATTTGGGTTTTCTTTCGAACTCTACAAGGGCAACCGCATGCAAGAAACCTGGGATATTTCAGTTTTGTTATATAGCTGGAGTTTTTCTCAAAACAACGCGCGCGTTCGTTGGTTGATTTCTGGTCACATGACATCTAACAAACAGTTTCCCGCCAAATATCCACGAGCGGGCAACATTTTTGACGTCAGAGGGTAACAGTGCACTGTTGCCCGCAAGCGCACGTGATCAGACCATGACAAAAGGTGGCATGATTATGATGCCTTGTGTTGCTATATAAAAAAACACTTAATGACTGATGACTAATAACTAAATGACTAATGTTTTTGCTCAAAAGGGAGGAGTTACCTGAGCGAAGCTGTTGTCTTTCATAGTCAGTAGTACTAATTCTAAGTTATTTTTAGGGAGAAAGACAGGAATCTTAGAGCGAGAACGTGGCCGACACTTTCGACCAACTTTCTAAGCGTAATAAATGTACAGCTTTAATAGTTTCAACTGTACTCACGTTTCTTTTTATCCACTGGTGGCGGAATTTCATCCCATCTTTTCTGCACAATAGCTACCACTCGAGGATCAGCATACGCTTTGGCCACATCTAATGCAGTATGTCCTTTTTTGTTTTCTAGCTGAACTTTTGCACTGAAAAGAGAACAAAGACAATGATGGAAAAAAAATTAACTTATTTATGTATTTTCAAGGGTTTTTGCATTTTTTTTTAAACAAAACTTCTTACTGCATTAATAAAGGTTTCTTTAAGCTTTTCACAGTCGAGAGTTCTGAAATGAAAAATTCAGCTCCAAACACTTCATTTTACTAAATACAGAAAATCAGTTCCGCATTTAAGTCAAAATGGCTTATGAGCTTACAATAGCCCTTTTCACGGTTAACTCTGCTCATTTGTATTACAATGAAATCTAGCATGTATGTGAGGCAATTTCGGGCTATTTTGTAGTTTTAGCCCGAAATTGCCTCGCATCCACGTTGGATAACATTGTAATGCAAATGAGAAAAATCAACCGTGAAAAGGGCTATTGAATACTCTGGGCGTCGAGGCTTTTCCTACGCTCTTGTCTTTCTCAAGTTACACGCCTGTCGTGTCTTTTTGATATATTTTCTCTAGCTAAATCCAAACTGTTACAAAAAACTAATAGCTGACATAAAACCTACCCTTTAGATATAAGCAATTCTACCACATGCTCTCTCGAGCTTTCAATAGCTCTCATGAGAGGTGTTCCTCCGTTGATTGTCTGGGCGTCCATTTCTGCTCCATGTTCAAGCAGTAACTGAACAAGATCTACCTGGCCTGAGTGACAGGCATGATGCAGTGCAGTCCACTTGAAGTTATCTCGAGCATTAATATCAGCGCTGGCAAACAAATGAAAACAAATAAGTATGAAAATGTGATCAGGGTGTCAGTATGGCAGGATTGAAAACTTCATTTTGACGGTACTAAGTAGGAGGGCCGGATGGGAAAAATATTTGGTTCGAGGTCATGGCGCACAGACCGAGCCCAGCGAGGTCCGTGCGCAATGACTGAGAGCCAAATATTTTCCCATCCGGCCCGACCTAACTTAGTCAATAAGGATTTTGTCATATGACTAATTTTGAGACAAAATTACTTGAAATTTTAACGCCCAAGGCCACCTGCTTTTGTAGTAGGGTCGTAAGCCTTTTTCTAGTCCCGCTCGCGCAAATGCATATGGCCCTCATAAGGGACTTTCATCAATGGTTTTGCAAAGAAAAGGTTCGCAGGGTCGTATGGGTCATATGATAAACTAAGTTTCTACATATCATTGTACAATAAAACTTCGGCAAATCAATATTATTGTTAACGCATACAAGTTCATTGCTAACATAGAATTTTAGCATTCCTATCACGTCAAATGCTTGAAAAAAAAACCCATCAGATTCATCAAAACAAGACGTTTTATTTGATTTTTTTGTTGCCTGAAATTGTCATAGGAACTGTTTGCACTCAACCCTTCAAATTCTGTTTGCGTTGGCCAGGGGTAAACACATTAGGACGGAAAAAGTTAATGGCCTGTTCTTTTTACTGATCAACCAAAAGCCTGACTATACAGTGTATTAGGAAGGCTTCATTGCAGTTTCCTTACCCAATCTGTATTAAATATGCAGCCACATCAATGTTTCCATGTGCAGAGGCTGACATTAGTGGTGTCTTGTAGTATTTATCTCGTTGATCGACAGGTATTCCCCGGGCGAATGCAGACTTTAAAGTCTCCACATCGCCTATTTTAGCAGCATCACTAATGTTCATGTAAGTAATATCTGTAAAATCAAATAAAAATGCATCAACATATCACATGATTGGTAGCTGTCACTGTCGACCATAAACAAGTTTGGTTTACATCGTCTAAACATTAACATTACCACAGGGTAGCCGTTACTTGGGGGAGGGGAGTGGCTACTTTCGTATCTGTACAGAAGGCACAATAGTATTGAAGTGTATTATTGTTTTTCTCATGATGTAGCCACTTGGGATGTAAATTGTGATGCTGCATCTGCTTACTGCTATTGTCTTCATCAGGCGACTTCTCACTACTGTATTACAGTGACTGCTGAAAAGGCACAGTCGAGCAAAGTTTCACTCAAACCAGTAACAATGGGCTGTCAAACTGTTTGAACATCAATCTAGATGCAACTGATGGTAACATTGTTTGGCTGCACTACACAAAATGTTTGAACAGTCTTTGACCAGCTTATTGGTTCCTATTTCCTTGACAGTCATAGCAAACAATATAAACTTACCTGGAAAGTTCAGATACCAGGAAGAGTCATCTTGTATTGGATGTGACGGAGGATTGTCGCGATCAAATCTTGTGTTGTCTGTAAAGTGCTACAGATAGAAAAATGAATACACTATATGTTAATATAACCTTGCCACATGAATCAATACATGGCTCCCATGCCGTTGAACTGTGATACCCAGCAAAAGTTGATCCAAGTACCCACCCCCTGGGACATCACCTTTAACATTGCTTTAGGTCCAGATCATTTTTGATAAGTAAGAGCACTGAACATACCACATATCTCTCCACATAGTCTGCTGGGGGACCTCCATGTCTTGTGCGGGGTCCATCTGGTGCTGTACAAATAGGAAGAGGGATTTTTGTCTTTCCCTGAAAAAGCATCAAGTAAGAACAGTTATAAAATTCATTGATAATTCATAAGGAATATTAAAAAGAAATGAAGGTTTGTAAGTTCTGATACAGAACAGCTATATTGTATCACTGATACAGAATACTAATAGGAATGCTAATAAGCTTCAACACAACGGTAATTGTTCTTTTATAAGCAAAATTAAAGATTTGAGCAGATCTGTATGAATAATTTACAATGGCGAGCTGTATAAAGTAGGCGAGCCATTGTATATATCTATACAGTACTTCCATTCATATTAATTTTTATCTATTACTTAGAAGTCGAACCTTAAAGGGGCTAATAGGCATGCTATCTTTTTTAAGTCATAACATGCAAATTGAAGGTAGCTTGTTTAACAGGCTTTGGATTATAATGATTTCTGAGTGAATTATGATTTCAAAGAATGTCCTCAAAATCATGCCCTTTGCATCAACAGGGGCCTACTATGCTGGTCAATTGAAGGAATATATTTCAGGAAAATAATGAACTTAGAACATAGAAAAAGGACAAAGAGTCAACTTTGGTGCAGGTATATCTGTATAAAAATATAAAAAATGTTGGTCAATAATGCCAGATGGGGAAGAAATCCTTTTGTTTTACAGCTATGTTGGACCTGGGCTTATTTGAAGGGGGTTCAATGTTTAGCTTCAGAGGCTCCAGAGGTGCTAAATGGAGGAAGTTTGGTTACTTGTATCAAAAACATTTTCGTTCCAGCTAATGCTACTTAATAACCTTCTTTTTCTTTCCCTTTTTTCCACCTCCTTTTTTCTTCTTTTTCTACAAGAAAATACCAATACAGTAAATATAGCATCAACAGAAGGCAGATTAAGGTAGAGAAGTCTGAATTATTCCACTTGAAACAAAGGACAGTAATATGTAGAACAGAAACATTAAAAGAAACAGAGAATTGAACAAAATAAAAGTTATAACAAAAACTAATACCTTTCCAACTACAACCATGAATTGCTGCAAAAGAAAGATAAAAATATAATACTTTTAGATTTATAAAATATGTTTCTTGAACTGAATTGTAGAAAATGTACACAGTAAGCTTACCAATAATTTTTTTTCCATGGACAAAGAATGAAGTCTATACATACATACCTTATTAATAAACTTTTTACAAGTAATAAACAGTGGATAATCTAAAGCGTCTTCTTTACTAGGGTCGTGCATTTGTGCCAGTTTATTTAAATCTTCTACATCTACAGGACAATCTGTGGATACAAAATGGAAGCCACAGAAAATTATTGGTGAATAAAATAATGGTTTTCAGCTGTTACCTAAGAAAAGAGCTTGTGGTTAGCTTTTATTTACACACCAATAATATTATTATTAAGAACTTTACCAGGGCAGCAATAAAGAGTATTATAAACTGTGATAATACTGTTGACACTTGACAAAGTCTTTTTTTTAGTTTTTGGCAACTTACTTTAAAAAAAAAACATGAACTGAGGTAGAGTTGCATTTAGTGCAAACAGGGAACTTGACAATTTCACCTTCCCTACAGTTCTTACATTCTGAACTATGTTTTGTGATTCAGCACTGCAGTCTTCTTTTTTAACTTTCCCCGTCTTTTAAAAAAAAATAGTGACAGCCCTGTTCTGTGTTGTTTAGGTACTGGTTCAAATTTTTCTTTGGTTTAAAAATTTTGAGATCAGTTTGATTTTTGTTTTCCTTCGTCTTTTAGTATGATAATGAATCTGAGACAAAGGGAAATCAAAATCAAACTGGTTTAAAATTTTTCAAACTAAAAGAAAATTTGAACCACATTATTTTATAATAATAAAATACCATGGCTCCTGGGCCAGGTTATTCAAAGTGTGGTTAAGCTAACCAGGGTTAGCATCAATTTTGATTCCAGTTAAATAATAAATCAATGGAGAGTTTTCCAAAGTATTTTTGCCCTTTAGTTTTGTTTCTGACCTGTCTTCGCATGTAACTTATACTAAGCTTTTGAAAACACTTCTAACAAGAGAAATTAAATCCTCGGTTAAGTTTTAATCCTGGCACAGTGGGTTAGCGTTAACCGGCTTTTGAACAACCCAGGCCCTAGAACAGTAGTTGGAATTGAGCTACCGGTACCATGCAAATGAAAGCTTCTGAGCAATACTTTCCTGTGGTAGTGTTGAAGTGTTAATGTGGTTCTAATGTAAATTACATTATTATGTACCTATGGATAAAATCCTATGTTTGACAATTCAAATGAACAGTATTTTACTGTCAGTGGTACTGTTTATTATGCTGTACAAGGTGACTCCAACTTTTGAGTGTAACCATTGAATTTTATTATAAATGAAACCTTTATTGAGCATGCAGTGCTCGATCTTTAGCAATAATAATTTATTACATTCAATTTTTTTTAATTCTGTCAAGTGGAAATGTTTGTGGTACCTATTTACTGTACAAGCTGGGCATGGGGTGTAGGCGAGTGAATATTATTTTTTCCTAACTGGTAGACTTACTTATTGTTTGTAAACACATGACAAAGTTGTCCTTGGTAATTTTTCCTTTTCTACTTCCATCTTCTTCCTCTGGATCAAACTGATAAAAAATATTCAACACTTTCTCTTCGTGCTCCTGAACCCAATCATAAAGCTGTGCAACACAAATAAAGAGAAACAAATAAACATGTAAAATAACTTTGAGTTTCTAAGTGTTTAATTACCCTCCAAGTCCCCCCCCCCCCCCCCCCTGAAGCCCACTTGCCCAGAGCTTAGTCTGGATGTGATGCTATAGCTAGTCCATCATAGGGTTACCCCAGCACTTTGTCACTTGTACCCATTTATACACCTTGTCTATGGAAACAACCTGACGACCGAGACCGGGCCTCAAACCACAGACCTCTGGATCAGAAGTCCAATGCACTAACCATTACGTGCACACCAGCACACTTACACACATATGGAGAGGGGTATAAAATTAGAAGATTATTTTGAAATAAACAATACAGTACAATTAAAATTCAATCTGTATTTCAATTTACATCAAATCAACAGGCTTATGGAGATTTGTAAGATCAGATATTTTGTTCTGTAATCTGCATGCAGATTTATTGCTTTTCAGCGTTGTACTGTACTGTTCCTGGTAATATTAATGAAATTGAAAAATGTGTGTTACTGTACAGGGTTATTATGGACCCCAAACCCTGTTGACTTACTCTAATGGCATATGGTTCCCCTGTTCTGCTTCCTCCTTTAGCCAACTTAGCAGACTGTTTTTCTGCCTTGCGGCATTCTTTAAGAGCCTCCTTTTGCTCGTTATCTTTTGCCAACAATCTGGGTGTTTTCCCTTCTTTGTTTTTTAATGTTGATGGACAACCTGTAAGCCATTAAGAATGAGTAACACTATTATTTTTAATAACTTTCTCATCATAACTGTGTTAACAGCCATAACAATGTGGCACATGGCCAACAGACCTAACTAAACACTGTTTTGAAAGTATTGAAACACCTTATTTCACGGTCGTAACACTTACTAGTGACACAGCCCTCACACAGGTGTTACAGGTTATGGGTTCAACTGGGAACACTGACAATTCATGTGCACAAGACATCTAACTGTATATGTTGCAGTTCAATTTTATCCTTGGTTTAATTTTCATTTTCCTTTGTTTTATATTCATTATCATATATTAACATAAAAAAGAACAACAGAAAATAAAAATTGAACCAAGGATAAAACTGAACTACAAATATATCTTACTGAACTGGCTTCCAGAGTAGCTTGGTCTAATTCTTTTTATGCAAGATCATGGAAAATGCCATAACACAGATAAACAGTGTCTTGTGTTTGTGTTCTTTTTTGTTGGCAAGTTTATATCCATGGACACGCCAAAAGAACAAGGCTAATATTTTCCCAATACGGGACTAACAAGACACCGGTGTACATGCAGTTCAACAGAAGAGTTATAATAATTGCTAACAGCAAAATGTATACATATGGAACATTGTTTGTACTGCATGTTTGTAATACAGTTGTTGTTAGAAACAACAGTGACCATGGAATTTATGATATGGACTGACCTCTCTGTGCCAGGAATTTACATACAGGTCCAAATCCCTGCTGTGCGGCATAATGCAGGGGAGTGTTACCATCCAAAGCTACTTTACCAAGATCAGCCCCATAAGCTGCCAGCACTCGGATTACTTCAAAGTGACCATTCAGAGCAGCCCTGTAAAAGAAGAGATAAAAATTAAAATGGTGTTACCATGTACATGTACTGTAGCTGATCAGTGTAAGCATAAAGCATGCAGGTGTGTTGTACCCATGCTGGTCTGTGCCATCATGTTGTGTTTGGCAAGACAGAATTCTCTCTTCCGATGACAAATACATAGAAATGGACACATGCATGCTTGTTCGGAAGAAGAGGGGGTGTGGGGTGGGTATGCTGAAATTAATCACTATCCTAACTGGTACATGTAAGTGGGGACTGGAGAAGTAAAACCGCTCCTACATGCTGTAGTTTTATGTTATACATGTAGTTCTAAACTGGCATTTAAAGCATTGACAGCTGGGGGCTACTGTGAAAAATAGCAAATTTCTTCTATAAAGTATAACTACAGGAAATCTAAATAATGGCAGTTTGTACATGATGTGGTTTAATTTTTTTCTGTACAGTTTGATTTTTGTTTTCCTGAAACTGAGAAAAAATATTAATTACTGGTTTAAAAAATTTCAAACCAAAGAAAAGTTTGAGCCACAACACACATCTACATAATCATTAATTCCTTACTTGTGCGCTGAATGGTTATTTTCGCTGTCTAATGCATCACAGTCAGCTCCTGCTTTCAAGATCTCCCTGACACAACCCACACTTCCTGCAGCACAAGCCGCATGAAGTGATGTCTGGCCAGTGGTCTGATTATCAACAGAGAAAAAAATATTTATTAAATCAATAACCAACAAAAGTCTACAACAACAACAACAACAATCTTTATATTCTTAATTTTTACCTTCAAGTTGCTACAGTTGGACTGGCCCGCAGGTGGCTACATTTATGTGCTAGTCTTGGTGGGCCAGTCAGACTATTTAAGTTTAATTACACATTGATAGTAGAATAGAAAGGAGAGGTAAAAAAAAAGAAAGATTTACACTTGTATATAAGATTTGTGGCAGGGTTAATTAGAATGAGGAGTCTAGCTCTAATAGAACTGTGCCAACATTAAAACTTGATCATTGTTTTGTTCCAGAAAATATCTAATTTCCTCCCTCATGAAAGCTCTTTTGGTTTTAACCCCTCACCCCTCTGGAAATTCTAGTTTGGCTTTAATATATATGTTGTGGTTCAAATTTTTCTTTGGTTTGAAAATTTTCAAACCAGTTTGATTTTTGTTTTCCTTTGTCTCAGATTATGATAATGAATTTGAGACAAAGGAAAATAAAAACTAAACTGGTGTGAAAATTTTCAAACCAAAGAAAAATTTGAACCACAACATATATCCCCCTCTGCCTTGGAATTTCCGGTGACCTTCTATGGGGGGAGTATTTCCTGGATACATGCATTCAGTGTCAAATTATTTTACAGTGGAATCCGTTATCTCAAACTGCCTGTTATCTCTAACTTAAGGCCGTGTCCCATGGACTTGCGTCAGTTTATCACTGTTATTTTACCCTTGATATCTTAAACCCCTGATATCTTGAAAACCCGTTAACTCAAACCAAATTTGTTTCCCGGAGAGATAATTTTTTCACAATTTCACCCCTGATATCTTGAACCAACACCACTGAGTGGAAAACACCTGGATTTTAATCACTAGGCTTCTAATACAAGCATCGACCATACAGTACTGTACATAATGTGACATAAAAAATAATTTTTTTTTTCTAGTTGAGCATTTTTAATATAAGCCTCTGGCTCGAGAGACTTGGGCAACCACTCCACATGTTTTCAATGTTACCGGTAAATAAAGTTACTATTACTATTACTGTATAGTACAGTTCCTTTTAGCAGAAGAAAGAGAATGAAACTTGACACCAACTTAGTTATCTTGAACCTTTTCGCTGGTCCCCAGGAGGCTCAAGATAATGGAACTCCGCTGTACTTATTGTCTACAGATGGTTAGTTTTTTTTCTAACTAAAGCTACACGTATGCTCAATATTCAATGTCACTATACATTCTTATGTCAGTAAAATATTAAATATTTATCAAAAATAACAAAATAATACCAGTATTTTATAACAAATTACAGTTGGTAAAATTGTAGCAAAATGTGTTAACATGTACTTATAATATATGTAAATTCATAATACTCGTGATTATACTTAACCAACTGATGGCAAGTACGGTATACTGTATACTGTAGGTTTATTATCATTACATTGGTTGGAAACTTAATTTTGACAGTATTTGCCATTTTGGCAAGTGACTTTCAGAACTGCACCCAAAAATATACAATTTGCGCTCACACAGGAATTAAGATTTACACTTGCCTCAATCTCGTTCCCAGAGCCCGCGTTACCCTTGTCCAGTGGAACGGGAAACGACGGACTCTGGGATAAAGCGTTAACCGGAAAACAGGATTCTTGTGATCGGTTAAACTGCGCAGGCGTAAGTTCTTCAACATCCGGTTTGACAAAATGGAGTTTATTCAACACGAAGTCATCCAGAATTCTTTGGAAAAACTAGTAGGACACTCAGAAATTGTGCCAGCTCTAGAGATCAGGATGAATGGAGACGAAGAAGTATTTCATTTTCCCCTTTTGTTTGCTAAAACGGATAAAAAAGGAATAAGTCACCGAAGGATTTGATTTCGAACTTGGGAAGGTAGACTCCAGAATTGCTGCTTATTTCTGCTTATTTTGTTGTCAACCTGGCAATCAGGCTCGTTCTGCCAGAATTTGTGACCATTTATATTCAATCTTGTGCTGGAAACTTCCAAACTTCCACGTAGGAATAAGTATTCATATTCTGTAACATCAGCTAGCTAATTTCACAGTCTTCTTCAGCTAATTTCACAGGCATCACATCGTGTTATCGGGTAAGTTTTCCAGTGATTAGATCTACTTCTACCAATGGTTGGCAGGTTGCAATTTGATTTCTTTAATAGTGTGAGTTAAAAGTGCTAAAATGATATATAAATTGGAAGCTTGAGACATACTATGAAGTATGAAACTGTTAGTTTACCAGTGTCAGATTTAGATATAATCCGTTTCGCCAGAAGTACATGTAGTAAATTCTAAACTTTAAAAGTTTGATTGGATTCATTTATTTGTCTCTCAGCTTTTTTTTTTCATTAAAGCCATCTGTATCTAATGCTAGGTACAAATGCCCACCACCTGTGGCCAAGCTAATTGATGGGTTGGGAGGGGGGGACCTCTGTCTGGTGACATCCTTAAAAGCACAGCTTGCATGGCAGGCATAAACAAGGAGGGGGGAGGGGGGAGAAAAGAAGAACACCTGCTATAAGAACCGGGCTATTTGCATTACACCCACTGATTTCTTGGTAATCGGATTATGTCAACTTTCGATAGGTCACCACTCAGAAACTGGTGCGTGATTTTGCATATGGGTGACGTAATGTGGAATTTACTGTTTACGGCCCAATGCAAAGTAGACAGTCAGAATTTGCAGCCACTAACTTCTGCAGAAATGAATAAAAGGGGGTCTTTATTGCAGGTGTCCTTTCCCTATCTCCCCAGTTACCCTTTCTCTGATGCCTTCTACACAGGCTATAGAAGCATAAAAGCTGTGAGGAAGAGTCACTGTGAGGAGAAAATAACCAGTGGTACCTATTGTTATAACTCCAAGAGATACAAATTAATAGAGGGGGAAACTGTTTGAAACATTGTTTGCTTAAAAACGTGCCCTAAATATATTGTCATAAACTTTACCAAAATCTGATGTCTGCGAGTTGTTATGACTTGTCTTGCCACATCTGACCTAACCTTGGTGTCATCCTAAAGGGTTACATGTTATATGGTTGAGAAAAGGAGGGAAGGCGTGACTGCTGGGGTGATTATTCAACAAAGGTTATTCAAATATTTTTCCACAATTGGCTGATTAAAGAAGGTACAGGTATAAGTATTTAAGAAAATTTGAGAATTTACACCCCAGGCAAGTAAATGACACATGAATAACATTTATTGTGTGTGCACAGATCAAAATTAATTTTGAGTACCCTGCTAGTGGCTTCAGTATATTCATTTCAATTGGCAGTAGGAGCCCAATCCTACTTTTTAATAGTCATTGATTTTTTAAAGAGGAGAAGGATCCTGGAAACTAGGAGGAAATGATAAAGACCTACTTCATAAGGTCCATCTGTGGGTGGAAGCAATTTACAAATTTGGTTAAGCACCGGACTTCCATTCCATCATTCTTCAACTAAAACTTTCTACAAAAGTAACAAATTCTTTGTGATGACTGAACAGTCTCCCTAGCATTGTCAGAGTCCTTAGTGTCTTAATTAGCTGGGAGGAGAGGAAGATGAACAGGTTAAAGTTTATCTTGCTACACTTGCTCTGATCACCCAGGGGCGGATCCACGATTTTTCTTAGAAGGGGTGCACCTCTAAGGAGAATAAAGAATACTAGTTATATTAGAAAGATGCAGGTCATCTCAGTGGGGGTGGGAGGGAGGGGGGGGGGGGGGGGGGGGGGGTTGGGTGCACACTTCCTGCACCCCTCCCCTAGATCTGCCTCTGTCACCAATACCCTGACTAGGAACAGGCGCTTGTTCACAGGCTGTATGCCCCCCCCCCCCCCCCCCAGTATAGCTGCAAATGAGGTCAAAACATCAGTCTCAAAACTTCATCGTGGTATCCTGGAATGTGACACCATAGTACTAAACCAATGGGGAAATAAACATGCTTTTTGTATGTCACCCTCATATTTTTCTTAATTACATTAAGTTGTCTTTTTTCAACAGGAAAAAGGTTTACAAAACATTTATATTATTTTTGCTTTTGTATAGCATGTCTTCATGAGATACCTTTAGTGATTTGGTTGTTTTTTAATGCAAACTGCTTTGCTTATGGTTGGATCTCTTTATGACAAAGAAAAATGGCAATGCTTGATCATTGCATAATTCAATGTTAAGTAAAAAAAGAAACAAAACTAAACAAGATGCATAACAGGAGCCCAGTAACCTGGGGTACCCAAGGAACTGATGTGGGCACCACATTGTTGGCTAGGCACCCAACTTTTCATAGTCTGGGCTGCTGCCTTTTGAGCTTGGACTTGTGGGTTCTTTGACAATTTTGTTAGAAAATACAGTCAAACCTCTATCAAGCAGTCACCCTCGGGGAATAGCCAACTGACCGCTTAATAGAGGTGACCGCTTAAAAGAGGTCATGTTTACAGTAAATACATGGCGACGATTTAATTCCGGGGATTTGTTAAGTGACTGTCTAATAGAGGTTTGACTGTAAACAGCTTTGCTAAAGCAAAGACAGCACAGTCTGAGCAAAACAGAATAAAAAGCCTAAAATCCCCCCCTCCAATGACCAAATTGGTATTACTAATTCTGGTCACTGCAAAAAAACCCACAAGATTTATAGCTTATTAGCTATTGATATGTATCGGTAAGAATAACAAACATCAAACCACCCCCTCAGCCAGATGAAAATATGGATACTAACTTTAAGTGGACACAGCTGCAGTATGAAGCAAAAATCTCAGCATGATGCGTTTATTGGCCTTGGATGTCAGAAATTGTTTCCTCCTTAATGCAGACTCTACTATGTTATGCTTGTTACAGACTAATTCAAATTCTGTTTTGACTTGTGGGTATCAGTTAAAACACAATTAACACACACTTTATTTGCATGAATCAGTGTCTGTGTCTATTGGGATTAACTGTGTAATTTTCAATCAAACAGTCAATTTTAGCCCTAAAAACACACAAAACCTACACTGCATTTCAAAATGCACATCATCCTTTTTTGTCAAAAAAATCTGTGGCCACCAATATTTTATGTGGATAGCTACATGTAACATAAACAGATGTAATGTTAATAGTAAAGCAATAAAATGCTATCTTCTCAAATGACATTTGTCATGGCCTTGGAGCTTTCAAAATAACCATGCCTCAAAGCCATTTTATAGGATTTGTTTCATACTGAATGCTTGATGATCTCTGGCAGCAGGATTACAGGGGCGGATCTAGGGGAGGGGTGCACCCCCCCCCCACTGAGATGACCTGCATCTTTCTAATATAACTAGTATTCTGCAAAGAAAAGAAAAACAAACTATGTGGTTTATTGATGTTGAAGTAAAATATGAGATGAGGTTGAAGAATTTACTGTATGTTGAACGGCTTAAAAATCATGGTAGCTAGGCGCTGAAGTTTCGAGCATTAGCCCTTCTATTCGACGAAAACGACCAGTTACACCATTGCATTAACACTGGGCAGTTCGCTTTACGGTTATACAAAATCTGCTGTATTGTTTGCTATGTATTCTCAACAGTTCATATTATGTTATTGCCTAGTCTGAGTTGTTCGCTTTTAAAATTTGTTTACGTCACCCTTCAGTTACGTCATTCCTTAGAGGTGCACCCCCTCCTAAGAAAAATCCTGGATCGGCCCTGGATTACTAGACCGGTCTTTGATCATTAAATTTTGGCTTTCAGGGTAAAAATTATGAAAGGTTAGACTTGCAACATTAGCCACCGAAAATCAAAGGGGTTTCAACGTCAGTCTGGCCCCTTGATTTAGAAATAAAAATATTGTTTAAGGGAAAAATTTTCATTGATACTGTACAATCTGAGTGTGGGACTCAAAAGGAAAACAAGACGTTTTTCCAACTTTAATCCAATTTAAATTTTTGAGTTAAATCACCAGAATCATTCTTATAATATTTTGCTGTGCATTCTTATTAATATTCTCTTTCACAAAAATTAATGCAACAATAAGGCTGAGAATTATGTACAGGATATTTTCTCTGACAATCTGATTGCTGAAAGTTGATTCTTATAATTTGCAAAACAATTTGAAAGAACTATTTCCAGTACTCAGAGTTCTGAGCTGGATCTATCCTGCAAGACAATATTCCTATACTTGTATGATCTGAAAAGTAAATTTCTCACACAGTAGACAATAAATGACACAGGATAAATATTGACGTATAAACACTCGAATAAAGAAATTGAAAGTTACATAACTGTAATTTCTTCAGTACCACACAGCACAAAGGCAGAGATACTCATAATAATAATAACTTTTATTTACATGTAACACAATGTTTAACAAATTGAAGCATTTATATAGAGAAAAAAAGAAAAATATATATACAACAAATGCACGAGGATAAATATACAAACAAGACTATAATAAATTGACACAAAATGTTCAATCGCCTTCAATCATATAAATTCAACCGCACAAACATACCTGATATTCCACCGTTCACAAAGCTTGATATAGAATTAGAAACTGATATACACAAGAGCAAAATTAAAATCGACGCTAAGCAAACCACTTCATATCCTATGACTTGCAACTCGGAACCGACCTCAGGGATTACCGTAAGCTTTGAAGAGTGCAATTTAAATTAAAACTGCCGTTCGCATGTACAAAATTGGTATTTTCCCGCACTGATCAAGAATAATTTGAAAACGCAAGTCCATTACACCAGAATTCTTCGATTCTTCTGCTTGTACGAACACGTAGTCAAGAGAAAGTGAATCTTTAACGGTCTTCCAGACTCTTTCAATATCACAAACACTCGATGAAGGCGTCGACCCGATTTTAAAACGTTCATAGACTATTTTGAGGTCAAAAACAACCTTGAAACACTTCTAAAAGCTATACATTTTGTCCACCATGTTGACATTTAAATTACACTGCTCATGCCCAGTCGGTTGAAATAACACTGCTCATGCTCAGTTGATCAACCAATAAGACGTCGAATTTTTACGCTTTATCCCAGAGTCCGTCGTTTCCCGTTCCGCTGGACAAGGGTAACGCGGGCTCTGGGAACGAGATTGCACTTGCCTGGGCGACTGCCAATTTCCAGTTCAGTTCTCCTTATTATTAACATTTAATTATAGGCACACATTTATTTTTCATATTTATAAGAAAAACAACATACCGCATGAACACCATTGGGATCTGCTCCAGCAATAAGAAGTGCAGCCACAATGTCTTCTTGTCCAGGTTCTGCAGCTACTAACAATAAAGGTTGGCCATCTTTGCTCTGGTAAAAAAAAAAAAACATACATTTTTATTACAGTGTGACTTCTCAAACCTGGCCACTTGGAAGAAAATTGACCAATTACAACATAAATCAAGAACCGAGCACATGACAAACTTTTTCGTAAATGGACCAGTAACCTTACCACATAATTAACACTTGCACCATGTTTCAGGGCAATGTGTAGACATTCCAAATGACGCTTGGTAGGTTGGATACAGTAGAATAGTATTCCTTTTCCTTCAATGTCTTTTACTATGTATAACAGAGGATAAAAGTTAGAGTCATGATTGCACATTAAACTGTTAAATGACAGTCCCGGGGGGGGGGGGGGGGGGGGTACTCCCATATATAAGCTATATAGGTATGTGCTGCTGTGAAGGGTATGGTTTTCAGGCAGTTTAGTCTGGGATAGGGTATAGTAATCAGAGATTTTTGGTCTAGAATAGGGTATCATTTTCCGCGAAACTGATCAGTTGCAAAAAGAATTTATTCTAGACAAGGTTTACTGGCAAATGGCATTTAAAAATCGGTACGGTGGGCAGTACGGCATTTTTACTGACCCCTGTTAACTAATAACTGCAATAGTGAACGAGTTTCTGGAAAATAGCGAGTCTGGAATAGGTCTAGGATAGGGTAGGGTTTTTCAGTGTTTAGTCTAGAATAAGGTTGCAAAATGCAGCTAAAATGGTCTAGCATAGGTTAAGGGTCTGAGAGTCCCAGCGGCACACCCCCACGCAAAAATTTTCAGAGTACCCCCCCCCCCCCCCCGGGATGACAGTATGGCCACCAATTCTGTTTACAGGGATTCTGACAGGGTGTGGGAAAACGTTAAAATTGTGCGGGAACCAACCAAATATTCAATCACCACGCGGGCCAAAAAAAAAACTACAGCGAGGGTCATTCTGCATAAATGAAAAATATAAATAGATCTTTTATTTTGGGGATTGAAATTAACCCAGCAATCGCCAATTTGCGACTGTTTTTGTTTTCACCAAAGTTTATTTGTCTCAACAGGGATGTAGATAATTAAGCCGGGAACCAGGGAAATTACCCGGTTGTGAACTTCATTTTTCCGGCTGTAAAAGCCAAGTGCAGCTTTAAAAGGACTACGTTTTTCTCTTTTTACCCCGTCTGTCAGTTCTATATTCCTGCCTGTTAAAAACTGAATCTACATCCCTGCTCAACAAAATCACATTGTGTGACATGAACTCGATCGGGTAAAACCAAAATACCACCTTAAAATAAAATGTTTCCGATCTGAGCGAGTTCGTTTATGAAAAATCAGTACATTTTAAGTAGTGTGAATAATTTCCAGTAAAGGTTCACACAATTTCTTCAAAAGTTTTCCGCAAAAACACAACCCCGAGAAATTTGAAATTTGAAAGCATGTTTGTTTTTCTCACAGATCGTAGAGCATTTTCCTGAATGAAAATGCGTCTTTCACATGATGGAAAAAATCAAATCTAACTGTATTCTGATCAGGACTTAATAATTTTCTCCTATCAGTCTGAAGTTCTAGCGCTTTTTATAGTTTGTTTGTCGATTCGCAAACTTGATCAGTTGTTTGCGAAAATAATTCAGACACAGTGACATTCATTTCGGCGCTACGGTACATTTCTTCAGTGTTTCTTCTTCAGTCCACGACATATTAAACTGAAAGAGGAAGCGAAAGCACTCTAAAAAATATCAACAGCTAGGCTGCTAAGAAAAACGACAAAGCTACGCGAAAAATTCAGTGGGAATTAAGTCAGAAGTAAAACTGAGACCAGTAATTCCTAGGACAGCGAAGAGAAGTTACGTCTTGTTGTTTTTATATCCGCTCGAGCTGTTCAAGGAAAGCGAGGGATTTCTCGATTGTTTGGAAGGAAAATAGGCTGAAAATAGCCTAAAACGTTTCTCTAAATCTTGGTAAACAACAGAAATACCAGGGTGGGATGAAAATGAAAAAATCAGCTTGCCCTTCGGGCAAGCTGCTACTTTAGTTTACTAGCCCGGAGCTCTGAAGAGCTAGCCCAAAAGTAAATTAATTATTAAAAACAAACAAATTTAAACAAGGGATGAATATTACACCAAGAGGCAAAAAATCTCCAACTGTGTTCGTTCCCGACGGCGAATGTTGCGGAATAAATTATAAATTACGAGAAAAACTTATTTTTGCGCTGGTTATGAAAGTTATGATGGATTGATCAATGAAACTAGTACTCTTATTCGAAGTCTTTCGCCTTTGGATGACGTAAAATATCTTGCAAGCCCTTTCGGAAGTTTGATACAACAAAAATAACACATTTTATATTATGTGACTTGCTTGCGAGTATTACGCACGGTGTTCTACGCATACACGGCAAACGGCAGTTTGCAGTTTATTATCCTTACTTTTCCTCAAATCGTAAATTAAATCCAATAGAAAAATCGAAGTTAATTCACATGTTCATGAGTTTGAGAAACGTGAAACTACTCACTTTCTCATGGAAATAGCAAATGGCAGACGGCAAAAATATTTGCCATTCGTGGGAAAAACAATCTATCCAGTATCAACGACTGTGTCGGCAAACGTTCAAATTGTCCAGCTTGTTTAAATAAAACGGTCTTAATCGACAAGACAGATCCTAACTGGTTTACTTTGAACTTAATACAATGAAAACAACAGCAATTTTAAAGACCTAAAAGCAGAGGAGTGAGAACACAGTTACGGCCGCTATTGTACATATTATTTACGAAAACGCATCATTCAATTCCATTTCTTTTGTTCGCCGTTGATATTTTCTTACATTTTTAAAATGTTCCTCACATTCACTTTCACTAGAGAACTGTTTATTACACACTTCTTATTTTAATTCTTAACTTAATGATAAGAAAAGGCAACAAAAATTGCTTGCCCGTCGGGCAAACTCCGACAAAAAGACACTAGCCCAATGGGTCGCTTCACTAGCCCCGGGCTATCGGACAGCGCTTTTGTCGCGCCCTGAATACCTGATTTATTTAAAATTTTAAGCATATTTTAGTATTGTGCGGGATTGTGCGGATTTTTAAGAATTGTGCGGGTTTGACTGAATTGTGCGGTCCAGCACCCGCGCACCCTGTCAGAACCCGTGTTTAATACTCAATACATGTATGTAAATTTGAAAAGTTTTTTTTTTAAGACTGGATGGAATCCCGGGGTGGGGGAACTCCCATATGAAAGGAACTTGGAAGCCTGAATTACATTAATTTTGTTTACCCCTAAAGGAGACCAATCTGGGCATGGCTCAAGCTTAATATTTCATCCCTAAAAGATACCATATTCTAAAAAAGACAGACAAACAAGAGTTACGTATGGTGACTAATAAGATGACGATAAAGGCTTTGACAACACATTATGACAATGGCTAATAACATTGGTTTTCCTTCCTGAACACCCTAGTGATACCAAAATCTGTTAAATTTGCTGCCCTAAAGGAGACATTGAGTATCGTATCCCCATACCTTTTATTTGGGAATATATCATTAAGCAAGCTTTTAGCCAGCAGGGTGTTCAGGCATCCCCTTTTTTAAGAAATTCATGAAAATTGCACCTAATCCTTTAAAAATTTATGATGGGAAATATCTTCAGGATGCCCACTTTTCAATGTCTGGCTAAAAGCCTGTCATTAAGTCATAACATTCTGATAAAAAAATGTTAACACAGTCAAGTAGAAATGACATGCCAAACTGGGCGGCAGGTTTTTTTCTACAGGTCACATTCCACAGGTCACAATTTAATGTCCCCTGATATTTGTCCAAAAACAGTCTAAAAACTGTTCAAACAGTGCTAAAATCCTAACCCTAGACCTAAAAAATATCTTCAGTGAAAACATGGTTCATTTATAATTGGGTGTATAATTCTTGTGACCTGTGAATGTGACCTGTAAAAGAAACCTGTCTCAAACTGGGTACTAAAGAACATAAATTCTTGGGGGAAACCTTGTGATGGAGTACATGTAGCATCCCATCCAGGAGGGAGTAGTAAAATCTGAAGTAATTGTGAGCCACTTGGTTCATGAAAACTTTACCTGCTACCTACCATAATTATATAACTAAATTCTTTATTAAATTAATCACTTTGCCTTTTAACTTCCTTACTTGTCAAGTCTGTGTCTGCCTCTGCCAATAGAGTCAAAGCCTGAACATGACCAAACTCTGCTGCACGCATAGCAGGACTCCGCCCTTTCAAGTCCACCATGTTGGGACTTGCACCATGATCAAGGAGAAACGAAATCATCTTTTCATTATTCTTACATGCAGCCAAATGAAGACCTGTCTCGCCATTCTCAGGTTCTGCATTCAAAGCAAAGTTACCATCATTTATTTAATTATATATAATCACGTTACATCTGAGTAAACAAAAACCCATGTTTGCCCAACTTTAAAAATGGTAGTCACAACCTAGACTGCTAGCAGTGCCTCTTTGAATAGTTGAGCGTGCAAGCATATATGTTGTGGCTCAAATTTTTCTTTGGTTTAAAAATTTTTAAACCAGTTCAATTTTTGTTTTCTTTTGTGTCACATTATGATAATGAATCTGAGACAAAGGAAAATCAAAATCAAACTGGTTTGAAAATTTTTAAACCAAAGAAAAATTTAAACCACAACATATACGCAATCGGCGATTGACCGAGCGAGCGAAAGTAATGCGAGCCAAGGGTCGCTAGGGAAAGGGCGGGATGGAGGAAAATTTTCCTCCCACCTCTCCCCCAATTTCTTCTCTGCTCATTTGCTCAGTCCAGCCTTGCCGAGCTTGTTGTCATGATAAGCTCACCCACTCGATTGACTGAAAAGGGACAGCTAGCAGTCTAGCCACAACCATGAAATCTTCTGTTGCACACCAGCAAATTCTCAGATCTGACATAAAGGGAATTAACGCACAAGAACCAATATTACAAACACCCACTTCATAGGGACATCTTGGCGCATCCACAGTTTCATTGGTCTAGGCAGAATTAGGCCAATACCCTATGCTACACTTGGTGAGAAAGGAGCATGATGATGAATCATGATTTGTTATAGACAGACGAGTTTAATTGCAGGTTTTGGGTAGAATTTAGTAAGCCAATACACATTTTACCCCTCTTACGTGTAATAAATACGGACACTGACCATTGATACAAACACATTCTCCGTGTCCAATAAATGCACTTCATTACTTTTAGTGGTGCTGTGCTTTATAGCATAAAGAAAAACAATTTTTGAATTAATTTTATTAAAAGCTGACAAATTTCATTGTGTAATTTCTTTGCTAAAACATTTATCTGTTTTAGTTGATTGGAGCCCTATTAATTTCCTTAAGGATAAATAAAATTAACCTCACGTTGACGTGAAAGTGATACTGAATAAGAATGATTGCAATGCTTTTTTTGGTGTATTTTGAGATGTTTTTAAACAGTTGTTTGTATTTTGACTTAGCTTGCGTATCTGGCAGTTTTCTTTACACACCCAGGACACCACCAGCTATGCAGGTTAGTTTTGACTACTAAATCTTGCACAGCACTTTGACAATGTTATGACAAAATTTATCATCAATAAGAGGACAGATGCATTAAAAACTGACATCAATTTGTTAAATAGAGCACAGCTGCATAAAAAGTAACGATTTGAAAGCCCCAATGAATTTTTACTGCATTTTGAGCATTGACAGAACTATCCATTGTACTCTGACTTGTTTTGCCGTCATTAATGTTTTTATAGAAGTGGGTGCATACTTTTTTGTCTGTTTTTGATTGATCAATGAATTATCTATGAAAACATAGGTTTTCGAAAACGCTTTTCAGAGTGGAGACTTTTGAAAATGCAGGTCTATCGTTTTAGTGTGGGCGGCAAAAACGGAGCTTTCCAAAAACGCCAAAAACTAGTAACACGTAGTATCGCTGACGCTATTGGAGCATGCATATTGAACAGAAAAAACGTCTGAGCGGAGCCTGGTGATGAAAACGCATCTTTGGATCATCGTTTTTCAGCCCTAGCTTGGACGGTCAAAAACGATGTGAAAACGCTAGCGTGGATGCAGATCTTTTTATCTGTTTTGGGGGAATCAAAAACGGAGGTTTTGAAAAATGCATTAGTGTGAGGGTGTCAATGGGGTTAACTGACTAGCGTATAACAATGGATTTTTGTTATCGTAACCGTATAAATAACAAAATACGAGCTGACTATCGTATAAAAGGAAGTCGTTTTCTTAGCGTATGTGGTAAATAAAAGACAAATTTTGAACATTTTCTCTGTGCAAATAAAAATTTGAGTTTATGGTTACTGTGTTTAAATCATTTTAGAGTCCATTTTGGGTCTATTGTTTGACCCTGCTAAGACCTTCTGTACCATTGTTGTCGTTTTTAGTCTGCTGCGTGACTGATATTCATGACAAACCCTGAGCCTGCGCTGTATCTGCGGCTTTATATAATAGTTCCAGGCTCTCTCACGATCTTCGACCTTGGCAAACGTGGCAAAAAAATTGGGTGTCACCGACTTCGTTTCGGAGATAAGATATCTAAAAGGCCGCCCTAATTTTCTAATTTTGAAAAATCGGTGTTCCTTACTCGATATGGCTCCAATGTCTGTTAGTCTAAACATATTGCAAATGAATCTCTAGAATGGAACTTTCTATGCCAAGTTTTATATGAGTGGGTCTATTAAGCAAATTAAATCAACTGGCAACGTTCCTTAAAGTCAACCTAAATTTAAACGACAGAATTTGCAAACCCTGACAGCCACAAGTTGGCGGGATTCGATGTGGCGTTGGTCGAAAAATGGGTAAATTTTAAACTTCCTACATCGATTTTTTGTTCATTTTTTCGCAATCTGTCGAGAATTAGTAAAGAAAACCATCTATCCAAAAAAAGTAGGGGTCACCGACCATCCAAGCAAGTTAAATCAAAGCAAATTTAACACAACCGCTACCATCCCTTCATGTGAATAGATTTCTTCCTTGGCGCGCGCGCTCATGCATGACGTTGCATGGCGTTGCGACATGAATTGCGTGCGCCATAAGGATGCTCATAAACAATTGGCGCGAACGTCTTTCTTTCCTGTCATAACTACCACTAAGAAGATGAAAGGTTGTATTCAACATCGTTGTTGACTATATTGTGAGAAAAAAATAGTAAACGTTAATTATTAACTGACATTTTTCCCCGTTTGCTGTTTACTGACTAAAATGGATTTTTTTAACTGTTTAATGACTAAAATGGATTTTTTTTTAACTGTTTACTGACTAGAGGTATACCTCATTGACACCCTCTAGTGTGGACGGGTCCTAAAACTGCTTTGTCACTGAATGGCCATTTAATTGTCGAAAATTATGACAATCAGCCATCATTAAAAGTTTTAATTGCAATCATACCTTGAAGGATTGTACAAAATAACATGTGAAATTTCGCTTCTGTTTACTACAATCGTTGACTATTTTAAAAGCGATAAAAATTAAAGTCGAAAATACATTTTAAGCTTAAATGCACCGCACAAAGAAATTCTAGTAGATAGGAAGGTCTGACCTATTGATCTCGTAATCACTAAGCTTATTATATTGTCTGCAATTACAAAAGTATCTTTTCAATAAATAGTTTATAAAGTTTATGCATATTTGCGTTGTTTACAATTAAAGAGAGCAGCAAAAGTACCGGCAAAAGAATCGCCGATTAAAATAAGCTACATGTAAGACTAATACAAGTTTTTATTTCTTTAATAACAGATCATTATTGTCTTGGAGTCTCCTTTTCCATCGCTTAGAACTCTGGTGAAAGTCAATCTTATATACACTTATATAATTAAAATAATCCTCGATAAAATTAACCCTCTTTTATTAAATTTCGCGTCTTGAAAAACCAAACAAATAAGCTTTATGCATTGCCGCGCGAAAATCTATGGTGACGAACAACGTTACTCCACTTCACAGACAGCTAATAAACTTCTATCATTCAGTATATTTCCTCACTTACCAGAGTAGTTAATCAAATAAGGAACTCCGTGAGTCGTCAATTTCTCAATTTGATCCACATCCTCGTTTCGAACAGACTGAAGTAACTTCAGAACTTGAAGTTGTTCAAGACGATCTTGTGCGATCGGCATTGTTCTAAACAGCTAAGGCTGCGGCAGAGCGCCGCGCAATGCAACGACCGCGCAAACACTTTCCTGCGTTTCTATTTGTATCGATAAAACGATAATAGACTCCGTTGCGTGAATGATAACCTTACACAGCGTGTAGATTTCATGAGAACGACCGCAAAACCTGGAAGTTACAATGTCATTTTCCCCAGTTGCTCACCATTGCCTGGCGTGTCACTAGGCCTTTTCCGTTGTTAGGGAATCTCGAGCATCGTGTTCGCGGTTCCTGATTGGCTGGTGTGGATCATTTATATTGGGTACCTAATAACAATTACTAAAACGGTGCCTCCTATCTTCCCTTCTGATTAGCTGGTGTGGAACATTTTCTCCTAGGAGCTTAGGAGTGTATACAGAACAAGGGTATTTCATTTCCCAGAAATCCATTTGTTCCTTGCTACTTTCAAAATGGCGTCCGAACCGGCGAAGATTACTTTAGAGACCTCTATGGTATGTTTCTTTGGAAACGGTTGTCTCACAGCAAATAGCCTTGTATCCCAGTTTAAGTAATTATTGTCGTGTCAATCCATTTATATAATTGTTACTTCTGAGTTCTAAAGACCTACACAGGCTACCATGTTTATAGTTTAAAAGTTTAATAACATGCATCGTGTACTTTGTTATTTCAAGGGTGAAATTGAATGTGAATTATACTGGAAACATGCTCCTAAGACTTGTAGAAATTTTAAAGAACTAGTAAGTATTAATCTTAAATCAGTTTGCGTCTTTTGATTGTGTATTTTTTGTCTTTTGATCAAATATCATTGCGACTACATGTTACAATTTCTTTTAAACTTGGAGAATTTGATAAGAATGTAAAAACCCGTAGAAAGTACATTGTAGAGGGCTTTATAATTAAGCTTATTGCAGAATGCCTTGTGGAACTACATTCTGCATCATGAAGCCAAGTATGAAGGGTATGCATGTGTATTGTATACCACATGAGATCCCAGTCTGCATTTTGTGTGGGTTACACCAAAGATCTTCAACTTGGGTTTTAAAAGGCTGTGGAGTACTGGCATACTATAACAGTCTTCGGCGTATTCTGGCATGTGTTCATTGATGGATTCATTCTTTAGGT
Source organism: Dendrophyllia cribrosa (assembly GCA_024195265.1). Classification (NCBI taxonomy): domain Eukaryota; kingdom Metazoa; phylum Cnidaria; class Anthozoa; order Scleractinia; family Dendrophylliidae; genus Dendrophyllia; species Dendrophyllia cribrosa. The sequence goes on along the minus strand of JAJLRJ010000003.1, from coordinate 34,773,592 downwards.
TTCATAGAACTTTGCTGCTTGGCATAGATTTTAAAAGTCTTTGGCATATCTTCGGTGAGGGATTCACACTGTCACAGAATGCAGACTGGATGAGATAGCAAAAATAAATTATTCTATTATTGGTCCTTGTTCTGAAAATGTGCTGTGAAAAATAGCAGAAATAAAAGTAACCCTTTTACTTGAATTTTAATTCAAGTAAAATTACACACTGTGTACTATGTACTGTTCTGCATAGCCAGCATCCTAAGATGGCTTCCACTTTTTAATTATTTACCTTCTGTATACTACTTAGCCAGTTATGCAGAATGCAGTCGGTGTGGTAGCTTCTTCTGAAGATTCTCCATATTTTAAAAGCTTTTTATCGCCATCTTACTTGATAAAGGCAACCAAGTAGCACTATTTAATTGGATCTCATGTTTTTGTGTAAGGGAACTGTTTTTGACTTCTATCTCAGTCTACTTTTACAACCAATCTACCAAGACATGCCAAAATGTTAAATGATACAATTTTCTACGCTGCATTATATCCATCTTGTTTAATAATATTTCAACAGGCACAGAGAGGATATTACAATAACTGCAAGTTTCATAGAGTTATAAAGGTATGGTGTACATTGTACATTAACGAGAAAGGGGGAGATATGTACTAAATGATATAAATAACATATATGTAAGCAAGAATTTGAAACCCTCTTTAACAGCCATGGCTGATCTATACAGTTAGTTCTTTTCATGTATTTATTTGGGAAGAAGTTAGTTTTGAAAGAAGTGACAGTGGATATTAGAACATTCTTCCTTGAAACAATAGAGTGCTTTGTAAATGCAAACAACTGAATGTTGATGGGCCAAGGGAGACGAGAAACTACAATATTAAACTTGTCTATGACCACCACTCTAGGAAAGAACTTTTAGTTCAGGTTTTGTATTAATAATAAATTATTATTGATCCCAAATGCCCTTTGAAATGGCTTGTAAATCAGACTTCTTCACACATCATTTGTTTTACTCTGTGGCTTGAAAAACGTTTATAACATTCATGATCAAAATTTTGTTGACTGCAAATCGACCACATGATTGGTTATGTCACATGAACTTGCAATGAATGAATTTCAACTTGCGCTCACCTCAAATGTGCTCAGATAACACCTTTCCTAAAACAACAGTTCTTCCTGTTCAAGTTTAATACAGAATGTTAAGTTAAAGAAATGTATTATTTGAAGGCATAATAGACAACTACAAGTTCAAATTCATTCTTTACCTTTTTTCAAATGGCAGAGTAAAACCAATAGTGCATGGAGTGGGTTGATTTTCAAGCCATTTTAAAGAATGCAATGGTTTTTGTGAAAAATTCATTAAGGGGTTTTGAGTGGATGGTTTAGAAGTCAAGGCAAGAACACATGGCTGTTATGTGGAGGTGACCAAAGAAGGGGTGCGCGGAATAAGGCCCTAAGTGACTTTTGACATAATGTCAAATTCTTCTTGTGTTTCACGAAGGAATACAAGGCAATTTGGAATGAGAATCTAGCAGTTTATCAGAGCAATGGCCCTGATGGTGCTATTTTTTGTAGGATTTTATGATCCAGACAGGAGATCCAACAGGGACTGGTAGAGGAGGGGCATCTGTGTATGGGTAAGAATGCTTAACATTATCTGCGACAATATATTTTGGCAGTTCATACACAAAGATTTAGACTGAACTGATGAGAAACATATTGGGTCCAAATATTTAACAGTGCATCTACTTTTTGAAGAAATTCATGAAAATTGCACCTTATCATTTAAAAATTTATAATGGGAAATATCTTCAGGATGCCCACTTTTCAAATTCTGGCTAAAATCCTGCCTGCAATGTACATATAGAATAGGGTACAGCACAACACACAGCCTGTGTTGACAAGCACCACATGCTGTTAAACATTGTTCAACATTCAGTGTTTCAACTTGTAATTCATTAGAAATACCCATTAACCCAGTTGTTGCCCTGGAAGCTCTGCACTCTGGGGCATGTGTCCCATTCCTCTAGGTTTATTTTCCACTGGATAAACAGGATGTCACTGACTTTAGATACTAACTTATACATAGGCCTGCATTTGAGGATGAAATCACAAGAGACTTAAAGCACACAGGAGCTGGTGTACTTTCAATGGCAAATAGGTACAACCAATAATAAATTTATTATACACTGTTTCACCCCTTTACAGCCACAGGTGACTATAGTCGCCTTACCCATAATTAAGTGGCCAAAGGCAACTACAGTCGCCATATGCTACATGTATTTAGGAAATAAACTATTTGGTCATGGAGAAAATGAAATTTGAGAAAAGAGTTAATACATGTAATGTACATGTACCAGGGCTTGAAAAAAAAACTTGAATTTTAAATGTAGCTTGCACTTTGATCAAGCAACTCAAATTTTTCTTGCCCAGTACAGTTGCATGCTTGCCAAATGACTAATTAATCTTTTGTTTTAAAATCATTATTTAATCAGCGGATGGCTTGCCTGAGCCTTGCCCTCTGGGTCCCAGACAACCAGACAGGAGTTTTTTCAAACCCTGATGTACATGGATTCATAACATCCCAAAACAATTATATTGTACATGATGTATATCATAAAAAAATGCTTGGCAATACAACAGAAGAGTACTGTTTGTTAAAAACTTGAGGAAAACTCAACAAAACTTTGGAAGGTTTGAATTCATATAATATTGTGAGACATACAAAGTTGTACATTTATTCCCAAATGAAAAAAAGAAGTTTTTTTTTTTAAAGTAATATTTTGAAGAGCTTTTTTCAGTGCCCTAACAAATTACTATCAATTGACAGATTGTAAATTATTTTTAAATACTCATTTGCACTTTTTTTTCAGTGGTCCAAACACTAATGGAAGCCAATTTTTCATCACTTTGGCTCCAACCCAGTGGCTTGATGGTAAGAAAATGAATTTTTTTTTGATTGTATGATTAATTTTTGCAGATTCTGGCTTAATTGTTAAATTATAAAATACATGTCATATGCAATGGAATTTTGTGATACTATTTTGTCATTTCTTGCAGGTAAACATACAATATTTGGTCGCATCAACAAGGGAATCAGTGTAGTCAACAGAATAGGGCTGGTAGAAACAGATGCCAGTGACAGGTAAAAATCTGCACCGCACACAAAATAAAATCCTAGTCCACGTAACGTTCCATTTTAGAATACCAAAATTATTATTTATTATTGAGGTTTGGCCGATTTATTGTTGCTGGATCCAAATGCCAATTTATTAATTGATAATAATTTTAAAAATTGAAACAATAGTGTCTTGTCTTCAGCTCAAACGCAGACATTATACGTATTTGTCAACCAGCAATCAAGTCAAAATAAGTAAGATAGGTAAGAGTCACAGGTAGCCCACTCAACCAGAGCTTAACCCCGGTTTCTGTAGCATAAAGCAACTAGGAGTGTTGCTACTCTGCTACTCCCCCCCCCCCCCCCTTGGATGGGATGCTAGTCCATTGCAAGGTTACCCTCAGCATTATATTGTCAGTACCCATTTATACATCTGGGTGGAGAGAGGTAGAGTGGTCTGGTTAAAAATCATGATAACCTGAGCAAACATGAAACTTCACAAGCTCATACTAGCGAAGCACAGAATCTTAACTTGCAAAAGATTATTTTGTGAGTAGATAAATAACATTTGTTTATAGAATTAAAGGTGTTGTATGACCCCTTTCCCATTGGTGCCAAATCTTGGGTTACATCTGTCATCAGTAATTTTAATTACTCCTATAAAAGCTTCATGTAGAGAAGACATTTGTGGTATTCATTTTAGATAATGTTATGTACATTCTGTTACCTTTGATAATAACATTAACTGCGTTGCAATTTTCAGGCCACTTCACGATGTCTATGTCTTAAATGGAAGGGCTTCATAAGAATGGGAAATTATAATGTAGATGACAACCCCTGGAATAGAACTTTATACAACAGCAAAGAAAATCAACTTCAAGTCTAAGTGATACAACAGGCTGTATATCAGAGGCCTGTTGAAGTTGGAATGAACTTGATCAAAACTTGATACAGAACTGTATCAAGAATGCATACATGTTTTTAATTTAGATCTGTTTATAAAAATAAAGAAACATCTTTAACCACAGTAAACCCAGAGTATCTAGGCACTTTCTTTTTCATTACATAACAGTCAAATTTATTTAAATATACAAAAGTATTTTTTATTCTGTGCTAAGAGGGTTGCTGTAAACATGTTCAATAAAAGTTGCTTTATTTTAACCCTGGATGTCTCAGTACATTTCCTATAGTACTTGTTGGGAGAACTTGTTTAAATATCAAGTCACCACGTCTTGGGTGATCATATCCTCAATTCTCATGAATTCTCTGATTGATTAAGATATTACAAGGGGAAAATTGATACTGATCACTGTTAGGGCTTTAAGGGTTAAGAAATTTGATAGAATGAATCAGCAAAAATTAAAGATCAGATAATTTCAATTCTCTACAGGTTTTTAAGTCTTAGCAAAGACCTGTCGTGAGTGCCACAAAAATAACGCCCAGGCATCCTGAGTTAGACTTTGACAAGAAATCTATTTCTCAGGAAAGCGAAACATGCGAGGGGACAAATATCTTGCCATAGCCCTCCTCCCTTATGCATTGCATCTCCTCACAGAAGGTGATTGTGATTTTCACTATTGACCATCTGAGAAAAATAAGAGACTTCTAAGCCCCTGGGGCCAGATTCACAAAGCCCTCCTAAGGCGAGACATATCCTAAGTATTGTTTCTTAACAATAGCCTATTGTTGGAATGAAAATACTTACGAGATGTCTTAACTTAGGAGGGCTTCGTGAATCCGACCCCTGTATTCTATTCTAAGTGAATGCCTCCCTTCCCTCCCCCCCCCCCCCCCCCAAAAAAAATGATGATAATCAGGCACAGCATATTGGGGCATGTGATGTGATTCAATGAGTGATTTCAAGCACAACTTTTCTCTTGTGATATTTGAGCAAGGAAGTGCCAGCAAGCTGATTACAAGTTTTTATGTGACATTTTGCTTTTTTCCTGAGATAAAGAGGGAGGCTACTGTGGTCTACTATTAGTATAAGTGGTAATTTACAGGGAACTTACTTTTTTTTCGGTGGGGAGGGGGGTGGTGTGGTACCTATAATGCTTTTGAGATCACAAGCCTATTCTGATTAGATGCAGCAGCTTTAAAAGTGTGCATCACACAGGTGGGTGAAATAAATTTGATATTGCTTTCTTCCTGGGTCTCATTATTTGGGCGAAATTAATCCGTTTTGAGTTACATGTACGTTGTCTGAGTTCATGACTCAAATATGTTACTGTTTAGGCCTTGGAAAATATCACTCTATATTATTATTAAAGCATTATTATTATTAAAGCAAAAGTTGGTCACACAAAGAAGAATTTTGGAAAACCCCTGGTGCAATGTTGGCTCCCATGCACATTAGGTACAGGAGATTTCATCCATTTTTTAAACAACATTGTATGGGTGGGAGAAGAAGGGGCAGGCTTTGAAACAAAATTGACACTCCATGATACACCTATTTCAATTTAGGTTGTCGGATGAGAGCTTCAAGAGTACGCAACGAGACTGCAAGTTACTATGGGTAGTTGTAAATTGGTCTTAACTTAGTTAGCGGGTTTTTGGGTTTGTTAGTGTGATGAGTGAGGTGGATGTTAGCACCATAAATGTTTGCCTTTGCTGTATGGACGAGGCATTTTAATTTGCTTTCTCAATTTATCGTATCCCTTGCGGTCTTGTTGCGTATGCTTGAAGCTCTCATCCAACAATGGAACCTAAATTGAAATACCTGTGTATTGTCAGTTAATGTAGGTCCTAAGTGACTTTTAACACGTTTTGATTATATCATAATGCCTTTCAGTTGCATCCACTAAACCATAGTTGGTAGTTTGGGAAAGATTTTCACAAAAAAAAGCCCCTTAGAACTTACTTGCTTGGAACCATTCTATCTGATCTGTTTTAGGCATTTGATCGTTAAAGAGTTTGTAAGAAATATACCTGCAGGGCATAATTGACCGTCTAATGTTAATCTGCACTGTCTAGTCTAGTGATCCCAAGTTCATGTCTCACTCATCATAAAAAAATATTAAATGCCAGACACAAGGAATTTCAATAATAAATGTATTTCCTTTCGATCCCTACTAGGTACTTGCTTCGCAATTCATTTAAAGAACAAAATATATTACTTTTTACTGTACACTCTTAACTACTTTTAAATAGAAAGGTGTTCCCTGGATTTTTTACATGATAATATTGATCCAACTTGAATTATGATTTACATTAAAATAGAAACGGCTCTTTCAAAAGAAAGAAGAAATGAATTCGCAATCCTTTTTATGTAAAGATTGTTCATTCCACAACGGTCGCATAAACTCCATAGCGACACAGATTTTAAAAATCTTTTCTCCACGATTCCGATTTATACAACTTCGAGGTTACCCAACTTATATTCTGTTCTTTTCAACTGTTCCACGGACATATCGCCGACAAACACATCGTTCAAGGCCAAAATAACTTGCTGAGACCATGAATACGCAAGCTGCAGCAACGTGATGGAAACTTGAACAGCGAAACACGACAGGAAGGATTCGAAAAACCAACCACAGCTCCTTTCAAAACATCGTAAAACCACTTCCAAATGTGCGTCACTGCCGACTGTTTTTTCGCTGTTTTTTAGGATATCCACACGGCTATGATAATCAAAATTATCAAAAAGTTCCTGTAGTACAAAGCAATGAGAGCTACTGCTATCATAAATGCGATTACAACGGCCAACTTCAGAAAATTTCGCGGACGATTCACCAAGAAATCCGCACTGTCCGTGTGAGAGTTGCTGCGACAGCTCCATCGTTTCGTCATAAGTTCGCCACCGAGGAACAAATTTTGTTCAACACAATAAGAAAATATCCCGCTTATATTCCACTTCTATGTCTATTCAAGGCAACCGTGATTCACTGAGGAACGTAAGTTTTTCAAATATTTGATCAACAGTGAACAACCGACAGCTGTCGTCTCCACAAAGAAAAGATCAACCGGAAGTTGAGGTTATCCGCTGACCAAGTTTCGTTTCGTACGTAATTTATTTCCTGCTTCCGGTCAGGCCATATGTCATTCGATGAACACCGCAATCTCGTACCCAGAGTCCTCAGGCGTCTTGGTCAGCGGGGCCGTCGCCAGGAGAGACTCTGGATAATGGCATTTTTATCCCAGAAAATCTGGGAATCCGGTTTTAGTGCGCATGCCTACGCTCAGAAACGGAAGTCAGATTTCCCAGAAAGGCAGACATGGCAGGAAACAAGAAAGCTTCGGCAAGAAAGCTGAAGTAAATGTTTATGTAGCACAAGGTACTGGAATGTTTCAACAAACATGCCCCTAAAGTAATAAATTTTAGTGGATTTCTGAAAGAAAAAGTGAAAGACGGAGTGTCTGGCCCTTTCGGTAAGTGTTCGTCTTTGTAAAATAGCATTCTAAACACTGTCTAAGCAAGCAATTTCTTCGTCGTTGCATGGGCATGATTTGGGTTAAAATCGTTAAAAAAAAACGTCAAGCCGTATAATTAATTGTCCTGAAACGAAGAGATGTTCTTGCCGTCCTTCCGACTGGTTTCGGGGACTCTTTCATATACCAGGTTCTGCCGGGAGTTTTTGACTTCATGACGGTAAATTGTACAAAGGATCGAGCAATTGATTAGTTGTGTCTCCATTAAACGCTCTCATGAGAGATCAGATCTCTAAGCTATAAAACGAAAAAGGTGTGACCTGCTTCATAGTTCACTGACAATCTGTGTGGGAGATTCCAGCGGAGGTGAATGTGCTGCTTGATGAGGTTGCAAATTTCACGACTGGATTAACAGAGTGATAAGAATGGAGTCAAATGTTTCAAATGACCGCCTCATTGAAAATTGAAAATAAGGAAGACCAAGGATGCATAATTGATAAATACAAAGTGAATAAGGTGGGATCGCAAAATAGGGTCTATAATAATATTGGGCACAGAATAAGCTACAATGGGGAATTAAAAGTTGACCCAAGTACCTCCCCCCCGCCCCCCCCCCCCCCCAAAAAAGGATAACAGTATCCACCTTTTGAACAACCAAGGCATGAAAAAGCATGACAAGACATTTGAAAAGTTTGCAGTGAATCAATTTATTGTTATATTGTTATTGTACTCAAACATGCTAGCCTTTGCGTGATCTCACTAATGCTGCTTGCATGTGTAGTCAGAGTGGTTTTCGATCAAGTGTCATAAAACCAAAACAAAAGTAACCACTCTGTTCATTGGCAACTGAGGCAGACGATCCAATTAACCAATCAGAAATAAAAGGGGAAGTATCACTGTGATTTTGACCTCTTTTGGTCAAAACCATGCTACAATACCTTAAATTATTTATTTACAAAGTAATACTAAAACACCAAGACAAAAAAAAAAACAATCCTTGAAAGTCAGAACAAATTATGGTCTGTTTTAGCTTATTTTGGAGACGAAAATGTTGGAACTTGAAAATAAAAAAGGCTAAGCTTTTTCAAGTTGCATTATTCATTTAAACCCAGTGTGTCTAATGACTAGATATACTTATTGACAGTTTTGGTACATTTTGTGGTCCTTTATTGCAAAACTGGACCATTATTTTTCAATTTCTGTTAATACAAATTTAAAGCTTTTTTTTTATTTTTAACATGACACCAAATCCCTGTGACACTTCCCCTTTAAAGTGTAAATAAATGTCACCAGTACCAAGTTATTTGTAGTCTGTGTAGCTGGCGTCTGGTGAGGAGAACTGGGGAGAGAGGGAAGGGGCGTCAGCAATAAAGACCCCCTTTTGTTTATTTAGACTGTGAATGCTGGTGGCTGCAAAATTCCGATTGTCTAATTTGCGCTGGGTGGTTAACATTAGATAGTAAATTCTGTGTGAAGTCAGCCATGCGTAAAAGCATGTGTTAGTTTCTGATTGGTGAACATATAGACAGTTGACATAATTCGATTACCAGGAAATCGGTGGGCATAATACATGTACAAATAGCCCAGTTCTTATAGCAGGCGTTCCTTCCCTTCTCCCCCCTCCTTTTTCGTGCCCCCCTCCCTGTTAACGCTTGCCACGTAGGCTAAGTAATTTGTGGATACTTATGGTAGCAAATCACAATTTGTTTGTCAGATTTCTAATTCTGATTGATTGTGGAAGTGGCAGAAATTTTTATTCTTCTACCGCAATCACAAGGCACCTGTATTAACTAAAGGAGAATGCAATTAAATATCCTTTTGTCATTTATTGAAAGTGCTTTAGGAGTTGCCTTTGCTTAAAATTTAATGTTGATTATTTTGGTTTAAAGTGACAGGAGTGTATGGTTTTTAGGATTTTTGGGGTATAAAATTCCACCTTGTACTTTTTCAGGTTTTGTAAGCTTTTGAAAGGAATATACTGCTTTTTCCAGTAATTAAACTGCAACCACAGCAACTGTCGTTGTATAGATTTGAACATTTATTCAAATTCTAGATATGTTTATTTTTAATTAATATTTCCTTAATATTTATTTTTATTTCTTAATTTTACTTTAATTAATTATTTCAGTGTTAAAGGCCAAGGGTTTCCTGTAGGTACATGGAGTGCAGCATTGACTGGTCGTGAAGAGAATTGGTTTTGCTGTGGTCTGATCTCTGTGTTGGCATTGGATAACCTTTGACAAAAATGTTGGTCAAGATTATTTTCAAGAGTCAAAATTGTCAAAGTTAGGTTATCCACAACTCATGCCCTTTCTGGACCTTCTTCCTCACGCAATCCACTAGACCGTCAGCTAGGTCGTCCAGCATGTTGCAATGTGTAAGGCAAGATTGTGCCAAACCAAGAGAACTGTATCTATCCATAATCAGATGTACTGCTATCAAATGTCTAAACAATAAAAAAATTATCAAAATGTATTAAAATGTATTTAGTTACATAATAAAACATTATGCTATATGTGAACTGTTATCATAAACAATACAGTGTAGATTAGGAATTTTGCATCTGAGAGGTCATTGTAACCTAATTTTTACTATGGGACCTGCAGCTTTGAAAAAATGAAATGAAAAGAGCATATTATTTGATAAAATTTGTTAAAACTGCCCAAGTTTGAGATCCCTGACTTTTAATTTCTGGTGTTCCTAAATTTGGAGGGAGTCTATTTAATACTGGGGCTTGCTAAATACTTTTGCTTGTTTAATTCTACACAAAAAAACCAGTTGTCAGGTCGTGACCCACAGCTGCAAAGTGCCTTATATGAAATTGCAGTGTTGGATCTAGGGGGGAGGGGGGGAGGGCACCCAGGCCAGCCCCTGCCCTCCCTATGTTTGGTGAACTTGCTGTGCTTTGCTGGAATTAATTTATCTTCACAGAATTTGACATTCACAGTGGAGCCTTCAAGAGCACCACCCTCCCTTAGCTGAAGGTCTGGATCCAAAAATGAATTGGCATAAATATTCAATTATGTATAATGCTATTATTATTGAAATTATATTCCTACTAATTTAAAAATGGATACAATATTATATTGGATTCAGTGCATGGAAAAAAAATTTAGCAGTCTATACATAACTGTTTGTTGTTAAACAAGACAAAATTGAAGACTAATAATAATTGGTCAACAAAAAAATATTCTTGTTTTCAATATTATTGGTGTCTGGAAGTTATTTAGTCCTTATTAGTGGACTGTGTGTCCAATTGCATGGACGAAAGAAATTTTTTTTTGAACAAGACTGATCTCCCTTCATTGGGTATACATCATTAATTTTAGGCCTATAACAGTGGCAATAAAATAAAGCAAGTCTGGAGCTCTTTCTTTAATCTCTTCAAGTACACTAATTCAAGTAAAGTTCTCAAGGGATGATTTTGTATTTTGTCTGGGGACATACAAAACAGAGGGGCCATGTTTTCCATGCTTCCTCACACACAAGTCACAGCACTCAGTTCATCAATCTCTTCCAGGAAGTCATTGTATTTAATGCATGACTTTACAATAGTAATAGCATAACTGCTTTAGCAATCTTAGTGGGCGATGTTGCAGCTCTCGTAAGGTCTCACACCATTGGTTTGCAACCCTTAGAGCTAACAATAGGACAAACAACACAACAATGGACCCTAACCCTAAAAACAATAGCAGCTGTGTTTTACCTGGCCAATGAAAATAGAGGTTTCTAAGAGCTGCAACCCTACCGATCTTAGTGGGCATATTTGTCTCTAAGGCACACCAGAGCTTCCAGATTGCTTGTTTCTGCAATGGTCTATTTGTATTTTCTGTTAGCTGGTGGAAAAAAAATTCAGTTGTAAATCATCTGACCAACAGAGGAATTTTTATTAAAAACGCTTATTATAAAATGGGTACCACTGAACACATGCCGTGCTGCAGGATAAAGCCTGTGTAATGAACTAGAGCATCCCAGCCCATCCAGGCAGAAGTAGTTTGACCATGATTACGCTTTAGAAACTGGGTTATTAGCTCCACCCTTGTAGGTAACCATTGGTCCACACTGTGACTTATAAACATTAATTAAGTGAGCATAATTATTGAAAATCTCTAGTTTTTAAAGGTACATGTACAGTATCTGGGACAGAAGTAATTAAGGTGGGGGTCCACATGAATGCCATTTTACCACCACTTGACATGGCTTTAATGGCAATATCTCGTTCACGTTTCGAGCAATCCAAAAACTTTCTGCTCTTCTCATGAATCTATGTGGGGTGTTTTGTAAATTTATGGGTGATTTTTGGGTATGTTTGGGAGGAAATAGTTTTTATCAAAGGATTGTAAAATTAAAAGAAATAAGAAACATTGAAGATTAAGTGAAGTTTTAAAATTAGAATTTGTAGTTAATTATTAATAGACGGACACCAAGTTAGTCCGCTAGCAACCTGCGGTGCTCTTGCATGGGTATCAACTGTCTGTTGGTGTTCCAAAAATCATTTTCTTTCTTCTATCCCTTCCTTAAACCTAAAATTTCATTCAAATTCACATGTACCCCTGCCTTAACCTAGCAAAGGACTTGGAGCAGAATGCATTTGCACGAAAACTTCAAACCTGTCAAAGACTCTAGATCCACAAAATGAATTCTATAGGTACAATCTAGAATTTTGTCAGTTATTTTTTAATTATTTTTTGTTTTACTTTTTACTTTTTTATATTTTATATGTATTTATTTATTCTATATAATTAGATATTCCCCTATAGTTTTATATCCCCCCTATGTTTTGCAGTGATGGGTAACCCCCTTTGCAGGACCCCCTAGGCTAATGTAGATGTAGATGTAGATCTCAAGTTTTCTCTGAGGTCATGGATTAATTCACTTACATCTTGCACAGAAGGAGGTGACTGCTATGGTAATAACAATTAACCAATTGTTTAATATTTTCAGATTTGTTATCATTGAAAATAAAATATATAGCTTAATGTAATTTATTTTAATTTGTATTTTAAATTCACTCCCCTGGTGCCAAACACCTGAGCAGGATCACACCATCCCTCATCCGCTAATGCTAAACTTGGGTGACAAGCCTTGCTCAGTATCCCTACCAATTAAAAGTCAAAAATACATGCAAGCCATTTACTTGATATATTTATTGTTAAGTGTAAAAACATTTATATTGTTTTAATTTGATTTTAGGAATCTATGAGAATTTGGGCAATGAATTCCAAGCAACTGCACCTAATTGGAAACAATTAAGTTTGGTCAAAAGAGGAAAATATGTTATATAATTTAACAAATTTATTCACCTTGGACTTTCTCCAGGATTTCTTCACGGTTTCTTGGGTTGGCTGATGCTTCCTTAGTACCACTGGCACAAATTTCATTTGACTTTTGTACAATAGAACATGGCTTATATAGAAATGACATATAATAATTAACCAGTGGTTTAGCATTCTCAGATGATAATTTTACTAAATAGTTATTTGAAAATAAAGGAGTATTCATGACAGGCCGCTGCGGCTTGACATCGATACAGTATACTTTTAGAAAGTGTAATTTATTTTTAATTACCTCAGCTCCACGTCCAGAGAGATCCTCTGCCGGTGCGTTTAATAATCGTCTGAAACTGCAGGGAGACACTAATTCTTGTTCTGTGTGTGCTTTCGAAAAGCCTCCCTTTCAAGTCAGGTAATACGGAAAGAGCAACAGCTGTTTGAGAGGGACTTCGATCTGCGATGGATCTCTTCAACTATAAACCTGAATCATTCACTCGATCGAACAGGATCGCGGCATTTTGAGCTCGAAAGAACTCCAATGTCTTCTTTCTGTACGTTAATATTTCCGTACTTTCGAACAGCTTCAGGTATCCTTCGCTTGTGGCTTTTTCACAAAACAGCTTAGGATAGAATTTGTCCTTTTTTTCAATCAATTTTCCACAGCAGCGGCCAAAATGATCAATGGAAGCTCCTTGCAGTATACGAAATGACGAAAAAAATGCCCAATCTTGTTCCGTTTCAGTTGACTTCCGCTGTTAAACCAGAACCAATCAGAAAAGTAGAAATTTTTCCAAGGCTTCCGGTTCATTCGACTTCCGTACTTTCATTGTTATTGTAAACAGCCAATGAAAAAATTTAAATTTATTCCATTATCCCAGAGTCTCTCCTGGCGACGGCCCCGCTGACCAAGAAGCCTGAGGACTCTGGGTACGAGATTGTGAACACCGCGGCAGAACGTTTGCGCATATAGGTAAACATCAAGCACTTCCGGTCCGGTAAACTACCAGGCGTTCGGCGTTCGTCAACATCGATGCGAACAGCATAAAACAACATTTCTGCATGAACCAACAGACCTAGATGTTCTAGATGCAATGATGAAAATACCACAACCGAAGAAATGGTACGTACACGATCAGTTCTTGCATGAATACATTTCGAGATGGAGTGAAGACTTGTTTTTTGTGAAAAAATGCGATGCAAAAATTATGAGGGATTTCGCGCCCGCCATGTAAGCTTATTAAATTTTGTACTTTCTGTTTTGTTTGATTGTAAATGAAATCTTAAGGCTTTAAAGTCTCCGGCGATGCATGTTTATACACGCATTAGTTCATTCACGAGTTGTTAGCGAGCGACATTTGTAAATTTGCTAACAATCGAAATCGTGTGAACACTTTCACGATCTGAACAGTGCAAAATTTGTATTTAGCTTGAATATGTTGTGATGCCCGTACGCCATCAAGTTGTATCGATCGACAAGAATCGTGTTTCTTTTTCATGCCAATAAATTGTACTTTAATTCTTATTTTGTACAATATTAAGCTCGTTAAATACACAGCTAATACATTTTAATTTCCGCTTTTTCAATGACTTCAGACAAATTTTACTTCTGTCGGATAAATTCATATAATGGCACTGTGAAATGGTTTACAGGTATCTGAACCGCCCAGAATATTATTGCATAATACACGAATGAAATCATATATTAACTGCAGAAATAAAATTAGCTTAAATGAATAACTGATCAATGCAGTTATTTGCAATTTTTGTAATTGCAATACGTGGCAAAAAACATTCTGGCTTCAGCAGGATTTCAACTAATTACATGAACAAAATAGCATTACTAGTATATTACAAATATTTCACAAAGGTTATGGAGCAGATATTAAAGTTCGGGGCAAGTTGCTGTTTTACAAATTGTAATAGTTCTTCCCTCTGATTCACATGAACCATACCAATCATTGCCCCAAAACCAGAGTGAAGGTGGCTATCCATGACAATGATGTGTTGGTTTTGTCACACCAGGCTTATGGTCATCCCATTCATAATAACAACAGCAGCTAGATTTTCTTCCTGGGTTAGTCTAATTAAATAAAAGGACAGTGCACTTTGGGGAACAGCAGGATTTTCAGTGGTGATGCAGAGATCTAAGGATTCTTCAAGTTGAATGTTACCTATAATATTGGCAAGAAATGGCTTGGCTGCTGGAACACTGAAGTTAATTGGTTGGCCTTTGGTTGCATTGTCATGAACATTGTTGCCAATGACCATGCAGTTAACAAAGTGATTCAGCCAGGACAGAGATGGTGGAATGTGATGGTTAAGTGACAATGCAGATTTGTAGAGGAAATACATTTTGGCCAGTATTAAAGCAATAAAAGTACATGCATTTGATCCAGTTCTTCCAAAAATTGTAGATTGTGACAAGTGTGAAGAAAAGAACCAGATTGTAGAAGATCGAAAGCCAGTTTTGAAAATGCGAGTTTGAGAAGAAGAGACGTTATCATCAGGAGAATTACTTGATTGACATGGAGGTTGACAATGTGATTGTGTTGTTGGCGTCTGTTGCTGTGATGGTGTTTGCTGGTGCTGGGGCTGTGGGACAACAAAGGAATTTAAAGTCTCGTCAATTTTTGTTTGCCAGACATCAGTTTGATAGTAATTTTCAACTCTGTTGTTGATCACAGTTAACTCCCCCTTGTCATCACAGCCCTCGTGGGTCTCTGTTGCTGAAGATGAAGGTGGCTTGGATTTTGTTGGCTCTAGTAGACTCTTATTAAATGAATTTGACAACTTTGTCATTTCATTAACAAGAGGTTCAGTACAAATGGGGCACTGATTGTTGGCAATCTGATAGCAAGAATGGTGAAAAGTGTGGGAGCACAATAAGCGCATTGATTCCTCAGATGGGCCCGCCTTACAGTCTTTGTAATCACATACTTTTAGTGAGTTGGGAAGAGTTTCTGTACTTCGTTTGTTAAAAGAGTAGGCCAGTGGTAGTGCTTTGCTTGTGACATCAGTGTTAAAGGTCTCCAGGTGGAATTTCTGTTCTCCGATAGTTCTGCCTCTTGCATTGGTCTGCGGTGGAACCTTAAAGATTAATTTAAAATAAATGTCATTGTTTTGGATACCAATTTATGGCTTCTGGGCAATCAGTGTGGAAATCATGCACTATCTGATAAGCATACATGTAGTTATGAGCTTGTTAGTAACCATCTCCACACAAAAAATGACTTCCAACTGTGGAATGATAACTAATATTTTATAGTTATTTCAAAATGAATTGTTCATAAATTGCTTAATGTCATATGTAAATGTAGCACTGAGAGTGATTGGATAAATCCTTTGGCTGGCAGTAGCTTATACTATTAGTTTATAAACAATGCTGTTTCTCACTGATAATATTAATGCAGTATTATGTACCATTGTTTGGCAGGTTTTGTGCAATCACTCTATGCTTAGCATACACAGTGTATTGTAATATTTACCAGTTTCGATTTTCCCACATTTTGGCCTACTTTCTTGAAAATGGCTAACAGACATTCTGCGGTTTTTCTGACAACAGTTTCTAGATTCTTCTCTGCCATTCCTCTACTGTAGGGTGTCACAAATTCAGCCTGAAAGCCTTGGCTTGACTTGGAATCTGCCAGAGTTATTGCTTTCTTTCTTATTTCCTCCCCTGAGTTGTGTGATTGTGTTGCTGCTCGAAGTACGCTGTGCCAGATTTCAATTTTCTTTTCAGTGAACAGAGACATAAAGGTTTCTTTACAGGCATAGTAGGCAGGAAAGTTAATTTTCTGATGATAAATGTCACTTAGCATTGATAAGGTTGATCTGTCATAATGATGACGTTTCCAAATTATAAACAGCAACGCAAATCTAAACATGGTAGCAGTGTAAGAACTAAGATTGCCAGAACGAAACACAATGGGATAGTGAAAGAAACATAGTGGTATAACTTCATCTAAAAAGTGCAGTATGCATGCATATTCAATGTCCTTGCAGAGTTGAAATTTCTGAAGAACTTTTGTACGTAGTTGTAGCCATCCAAGGAAAACAGCATTGAGAAGTAGGTTTATTCTGAAGGGTTTTGGTTTATGTGGTAGCTCTGATCCAAATGTTTCCTTGTAGATGTATGACAATATGAAGTGATAAATTTGCATTGTATCCTCCTGTACATTTAAAGTTACATGATATGGACCCTGTTCAGGAACCATGGAGAGAAAAGCAGAACTTTCATTTACTTCTTGTGCAATAATTTTCTTTAGATAATACCAAGTTGGCCAGTCTCCTGGGGCTGGGAGAGCATACTTCTGAAGGTAGGCCTTTAGTTGGGGAGCAACTTCAAGGGAGTGCAACAGAGCATCATGGTAATTTTCCTTGCTTTTTAATGGCTGTTCAAACTCATCCAAAAGTAGACATGATCCCAAGTGGGTAAGGTCGTCATTTGATCTTCCAGAGTAAACTCTTTAAAAAAAGAGCAAAAAGCTTTGATTAGAGGTTTTTGCCTTTAAAAGGTGAATTTGTTGTTGAAATAGGTAAATAAATAAAGGAGGCCTATCTTTGCATTGTTATGACACAAAGAATTATTTTGTATTTTGATCCCTGTTGAAGCATAATTTTTTTATTGTACTTTCATTTGTATGTTTCCATAGGATTTCAAATCTTGTGGGCACTGCATTAATACTCTCGAGGGTGGGGTAGAGGAACTCCAGACCTATATAAAAATGACAGGGGTGCTTGTCGTACCTTTACGGGTCAAAATTTGTAGATTGGTACCGCTTAGGGTGCAAAATCTAAAAAGACCACTGTTGGACTTAGTGCGGTACCGTTTAGGGTATTGAGCCGAAAGAATATTATGTACTTATTGACTAAGTGGGAGGGCCGGATGGGAACATATTTGGCTCGAGATCATGGCGTACGGACCGAGCGCAGCGAGGACCGTGTGCCATGACCGAGAGCCAAATATTTTCCCATCCGGCCGACCTAACTAAGTCAATAAGCATTTTATCATAATTATGACCGAATTGGAGACAAAATTACTTGAAATTTCAACACGCGAGGCCGTACGCTTTTGTAGTAGGCCCGTACGGCTTTTTCCCGACCTGCTCGCACAAATGCGTACAACCCTCAATACGGGACTTTCATCAATGGTTTTGCAAAGAAAAGGCTCGCAGGACCGTACGGGTCATATGATAAGACAGAATATGACATGTGTTGTTTTAGAATTGGTACCCCTTAGGGGTAAAAATTCATTTGAGCCATGCCCTTCAAATGAGATTTTGGTACGTTTTAGGGTGTTTTTTGAAAATTTCCAACGATCACCCCTGTCCCCCCAGGGCATTTACTATAGAGTAGCAGGTGCTTTTTACCTGAAATCCTTTAGCTGAGCTTGAATGTCCCTTGGTTTTATTTTCCGTAGATCTTCAGGTAATTTTCCAAGAAATGTAGAGTTCCACTGGTCCTTATTGTCATGGATAAGTTGAGAAATAAAGCTTGTGTCAATGCCTCCTCTACAATTTCTATTTTGACCATTGAAAGTGACATTCACAACTCGATGCAGCTTCGACTTTTCAACAGGAAGAGTAATGGCAGGAACTGTAATTTGAATGTCC
Organism: Dendrophyllia cribrosa; assembly: GCA_024195265.1. NCBI lineage: Eukaryota > Metazoa > Cnidaria > Anthozoa > Scleractinia > Dendrophylliidae > Dendrophyllia > Dendrophyllia cribrosa. The sequence goes on along the minus strand of JAJLRJ010000003.1, from coordinate 34,755,229 downwards.
AGCATATTGGATGCCATATGTGTAGCAAGAGAAAGTTTCAAATTTGGACCAGGCAGCCTTACAGTTTGAATAACATGGAAGTCATCTAACAAGTAGATCATTAAATACCCTTCCTGCAAAGAAAGATGGTGATAATATTGAGAATGCTGTCATAGTAGTGTAGCATTTTCAAAAGGTCTGTTACTTTAAAGGAGCCATCAATGATGGATGTCATTTAAAAATGAACATAAGATTGTGCATTTGTGTTTGCTTGGATTTTCCATTCCACTCACTTTAATTGTATGTGTAATTTGATGATCAATGAATTTTGGATGCTCCTTAAGGATTCTGCTTTTTTGTCCATCAATATCCCTTGGACTGGTACTAAAGCCAAGTACTCTACCAGAATTTATCACTTCTCGTGAGGCTCCATGCTGTTGAATAAACAACCCTTCATCTTTTTGAAGCAAGTTTGTTTTTTGTGACCTGAAAAGATATAAAAACAATAGACTTCACTAACAGATAAAATTATGTTGAATAATCTTGCACTTGAGACAAAACTTCATCAGTGTACATTTCCTTTTTTGCATTGTTTCTTACTTTATTTATTTTTGGTGGGAAGGGGGGAGGAAGTTTGGTGCTTTGGTTGCAAAAGGGGTCAGGATTTTTGTTTGCATCAAAAGGGTCATTGTTCTTTATAGCCCATTACACTGTAAGCTTGCTTTGGCATTTCAATGCAAGGCCTGGTGTTGAACCTTACAAATAAGAACATGAATTTTTTGTGCATGCAAATGAAAACTAAAACCACTCAATATTCACTACCTGAAAAAAGCAATAATGTGCATCAACACAACAGTTCTTTTTTCCTGTAGCAAACGGTGCTCCTCGCTCAACCTTGAATCATCTCTGAGAATGGAGTGCAGGATCATATCAAAGAGCCCAGGTGCAGCTTTGTCTGCAAATGTTTTCATTTCCACAGGGTCATAGAGGGTTCCTGGATTTTCACAACTGTATGCTGCATACAAAGCCACTTGAAATTGTTCTACCAGTTGATCAAATGTAACAGTTTCTAAGATATGAAGATAAGAAAAAAAAATTAAGGTGCATTCAAGTGGCAGATCAGTCCTTTTCACATGCAAATGTTATTTAATTTATTTCAATCATTGTATAGATTTTATCAAGAACACTGTTTAGTACATGTTAAGACAAATCTTATTTCCTATCTTACACATGCACAGTTTCTTTATATGCAGCTAACTCTTAAATTGCCCAGATAATTTACAAGAATTACTGTATTTTGTTATTTAGATCAGGAATGTTATTTTTTTGGTAACCTTAATGCATTATTATACTTATAAGCTTATTAGAAATTAATAGTGTAGTATATATATAATTCACGGTATATTTTTAAACTAGCCATGACTTGTGTTTGGTTTAATGCTGACATTGTCAAATAAATAACACAAATTAGAGCAGTTTTCAATTGAGTGTCGTAAAACCAAAACCAAAGTAATTACTCTGACCAATCACAGCAGTCGTAAACAATCCAATGAACCAATCAGAGCTCGAAGCAATTACATGTCGGCGGCGCCAAGCGCGGGAAAACGCGTGCAAGCAAGTCACGATTGGTTTTGGTTTTACTTCTGATTGGTCGAGAAAGTGGCGCGAGATTTTTTAGCCAATCACAAAGCGTAGCAATGCAAAACCAAAGCAATTGTGTAATTACTTTCGACAGTCAATTGAAAACTGCTCTAGAATGTAAAACAATTGCTTCACTGACCTGGAACTTGAATTGGGGTAGTGGAAGTTTCAGATAAATCATTTTGTGATTGTATTGCAATCCCACATATCTCTTCCAAACATTTTATCCTTTGGAAGAGATATTGGAAGTGTTGGTATACCTCCCTTACAAATTTTGCCACACTCAAGGTTTCACAATTACTTTCTTCAGCTACATGAGTGTTTGCCAGCTGTAACTTTTTGTGTAGCCTTTGAAGTGGTGACCCAGTAAATTGCCATATCTGAATTAAAAGAAATTAAATGTACTGATTACTTGGGTGAATGATGTAATTTTACAATTTGATGGGTTTGGTCATCTGGAAAAATAAGTTGGCTAAAATGTATTTTTAAATATTATTTTCCTTTTAATTAACATCTGGCAATTTTTAAACTGTATGTGGTTCAACATTCCTCGTTGTCATACGTACGCCATTAAAATTGTACTGGTCAAGTAAAATGAACGTCAAGTATATAAAAGGTATAAATAAAAATAATAATCCATTAAATGAAGGATTATTAGATAATTTTGTTTATGATACCTTTTGGAGTTGTTCAGCTGATGTTTGTTTATTTCCATCCTAGTGAAGAACCAGACATGCATAAGAAAATAAAATAAACTAGTACTGAAATCAAGCTCAGCCTATTTTATAGCATTGTCCCTTGCATCGCTAATTGTAAACAGCGGCTTCATGTTGTTGACAAAAAAAAGATTGTACTTTTCTTTGCCTCATAATTTTCGGAATTAATTTCATTAGCTGTTAGTAGGGTTCCAAGTCATGGATAGTTTTAAAACTTAACTGCACCAGCACAAGGCAGTAAATACTTGCGTGTCAATTATCATTAACTGGCATTTAATTAGGTTACCTCTTTAGCAGTTCGCAACACCGGTGGCTTGTAGTCAGGATGCATGATAAACTCCTTTTCATTATCCACTCTAGTACAGCATTCATTGCACCATCTTGTACCCGGTTTGTACCCATTATACTTTGTCCCTACCGCATCGAAGACCGCAAAAAGTCTCGAAGGAATCTCCTGTTTTCTCAGACATGGCGAATGGTTTTCCCGAGGAACCGAGCACCTGTTGTTACTCCTTCGTACTTCGTCCCAGTGGACACGACAAACTGTCGAGCCCACTTGGAGTTCAGCAGCTCTGGCTAAACCTTCGGAAAGCACATATTTCCGGCCTGCACATTTTCGGTTGCTCTTGTTTTCTTTTGCACATTTTTCAGCACAGGTACCGCACAACAAAACCAACGTACGGACGAGAACTACGTGAAAAAAAATTGCTCTTGTCGAGCGCGAGACGTTCCCAAATTTATTCATATTTCGTTGTTGGTGCAAACACCAAACCCCTTGGTGCAAACGCTTGAAACTTGAACGATAAAAAAACTTTTCAACGAAACAAACTTTTTCTCTACCTTTGTTTTATAACTCTTACTTTTTGTTTTCAAACTTCGCGGTACGGGAGTTTTATGTTGTTTACAGGGGATTACAGTATGTCACCGGAAATGCGTAACTCACCGGATGCTCAGTTTTCTACTCATGCGCAGTGCGTTTCGCCGCGGTGTCCATTCGATGAGGTATGATGGCTGAAAGTGAAAAAGGCCAAATACCGCACAAATGTCACGGTAGTTTCTAAAGAAACTGTGATATGGCTGAAAGTGAAAAAGGCCAAATACCGCACAAATGTCACGGTAGTTTCTAAAGAAACTGTGGTACTACGTCGATGAGGCTCAAACGGTAGCCTCCCAAATCCATTCTTCACTTCCCCTAACCTTTCACTCCAACGCCGGCCCTGTAGAAGACTAGTTCTACCTGCCATTAATTTCCGTTGTACTAGCCTTGCATTTTAAACTGTTTATCTACACTTTCAGGCTAGTTGGTAGCGGCTATTACCCCTGGATGTTTATGTTTATGTAAATATTACAATTAACATGGTAGTCGGGCGGAAGACTAAAGAAACCTTAAACGGGCTTCTACAAAGTAATCCCCCTTAGATACAAATTACATTATTTAAAGCTGAATTAATCAGGATATCAGGTCTGGTGCACAAATAAAATTATGCAAGTTAACGCCCATATCATAATCACTATAAAGTAAGGAATCGCTTCATTTTTTTTTTTTTTTTTGAAAGCATTTACAGACAAAGAACGATTTATTCCTAGAGGAGTTCTGCGGTGCCATATATCAACTATCTTACTTCTTATAGAGTATTTTCCATAGTTAGTTTGGTTAAAAAAAGTTATGTAGATGTTTTGAGTTCCTGGTATTATAACCATGGACTTGAGTGTTTTCAAAGCAGAAGTCACTGAAATAGGTGGGTAATGATTTACTGATAAGACCAAAACTGAAAGATCCGATTAGTAGATCATTAATTTGGTGTATATTTAAGAGACCCATCTTTTTAAAAAGAGGAAGAGATGGTGCGGTATATGGCGAGAATGTTATAATACGTAGTGCCTTTTTTTGTAATTTCAATAATTTCATCAGCCTTGGATCTACTAGGTGTTAGCAGCTATGGACAGCTGTTTCCTTGTTTAGGCCTCATCAGCATGTAAAACAAGCTGATCCTTAGGGCGGAGAAGAACAAGACAAGAACAACAACATAGATATTTTTGTGCTCGATATTTCGGTTTGAAACACCCTAAAACGGGGGCTTAAACGTAACCTGTGAGTACATACATTGTGATCGCTACAATTTGAAAGGCTACAAACATGCGATATTTTCAGCTTGAGATAGATAGCGTGAATCGTCAATAGGAGACGTCTGCGGGCAGACTACGGCGTATGCATTACTCAGAATTATCTTGATCGCATGAGTCGGTAAACAGGATAAACAGCCCATCCGGCCATAACGCATATGTCCAAGCAGTGCTAAGGCGGAGGGAGGAAGCAGGACAAGACAATTAGCCATAATAATGTATAAATTGAAAAATCGAAATGTACCTGATCATTTGGCTCAAATTTTTAATAGTACAAACTCTATGTATTCTTACAATCTAAGAAACTCAACACATAATTTATTTGCACCAAGCGTATACTGAGGCTGGAAAAAATAGCTTCCACTATAGAGGGGCGGTTCTTTGGAATAGTCTATCAAATACTATTGAAGGACAGACAAGCCTGAAATCGTTTATGTCACATTTGTAATTTAGTATAATTTTAATGACCATATTTTTTTAATATTGTATTTTTTTATTGCATGACTTTTGCACGGCTCTCTGGAAGAGCATTTTTATGAATGGGATTCCGTGATTAAATAAAGATGATTGATTGATTGATTGATTGAAGCAGGAAATTAGGGATCCCCCCGCCCCACGCTATCTTCTGGAAAGGAAAATGGAAATTGTTTTTGAACTTCTTTTTAGCTGAGCACAATGCCGAACTAATCTTTACAGGTAACCTTGAAATAGGTGACATTCCCTTTTTGCAACCAGAGGACCCCCTTTCTAAAGAACTTATTGAAATCTGGTCAAATCTCAGCTTTAAAAAAGAACCGAACAACTTTTCTCAAATGCCAATCTGGTAAAACTCTCTTATACGCATTAATAATAATAATAGCAATAAACCCTTCTACTATAGAAACTGGTTTTTGGCAGTTATTCCTACTGTCGACCACCTTCTTGATAAGGATTCCAAATTCTTAACTTTTGATACCTTCAAGAAAAAGTACTCTGTGAAAACAAATTTTCTCCAATATTATCAGTGTTGTTTGTGCAATTTCTGGTTTGAAAAACGTCCGTGCTCGCCACCCAACGCTGAACTCTGACGATGACACCAAAAATTTGATGATGTCATCGGAATTCTGCAAATCAGCCTATAAAATACTCGTGAAACGAAAAGCTTCACTTCCAATTGAAAGCCAAAACAAATGGCTCTCGGACTCTAAACAGTATGATCTTGACAAAATAGAATGGTGTAAATCATATAACTTGACCTTTCTATGTACTCGAGAAACAAAAGTGCAAAACTTCCAATTTAAACTCCTCCACAGAAGAATAGCCACCAATAGTTATTTGTTTAAAATTGGTGTTATACAAAGTGACCTTTGTTCCTTCTGCAAGGAAAATTCGGAAACTCTTGTTCACTTGTTTTGGGAATGTCCAAATGTACACAGCTTTTGGAACGAAGCAGTAAAGATTGGATTTATAGCCATCCTTGCTTTTTCAACCGAAAACTTCTCATTTCTTGTTTGCTTAATTGCAGGGGCGTAGCTACCTGTACGCACGTACGCACGTACGCACGTGCGTACCTGAAAAAGTCAAAAAAAATAGAAAGATTTGGGACTTGAGGGCGGGGGAAGGAGGTAGGGGGAGTGTTTGAAAACAGTGATTGTGCGTACCTCTGAAAAAGTCCTGGCTACGCCCCTGGATTGGGCTTAGTTGAAAATACTTCAAACCTCCTCTTTCACCACTTTCTCCTTATTGCTATATACCACATATATTGGTCTAAATCAATGCACTCTCTGCCATCCCAAGAACTTTATATTCGAAATATTCACTTATGTTTGCGGGATATTGAGAAGCGTTATGCCCTTAAAAATGGGACCCTAAATAAATTCAACATGAAGTGGGGAGCTTTTACTCGCGACAGTAATCTGTAGTTTTTCCTTCATATGTGAGTCTGGTGGCCATGGAGAACAGTCTGTTTATTTTTCTTTATTTTTTTTCCCTTACCATATATCAGTATGTATCTGTACTTGTAAATTTTTCATAACTTTGGTGTTTCCATTAGCTACAAAATTTTTTTGAAATGGACAATATAATGTATATGATATATAGTGTGGAAGAAAACTGTAAAATATCTTCTATAAGGTGTCATAACTAATGAATGTATTTAACGTGTGTGTATGCGTGTCTGAACGTTATTAATTTTATTTTTTCTGTTAGCAAATAATATTAAAGTAAGTGTAGTCTGTAGTGTTAATAAGTGTATCTATGTTATAAGCGTGATATGTAAGCGTATCGTAAGCATTGTATTAGTGTTTAGAGCAGTTTTCAGTTGAGCGTCGTAAAACCAAAACCAAAGTAATTACTCTGACCAATCACAACAGTCGTAAACAATCCAACGAGCGGATCCGTACGGATAGTTCGCAGTTGTTTCTCAGAAAGTAGTGCTATTTTGTCTTCGCTGTTACTGTTGTTGAGTTGAGAAATCGGGAGCAAACTGCAGTGGACATCACAGTGGATTTTTGTTTATGACATGTAATAAACAGAAACAATCTCAAAATCATCTTTTCTGTTCGCCAGACTGCGTGTCGCCAGATGTTTATATAAAAGAAGACAAAGAATAAGCATTTGGCGACACGCAGTCTGGCAATTTAATTGGGGGATTGTCAGACCAAAAAGTAGTTGAATGTTTCGAAAAACACATCAAAACGAAAATTCTTTGCCTTCAATTGCAGCAAGGTCCACAAAGAAATTTTCCTTTAGCTCTTTTATCACACGTCGGAATGTCTCATCATATCTTGTATCCACAGTCACGTACTACAGTGTTACAGTAATCAGCCAACAATTCCCTGCTTTGTTGCCGTATAAATTTCGGGATAAATTTTTACCAAAAGCAGTCCTCGAAGAAATAGCGAGGCAATAATCATGTTTGCTTTCCAACAAGGCTGAGAAATAATATTCTGTCGTGACAGTTTGAAAGTTCTTTACCGAAGAAACAGCTCCAAACTTTGAGAAAACTTCTCAAAAACCTGCCTCAAACGTACACCACTTCACGCTCAAAAAAAAGTTTACGCATACACCGGAACTTTACGCATACGGCGTAAGTGACGATGATAGCTTGTTCAAGTAAGCTAAAATATTGTGTCCAACAGACAACAATACAAAGACACGTTGGGCTCAAGATATACTATTTCGCTTACATGAACAGCCGACCGCTCTCTCGAGTGCCCTCTAAACTTCGTAGTTGCTACAGCAACTACGAACTAATAAACCAATCAGAGCTCGAAGCAATTACATGTAGCGGGCGCCAAGCGCGGGAAAACGCGTGCAGGCAAGTGACGATTGGTTTTGGTTTTACTTCTGATTGGTCGAGAGAGTGGCGCGAGATTTTTTAGCCAATCACAAAGCGTAGCAATGCAAAACCAAAGCAATTGCGAAATTACTTGCGATACTCAATTGAAAACCGCTCCATAGCTAAAACATGTAATGAGCAGTGTAATACAGCAATAATAAATTAAAAAATAAAAAGAAGAAGGCAAAAAAAGATATCCTTTGATTGCGGGTTTGCGAGAAGGCTGTTTTAAATCCTTCTTTACGGCTTAAACATCAAATAGAACTCCGCATAGTTCTTCAGTCGGCTACTTAGATTAGAATGAAGACCTATGTGACTGACTATGGAAATCTTGGAACGGGAATCATCATTGGGCTTATTATTTTGATTACTGTATTCTGACTGTATCGCTTATATAGACGACGTCATTATTACAACGTGAGTGAATCTTATCAGAATTTTGTAATCTTTTGATGCACATTCGTGGTTGTGTTCATATTATTGTTGGCACATGCCATCTTCAGTAGCTACGATGAATTAAACAATCAACAGTTTTATAGCCCTTAAAATCCTTCAACAACCAGCTTTAGGATTTTCAGGGAGAAGGTAGCAGCAGGCTTTCTTGTCTATGACGTCATCAGCAAGTATGTTGAGGTAAAAACGCGGAATTTCGGTGGGATCTTCAGTGACTTTCTTATAAAACTGTTGATTGTTTTATTGTCCGCAACATTCATACAGGTTTCATGATGATATCTGTTCGCCGTTGTAGTTTTCTAAGGGCCGAAGAAAGAAACGTTTATCGATGTTATCGTTCTGCGTAATAAAAATAAAATACTCATCATTACAGGTCCAAGTACGGGATGTAGCTAAGACTTTGGTTCTTTAGGAATGAGTTTTGTTTGAAGATAAATTACAATTGGTATGTTTTGAGATGAATCTCTAGTCGAGTGAATTTCTTTGCAGAACGTTTCTATTGATTAAACCTTTGCTTGATTGTTGCGCAAGAAAAGAAACATCCTGCAAAAAGTAGGACCAGGGTTAGACAAGCTGATGGGGAATGAGCTAAATAACACTTCAGCTGAAGGTTCGACACGAGGTAGGAAGGCATGGAAGCGATAGTAATTTCCATCAGATTATTTCGTACACTTGCACTTCACCAGCAACAGTCAGTTCGTGGATGGAGCTGTTTTAATTAAGTGTCGTCAACCGACGAAAACCAGACTTATTACTCCAGGCAATTATAAATAGAATCCGACGAACCAATCAGAATTCAAAGAAAATGCAAGCGCGGGAAAACGTGAGTGCGCAAATCACGATTGGTTTTGGTTAAGAAACTGGCGCGAGATTTTTAGCCGATCTGAAATCGTAGCAAAACCAAAACAAATGCGAGATTTTTCAATTGAAAACCGCTTTTTAACTAATAGTCTCCACTGAACAGTTTTTGATAATTAAATTACAGACCTGATTTTTGAAGACCTTTGTTAGTGCATTTTGTTTCACGTTAGCCTTTCAAATGCCATATGAACCCTTCATCGCTCTAAAATTAGCCTAACGCTTTACAAACGACAACTTCAACATGATCAGAGAAGTCTTTTTTTTTCGAACAAATATAAAATAGAGCAGTTTTTATTTGAGTGTCGTAAAACCAAAACCAAAGTAATTACTCTGGCCAATCACAGCAGTTGCAGACAATCCAATGAACCAATCAGAACTCGAAGCAAATACATGTCGCCGGCGCCAAGCGCGGGAAAACGCGTGCGGGTAAATTGCGATTGGTTTTGGTTTTACTTCTGATTGGTTGAGAAAGTGGCGCGAGTTTTTTAAGCCAATCAGAACGCGTAGCAATGCAAAACCGAAGCAATCACGGAATTACTTTCGACACTCAATTGAAAATCGCTTTATATATCAAATATAAGGTAGTCCAGGGTTCTCGATGGCTTTTGGGAAGGCCAGGAGTATTCTGACTTATAAAATTGTCGTTTTGGCACGATAGCCTTTCACCACTGTCGGCGGCAAAGAAAGTTCACCAAGGAATCCAATACTATGCACTCAATGACTGGCCACAAGGGGCACAGTGAGGGTCTAGGGGAAACAAAACTCACTGTTTCCCGTGGGGCCAGTCATTAAATGTTTTGTTATACCTCCAAACTCAAAAATGGTAAAAACACAGAAAATTGTGTGCGGCTGGCACACAAAATTTGCCGCGGTTTAAAGGTACACGATCTGATCACGTGCGAGTCGGAAGTTCAAGTTGTTGTTGCCCTAGGGCGTTAGTAAGTTTTGTTCGCCCTAGGGCGTAGACCGTTTTGAACCATGGCACGTGACATTTTCTTGTCCAATCAAAAAAGGCATTTGAGTTGGGAAGGTATAACAATGATGTTTATTGACCGTTTGGTGATACGAATCATTTTAGCCATTTGGCAAGTAAATTAAACGGAAAATCTGTATCTGATTATCTTTAAACATTCATTCCTTTCACAACTGTTTTCTTTTTTCTATTATTAATGAGAATTAGATAAACAAAATATTGAAAACTCAATCACTAAGAGTATACAAACTACACAACACTGTATCTTTTTCAAATCAGGTGGCTTTCAGTTCAGTTCCAAAATCAAGGCTGGGGGCCCGCCTGACTGGAAAGGGCTAGTGTGAACACTGCAGTCATGCCTAAAAATGGAAACAGTAAAACAACCATTGTGGCTCACTGAAAATGACAATTATCTAAGGACTGGCGTTACTAAATCTTCTGATGGTTGCGGTATTTTAAACATAATTTACAAATTCTCCGTTGTGAGCTAGTTATCCGTGTTATATATTTTTAATATCCAATGATTATCCAGTATCATGTGGTTATTATAGTGTTCCATAAGAAGCCCCTGAGTTTAACTGTCACTTATGTGTTTCAATCCTGTATGAATTCGTTCATGTCTCTTGAAAGATGATAGAGAGTTAAAGCACTTAACACAATACTTGCACTTATGAGGTTTCACTTTTGTGTGAATCCGTTCGTGTACATTGCAAGTTGATAAACGGCTGAAACACTTATCACAATACTTGCACTTATGAGGTTTCACTCCTGTGTGAATCCGTTCGTGTGCATTGCAAGTTGATAAACGGCTAAAACACTTATCACAATACTTGCACTTATGAGGTTTCACTCCTGTGTGAATCCGTTCGTGTGCATTGCAAGTTGATAAACGGCTACTGAAACACTTATCACAATACTTGCACTTATGAGGTTTCACTCCTGTGTGAATTCGTTCGTGTGTAATGCATGTTGATGACTGTCTAAACCGCTTATCACAATGCTTGCACTGATAAGGTTTTTCTCCTGTGTGAATTCGCGTGTGGACCCTACAATCTGATAACCTGGCAAAGAACATATCACAATACTTGCACTGATAATGTTTCTCTCCTGTATGAATTAGTTCGTGTGTCTTGCAATGTGATAACTGGCTAAACTGCTTATCACAATACTTGCACTTGTGAGGTTTCACTCCTGCATGTATTCGCATGTGGACCTTGAAATATGATGACGTGGTAAAACGCATATCACAATGTTGGCACTGATAAGGTTTTTCTTCTGTGTGAATTCGTTCATGGGTCTGGAGATGTGATGCCTGTCTAAAGCACATATCACAAAACTTGCACCGATAAGGTTTCTCGCCTGTGTGCATTTGCCTGTTTGCACTCTTCTGACCTGGCAAAGCACATATCACAATACTTGCACTGATAAGGTTTCTCTTATTTGCTGCATTTGTCAGGCTTTGTTACAATGTCTTGTTGCTTTTGCTGCCGGGTCGACTCCTTATTCAGGGACATGCTGCATCTTGTTACTTTAATGACTCTAGTATTCCTAGACAGGAAAAATTAGGAATAGTGTAAGGTCATACAATTGAAATAAACGTCAGATACATGGGAAAAGTGGGTTTAACATTCCTGCTTCCCGAGTTCCTGTACTGTCAGGCTGTTACTCGCCATTCCTGTCACCTTCTTGGTGGTTCCTGCTTGTTTGCACTGTTTTGTTTTGCAAATAATAGACTGCGAGCAGTCTCTCTTTTTCTCTAAAACTCCGTGGAGACAAACGCAGAATAGTGAGGAGAGACGAAAGCGAGCGGCAAAACCGCTCTCTTTTTCTCTAATACTCGAACGTGAAATAGCAACGAGAGACGAAAAATGCTTCGCCGCTCGCCGTGTCGCTATCGTCTCCACTGAGATTTAGAGAAAAATAAAGACTGCTCTGACACAGTCTTTGCAAATAATTACACACAATGTTGCTTTCTGTCCTCTCTTGTCCCACCCCGTTAAAACTCCCACCCTCTAACGTCCTGCCCCATTCCAATGTAAGCCAAACTTTCATTTGGTTTTGGTTAAAACCATAATTTAAGAAAGCTATCTTTATCTTGTCTGGCAATAGTTTGTAATGCTCAAAGAGGACAGAGCCCATTGACATCAAACATCTGACTTATTGATATACATACTCTAACCCTAATAATTTATAGCATACCAAAACTGTCAGACACTACCAGTGGTTCCTTTTAACAAAAATAAGGCCTGAAGTGCAGAAGCCTTATCAAAGTTGAAGCATAATCCACTCGCCCTCCAGTGCCTATTTTTTTCTGCACATCCTTTTTTAAAAATAATTCTATATCAACCTTTATATTTCATAAAATAACACAACACCTGATACACATCAATAGACAATAGACATCAATAATGATGGACTAAAAACAATTAAATTAAAATGTAAAAACGTTCTCTGGTTAAAAAATTAATAGTGTTAAAATGAGCTTTCAGCTACCCATCTGTACCCTTTGGCAAAAGCTCATTTTAAAACTACTTTAACCAGAGAATGTTTTTACATTCAGCTGATAAAACAATAGAACAAACAACAGAACAATGGACCCTAGCCCTGAAAACAATAGAGCAGCATGATACATGTACCCAGGTCCAATGAAATTAGAGGTTCTAATGAGCTGCATGGTATCTGTAGTTTTTTATTAAACACAAAAACAAAAATGTCAGCTAAATACAAATGGCAAAAGAGGTAACTTTCTGCCTACTAGACTGATCAGTGGGGGAGTGTAACACTGAAATTGAAGGGCCGAGAGCATATCCAGCCTATGTGACGTTTTAGGCCTTTTTTAATTTTTTCTCGCTCAGAATAGCCTCATTTTATCGTACAACGAATAATATCACAAGCCCTTGTCGAATTTGCACTAACCCTAAGGAATTTGACCAATTTCACCTGAAAAAAAGCAGAGTTCTGGCCCTCCAGTGCTTTGGCGGTACATTAAGAGCGCAATTTCGAAGCCATTTGAAAGCAGTTTGGCCTTGAGAATATGCGACTGCAATACTTCTGACCAGTGCCAACAACCTGAACGAAAATACCGTTATTTACGCACGCCTGGCTCGCTTATCTATCGTGAGCTCACTACGGCAACACATCGCCTCTGTAGTGTGTGTGTAAGACAACGTGTATGAGGCCCGTCCGGTGATTGAAAGACATCATTAAGTCCGGAAATCCTTAAGTCTCTAGCACCTCTCAAAGAAATGAGTCGTGTTTCTTGTCCTTCCTTGTGTCTGAAGCGCCATTTAGTGCTCGAGGTGAAAAACGGACCTTGGTGGACAAGTACGAGCCTGCGGGAAAGTCTGTAATCACTTCGGATCAGAAAAGGGGCAGCGTTGAGAGTTGTGGGCTATTTCCCATCCCGTGCCGTGGTCGAAATGCCCGATTTCCGAAGTGCTTTCAGACTTCTAGTATTTTGCAATAATTTTCGGGCAGGAACTCCATTTCGGTTTTGTCGTAGGATTTCCCGACATGCTTTGCGACAGTGGCAGATGGGTCCGCTGTGCGTGGTCGGGCTCTTGAAATACAGCTTTGGGCAGCTCGAAGTGAGTTCTCGCTGGCCGGCCGAGAAATGTTTCGCATTTGGAGTCTTTAAAGCAACACTAAAATCGATCTAAAAAGGATTTTCAAGTTGAGATACGCGTATCTACCTTTAAATAACGAAACTTAGTCTGAACTGAGCATGTGTTCCTCGGCGGTCGAGTGGTTTGGGTCCGCGATTTGTGCTCGGACGGCTCCGATTCGATTTACGCTCAGCATCCTTTTTTTTTTTGAACTGGACATTATAAAAGTGATTTACCGGTACTTTTTTTTGCGTGCGTCAAAAATCCTAGCGTTTAATTTTAAAAAAATATCGAACCGCGTCAGTGTGAAAACAGAAGCTTAGCACAATATTGCGTTACAATAGGAGCCTTTGATTGATTTTTTTTGCATACGGTATTTCTCAAAAACGACGGAAAAAACAACAGAAAAAAAATTCTGAACAATGTTTTGCAACTAATTTCTAGTTCACATGCCAAAAATGGACAAATCTGAGCGAGAAAAAATAAAAAAGGCCTAAAAAGTCACATAGGCTGGATATGCTCTCGGCCCTTCAATTTTCCATCAACTGAATAGGAGTTGTTATAACATACATGTAGCTAGCAGAGCCGCGCAATCAAATTCAGTATACGTAAGCGTGCTCAAAATCCCGATAGTGCACGCTGATAAATAAAAGTGCCATTCTTGACCGTGATTTCTTTTTTAAAAATAAAAGAATTTTGTATTTAAACTGCAGTAAAATAAAACTCGAGCTTTCAACAGAAAATTTGAAATAAAACCTATTCCTATTTTGCTTAATATTTCGCTTACCGCAAACAATCACTTCTGATATTGTTGTCCGTTTTTCGCGTCGGATTTGATGCACAATTCCACCGGCTATGTTATTAAACAATTGGTTCATGCTTTTAGCTGTGCACTATCAAGAAGCTAGAGTTGCCCTCGGCTATCGCCTCGGGCAACTCTTACGCTTCTTTCGTGCTCTCCAAACTTCCCACGTGCTCCATAACTCGATAGTGCACGCTAAAGCATGAACCAATTGTTAAATAAAGTAAATTTGCCACCTACATGTATAGAGAGGTGACATTTTGACGTTTTCCTTTTGTCAGAGCTATGTCATCTTTGAAAGAACTCTGAAAATGGTCAAGAGTTTACTTTGAAACATCAGCTCTTGAAATTGCTTCGTGGTGGCAAATTTACTTTTATTATCAACTAAGTTGATAGCAAATTTTAGTGTACACTATTTAATTTTAAAATTATATTTACAAGAATAACTGTTCACATCAGTCTTTACCATCAATTAGCATAAATGGTTCCTCATAACTGTACAAACAAATGTGAATTTTTGAGGACTTTAGAAAGTGTGCAATTTTGGCACATGTTTGCCTTACAAGGGCGCATGTTAGCCTTGCTGTCATTTATTTGTATAGTAATATACCGTACTGCTGCTTATGATTTTTGTAGCTATGTAGCAAGCAAGTCGCAAGAGACTGGGCCTAGTCCCGAGTTGATATTATGGGATGTAAAAGAATCCCATGTGCGAAGTTCGAGTTGTAAAAAGTCGGATCACTCGATGTTTTCTGTGTATGCGTCTGTTTTCGAAGAAAGATTAAAGAACATTTTGTCGAAGTGTAACATTTGGTGACCCCGACGTGATACAGAGGAATGGCCAGCGTAGTGGAAGAAACCCAGATCGAATTAAGAGCCGCAGTTTGTCAGTTAGACGAAGCGAATCTTCGGGAGCTATGTGTGGAATTAAAAATCGAGTTAAAGGAGAACGAGACGGGCCGCCTTGCCCTAATTCAACGAGTTACTAAATAATTGGACGCCGAAGAATTAGAAATAGAAGCATTGCAGAAACTGAGAGCGACGGTTGTGGCGAAGAAGAAATCTCCTGCGAAGGTCAAGAGCGAACAGGACACGGAAAAGAAGGCATCCGAGCAGAAATCAGGTCAGCCTGAGGCGAGTGTGCTGAGTGTAGATACATCGAAAGGATTTACAGCAGTCCCACCATTCAAGAAAGAGTTTAAAATATCGGGACAGATCGGGGATTCGCGTCAAAAGGATCGACTTAGCTTTACCAGCTTGGCTCATCAAATTAACGCTGGGTTAAATCGTGGCTACAACGAAAAGGATGTAACGGAGGCGGTCATCCGGGCGATCAATCCTGGACTAAGGCTAAGAAGTTACCTTGAAGGTAAGCCCGATTTGACTTTAGCCACACTACGTAAAATTCTTCGGTCGCACTACCAAGAAAAAGGGGCGACTGAAATGTACCAAATGCTCAGTTCTGGGGTTCAAGAGGGTGCTGAAACCCCCCAGGACTTTCTTGTCCGCCTCCTGGACCTTAAGCAGAAAGTACTGTTCGCCTCCCAAGAAGCAGGTTCTGATTTGAAGTATGACCCTAAGCTTGTCCAATGCATGTTCCTACACTCATTGCTAACTGGCTTACAGAGTGACAGTATTAAATCAGAAGTATAGCCTTACCTTCAAAATGCTGAAGTGACGGATGAAGAACTGTTTGAAAAGCTAAATGAAGCAGTTGGCAATGAAATGGAACGATGTCAAAAGCTTGGCCCCCGGCGCGAACAGCACCTGAGACAGGGCCCCCTACAACAAGTAGCTCAAATGGTTTCCTCAGGTGAAAATCAAGGTGTGGCGGAGGGTAAGACCCCGGAAAAGCCAGCAAAAGTCAACTTACTTACTGAAGTTAGAGAGATGAAAGCAGAACTAGCAGCCATCAGGGAAACCATGGGAAACCAACGTAACACTGGCCCCCCAAATCAATACAGATTTGTAGAGCAGGGGAGGTCACGCCCCAGGGGTTGCTTGAGTTGCCAAAGAGAAGGTGTGGGTTACCGTTGTGACCATTGCTTCAGTTGTGGAGGTCGTGGACATTTCAGTTACCAGTGTTTCAGACCAAGGTTACAAAGTCCAGAACATCTCCAGGGAAACGGCATGGGGTCGCCACCGCGGGACAGGGGGCAACCCAGAAGATACATGAACAGTCCCAACAATGCATGAATTGCGGGAAAAGGGAACAAAAGGGCAATAGGCACTTACGCTGCTCACAGTGCCATGCCAGCTATTATTGTTCAAAAGCGTGTCAGAGGACACATTGGGAGGAACACAAAAAACTTTGCCAAGCCATTAGAGAGGTGGAATCCAGACAAACCAGGGCAAGTGTTGGAGACATGAATACGTCATTTCCCTCTCATCCAACACCACGACAGCGTACAAAATTGACCAAGTTAGTGGGAAGAAGATGTATGGTAAGCTGTGTACTGCAGGGGAGAAGAGTGGATGCCCTGTGGGATACTGGTGCTCAGGTCTGTGTTATGTCGAAGCGTTGGAAAGAGATTCATTTACCTGAAGAACCAGTAAGAGACATCAGTGAGTTACTGGAGGGAGAGGAACTGAATCTTCAAGCTGTAAATGGTACGGAAATTCCATATGATGGTTGGGTCAAGGTAGATTTTCAGCTAGCCGGAGGGAACGAAGAGTCTGAACTATTGACAATTCCCATACTCGTAGGAAGTCAGGATAACCAAGAACATCCCATCATCGGGTTTAATGTCATTGAAGAGGTGATAAAAAGAAATGGGAGTCCTGACGCCCCAAATGTTTTAACGCAAATAGTGAATGATTCATTTCCATCAGTAGTGGGAGGCAAGGCAAAATCGCTTGTTAACTTCCTTCAAACCAAGGAAAAGGAGGCTGATACCGGGGTGCTTAGAGTTGGAAAGCATGACATACATCTAGCACCAGGAGAGAGTGTAAGGATTAAGTGTCCAGTGCACTTTGGGCCATTAGAGGAAGATGTACCAGTTGTGTTTGAACCTAAAGAAGACGGGATGTGGCCTGAGGGACTAGAAGTGAAAGAATGCCTTAACCGGATCCAGGCCGGGTCGTCGAGCAGAATATTTATCCCAGTATGCAACCAGACACAGAGAGGGATAACTTTACACAAACGTACCGAACTGGGCACGATACAGTTAGTGCAGTCTGTTACCGCATTGCCATTCGAAGACAACAAGCAAGAGGAGCCTGAAAGCAGAAGTAGTGTTACAGAGGAAGCTAACATCGGAAATGATGCAACTGATGGTAATCGAAAGTCTGACGACATCCTAGTATATAGTAAAACGTTTATGGAGCATGTAGAAGATGTAAGACAGGTACTGAAACGTTTGCAAGGACATGGCATTAAACTTAAGGAAAAGAAGTGTGATCTGTTTAAGCCAAGTGTTCGTTACTTGGGAAAGATAGTTACAGCGGATGGTTACACAATGGATCCCGCTGATCTGGCAGCCGTAACAGCCCTCAAAGAAATGAAGCCAAAGACTGTAGGTGCCCTACGCAAACTCCTCGGTTTCATTAGCTATTACCGGCAGTACATAAAGGACTTCTCCAGACTAGCTAAGCCACTCTATGACCTGCTGTCATCAGCTAAAGGCATAAGTAACCAAGGCATCACAACTGGGAAACGGAAAGAGCCCAAGAGGTCGAAACCTCCAGGAGGACAACTGTCATCAAACCAACAAATCAATTGGACTGAACAACATCAAGAACGACTAAACCTCTTAGTCGACCTTTTGTTGCAGCCAGGAGTGATGGCTTACCCTGACTTTGAGAAACCATTTGTGTTACACACAGACGCCTCGTGTGAAGGCCTTGGAGCGGTCCTGTATCAGGAACAGGAGGGCAAGCTGAGAGTTGTTGGATACGGCTCAAGGACACTCACACCAGCAGAGCGTAACTATCATCTTCATTCCGGGAAACTGGAATTTCTGGCCCTGAAATGGGCCATCACTGACAAATTCCGGGACTATCTATTCTATGCGCCGTCTTTCGTTGTATTCACCGACAACAACCCACTGACGTACGTTATGTCATCGGCCAAGTTGAATGCAACCGGTCATAGATGGGTGGAGGAATTGGCGGACTATAATTTTACCATCAAGTATAGGCCCGGTCACTTGAATGTTGACGCAGATGTTCTGTCAAGGATGCCATTAGACATGGACAGATACATGAGAACCTGTACCGAAGAAGTATCTCAGGAAGTCCTTGGAGCCACAATCGAAGCAGTGAGGGAACAATCAAAAGGTACAACTCCGTGGATAACAGCGATCACTGGTGGTTTGACAACAGCTGAACTTACACTTGGGGATCTAGACATGAAGACATTCAGCCCACAAGAAATCAAGGAGGCACAGCACAAGGACGCTGTTATTAGTCGAATAATCCAATACAAGTCCCATGGAGCCAGACCGCATGGAACCCAACTGAAACACGATCCCCGTGATGTCACCACCCTGGTACGAGAATGGAACAAACTGGAAATTGATGATAATGGTATTCTACGGCGACGAACTAGCTCTAACATACAATTAGTCCTGCCGAAGCAGTTTATACCATTGGTGTTAAAGGAACTTCATGTAGAGATGGGACACCTCGGAGTGGAAAGAGTAGCTGATCTGGCAAGATCTCGCTTTTACTGGCCCCATATGTATGATGACATTGAACAGTTTGTGAAACACAGGTGCACATGCCTTAAACAGAAGAAACCCAACACGACTGCCAAGGCACCTATGAGCAGCATAATGACATCGGCACCCTTTGAACTGGTGTCCATCGATTTTCTACATCTGGACAAGAGCAAGGGTGGATATGAATACGTATTGCTTATTGTCGACCATTTTACTAGATATGCACAAGCGTACGCGACACGCAACAAGACAGCCCGCACAGCTGCTGAGAAGATATACAACGAGTTTATTCCAAGGTTTGGTTTTCCCGCACGTATACACCACGATCAAGGTGGAGAGTTTGAAAACAAATTGTTTCATCACCTTGAACGCCTGAGTGGGGTGACTAAATCTCGGACCACCCTATATCACCCACAGGGCAACGGACAGGTGGAGCGCATGAACCGTACCCTGCTATCAATGTTGAGAACCCTACCGGAGGAAAAGAAAGCAAACTGGAAAGACTCTTTGAACAAACTCATCCATGCTCACAATTGTACAAAGCATGAAGCCACTGGCTTTTCTCCATTTTACCTAATGTTTGGCCGTACGCCACGTTTACCAGTTGACCTGATGTTTGATGTAGGCAACGACGATCAGCAGTGTGATTACCCGGATTATGTAAAGAAATGGCAAACAGAAATGCGACAGGCATACGCCCTATCATCCAGGCGAACTGAGAAATCATCTGTCAGAGGTAAAGCGTATTATGACAGGAAAGCTCCTAGTGCTGTTCTACGCCCTGGTGACCGTGTACTTGTGAGAAATCTCTCAGAAAGAGGAGGACCCGGGAAACTCCGTTCACACTGGGAACAGCAAATACATGTAGTCGAAGAACGTATATCTGACAGCCCAGTCTACCGAATAAAACCCAAGCATGGCCGTCGCAAACAGAGAGTACTACACCGTAATTTGCTCCTTCCCTGTGATGCCTTACCATTAGATCTGCCAGACTACAAGAGAGGGTTTTGCAAGTTGACCCAACCTACCCGCACTGCACTACAAGTATCTCCCTCCGGAGGCAATGAAGAAAGTTCTGACGATGAATATGGAATTGATATACCATGTCCTTCTGTTGCCCACGACGCTGACCGTGATGGACATGAAATAGACACCCCGTCTATTGACCCAGAGGAACAGTGTCACCCTATGGATTCTGAGGAAAATTCCGATATTCACTCTGAGACCCAGTTTGACCCAGAAGTGGATGATGGTTCACAGGCAGCAGAAGAAGCCGAACTATTTGAAACAGAGGGCTGCAATCCCCCAGAAAGTGCAGATTCGGATTCTGACGAACACTTAGCAGCTACTACGCGGCCAAGGAGAGACAGACAACCACCCCTGATCCTTACTTATAACCAGCTGGGAGTACCAGAGTATCAGCGACTGAATCCTGTAGTAGACGTGATCCAAGCCCCCCAGGTGATGTCCCCACCAGTCATGGCTGGCTGGCTACTGCCTAATTGCACCCAACACATCCCGTGGTACCCACTGTACCAACCACAGTTACCGATTCCATTTCCACAGCCCGTATGGATAGGCCAGTACTAGGCATGTCTTACTGATAACACATGATACTATGGGTTGACATTCTCTCCATACCAGTGGACGACGTCACCATGGTAGACCAGAAGGATTTAAATGCAGCCGGGAACTGAGGAACTGATAGTATTCGGAATTAATTACTGAAAGGACACACAGGATTGTCACAAACGAACAATGACCAAGTCAGTGCTGTCAATACGTTTACTTAGTTTAAAATAGGAAATGACACTCATTTCAGCAGCGGCCACTAGGGCCACCAGAATCAGTGTTTATTTGTCTTTCAGTTGCCTTTGTAATTGAAATTACGTATAGCTCATATGTGCTATGCAAATGTCGGGACGACATTTCAGCTGGTGGGGGAGTGTGTAGCAAGCAAGTCGCAAGAGACTGGGCCTAGTCCCGAGCTGATATTATGGGATGTAAAAGAATCCCATGTGCGAAGTTCGAGTTGTAAAAAGTCGGATCACTCGATGTTTTCTGTGTATGCGTTTGTTTTCGAAGAAAGATTAAAGAACATTTTGTCGGAGTGTAACAGCTACTTCTCTTCTTAGAAGAGAAATAGCTACTATGTCATCGAGTGTGTAAGTCCGTAAGTGGTCCAATCTTCGGATTGTGTTCAGAACATATATCGGTTTTATTTTGGATTATCGGTTTTATACGATTCAAAACTCGATGAAACTCGATCACGTCGACGATAGCCGAGACTAATCTCGATGTTACCCGATTCATTTTCGTCCGCTCTCGTCAACGATCGACTACTTATCGATTGAGACGTTCTAGCGACGTGCTTTCTTTCTATGTGGTCGATGTGCAACCCAACAGTTCACGATTTAATACAGGTAAGAGAATTTGTTTACAATGTTTTTCTATTTTGCACGTCCAGTAACCAGGCACAGCTTTCAAGCAATGTGCACGATATTTTCTAGAAAAGACTACTGTAGGTTGTTTGACGGTCTGCTTACAATTTCCACCAGAAAAACCAACGCTGAACCGAGATGTTTGACTTCGTTGGGCGGCCATGATGGAGCGATTTGTGCAGCGAAACGGGCGTCTGGAAAACACAGAATCCGGAATCGGAACCGGAACCGGAACCGGAATCCGGAAAATTGTTGTTAAGATAAATTATATCAATACGGAACATTTTCAGCCGAAGCAGACTAGGATGCGTTGAAATATGTAGTAAAATCACCGAGGAAACAAAACTTGGGAAGGAAACATTCGTAGGACTTGTGCACGTAGGTAACACGGGTTTTTCCTTGCCTTAAAATAGGATGAGGCTTTTTTGCTGCTATAAGAGAGCTTCTGCGCCATAATTTCCACATAATGATTATACGACCGACAGTGATTTGATCTCCAGAATTCAACCTATATTTTTTGGTAATCGAACTCCATGGTGCTGACAAAAAAAAAACAGGTGTTTCCTCAGACATCGTCCAAGCACTGATTCGTCCCCAGTCGTCTCTCAATTAACAAGAGGAGCGCGAGGTGTGATGGGAAGGAGGAAAGAGGGGAGACGACTGGCAGATCCTGTTTTCAAGATGGCGGACGAAATAATGGCGGACGGTGGTGAAATTCTAAATTTGGTAAATAGGTCGTTCCATCGGGGCCTTTTTGAGTCGGAAGTTACCTTGCCCTCATATTCTCTGTAGAGCCGAGCTCGGTTGAGCATTTTATGAGAAAACAGGGCTGGATCAAAATGATGAAAATTTCGAACAAGAAGCGTGGCGATCGGCGAGGAGACCAAAAATCACGTACAGTGGGTATCCACTCATCGCCTGACCGAGGTTTGTAGCTTCTATTGTTATCTTAATCCGCATTTCCACGCTACATATTGGACATTTTGAATAATTTATAAGCTTAAACTTTATGATTTGCATATATTGCAATCTGAACAAGTAGTGTTTTTTAATATCAGTTCGTTTCTTTAATATATACTCAGGGCTACGAATGTTTAACGGTTGCGGGATGTGCTGGCCTTGAAATGGTCGCTAAAGATACAATGGAGTGTGCATGCCTTCGCGTCCTTTCAGCTCACACCAGAACATACATACATATAGTATGGTTATGAAAGAAAGAAGACAACGCTACACAGTTGTACGGGATGTTGGGGGAGAGAAGTAAAGCACATGAAAATAACTGCCATCGAAGCCAAAAGGATGGACTTAATAATAAGGAACTCGAAGATAGTGAATGTAGTTATTTTTTTAGAGATTCATCTTTCTCAAAGAAAGCAAATCAACTGTACAGTATGTCATGTCATGTTATTTTATTTTTCATTAAATACAAGCTAATACAAGACTAATTTCTGTAAACTGTTTAGTATTTCATGTTGCCTTGTACACTGCTTTGATGGTCGTATGTCCCTCATCTGCCTGAAAAAAGCTTTTAAAATACAAAACCATGTCAACATTGCTATTTTGTCCTCCAGATGTTGAAATCTTTTTAAATATAAAGGCAAACCCTTTATATTTTTCTCACTGTCTCAAATATTTTGTTTTTGTTTTGATTCTCTTTACCCTATGTCTTTGCCCTCTTGTTTTGTGGTTTTGTGGCTTATTCATATACTGGTTAAACAAAATCACAGTTTTTCACTGCAGACAACCTCGATGCAACACTTAACTGTACTTCATATATTATCTTGTACACTGCTTTTCTGTACTGGGTTGTACATGTATGTCCCTCATCTGCCTGAAAAAGTTTTTTCTAGTCAACATTACTATTTTGCCTTCCAGATGTTATATACTGTAACTATTATAAGGACAAACCCTATATAATTTATTTTTTCACATATTTTGTTTTTGTTTTGTTTTCTTAACCTTATGCCCTTGCCCCTACCCTCTGATTTTGTGGTTACTCTCTTATACCATACTTACTGCAATAAGTGCCCTGGGCGCTTATTTCATTTTGGGACCTTGAGGTTGAGTCCTCACCATATTCAAGGTGGGTGGTTATTTGAGAGTTGGTGCTTATTATTTTTTCGATTTTTTCAGAAAATGAGGACATTTTTACAGAATAACAAAACAAAGGATAACAAGTATATTTCGCTTCAACCAAAATTATAAAACAATAAAACAAAACTCAGACTCAAACATGAATAAGGCATAAACAGTTCGTTAAAAATCTGAGCTTTGAACGGTCAGTCAAGGAATTAAATTAAAAGCCAATTTCGGGAACAGAATTGATGCCCCTCTTACTTCAAGATGGACTAGTACAACAATGTTTTTGAGGTGTGGGTGGGGAGGGTGGTAAGGGGTGGGCGCTTAATTTTTTTGGCTTTCAGAGTGGGCACTTATTTGGGGTGGGCGATTATTTGAAGGTAGGCACTTAAGCGAATAAGTATGGTATACAAATTCAACAAAAATATTAAAACAAAGTTTTGGTATCCTGACTGCAATACAAGCAACCTTGGTGCAGTACCCTATGCCCTTGTCCCCTACCCACTTGTTTTGTGGAGTAGTGGGGCGGGGATGGCTCAAATGCGGTTTTTTGAGCAGATTTCCAATTTGTTGCCCCGATAAGCAATTTTTCATCACTTCGCTCAGAAAAATTGCTTATCGGGGCAACAAATTGGAAATCTGCTCAAAAAACCGCATTTGAGACCCTCCCCGCCCCACTACTCTGGATAACCGTCCTCAAACACCCGTAAGAGGGAGTCAAAGGCGTTTTCCCCGAGCCCACCCGCAACGGCAAGCGATGCATCACCAATTGAAGAAATCCAAACCCTCCATATAAACGTGACAATGCCCCTCGTCAACGAACCAATGACTGCCGTTGCGTTTTTGAAAATGCGTGGGATTGAGTTGAAAGAAGGTGATGACTTATATGCAAAGAACAAAGGGACGTTCGAATACAATCCTTGCAGACATTGTGGTTTAAACTTCACCCAAGGCCATTCTCTTGTTGAGCATCAAAAATATGTTTGCAAGAATCTGCGAACAGAACCACGCCCGAAAGAGATTTGCCCCGGCTGCACTCGAAGATTTTGCCGACAAACGGTTTCCAGACACTTAAGATATGGTTGCCCTCCTGCGAAAAGAAACCCTCGAGTTTTTATACAGCGTGAGGTTGTTCGAGATGTTTTTGCCGAGTCATATGTCAGCCAGCATGAATTGAATGCCTGGCTTGACGAGCAAGCGCAACAATGTCTTGAAGAGATAAGCCTAGAGGCTCTCGATCCCTTACCCAGGATCCGAGATTTGAGCTTTGTTTCTGATTTCATCGAAGGCAAGACATCACTCGCAGCTTTTCAAACCGAGTTTAGCGGTTATCACCAATTGAAAAAACATTCACCCTTCGTATACCAATGATGGCGACAACACAAGAGTTCATGAACTTTCTCAAATCGAGACACACTGGTCTGAAACAAAAGAGCGCCGACTGGCTCTCAGCCAGACAAAAAACAATTGGTGCCTCTGAAGTTTCTGCCTTGACAGGATCGTCGCCGTTTGAATCACGGCACAGCTTGCTTATGAAGAAAATTCAACCCCCGGTTATGCATAACAATGCGGCTTGTACCTGGGGCAATCTGTTTGAGCCGATTATACGCAAGTATTTTGAACAAAAACATTCTGTTTCCGTTTTTGGTCACAGCATTTCTCTTAATCTGTCAAGCGAGCATCCGCTTTATCGAAAGGTCACTTGTAGTCCAGACGGATATTTTCTAGACAAAGATAACACATTAAATTTGTTAGAATTCAAGTGTCCGTTCAAGCGAAAAATAGCGATGAACAGAATTCCTAGCTATTATCGCGATCAGATACAAACAGGGCTTGCTTTGAGTGGTGACATGGTCTCCAAAGGCTTGTTTGTTGACGGCTATTTCAGAATGTGTTCTTTAAAACAGCTTGAACCAAGTTTAGCTCACAATTCTTTTCTCAACGCCGGGAGAACATACAAGACAAAAAATAAATCAACTCTTGCCTGGGGGGTCTGTTATCTATTCAGCAAACAAAACATCAAGAACAATCAAGCCGGACTTATTGATCTTGGTGCAACGCAAACAATTGCTTTGTTTGAACATGTCATGGGTTTAATTGCCACTAAAGAGATTTGGGTTTCATATGGTAAAATAAGAATGACGTTCACAGCCCGTGACGAAAATGCTGAATTTCTACGTTTAAACGCTATGAAAGAAGCGTTCTCTAACCCGCGTAGAGAAGGGCCAAAACCTGTTGCAATGTTCGCTTGGAAATTGCTCAATCTCACTGAAATTTGGGAGTTTAAAAAACCAGATTTCTTGAGGGAAATCCAAAGGTCTGTTGAATGTTTTCATCATAATCTATCAAAGCTAAAAGGAAGAATCAGAAATTATACTTACACCGATGACTCTGCCACAACTCCAAACACAGGCGATGACAAGGCCGTTTTGGAAGCCTTTTTAATGAAGCAAGCGGCAATGCTTACTCCAGAGTTCTGAATGCATTATTCCATAAATATTCGTTTTTGATTATCATCGCATCAGACATCTATTGTTGTCTAAGATAATTTATAATCACTCGTTGCGGGGCTTCAAGCGGTGTTATAATGTTCAGGATTTTGTAGATCACAAACGTATAAGATATTCTCGGAAGCTGAGCTTCTATTTGTTTGAAGATACGTTTCGTTTCATGGATTTGATCGAGAGTCAACTGTATAGGCAGACATTTGAGCTTTTTTAAAAGTCGGTTCAAGGCATAACCAAACACGTAACTTCGTCCCGACCGATGACTTGGTCTGTGGAAATTGTTTTGCTGTGTACATGCCAGAGCATCATCGTGCACTTCCACACGGCCGCATCTTTTACAATAAAGTTCACAAGAATTGATTGATTGAAAAAAGGAGCCACCACAGTCATAACAAGACAGGAGTCTTCGGCCCCAGCGTTCAATCTCCATGTCCTTGTAATGTTTTTGTAGATATTGCTGCCCAATCTCTGCCAACCCCACATCTTCGCATAACTGATAAAGTTTTTCCGGCAGGCACAAGCGGTGTATTTCTTTTGTGTAATCGCTGCCGTATAGCGAGCGAAGGATGGCAAATTTGTGTTCTTTGTCAAGTTCATTGAGCCGTGCGCCAAACTCAGTCATGTCTATATTTAGAGATTACAATTTTTCAATTGGGGGTTTCCCGTGACTTCCGGTATTGTTGTGTAAAGGCTGTATTTAGAAAATTACAACTTTTCGAAGCTTCTCGGACATACCGAAGCGCCCCACAAATACCGAAGCGTCCCAACTTTGTTGAAAAAAGTTTTTCTGGGGCGCTTCGGAATTTATTTTTTGAAAAAGTTTTTGTGGGGAGCTTCGGAATTTATTT
The DNA here is from genome assembly GCA_024195265.1 of Dendrophyllia cribrosa. NCBI lineage: Eukaryota > Metazoa > Cnidaria > Anthozoa > Scleractinia > Dendrophylliidae > Dendrophyllia > Dendrophyllia cribrosa. Next base: position 34,728,220 of record JAJLRJ010000003.1, on the reverse strand, counting down.
TTTGAAAAAGTTTTTTTGGGGCGCTTCGGCATTATTGGTCTATGTGTGGCGGGATTTTTCTTTCAAGATTTGTAGATTAAAACCTGTATTTAATCTCTCAAATCGGATTTGGAGGCTGTGGTGAGAAGACTTATCTTTTTTTGAAACTCGTGTTTGACTTCCTTGCGAAGTTCGTTTTTGAGTTTCTCGAGGTCTGGCGCTTGTGTTTGAGTGCCAACGTTTCTTTAGCCTTAACACCATCCCTGATTGCAGCTTTGAGTTCGTGATATTTTTCAACCTCACGAGTAATTATGGTGAATTCTGCATCACTGATTCTCTTGTCTTCCAGAGCCTTTGAGACTAGTTTATAGACAGAGTTGCGTTTAGCCAGGGCCAGTGTGTAGATATTCTCGTGTTTGGTCACTTTTCGCTCCAATCGCTTGTTAGCAGCTGTAAAGCCAACAGAGGACAGTCCACAGAGGGTCGCGACGCCGGCAAGTGCTGGACTTGCAATTATTCCGAACCCAGTCAATGCAGTTGCAAGGGCCCCTGATGACAGCCCGACAGAAAGTGACCCAAGGCCAACCGCCGAGTAATGAACTAAGGATTGGGTTCGTTTGTATTTCTTTGCGACCTGACGGTAATGCTCGGCTTCGTCAGACAACTCCTTAAGCAAGTCAGAGATCTTTTTGAGCCGGAAGTCTTCTGCATTAATTTGAGTGATCCCAAGGTCAGGGTATATCTTTTGTGTATGGCTGTATTCGGGGGCCGATGGAAGCACATTAGCAGAACTCATGGCATGGGGTTTATATATGATTTTTTAATTTAACTCAACTTCAAATTCCAAAGGCGCGCCATTGAAGTTGAAGAGGTTGTCATCTTTATCCCTCACTGACAGCGTGATAGAGTTAACATAATCACTAGACAAGACGTCACGCAAGACGTTCTGTTGTGTTGTCTCATAAAACACCTTCTCAAAAGCTTTTCCACGAATATCAAACTGAGCCAAAACCGTCGAAGGCTTACCATTGAGAAGGTTTTGTTCTTTATCAACCAGATCACAGTGGATAAAGTAAGTGCTTGGTGCCCTTAAACGCTTGACGAAGGTTATTAGCATCAATACAGGTCTTATGCCAAGCAATTCTGCCAGATTGTCACTAAGCGTCACACTGCTGCTGTTGTTCGTAATGACCATGACCCCGTATGGCCTGTTTGTTTCAATTGTTAGATTTAAACGGCTGTTATAGTCTTTTAGGCTTTCAAAGTCTTTCGCTAAACTCTCAATAGAGTGATGTCCTGGAAGTAAGGTTGCACCACGTGATGAACCATTAGGCGGAGGGGCTGTTGGTGAAATCTTTGCTTCTTCTTTCAAATTATGCCACGAGTTGAAAATTGAGCAAGAGACGAGATGGATGTATCTCGGCTTCGGCAGTGGGTGGTCGAAATAGATCGTGTGAGGGTTCGAAGCCGTGACAATTGTTAACACAACCATGATTGTATATAATTAACATTTAAAAATATAATATATACAATCATGTTTGGCAGACGGCCTGGTGGATTTAATCCTAATTCAAATCTTGGCATCTCCATCGGCGGCCACAATTACGGGCCCCCACCTCCTTTTAATTCAAACCTAAACGTCAATAGCCATCCTCCATATAAGCCACCACCCCCTGATCCTGAAATTGCTTGGTTGAATTCGCCGGAGGCTGCCAAGCTCTCTGCCGCGGCCAAGGCTAAGGCGCTCTCAGACTTCAAAAAGCGTTTCCCTCGCGCCGATATGTCACACTTTGAAGTGCAAGTAGAGTTTGGTGACGACCACAAAACAGCCACAGGGGAAGTGCTTTACAAAAAGGCCCCAGGCCCATGGGGGCTAATCACAGAAATGTCCCACAAAGATTGGACTGGCGTCGAAAGAGACGCTCTTGGCCTTGTCTATGATGGTGGTTTCCCTTATCAGTTATCGTTGGGGCAACCAGAAAAGTCAATCCCGGCTATTGCTTTCGACACAACAATAGACAAAGACATGATGATTGGCGCAATCTTGAATGACAAAGAGCAAAGGATCTATGTCACGCCAACTGAGTATTTCACAACGAAATACAGAAATATCTTCAGGGGCACACAGATATCCTTCACAACCGCCAAATATGGCCGAAAGTGGATGGGTGGCCCTCATATGAGTTTTTGGCCGCAACAACTCTCTTTCGCACTGTGGTGTGCAACAACCGGCTGTGGAATCTCGCGTGACATTCTCTTCGATAAGAACTCCAGTCTATCTCTAACCACACAGCTCCGGTCGTTTTACCGGTTTCACGTTTATTTCACAACAAGGCAAATACTCTACCAGATGGGTGGGGAACAAAGCGTGAGTGCTTTGCCAGACGACCCTCCATTTAACCAGAAAGACAACAAATACAACATCGACGCATACAAGAAGCTTTGCATCGAGTTCGGTATCAACCCCAGTTCTGACTTCCGGTTCACACATGGTAAGAACCACGGTCTTGGGAATGTCTACATTTGGGTTTATGGAGATGGCCCAACATCTACCGATTACACTTATCCAGACTCTGATCTAGCTCTGTTCGATGATGAGCGCGTCACTGACAGAAAAGACTCCAATTATAAAGCCAATGGAATAACTTTCGTTCGCAACGATCAAGGGGCTGACACCCAGTTCGAGCACTTTGTGCCAAATTACGCACAGGGGCTAACACAGCCAGGGCTCGCCCGTATGAACCAATCAATCGAGGCCTTCGTGTACTGCATTCTTGGTTCACAGGCCAAAACCCGCAGCAGCATCATTGGAAGAGGAGGCCGGGCTTTCGAAACGCAGAGAGTCTTCCTCACCCATCTAGAGGAGGCCATAATCCTGAACGACATCGCAACAAGCGTACAGCGTTACCAGCTTGCCATCCAAGCAACGAAAGTTCGCCTGGACTTTGCGACAGCACCCGGAAGCTGGCTCGTGCCCTCGCGCATGATTATCAACACAGAGAGTGTGATCAGGTATAACAATAATCTGCAGGAGGCAACGCAGGGGATGAAGCTGGGTGTGAACAGTGGTGTTAATCTGGGCACGAAAAAAGCCTCCCTTCGCCACATGGACGGTGGACCAACAAAGATTAATCCACCAAACAGTCACCCATCAAACCCGATACATCTCCAGGCCACACAGGCACAGGGCATCGCCCCCAAACCAAGGACCACAACCCACACACCCACACCACAACCCACACCACAACCCGCACCAACCCCCGCACCCGCACCACAGCCCGACCCGCATCACGTCTCCAAGGCAGTCGTTGGTGTGGGTGCGGTTGCTTTGGCAGGGCTTTTCATTTGGTTAAGATAAGTGTGTTCAAGACTTCGCACGCTTGGTGATCCTTTCAACAAGGAAGGCCACCACGGCAAGGATGAGCAGCCAGGCGTGTTCACCCAGAAAGGAGATGACCGACCCGGCCGTTTTGAAGATGAAGCTAACAATTGAGCCAATGAGGCCAGGCAAGGCGCTGGCTGCTTTTTTGGCAAGCTCTTTAAGCCCATTGCCAATAGCCTTGGTGGCCTTTGCCAGGCCGTTCAAGGTGGCGAGTACAACAGCGCTGATGGTGATGCCAGCTGCCAGAACAATCGCTTGCAGGGTCCATCCGTATTTCTTGAAGATTTCTCTGACCCTCTCTCTCAAAGACATGCTCCTTTCCCGCAACTCAATTTCTGTATTGAGCCTTGCCAGCTCTTCTTCACGTTCAGCAACCCGGTCTTCAGCAGCTGCTCTGTCAGAGGGGGAAGTGTCCTCAGCCTCTATCACGCGCTTGTCCTCCTCGTTCTGCCGTTCAAGATCTTCTTTGTTCTGTTTCAGTTCGTCCAGTGGTTTTATGGCGTCCTTTTTTGCTCTAAGTTCCTCTAAGCGTCCTTCTAAGGCCCTTTCGTCAAGCATGAGTTTGTCTCTTTCTTCTCGTAGTTTGTCTGCTTGTTTGGCAGCTTTTTGTGCCTTTTCCAGTTTTTTTCGTTTGGCTTGATGTTCAGCTTCACTAGCTCTCTTTTCATCTTTCAGTCTTTGTATTGCCTCCTTATCCAGTGACCCATGTGCATCTTCCAGTTCCTGAATCTGGTCCTCATACTCTTTGGTTCTATTTCTGAGGGCATCCATCTCGTTGCGAATTTTTTGTGCATTAGCAGCAGCTATTTGTGCTTCTTGTTGTTGTTTTTGTTTTGCTTCCAGTTCTTTTTGATTTGCTTCAAATGCAGCATTTGTCTCATTGAACTCTTCATCCACAGACTTTCCGAGAGCAGTTTTGATCTCTTTGGGAAGAGAAGCGTTGAGAGTTTTTTCGAAAGCCCCCCGGCTTTTTGTGTAAAGAGGATACCATTTGTCTCTTGTATGATATTTTACCTCGATGATGGCCCCACCTGATTTTGGTTTCGCCTCATACCGAAAATCAAGTTGATTTCTGTCTGCGTGAGTAAACTCTTCCTTAACCTCGGAATAGGCCATGTCATCAGCTGTTATCATTCGCCGGCCTTGAGTAGCCCCTGTCATGAAAGAGGTTTCTTCAGTGCGGGAGCCTTGTTGCTCTGGGGGGAGTCTTGTTCTTGTGATAAAAGGCACTTGTTCACCAGCCGGGGTGGAAGCAGCGCCTGGTTCAAAGGGTTGAGTGGTGTCGGGGTTGGGTTGGGTCCATCGTCTGGCTTCTTCCTGTTCTTCTGGGGACATTTGATCCCACATGGTATCGACATCGACATCGTCATTCCCTGTGCCTTTTGGGAAGAGAGGGGTTTTCTCAGTTGCATCAGTTGGATCGACTTCCATGATATATAAATATAAATTTTAAAAACACAAATATATACCATGGCTGTGCAACCGAATCTACTTCCATCTCACAGGGAAAAGACACTGGGTGCCATGAAAGCAGAGCGAACCGTCAAGTTCATCACATTCAACCCCTCTGAGGCCAACCCCGGCGAGACACTGTACGTCTCTGTGCCCAAGCTAGGTACTGACGATGTTATTGTGTCCGGCTCGCTGGCCCTGGTATTCAACATCAGCCTAGCCGGCGGTCATGCAAACAACTATCTCGTGCAAAATGTTTCTCGGGCCCTGGTGGACAGGCTCGTTGTGAAGTTTGCAGCCACCACTGTCCAGGACACGGTTGGGTACGACATCTACAAGATCTTCGAAGATCTCTTCAGATCAACCGATGAGCGGGACAACATGCTTATGGATGGCATCCAGAGTGTGGATTTGTGCAAGATCCGCTCTGGTGCTGGCGATAAGAAGTCCTCCGGTGTGGATGCAGAGAACAAGCTTGAGACAATATACAAGAATAAGTATCACATCAAGCTGGATCACCAAATCTTAACTGACCACGGTGTTATATATCCTCAAGCACTGTATAACGATCTGGTCTTCGAACTAACCCTCGCCCCCGCAAACCAAGTTGTCCGAGGCTCAGACACAAGCAAGCTCGTGTACAAGTTGGAAAACATCCAGCTTGAGTATGAGACGATCAGAAGTAAGGAGCTGGCCGACGAAGCAACAAGCACTTACACTAGTGGCAAGGGGTTCGCCTATGATCTGGTAATGCGAGATCGGGTGCATCCATTCTCAAAAAGTGGTGACACTCGGTTGAATCTTCGGGTTAACCCACAGCGCCGGTCTCTCAAGGGAATCCTCTTGCTGTTCATCAACCCCTACACAGCTGGTGCCCGGGACTCTGAGAACTATTTCAATCCCGACATCACCAAAGTGAAGGTCACAGTCAACGGTGCTCCAAACAGGCTTTACAACGAGGGCATCAGTGGTACATACATGTGGAGAGAGATAACCCGGCATTTTTCCCAACACACGTACGGCAGGCCTAACATGAACTTGACAAAATATCTCACAGGCAACAAGTTTGGCCTCTGGATTGACCTGCGGTCCATGGGTGACACAGCCCTGCACGGCAGCGGCCAACGACTCGTCAACACACAGGATGGCGTGCAACTCGAGATCGAACAAAACGGCACAGGGTCGGGGAACGCACTCTGCCACATCTTCACCCTCTCAGACGCACAGATGAGCATCATGGGCAGGCAGCTGGAATCTGTACAGTACTAAGTAAACGCAACACGCATATATATACCATGACCACAAAACAACAAACCACAAACAAGATCAACTTCTATGCTAAGCCGGCTCCCCTACCATCCACCGGATATCTATCACACAATGAAATACAAAGACTTCTGGCAAAGGCCCCCTCCCCGCCAGTTTGCAAACCAACTAATATAGGTGTTGGTTATGGACCCAAGAAAGCTGCCATTCAATGCACTAATCGTGGGCCCCACTAACTCTGGCAAGACACAGTATCTTCTCTCCCAACTGCGAGGCCCCTTTAGGTGTTGTTTTGATTACATCGTTTTATTCTGCCCCACATTTGTTAAGAACAAGACATACGATGGCTTCGTGGACCGCGATCCGCACATCTTCGTGATTGTCTGCCAACAGCATGAAATCGAAGACTGGTTGAGGCTGGCGAGCTTCTTTTTCACATGCACCAACACTTTATTCATTCTCGATGACTGCGCCGCCTCCAAAGATGTCAAAGGCCGCACGGGCCAGCTGGTTAATCTGGGGTTCAGCGCAAGGCATGACGGCATATCCGTGTGGGTCTTGACCCAGCAGATCACCAGCATTGCCAAGCCATATCGTGACAACATTGCAGCGATTGTGCTCTTTTACACGCCCTCCAGCAAGACAACCAAAGCCATATTCGAAGATTATGCCGGCGAGCTCTCCCACGAGGAGTACAAAGAGTTTATCACAAGGCTCAAATCCCGCAAGTTCTCCCACCTGGTTTTCTCTTTGAGACACCCGTATGGAATTGAGTACAAGATTTAAACACACATATATACCATGAATGCGCCAACCAGTCTACACAAGCTCACTGTGCTTTCACAGCTTTTGGATGAATTGCACAACCAAACACGTAATGCGCAAAACAAAATTATCAAAGCCGCTGGTGAGGAAGATCTGCGCCTCATGCTTCTCAACAGATATCCATTGCGGTTGACTTCTATGCCAGACACCATGGCGGGGCTTATACGAGAGCTTGAAGCCCTTTTGCCAGACATCAAGAGAATTATTGAAAAATAAAAAAACACATATGTATACCCTGATGGCAGAAGCAGCTGAAGACCAGGTCATCTTGAACGAAGTAATGCAGATGCTGGAGGCCACCCCTGGTGCCGCACCTCCCACAGGGTTAGTTGGTGACAATGACATTACTGCCAAACGGGAGAAGCTGGCAATCCTTGTTTCAACTGGCAAGGCCAAAGTAGCTATCGGCGTGCAGCTCACACACGATCATGTCAAGCGGTTGTCAGACAAGGACGTTGACAAGTACTGCAAAAGGTACGAGGCATACATCGGCAACAAGACAACTGAATCCCTAGTTGATTCAGCCATCATGCTCATATCCAAAGGCGTTGGCATGGTGGCTCCGGTTGAGGATGTCAAGGAATTGCAGAAAGAACTCAAGAACGACTACATCATCAACCAGGAGCTGTCAAATCTTGCTGGGGCTATTGCCGTGCGATGCGGACGATGGCTGGCGCTTGCCAATGCTGCTCTCATCACAACAAAACACATCAAGTTTGAACGAGAGCCTGATCACAAGCCTGACTTGATAGAATTAGAACCACCAGCCACACATCCAACCAGAGACAGTGAAGGCTATCCACTCCAGGGTCTTGATGAAGTTGGGCTGGGACCTGTGGCGACCTCGCAGCAACCTTGAAGAAACCTTACAGCAACCTGACACATCTAAAAATAAAATTCACATATATACAGGATGGCCACACCACTCGAGACGATCCCTGAAGAAACTCCAACTCCAACTCCAACACCTGACCGTGTTACCTCTGAGGCTCCAAAAACAAAGCCTTCAACAGAAAAGAACCCCGGCCGTGTTGCTTCTGGCAAAAGGCTTGCAGAACGCAACCGCATGGCCCGGGAAGCAAAGAAAAAGGCCGAAGCACAAAAGCCTGCACCCTCAACAAGTGAAAACAATCCTCCAACAAGTGGCACAACAAGTGACAGCAACAGCAACTCAATCGTTTATATTCTTGGGCTTGGTGGGTTGATTGTCTCTGCTGCGGGTGTTTATTACCAGCGCGAAGCCATAATGCAAAGGCTTGGGAGAAAATCAAACACACTAGCAAACACCCCCACGCCAACACCACCAGTAACACCCCCATCTCGAATTCCGGTAAGACAAGGAATAAAAAATATGGAATAAAAAAACATATATATACTGCGCCATGAATCCTTTCCAAGCTTTGATGAATTCTGCTGCAATCGGAGGTGTGGTTCTTCTTTGGGTTGGACTTAATTTTGCCGCCTTTGATACAGTTTGTGGTATAGCCTTGAATAAGCACAACAGACCAGAGCCCGAGTCTGAGTCTGAGTCTGAGTTTGAGTTCGAGGAACCCCGATTCATTCTAGTCAAGGTGCCACAAGCCCGAATCGATGTGCCCCGAGACCAAGCCGAGGTCCGAGACATTCTAGTCGAGGAGCCACAAGCCCAAGACTAGGAGCCCCGAGCCCAAGACGAGGAGCCCCGAGCCCGAACCCGAGGTCGAGGTCGAGGTCGAGGCAGAGGTCGAGTCTGAGTCAGAAAAATAAAAAAACATATGTATACCGGACACAAACCATGTCTGACAACAAGCTTGTGAAGTCTATCCTCGACGCCGCAACAATCACTGGCCTTGTCGCTGGTATTGGTTGGATTGGTAAAAAGACCGTCAAAGAGAACTTAACTGCCGACCCCAGTGCAAGCTTAATGAATTATGTCAAGTTCACAGCGGTCATGGCTGGCACCATCGCACTGAAGAAATATCTCGAGGACCAGAAAATTCTCCCAGACAACTTGTAAAACCATATGTATACACAATGGCTTCGATCGCAATAATGGCTCTTGGCGCTGTTCTCAATGCGGCCGCTTTCACGGGCGGCAATTATCTCGCAAAATATCTGTCTGGTGATAACGGCAAGGCAGCAATGGATGAGAAAATCCGACATGACCACGCCCTTGAACAATACCAAGCGGCTTACGCCAAATACCAGAAGGACCGCACCAAACTCCTCGACTGGATTGCAGCCAACGATCGGAAGGAACACCAAGCTAGCAAAAACTTCCAAACCACTGACCAAGCCCTAGTCTTGTATAACCAGATGCACCATACACAACCAGATAAACAAATCAAAGACAACAAAGAGCCTGTCTTCTCGGACTTCTACAAGCCCAGTACACAACAGAAGAATGGCGAACTTGCGTTCATTGGAGGCACCCTGCTTGCGGGTGGGTATGCGGCTTATCGCTTTCTTTAATTTTTAAAAAAATTTAAAACCCATATATATACCATGGCTGCACCCTTTTCTAAAGAACGATGTGACGCATTTGTGGAACAGGTGTGCCTTTTACCAGCATGCCCCTTGGATAAACAAACTGAGGAACTAGCGCAAATATTTCAGAAACTTGCTGAAGAACTGCCCGCATGCGCGCCGGAAATTCATCATGAAGTGCTTCGCACACTCATAACATTCCTCACGGCTCAAGAAACTGAGGAAATAAAACGAGCATGTCAGAAAATGGAGGAACTATATAGAAACATTAATCCCGACGTTGTAAAACACAGAACTATTGAAGAGTTGCGCATTTTACATGCACAGTATGGCCGTGGGTCGATCACATCTCCGCCCGCATAAGGCATGGGCATATTTCACCGATTCATAAACTCTATATATACGCATAATGGAGGCCAAACTCTCAAAGATCTATTACAGTCCGAAAGGGTATTGGAAAGGGCTTGCCGCTGTGAAAAAGCTAGCTGCAGCGGCCAAGGTCTCTGATGATGTCGCAAAGAAATGGCTGGTCAAACAAGCCCTTTGGCAAGTTTACCTCCCAGCGCCGCGCCATATCCCTAGACCCAAGTTTGATGTCTCATTACCCAATTCAGTGCATCAAGCAGATCTTCTCTTCCTGCCCCACGACAAACTTCCACACGGGAGAAAGGTTTACAAATACGCATTAACCCTTGTGGATGTGGCTAGCCGTTACAAAGCAGCAGAACCATTGACTTCGAAAGAGTCTGAAGAAGTCTCAAGGGCATTTCAGAAGATTTACAGGCGTGGGCCTTTGAAATGGCCTCAACTCTTGCAAGTTGACCCTGGGAAAGAGTTTATGGGGGCTGTGACTAAGACAATGGAAAACAACAAAACAGCCATTCGTCGCGGGCGGGTTGATATCCACAGAGACCAAGCAATTGTGGAGAGATTCAACCGAACCCTGGCTGAAAGGCTGTTTGGTTATCAGTATGCCGTTGAGATGAATATGCCCTCTGGCCGGTCGACTGCTTGGGTCAAAAGACTGCCAGATGTTGTCTCGGCCTTGAACAATGAAGTAACAAGACTCACTGGCAAGAAGCCCAAGGATGCAATCAAAGAGAAAGCAATATCCTCCAAGCCTGCGACTCCATATGCTAGGCCTGTTGGGGTGAATGAGAAGAAGCTCCCACCCCGGGTGAGTGTGAGATATTTGTATCAGCCTGGCGAGCTGGAAGGGGGCGGAAGGCGTGTGACTGATCCCATCTGGTCTTTGAAGGTCCACAACATTGAGAAGGTTGTCACCAAGCCAGATGCACCTGTCGTTTATTATCTCTACGACGGCCCCAAGAGAGGGTTTGTTCGTGAGGAGCTGATGATTGTGCCCCCGGGCACTCAGTTGCCCCCAGCTGGGTTGTGAAACTCGATTGGTTCTGTGTGGATGCCGTCTGGCAGAACCCAACGCTTGTCGTAATAAGCAGAGAGACCCAGCTTGTGCTGCTCATAAGTGAACATGGCACCGTTGTGCATTCGGAAGCCCCTGTTGGTGGCCATGTCCCTGCCCCCTTGCAGAGCTCTTTCGTACCTTTCCCAGCGAAGCTCGTTCTGCTTCTTGTTGACGCCCTTGGAGGACATCTTGGCCTCCCCGCTAGGTTCATTTTCGACATAATAACACTTGCTGCACAGGGCGATGGCCCGTGTGCCTTCCTTCTCAAGCTTGAACAAGCCAGGCTCTCTGCCGCTCCACTTGTCCCAAGCCAACCAATTCTTCTTCTCCGCCTCGAACTGGGCGAGAAGTTCCGGGCGAATGGTCTCTTCCAGAGTGTCGTGCGCAAGAGCGAAGTACATGCTGTCCGTGTCCATCTGGATGAGCTCGAAGTCGCGCCTGTCGATGAAGTAATCTAGGAAGTCGTAATAGAACTCCAGCATGCATAGCTTGGCAAGTTGGTACACAACAATGCCCACTTGAAAGGGACGGTCGATTGTGACCTTTTGCTTTCGCAGCTCGATCTTGTAAGCAGCTCCAATCCCTTCGAGGCCATCGAACAAGGGTGAGCGGAGATGCTTGTCGGCCTCGTCCTCGTCAATTGTATACAACGTTCTTGTCTGGCGCTCCACGGCTTCGATGAACTTGCCATAAGCACTGTTGCCAAGGAGTTTGAACACTTCAGCAAGCAGTGCCTTCTCCCTGTCAGCGTCGCCTTTCCTTCGATTGTCGGCGACCTCGCGAACGAACCAGTCGAAGAGCTTTTGGGGTATGTAATCGATCGTGCGGTAGACTGCCGTGATCTTAAGCCCGATGTTGAGATACCACTTCAAGAGGGGGGCGTAGATCAGCATCTTTTTCGCTGTCAACACACCCAGAAGCTTTTTCTGGTCGGGAAAGCGGGTTCGGCCACTTTCTTGGAGGTAATCGTGCATATGCTGTGGAACAAATTCGTCAGGCACTGCTTGGTTGATGAAGAGCGGGGGAAACTCTTCGAACTGCTCCCACAACTCTTGGGGGACTTCGATGTCCACTTCAGCAAACCCGAACCATCTGCCTGTATGCAGCTTCATTTCAAGAACTCTCGCCGCCTGCTCCGGGGCGTTGTAATGCACAACCTTCTCTTTACCACAGGGCATCCCCTGCAGCATCGTGCTTGGGTAAAGAGAGTTAGCATCGAACCCCACAATCCGTTTCGTGATGCGGGCTAAGTCATATTTGTGAGAACGTATGCGGGTTTCGCCGCGCACGTGTTTGCGGGTGAAGACTAGGCTTGGCCCGCCAACCACAGCCCCCTTCAGCATGGCGTAAGCTTCTGGGCCTGGGGCGTATAGGGCTGGAGCATTGCGTCCTCTCAATGAACCTCGCAAGACGTATTGCATTGATACTCCTGGCAAGGAGACCGCGTCTTTGAAGATGTCCACTCCGAGGCCCGTGTAAAAGCCCTTCATCGTTTGGAGAGCTTCGAGGAATGGAGCCACGTCGAGATTGTTATAATGCTCAAGCCAGTCTCCGAATGTCTTCATACCTTTCTCGTGGAAGATGCGATTGCATTCTTCATCCTCCTTGGGAGAAAGAACGAAGGCCTTTTTGAGTTGTAAGTACCAGCACTCGTATGGAGGAAGCCCAGGGAAATCCAACTTGTCAGCGCTGTCAAACCACTCGTATGGAAGCCAGGACTTGGTCTGTGTCGCTCCATACGTCTTGACCCACTTGTCATACGTGATGCCTGGGGCCAAATAATTCATGATGTCCAAGAACTTGTAGCTGGGAGTGTTGATGAACATGATGTGCCCCTCTTTCTCCGCGGCGAAGACCTCGTTCTCGCCAGCGAGATGAGTGACAAAGTACTTGCGGATAAGTTTGAGATCGTAATGGCCTGAATTGAAGCCGACCACAGGCACTTGGTTGCACCATTTGTCGATGAGCGCCAGTTGCTTCTCAGGAAGATTCTCAAGGTCTGGGGGCATGTATTTTACAGCCACGTCCTCTCGGATGGCTGCGCTTCGCCGCTCCAGGGAGGCATAAAACAGCCTGATAAGCTCGTCAGGATCTTTGGAGCAAATGTACTCAGGCTCAGGGTTCAACGTGTCGGCAATGGAGACTGAGATGGGCACATGCTCGCTTTCATAAGTGAGATCGTGTGTCGGACGCGCTGCCTTGGTCTTGTCCTGGTATGCTTCGAAGTCATAGACGATCGCGTGGGGATATGTTTTGTTTCTTTTCTGTGGGCAACGATCATTCCACCAGGGGGCAGGCCGTTCATGCTCCCACCTTTCCACCACTGTGTACCCGGCGTCTCGAAGAAACTGAGTTCATTGCAGAGTCTTTTGGAAAGCAATCGTCCTTGTGATTGTGTTGCCCCTTCGGCCAACATGAACAGCTTCGTCCCTCGTTCCCTCGGGGTAACATTCCTCGCAACCGTGCCAGTGACAACCGTGGAACTGAAAAACTGTCTTGCTTTCTGGGTGATAGCCGTCGACTGGAGCCCCACAAATATAGCTCTCACCACCATGACCGCATCTGTGATGGTGGATGTGAATGCCGGCCTGTTTCGCCTCCCACTCCAGCCAGCACACGCCCTTGACACCAAAACCTCCTTCTGGGTAAAAGGCTTTCTCAAAAGCTGACTCAGGAGGGCGGATACGTTTCCCGGGGCAGTCGATTTTGGTTTGGCCTCGATTACACGTCTTGGAGTGGCGAGTTAAATGACAAGCTTGTGTGAACCTCCCACCGCACTAGCCACAAGTGTAATTGTTTGTGACTTTATTGATGTTGGTGATCAAGAAGGAGTGGTCCTCATAAATACCAACAGTCATGGTTGGAGCGCCCACCTTGTTGTAATTCGCAGGGCTGTGAGATAAAGTGAAGTCACCATTGGGGTGAACAAGATATGCGGCAATTCCTTGCTTGAAATGCTTTTCGATTTTAGAGAAGTGTCGCAAATTTAGCTGGTCTCGGAGCCCCGGATAAAAGGCGAAGAAGCTTTCCGCGGGTTCCCTGGATCTGCGAGTGTTGTCCCTTTTATGAGCACCTCGATGGACAGCCAAACAACGAAAGAGACAAAGATTGTCGTTGAAAGTGTCCAGAGAAATGACTTCTCTTTTGTTGCGAATCCAATCAGGAAGACGGCCGAGGCCTATTTGCAAGGGTTGTCGGTCAAGAATGACTTTGACCTCAACCAGGACGGTGCGTTCATAAACCCATTTGGTGTCAGGCCTTTTGAGTCTTGCGTTTTGAAGACGAAGCTCTTCCTGAGAGTGCAACCACTGTCGTGTCTCGGAGAGAGTGGCTAGCCAAGGCCCGGTTTGATTGTTTTGATAAAAACTTCTCAACTCCTCGTTTTCAGTGTTTCGCAGCTTGACTGTGGAGATTAACTTGATTGCGTGCCGTGTGTGAACATTTTGCTTGATTTTGTTCAAAATTCTGGCGACAAGAGAGTTTTCAAGCCCAGTTACAAACTGAAACGTGATTGTTCGTCTGCCATGTTCAATCTGTCGGTCAACCCGATCATAGATTTGAACAAATTGTTCAAAATCTAGCTCTGGCGGGTTATTTTGAGGCTCGACCTCATCGGCAGGCTCGAGCCGCTCGATATTTCCTGCCTGTTCGTCCAGCCAGGCAATCAACTCACGTTGATCGTCATCACGCCGTCTTCGCCGTTGTGGCATTGCGTATATATAAGGGTTTTTAATTTCTTCAATTGGTGATGCATCGCTTGCCGTTGCGGGTGGGCTCGGGGAAAACGCCTTTGACTCCCTCTTACGGGTGTTTGAGGACGGTTATCCAGAGTAGTGGGGCGGGGAGGGTCTCAAATGCGGTTTTTTGAGCAGATTTCCAATTTGTTGCCCCGATAAGCAATTTTTCTGAGCAAAGTGATGAAAAATTGCTTATCGGGGCAACAAATTGGAAATCTGCTCAAAAAACCGCATTTGAGCCATCCCCGCCCCACTACTTGTGGTTTTTAAATCTGCCTGGCTCTCTGATATACAGATCAAACAAATTAAATGTAATAAAAAGTTTTGATGTCCAGACGGCATTACAGACACCCTCAATCAATGCAACATAAAACATGTCCACATTGCTAATCCACATAACTATTTTGCCCTCCAGTTGTTATAAAATTTCATATACAAGAACAAACCCTTGCATATATTTTTTTCTCTCTGCCTTCATGTTTTTGTTTTTGTCACCTTATGCCCTTGCCCACTACCCTCTCATTTTGTGGTTTTCAAATCTACCCGACTCTCTTATATAGAAATTAAACAAAATGATATTAAGACACAGTTTCAATATCCTGACAGCAATACAGACACCTTCAATTTTCAAGGCAAACCCTGTACATGTATAGCTTTCCTCTGCCTTCACATATTTTGTTTTCTTCACATTATGCCCTTGTCCCTGCCCTCCTGTTTTGTGGTTTTTAAATCTACCAGTGACTCTCTAATATACAAAATAAACAAATTATATTTGAACACAGTTTTGGTATCCCCCTATGCCTTGCCCCTGCCCTCTTGTTTTGTGGTTTTGAAATCTACCTGGATCTTTTATATACAGGTTAAACAAAATGATATTAAAACATAGTTTTGGTATATCCTGACAACAATACAGACACCCTTATTGCAACACCCTATGCCCTTGCCCCCCTACCCTCTTGTTTTGCAATTTTTAAATCATCCTGACTCTCTTATTTATATACAGGTTAAAAAATATGTTATTAAAACACCCGGACAGCAATATAGACTAATACAGACATGCACAACGCAGCACTCATCTACAGAAAATACATGGCATGTACGCCTTAAACTCGAGGCTATTCAATCGTGAAAATATATATTGTGTTAAAGTCTTACTAAAGAAGAAAGATGAGGATTTTTGTCATTTCCACCGGCTCCGCCGGACGCCATTTTGGAAATCCAAAAGGCTACTCGAAGAAAAAGCTTCTCTTAACTTCCAACACCGCAGAAATTACACTGATCTACTCGTATTACAATTCTTCACATGTACAAGTACGAAAAACGCCAGAAAAAGCCAATGCCAACTTTTCGACTGGTTTGCCAACTTTTCGACACACGATTTGCCAGTCGTTTCTCCCTTCTTCCTTCCCGTCATCCCCTTCATTAAAGAGCCCGTTCTAGTCTTCCACGCCAAATACTAATAATGAGAGACGACTGGGGACGAGTCAGGTCCAAGCAAAAAATAGGAGCGATTACCTGCCTCTCGATGCAAATATGGCGCGAATTTATGAGGTGATGTGCTGGATCAAGTTGCCTATGATTGACATCTGTACTCCGCCTTCGTTCTCCGGCGTAATTACAACTGAGTATAATGTTAAACCAATCATTTCAATCGATTATTTCCTACTTTCTTTAGTTTTGCACTTCTGGGCCAAGTTGTTCAAAGCCTGATTAGCACTAATCCTGGATTAACTGTCAACAGAACATATGAGTTGTCATGGTAATTAACCCTGGATTAGCGCTAATCGTCCTTCGAACAACTCGGTCCTGTATTTCCCACCGGTAAGCTCATGTCCTCTCAGAGGCCTATTTTTAATTGGTCAAGAGACCAAAATAAGTTGCTTTCCATTTAATTACCACATGCATTCCTCAACTCTCTATTTCTCTTTTTTCATTTCCTTCCTACAGAAGTAGCTACATGTAGTCCTCGACTACCTATTTTTCTGTAAATGTTATTAACCCTTGGATTAATTCTAATTAATTCCAGTTAGCTCCCTCCTACTCAAAATTTCTAAGGACCTTCTGTGAGGGGAGCAGGGGATTGATACTTTCTAGAAAGTATCAGTGCCTACAAAATGATGTAACTTGTGATCAATTATTTTGAGCAATCAGTGAGAGTTACTCATATAGTGTAACAATGATTTACAAGAATGACTGTTCACGACTGTTAGCCTTACAAGGGCATTAGGAACAGCCCTTCTGAAATCCCAGCTACATGCTGGAGAATGGCGAAGATACAGAATCATCTCTATACCTGTCAACTGTTTCCCAGTCAAATTTGTGACATTTTTATCTTGGGGGTTTTTAATACTGGGAGTTTTTTTTTATGAAAATGATCAAATGGTTTCCAAAGACATCCAAACGTGTGTTGAAGCTTCCGAAAGCATCCTAGTTAGTAAGTTATCATTAAGAATTTTTCTCATGCCTGATGATTGCTTTTTACCATGGATAAAATAATAACTATTTGTATTGTATTGTATTGTATTGTATTGTATTGTATTGTATTGTATTGTATTGTATTGTATTGTATTGTATTGTATTGTATTGTATTGTATTGTATATGCCTTTTTGACAATGTTTATAACAAACAACTTTTAAATATAATTAGGGTAGGCCAGATTAATTGGTTTAGACCTCGGATTTGTTAAACGGTGTCTAAACTTTGTTTAAATAATTGGCCCAAACAGTTCTGCTTATCTGGTTTATGACATCAGTATCTGTCTAGTCCTACCCTGTGAGCAGTGGATTCTCCTACACCGAACTACGCTGAATGAGAGAGAAACCACTGCGAGCAACCGTTAGTTCCTTTGATCGAGCCGCCGTCCAACCCCAATTTATGAATAAATTAACTTTGAACCATTAAAACAAGTTTGCAAACTTGTTTAGCCTCTCGCACATGCATTCATCCATGTAACTGCTGTGTTTAAGCGAGCCCGCTATGCAACAATCAAAACGGTGTCCAAGATGACGAAGACTTCTTTGTTATGCTTAGTAATGATTTCTAATCAATGCACACTACATTCCTCCATGATTAATACATTTCGTTGTAATCTGCTGTGCATCTATTATTATCTGTTTTGAAAATGCCGACTTTACACGCCATAAATTGCTCGTTGAAACATAACAAATTGGATAGAACATCTTTTTAAAGTTTATCAAAGTTACAAACATCGAAAAAAGGAGTAAATAACACAGACTTGCTGAGTTTTTAGCCCAAAAGTTTTTTCAAATTATGATGGCATGAGTAGCACGTGCATAGCACAGCTCAATGCCGAACAAACCGTTCAAACAAACAAAAACAGTGTTCTTTAATCTTCTGCCAAACTCGATAAAGTAATCAAAATTTTCACCCTTCCCTTAAAGATAATTTTAAGTTTTTGTTTTCTAGGCAAGGTACCCATTAAATCGCCACGGGAAACAAGAGGAATTGATGTCAAATGCATCATGTGGGGCGTGACATAGTAGCGCATACTCGATGAAAAAGCAAACGGTTGCTAGCAATGGTTTCTCTCTCGTTCAGCGTAGCTCGGCATACGAGAATCCACTGCTCGCAGGGTAGTCTAGTCCCAGTCTTGCTTCAAGTCGGACAAGGCTGGACAAAAACAACCTTTGATAGCTTGTCCCTTCCAATTTTTACCTATTCTTTCATTTGTTTGCATTACCATTAAATGTGTGCAAATTTCCAAAGTGCTCATGCGTGAGAAATCGGATTATGCGTGAGATCGAAGTTTTACGAATGAGACTCGGGCATTTATACGCGTGAAAGTACGTTGGATCGAAAGGTATACCCCGCAAATTAAATTCATGTTATGTACATCATTGTTTCGGAACTCTTTGAAGAACGAGGCATGAAACAACAGGTACTATTAATGTTATTTAACATAAGTTGCGGGGTATTCTGCAATTTAGCCTATATAGAGCATTTTGAAATGGAAGTCTTACCTTTAGATGCACGAAATCCTCAAAATCAAGTTGCAACAACAACGACCTCTAGCACAAAGATAAAGCACAATTCACGCCGAAAGAAAATGGATTTATCACCACGCCGCCATAATCTAGAAATACTGGTGCCCAGTCTTTCCATCGGAATCGCAAAGCCAAAATGAATTGTGGGACACCCACATGGAGTGTTGTTAGCTTGAAACACGTCCCAGGGCGGATTACGTATTATTTTGATTACTGTATGGCTTATCGACGCGAGTGAATCTCATCAGAATTTTGTAGTCTTCGATGCACATTCGTGGTTGTGTTAAAATCACCTCCCGAGTAAATAAGAAGCAAAGGACCACAGGTAGCCCAAGCTATATGTGTCACAGTAACCGTTACGAGCGAAATTATAAGGATATATAGAGAGAAAGCGATGGAACTAAAACTCACTGGAAACGCTCTAAATCGCTCCAAAAACCACACAGGAGACAAGGAAACACACAAGCGAAGTAAGGTAGGCAATTTTTATTGAAATCTTGTTCGTATTTTTTAGCTCCTAGAATGGACCGCTTTTTCTCATACAAATCTTTATAAGAAATAGAACACAAACCGCGGTGATAAACATATTGAACTTATTCATTTTTTATAAAACTTGACGTTTCGTATGCTACTACATACATTTTCAAAAGTGACCGTTACAATGTTGAAAACTATACTTATATAGTATTGAAAAGGGACTGGGACCGAGATTAAGTACAAAACTTAACAGTTGATCTATAAAAAGAAACAGCTAATTAATAAAGCATCAGCTTCTCGCTACTGACGTTTGCATTAAAAGCTGGCTTCAGTTCTTGTATAAACAATGTTTCTTTGATTTTACAGTGGAAATCAGTTTTGCCCGACGCTAAGATATCAAAATGATCCCACTTGATGTTATGTCCAGTGGTGTTGACATGGTCAGCAATGGCTGATGTTCGGTCATGCTTAGCGAGGGCCTTAAAATGCTCAGTTTTTCTATCATGAAGCCGTCGTTTAGTTTTACCAATGTAAAATTCTTCACAATCCCAACAACTGGCTTTGTAAATAACTTTAGACTGTTGAGAACGATTCAAGCGGTCCTTGTACGGGAACTAAGATTTGATGCGGCGAGTTTTATAAAAAATGAATAAGTTCAATATGTTTATCACCGCGGTTTGTTCTATTTCTTATCAAGCTACGATGGCCCCAGAACAAAAGTCTTTACAAATCTTTATAATTTCGCTCGTAACGGTTACTGTGACACATATAGCTTGGGCAACCTGTGAAAGGACCGCGAACGAAAATGCTGCTGGTGTACGCACAGGTAGCCCAAGCTATATGTGTCACAGTAACCGTTACGAGCGAAATTATAAAGATTTGAATGAGAAAAAGCGGTCCATTCTAAGAGCTAAAAAATACGAACAAGATTTCAATAAAAATTGCCTACCTTACTTCGCTTGTGTGTTTCCTTGTCTCCTGTGTGGTTTTTGGAGCGATTTAGAGCGTTTCCAGTGAGTTTTAGTTCCATTGCTTTCTCTCTATATATCCTTTCCCAGAATGGACCGCTTTTTCTCATACAAATCTTTATAATTTCGCTCGTAACGGTTACTGTGACACATATAGCTTGGGCTACCTGTGGTGTACGTCGGATCTCTGGAGAAGATCTAGTCCTGGGGATCTAGTCAGCCAAAAATAGAGATAAAATCAATGTATACAAAAGCAAGGCTGATACTACGTAGAACATTTAACGCGACAACGACATGATAGAGCCCAAACTGAAAGCCAAAATGCAACAGTGGACAGTTGTTTCGACCTCATGGTAGTGGTTGGGTCTCGTCAGCACGGTGTAGCAGCAAAAAGATAGAAAAACTAGGGCGAACGCCAACTCTCTACCAAATCGCACGTGGTGATACAGATGAGCTCGAATTCAAAAGTTTGGCAATTGACCCACGTCATTGCTTTGGGCAATCAGCTTCAGAAGAAGAAGTGCCTTTATTTTAAAACCATTCTTTTAAAAAATTATCTATTACATAACCAATAGGCAGGAGATCCAGCAAGCTCTGCTGAGCTTTTTATAAGATCCCCGCTTAATTCTATATAGAATAAAATTGTAAGGTATAAATAACAACTTCACTGCCGAGTAAGAGACGCTTTTGATGTGCGCAGGAGCCGGAGGTAATCGGCTTCTGATTGCAACTTGAAAAAATAAGCTCCCTGTTAGGGAGCATGCGTCTACTGCACGCTTGTTGAATTTTTGGATGTACAGTTAATTCAACCTTTCTTCTTTTTAAATTTTGGCGTCTAACCGTTGAAGGGCAGCTGGTGACGCCGCTGGTGGGTAGCAATCATATTCTTAACCCACGCGACTGTCACGCGCGGCCTTCATTATCGTCTTGTTTGAATAAAGGAAGCGCGTGAAAGCCGCGCAGGTAAAGAATATCATTGCAACCCAGCAGGTGACAGGCCTAGTAGAGTTGGCCTTCAACAGATAAACGACACACATGTTCCCCAACGGGAGCCTATTTTTACAACTGTGTAAGTGGCCAGTTGAATGCGACCTTCTCTTGGACACAATTAATATCTGGCTCCGGTTGTTCAATGTGCGGATTCCTTCAATGGACAAATCTCCCTAGCGATGAAACTTATCTCAACTAAAACGTTTTGCACGATGATCTGATCAAAATAAAGCCGTTCTTTGGCAACATAAATAATTTTTATGATAATCATTTGTTCAGTAAGTGATTTCGACAAGTGGTCATGTCAGCCTTTTTTAAGTAATGCTTCACATAAGAACTACAGTAAACTTCATTGTTCTGCGGCAATGGATCTTTCCCACATAGAATATCCTTGATTTTAAGAATAGAGGAGGGGCTGATGGTTCATAATTATATTTCATTATAAAAATACAGAAAATCCATTTGCGTCAAATATATTTTAGGAAATGTTCGTGCTTAACCAATCAGAATAACAGAAGACAATAGCTACTAATTTTGCTTCTTTGACGAAGTTCCCCAAATACAATATCTTTTAAAAATTGCATGTTGTGTGATTGGGTCTCAAAATACTTGAAACCTTAAAAAATTCAGACTTTATGCACCTTGAACCCTAACTTTTTAGCGGTTTTTGAGTCTAGGCCAATGAGATCACTAGTTGTAACAATGAAAATAGTTGACATTCCATCGTGCATTGCCGTTCAAAACTATTCTTCTTTTGCGGATCATTACTTAACTAAAACGTGTCAATTGTTAAACTAAACAATCAGATCGTTGTTTATAATTTTTTTTATAGCTTAAGGTGGCTCCATATTGTTCAGCCCTCTCGTCTTTTGCATACCATTACAGCTAGCCCGACGATTTGGCTAAAAATATTTTACTTGAAACCAGTAAATCTTTTGTTAGTCAACAAAGTGGTATCCAAATGACGCCATCATTTGTTGCCATGGCAACGCGAAAAGAGGTAAAAAAAACCCCGCTATTTTGGACCATTTGAGGCTAATAACTTATAAACTACACGGTGAAAGTTTTTGTTTTTTGATATATTTTTGTTTAATTGGCAAGAGAAACATTTTAACAATTATTTTAAAAATTCTGTACATAGAGTTCAGAGCTACCTTAAATTTATGTAAAAAATACATATCTCTGAATCCTATGTACAGATTTTTTTTCGAAATTGGCACAAATGTTTGTTATGTTTGTAAGACGAAAATATATAAAAATCAAAAAATTTCACCGTGCAATTTTGAAGTTATTAGCCTCAAAAGGTTGAAAATGGGGTCTTTTGACGTTGCCATGATAACACATTTTGATGTCGTAGCCACCTAAATTTGTTTATTGGTTAAGCGTTTACAAACCTGTACTAAATGTTTTCTCATAACTTTACTAGTGTAGCTGTGATTGAATATCATAGATGTATCATGATGGGAATGTTTAAACTATTAGGAGCCACCTTAACACTCCTGAAACAATATGGCACTATACTACTTTTGTATATCGCAGTTATAATACAAACCTGAATAAAACAAGAAGACAAATTAAATTATATTATACAAATTAATGCAAGCTTTTTTGTCGAATAACTATTTTTCATGAATATATTTTATGTAATTTTTCAAAACCTTTTTTTGTGCTGGTTGGAGCATTAAAATATTGCACCGCCATTGATTTGACCAATCAAACCAATATTGTTTTTGGCTTGTAAAGGCTCGTTTACACAGGCGATTTTTTGTGCAATTTTGTCGCTCTTTTCGGTGCAATTTTTGTCCAGCGCAAGTTGCTTCTTCAAATCGCGTGTGTAAACAAGCGGCGATTTCAGTGTAATTTGGGAGCGATTTGTCGCGCGATGTCTCAGAGGATTCGAACATATCCGAAACCTGATGCAATTTGGCTGCGATATTTGGGAATCACAGCAAATGTCGCACCCGAATCGCACAGAGATCGCCGCTAGTTTACACTTGCGATAAAAGTTGCATTGGAGAGCGCAACAAACATCGCATCAAAAGTCGCATGTGTAAACGGGCCTGTAGATATTGATGAGCATTTTACGTCTCTAAATCATGGTATTCTTATAGCTATACACACTACGCTCCAAATTAAACTTCAAGATTATGTTATTTCTTGCTAACCATAAAAAGCATTGTTGAAAGAGAAGAATTCCTATAATAACAATAAGAAAAAAAGAAAACAAAATGAACCTACACCTTGAACATTTTTTGTCTCATTTTATGTCTCCGTAGATGGTTTTCAACAAATCAGAACGCACTCCTTGTGATCCTAGTATTTTGATTCCTTTTAGAAAAAAAGAACTTCGTACGTTCTATCAAATGAGCGCGCACAGTTAAACGTTCTACTTTACCTTTATGATGTAACTTTTTTAATCGTTCTGGGACGCAAACGAGTTCAGTCGTTTTGTGTTCAGTGAGGAGAAAAGGTCATTGTTGATAAAATGAAAAAGCTTTCTATCTGCATCGTTTCATTCCTAACATTGTTAGGAACTTCGATTGCTTCAAGAAACACCAACAAGGAAGATAAGACTTTGACTCCAAATAACAAATCCTTGTTTTCCTATGGCGTAAGCTGCCGTGGCAGCAAATGTGCAGGGCGCGTGCAAAAGTCGTTATTTTTGATAGCGTAATCTTTTTTTTTTATTATTTTGTTTTTTATTGGTCAAAGAAACGCCAATGCGCTGGGGCTGTTTTAGTTTTGATTAAATCAGTAAACGTGTTGTTTTGAAATTTTATCTTTATACCTCGATCAGTCATAAAAAAAATTTTCGTTTGTTTTGATTTTGTTACAGCTATAGAAATTCTCATTTGTTTAGATTTTGTTGCTATAGAAAATCTCGTTTGTATCGGTTTTGTTGCTATGGTTTCTTTAACCTCGTTCACTGGGTTTTCTTTCTGCAGCTACGTCATCTTCTCTCCCGATGATGACATTGTTGAAGAGAGAGGACCCTGGGAACGAGGTTATTGTTTTATGCGCACGCGCACTCAGTCGAAGTTGAAACGTCACACCTCGAGTGCGCCTTACAAACGTCGTATGCAAACATTTTACAGTTAAGAATTTCTATTTTATAACTGTCCCTGATGAAAGACTGAAATAAAAGTCAGAAACGTCTGGGCAATATTTCAACCGGTTTTATTTTAACTACTGTTTCTTACTTCGTTTAATTATTTTATTATACAATCCGTAGCCAGATTTTCTGGGATATATTCCTGTTATTTCGTTCTTAATAATATACATGAAAAAATTACTCGATTCTGATTGGCTAAGAGCAGTGCAGTTCAAGTGTAACACCAGTGCAAAACGTGTAACACCGGTGCAAAAAGTGTAACACCAGTGCAAATTACAAATCGAAAAAAAAGATTTTTTTTTTTCTTTTTTTTGGCCAAAAAAAAAAGAAAAAAAAATTTCCAAAAAAAAATTTTCCAAACAAAAATGGATGCAAATTTTTTCATGTATAATTATTAATAAGTAATCATACAGTTTTCTCGTTCAATTTGGGATTAATTTGCACTTGTGAGTTTTTCAGAAAGCTCAAATTGCACTCGCCGAAGCGGCTCGTGCAATTTTGAGCTTTTTGAAAAACTCACTCGTGCAAATTAATCCCAAATTGAACTCGAAACCGTATGATTACCTATACAAATAATTTGTTCATAAGTTTCTTTGTCACATCCAAATTCTTGTGCCTGCAATGCAAACTATTAAATATCCTTGATTGCGGGTTTGCAAGAAGACTGTTTCAAATCCTTCTTTACGGCTTAAACATCAAATAGAACCCCACATAGTTCTTCAGTCGGCTACTGAGACTAGAATGAAGGCCAATGTGACTAACCATGGAAATCGTGGAGCGGGAATCATCATGAAACTCATCCCAAAAGGAGCCGAGGAAGCCTTGGGATTATTATTTTGATTACTGTATTGCTTATCGTCTGATCAAAGTTGGGCTATGTTCACACTTGGTGCCCAAGCACTAGTGCTTGGGTACCGGCACAAAATGGTGCTGTGTTTAGACACTGGGTACCCAAGATATCAACATGTTCACATTCTGAGTACACCAAGGAATTTTGGGTACGCAAAGCAGTGGTTTGTGGGTGTTGTGCCTCGGAACTAACGCAAAACGTGGGGTGATGTCGCAGCTCTTAGAATGTCTCACACCATTGGCTTGCCACCCTTAGAGATAACAATAGGACAAACAACACAACAATAGACCCTAACCCTAAAAACAATAGCAGCTGTGTTTTACAAGGCCAATGAAAATAGAGGCTTCTAAGAGCTGCGACTCTACCGAAAACGTGTGCACACTGAGAACCGGTGCCCACTTTAGTGCACGAGACCTTGTACTCGGGCACGGTGTCCCTGCCCGAATTCTGGCGTGGGTACTTGAAAAAAAGGTGTGTTCACATTCACGAGGGCCAAAGTGTCGGCAAGAATTTTGTAATCTTTAGATCTTCAGCTGAAGGTTCGACTCGAGGTATGAAGTCATGGAAGCAATAAAGCAAAAACACGTTGATAATATAGTTGGAAGCGGTGCATCATGGGATAGGTGGTTTGTCCTCCTTTGGAAGCAATAGTAATCCCATCAGGTTATTTTGGAGCTGTTTTAATTAAGTGTCGTGAACCGACAAAAACCAGACTTATGACTCTAGACAATCAGTAAAACAACCCGACTAACCAATCAGAATGCGAATAACATTCAAGTGCGGGAAAAGGTGTGTGCGGAAATCACGATTGGTTTTGGTTGAGAAACTGGCGCGAGATTTTTAGCCAATCAGAAATCGTAGCAAAACCAAAACAAATGCGAGATTTCTCAATTGAGAACCGCTTTATAACTAATAATAATCTCAACTGAACAGTTTTTGATAATTAAATTAAGGGCCTGATTTTTGAAGACCTTAGTTGTTGCATTTTGGTGCACGTTAGTCTTTTAAATGCAATAAGAACCCTCTTCTGAAATCCCAGCTACGCGACAAGAGAAAGGGGTGCATGGGGAATATCTAATTGCTGGCACAATTTTCCAACTCTTTCGTAAAGAACTCGTTTATTTTTAATATATAAAAAAGTCTTTAACAAAATACAACTCAACATAATGCTGTGAATAAGAAAACAACTTGGATCTGAGTGTCAATTTCTCAATTTTTCATACACCTTCATGCTTGAAAATCTAAACGGCAACTCAACGATTGTGGCTCAGAGGAAGTAATTATCGCTCTCATCTTAACTCACTCCTGTGTGAATTCGCATGTGGACCTTGAAATTTGATGACTGGCTAAACTGCTTATCACAATACTTGCACTTATAAGGTTTCACTCCTGTGTGAATTCGTTCATGTGCATTGCAAGTCGATGACTGGCTAAACCGCTTATTGCAATGCTTGCACTGATAAGGTTTTTCTCCTGTGTGAATTCGCGTGTGGACCTTGCAATCTGATAACCTGGCAAAGAACATATCGCAATACTTGCACTTGTGAGGTTTCACTGCGTGTATTCGCATGTGGACTTTGCACTCTTTTGACCTGGCAAAACGCTTATCACAATATTTGCACTCATGAGGTTTCACTCCTGTGTGAATGCGTTCATGTGCATTGCAAGTTGATAAACGGCTAAAATACTTATCACAATACTTACACTTATGAGGTTTCACTCCTGTGTGAATTCGTTCATGTGCATTGCAAGTTGATAAACGGCTAAAACACTTATCACAATACTTGCACTTATGAGGTTTCACTCCTGTGTGAGTTTGTTCGTGTGCACTGCATGTCGATGACTGGCTAAACCGCTTATCGCAATGCTTGCACTGATAAGGTTTCTCTCCTGTGTGTATTCGGGAGTGGACCTTGCACTCTGATGACCTGGCGAAGCACTTATCACAATGTTTGCAATGATGAGATTTCACTCCCGTGTGAATTACTTCGTGTTTCTTGCAACCTGATGGATCACTAAACCGCTTAAAACAATACTTGCACTTGTAAGGTTTTTCTCCTGTGTGAATTCGTTCATGCTCCTTGCAATGTGATGCCTGTCTAAACCACTTATCACAACGTTTGCACTGATAAGGTTTCTCTCCTGTGTGTATTCTCATGTGGATCTTGCACACTGATGACCTGGCGAAGCACTTATCACAATATTTGCACTGATGAGGTTTCACTCCCGTGTGAATTCGTTCATGTTTCTTGCAACCTGATAGATCACTAAACCGCTTATCTCAATATTTGCACTTGCAAGGTTTTTCTCCTGTATGAATTTGTTCATGCTCCTTGCAATGTGATAACACTATAAACCATGTTTCACAGAACTTGCACTTATAAGGGTTATCTTCTCTGCTGCACCTGTCAGGCTTTGTTACAATGTCTTGTCGCTTTTGCTGGTTGATTTTTTGTTCAGGGACATGTTGCATCGTGTCACTTTGATGACTCTAGTATTCCTAGACAGGAAAAATTAGAAATAGGTCATACAATTGAAATAAACGCCAGATACATGGGGAGAAACTGGTGGGTTTGACCTACCTGCTTCCCACCCCCTTTACTCGTCATTCCTCCTTCTTGGTGGATCCTGCTTGTTTGCACTGTTCTGTTTTGCAAATAATTACACACAATGTTGCTTTCTGTCCTCTCTTTTCCTACCCCCATAAAACTCCCACCCTCTAATGTCCTGCCCCATTCCACTTTAAGCCAAACTTTTATTTGGTTTTGGTTGAAACCATAATTAAGAAAGCTATCTTTATTTTGTCTGGCAATAGTTTGTAATGCTCAAAGAGGACAGAGCCCATTGACTTCAAACAATGAGCATATGTTCTCCAAAACTGACAGACACTACCAGTGGCAGATTAAAAATGTTGAAGCATAATCCACTCGCCATCCTACAAAGCTGTTTCTAACGTGGTATGTGGGTACCAGTGTTACAATCCTTCAGAAAAAGGTTCAGGTTTTAACAATGGTTTGCTGCTGAATTTGAGAGATTTTAAATGTGTAACGCAATTCGTCATGCTATTTCAGATAAGCCATGAAAATAAACAAAATTGAACCAGTTGAAAGTAATGTTTGCATTATAGATACTTATAAGACGATTTAATGGAACTTATAGTGAATCCAATATTTTGTGATGAGATTTTGGGTGTCATTAAGACTTTAAAGTTTTGGCCGCCATGTTGATGCCCCTTGGTGGGGCACCAAGATGGCCACTCCATACATTTCTTACTAAAAATGTCTAATACTCGTTCGCCTATATATAACTCTTGATTGAAATGCCCTTGCGCTTCAACATTGGCCCAGATATGTAGTTTTAAACTCTCTAAAAGGCACTACTACGGTCATAATCAGTGAACAAACAAAAGAAAATCACAGTGTGTAAGATCCAACTTGATGATATAGAAAACTATAGACCCCTCGCAACACCTATGGTAGAAGAGACTTCTGTTAAAGTCGAACGGGACTTATAACATACAAGATATATCGATGACGGTGTTCTCTTTGTGGCACACTAACTCGTAATTTGCGGTCTCCAAAGCTTCTGAATCCGAGTTGTAGTCTAAACCAACATTGTTTGAGGCTATTATCCACTAAACGTAACTATTAAACTAAATGAAGGTCAATAAAGGTTTTTTTCTTTGCAAGTACGAAACAAATACGCGGCTGACTGAAATCAACATGTGAATGACTGAGATCGGACCGGATCAACTTTGTTGACAATATCCTGGAATGACATCACTAGTCCTAGTCTCCGCTTCACTCGGCCGTGTGGAAAACAAGTCTAACTTTGACGGGCCATAAAAAATCGAGGTTTTAAGCAAAAGCAAACATTTTTGCGGCATTTTACTCAGTTCAATACAAAGATTTATTCTGATGAAAAAAACGTTCTGGGGTTATAGACACTTTAATAAAACGGTCATCATAATTACTTTGAAGTAAGAAGTAAGATGTTAAGTCCTGAATTTTGATATGACTTAAGATGGCTCCATATTGTTCAGCCCTCTTGTCTTTTGCATTCCATTACAGCTAGCCCGATGGTGTGGCTAAAAATCTTTTACTTGAAACCAGAAAATCTTTTATCAGTCAACAAAGTGGTATCCAAATGACGTCATCATTTGTTGCCATGGCAACGCGAAAACAGGCCAAAAATACGCTATTTTGGACCATTTGAAGCTAATAACTGATAAACTACACGGTGAAAGTTGTTGTTTTCGATATATTTTTGTTTAATTGGCAAGAGAAGCATTTTAACAATTTTTTTAAAAAATTCTGTACATAGAGTTCAGAGCTACCTTAAATTTATGTAAAAATGACATATCTCTGAATCGTATGTACAGATTATTTTCAAAATTGGTACAAATGTTTGTTATGTTTATAAGACGAAAATATATAAAAATCAAAAAATTTCACAGAGCAGTTTTGAGGTTATTAACCTCAAAAGGTTGAAAATGGGGTCTTTTTGGCCTCCTTTGATGTTGCCATGGTAACAAATTTTGATGTCGTAGCCACCTTAATTTGTTCATTGGTTAAGTGTTTACAAACCTGCACTAAACGTTTTCTCTTAACTTTACTGGTGTAGCTATGATGGAATATCATAGTTGTGTCATGATGGGAATGTTTAAATTATTATGAGCCACCTTAAGTGAAAACACCTAATATGTCTAGTCCCAGTCTTGCTTCGGGTTGGACAAGGCTGGACAAAGACAACCTTAGCTTGTCCCTTCAAATCTTTCCCTCTTCTTTCATTTGTTTGTATTACCATCAAACGTGTGCAGAAGTTGGGGGAGAGCGCAGTGTGATGTAGACGTGTTTCTGACGCTCCGTCAACCGTACAATCTTTGAACCTAATTTTGATGTGTCTATGGAAATTTCTTGTCTTCATATAACTCCAAAGAGGAAAGCAAGTTGCAGAAATACATCTAATAGTTCAACAGAAACGTCACCTGAGGAAAAAAGGTGGAAACCTTCGAACTCTCCTGGCGCAAAGAGCTTAGAAGACGAAGACGAAGACAAAGAAGACGATAAAGCAATGGCAGCTCAAAAACTTACTGAAAGTTTTGCCGAGAAACTAGACCTCATCTTAGCAAGACTTGGCAGCCTCGACTCAAAAATGGAGCAACTAAATAGATCTGTAGAAGGCCTACAAAGTAAGGTATCCTCTCTCGAAATCGATATCGTTTCGGTGAAAGACAAGCAGAAGAGTCTTGACGAGAAGTTCAACCATGTTGAAAGCAACACAAAATTCGTGGACGACCAAATTAAAGAGTTACAGAACAGTATGAATACTAGAATGGAGGAAATTAACGATTACCGCAAACAAATCCTTTACCTTGAAGCGTACAGTCGCCGTGAGAATTTAAAATTTGAAGGAATACCTGAAACAACCGATTCGTCCAACCAGAGTGCATCACCGACCGAAGACACGGAAAAAATTCTGGTTGACTTCATGGAAAATGTCCTGGAAATTGAAAACGCTGAAGATATTGAATTCCAGCGAGTACATAGGATGGGTAAACCAAAGAACACTAATGGTAACAGCGGTCGTACGATCATAGCTCGTTTCTTAAGATTCCCCGACAGAGAACGAGTTCTTAAATGCGGCCGCAAACTAAAAGACACCAACTACAAGATGTACGAAGATATGCCAAAAGAGTTGCACGAAATGAGAAAAGTCCAAATAGACAAACTTAAGAAAGCAAGAAAAGATGGAAAACGCGCAAATTTCAGTAAATCGGAACCAGATAAACTTTATATTGATGGAAAATGCGTTAAAATGTAAATAATAATCGGTGGAATGTAATGTTTTAATTAACATACTCAATCCAATATTTCGTTTTTCACAAAGAAATATTTTGTCCAACACCTGAAGTCATTTAATTAACAATTGATAGACGTTTTGAACTTAATCTTGGCAGCCTGCTAACACCTCACATTAATGAGTACTTCATAGGCGTTTCTATTTACCTGTATATAAAACAAAGTACGGTAAGGGAGCTGAGGCTTGAAGATCCGGCTAAAGGTTTTTGGGTTAAAGCTCGATTACAGTTAACTCTGGAGCATAAGCTAAGGCTATTAATTTGTTTTTGCCCCCGTCTTCTTATGTGGTTTGTGTAACGTGTTTGTACAGCTTTTGTCCAGTCTTACATAATATTCGAAGAACTTATGTTTTTTTGTTTCTTAATTAGTGTAATGTATTTCTTTTGCGCGTTACATGTAATTAGGTACTGCGATTCTGTGATTTGTGTATGTTATTCATATCTTAACTACGTTTTAATCATCTCCGTAAGTTTCTCGCAAAGTAATTCTCAATTAGGATCAGGCTTTCCGAATATCCGCTTTAAATATAATGCACATGAAAGGTATTTGTTTTAATATGATATCAGTAAATGTAAGAGGGATTCGTGACTCCTTCAAAAGAAAATCTATTTTTACCTGGGCTTCTAAACAAGACGCAGATATTATACTACTTCAAGAAACATATAGCACACCAGAACTAGAAAATATCTGGAAAACACAGTGGAGAGGGCACATGTATTTTTCTCATGGTACAATTCACAGCAAAGGTGTACTATTACTAGTAAAAGAACAACTTGAATTTGAGCAAATCTCGGTAAAACAAGATCCTGATGGCCGTTTCATTATAATAGACTGTACAATACAAGATCAACCATTTATTCTCCTGAATATTTATGCTCCTACAAAAGTAGCTGATCAAATCACATTCTTCGATAACATAAAAAATATATTAGATGAATTTATTACTGATGAAAACAACCAAAACATTATAATAGGTGGGGACTTCAACGTTTGTTTTAATACTGATTTGGACTGTAAAGGCGGTACTCCTATGTTAAAAAAGTCCGTGCAAAATGTTAATGATTTAATGCTGCAACATGACCTCATTGATATCTGGAGAGTAAGAAATACAAACGCTAGACGCTATACTTGGAGACAAAAAACACCATTGATCCAACGGCACTTGATTTCTGGTTAATAAGTGACTCATTACAAGAAGATATTAAAACTACTGACATTATACCTGCAATTAAAAGTGATCACTCCGCCATATTGCTTAAAATTAACACAATTGAACATTTACCTCATGGCCCATCTTATTGGAACTTAACTCAAGCTTGACCGAAGACCCAATTTATGTAAAACTCATCAATGATAATTATCCGATTTGGCTAAAAAAAAGAATTTTCAGAGGTAGAGGACAAAAGAGTTTTATGGGATTTAGTTAAGTACCGAATACGTCAAACGACGATCAAGTACTCGAAGCAAATAGCAAAGGAGCGACGACAAAAAATCAATTCTGTCGAAAACAAACTTAAAGAAGCCGAAATGGGCTGTGACAGCAATCCGTCAGAAGCAACCTTATCAGAGTTGTTGATTCTAAAAACTGAATACGAAGAGCTAATTGATCATAAAACTAAAGGTGCAATTATAAGATCCCGAGCAAATTGGTACGAAAAAGGGGAGAAAAACAATAAATACTTTCTTAATTTAGAGACTCGAAAAAAGAATAAATCTTGCGTAAGAAAACTGATAGTTGAGACGGATAGCGAAATAACCGATCCCAAAATGATTTTAACCGAGCTGGAGTCTTTCTATTCCGATTTGTACAGTGACTGTAATAACATGACAGACCAGGATACAACACAAGACTTCATATTGAAAACACCTATATCTGTACTATCAGAAGAGTCAAGTATCTTATGCGAGGGTCAGTTGACCTTCAATGAATGCTATACTGCAGTTAAAGAATTCGATAATAATAAATCTCCGGGGAGTGATGGTCTAACTGCAGAATTTTACAAAACCTTCTGGCCAGTGATCGGAAAACAACTTGTTGAAACTTTAAATTATTCTTATATTCACGGCGAACTATCCACCTCCCAAAAGCAAGCAACTATTACCTTAATCGAGAAAAAAGACAAAGATAAACGTTACATTCCAAACTGGCGTCCGATTTCGCTTTTAAATGTAGATGCAAAAATTGCATCAAAGGTCTTAACTAAACGATTACAAAAAATTCTACCAGATATTATTCACAGTAACCAACATGCTTTTGTTAAAGGACGGTCTATATCAGATGCTGTAAGAAATATAAATGAGATCTTGGAGTTTACAGAGAGTGAGAAAATTCCTGGTCTGTTAGTTGCTCTAGACTTCGAAAAGGCTTTCGACTCTTTAAATTGGAACTTCCTGTTTAAAGCCTTAGAAAGTTTCAACTTTGGACCCTCATTTATTAATTGGATAAAAACACTTTATAACAATGCATGTAGCTGCATAATGAATAACGGCTACGCGTCAAATTACTTTTCCATCAAAAGAGGTGTCAGACAGGGCGACCCACTATCCGCTTATTTATTTATTATTGCACTTGAAATTCTGTTAATCCGCATTCGTGATGATTCGAGCATTTCTGGCATAAAAATCAATAATGAAGAATTTAAACTTTGTGCCTTTGCTGACGACTTAACTTGTTTTCTGAAAGACAAATTATCGTATATTAATTTACAGAGTATCTTGAATAGTTTTTCTACATGTTCAGGACTAAAGCTGAATAAAACAAAAACAGAATTTCTGTGGCTCGGCAGTAAAAAGAACTCCATAGACTCTCTTTCCGACCTAAATTTAAGTCAGAAACCAGTTAAAATTCTAGGTATTTATTTCACATACAACATTAAAAAGAGAAAGGAATATAACTTCGATAAGATAATTAAAGATACCAAAAAAATCCTTGCTGCGTGGAAATGGAGAAAACTTACTCTAGACGGTCGAATCCAAATTATAAAAACGTTCGCAATTCCAAAAATAATGTACAGAGCTTCTCTTAGTCACATCGATAAAGAAACCATCAAAGAAATCAATAGCCTCATTTACAATTTTATTTGGAATGGTAAAGATAAAATTAAAAGATTAGCACTTATTAACAGTTATGAGAATGGAGGTCTCAAGGCTCCCCACCTTGAATCCTTAATTGAAACCCAAAGAATACGTTACATTGATAGATTTCTAGACGAAGAAAATGTGAATGTTTGGAAGACGATCCTAAATTACCATCTTAGCAAGGTCGGAGCCTCTTTTATATTTCAATGTAACTTTAATGTTAACAAATTACCCATTAAACTTCCTGTTTTCTTTGATGTATCAGAGCCTGGAGAAGTCAGAGCATGCAATCCTCACCTACCTCTAGATCCGAACTTCTCTCAGAAATACTTTGGAACAATCAGCACATTTGTATTGGTGGCAAATCGGTTATAATGACAAGCTAGTTAAAATTGGAATTATAAAAATTGTTGACATAATACAAAACAGTGGAAGTTTATGCAAATGGGACCATTTAAAAAACCGCTATCCTGCACTGAGTGCCTCAGATTATTTTCTTTTAGGAAGAATGTATAACGCTTTACCATCACACTGGAAACGTATGTTGCGTTGTCGTAATATGGAAAACGTTTTAAATACACCACGAAATGAATCTCCCTTAAACCCAGGCAATTCAAAAAAATCGGTATCAAAGAAAACTTATTGGGATAAAGTTGACACTATCGCTCTCAAACCAACAGCGCAAATTAAATTTCAAGAACTATACCAAAACTTTGATTTTAGATGGAACGAAATATACACACGCCCTTACAAGACAACAATTGATTGTAAAACTAGAGAGTTTCAGTATAAAATACTTAATCGAATACTTTATACTAATAAAATACTATTCAAAATGAAGCTGGTAGAATCCCCGCTGTGCAGTTTTTGTAAGGAGAATGACGAATCCCTCGAGCATTTACTGTACCGCTGTTCTCATGTTAGAGACTTTTGGCTATCAGTAATTAATTGGCTCAATACAATTCTTGAACCTTCTATTGAACACTTTAGTGAAACAGATATTATGTTTGGATATTGGAACAATAACAAAGAAATTATGTTAACAAATCATGTCATTTTATTAGGGAAACAACTTATTTACCAATGTAGGTGTAACGCCTTTATTCCTAATATTTCATTGCTGATTGCCAAACTCAAATATATTTTTAAAATTGAAGAACAGATTGCAAGAGCAAACGATAAGCTTTTAAGCCATTACAAAAAGTGGGAGAGATTCTTACCTTTACGATAGAAATAATTAAATCTATCTTTTCTTATTTATTTATTTTTTTATTTATCATTTTCTTTTTATTGTATGTGTTTTGTAACTACTTAGTTTGTATCCTGTGTTTCAAAATGTACCTTTTGTTGTAAAAGCGTAAAAAGCAATAAAATACAAAAAAAAAAAAAAAAAATCAAACATGTGCAAATTTCCAAAGTGCTCATGCGTGATAAATCGGACAATATGCGTGAGATCACAGTTTTAGGAATAAGACTCGGACATTTTATACCTGCCAACTTTTTCCGAGTGATAGGAGTGAGAATTTTTTTGTGGGAGTGCCAGGATTTTGGAAGGCGACCCGACCAAATCCGAAGACAACCCGATGAGTGGGATCTATTCCGAAGATGTCCAAAGTTGCCTGAAGATGTTCCGAAGAATTCAGAAGTTTCCATGGACCTCAGACAATCTGTTTAATAACATACAGCAGCTGTAATCGCTTAATCGTAATGTTCAGAACGATAAAAACCTACAACAAAGTGGCAAATTTGTATGAACGCAACTATATGTTTAATTGGATCATGGGATCAGTTAAGGCTGATAGCTCAAATCTGTAAGTCAGGTGTAAGAAAATGCTCCATAGGCGTGAGTTGGACTGAGATTGGAGTTTTGGACTCGCAGGTGTGAGACTTGGCATTTTAATATACGCTGTGGCTAAATACCCGGCAGCTGGGCACGGTCTCAAATAGACTAAATGCCCGGCAGTCAGAAATTTTCACTGAAAGGCTCTTTCAAACCTTTTGAGAGTATTCGATGTTCGTTTAGAAATGTCAAGGGCTTCCAAAAATTATTTTGCTTTTCCAGTTGATGAAATATTCAAGCTTGGGCATAACATAACATCGCTATGTTCTCAACACTTATAAAAAAATTCTGCTGAGACTTGCAGTCAGAAATTTTCACAGAATTTCAACTGAACGTCTCACTCAAACCCCTTAAGAGTATTCAAAGTTCGTTAAGAAATGTCAAGCGATTTCCAAAATTATTTTGATTTTCCAGTTGACGAAATATCCAAGCTTGGGCATACTATAAGATCGCTATCTTCTCGACACTTCAGAAAATTTCTGCACAGACTGCCGGGCACAGTCTCAAATAGGCTAAATGCCCGGCAGTGCGAAATTTTCATAGTATTTTCACTGAAAGGCTCTTTCAAACCTTTTGAGAGTATTTGATGTTCGTTTAGAAATGTCAAGCATTTTCCAACATTATTTTGATTTTCCAGTTGACGAAATATCCAAGCTTGGGCATACAATAAGATCGCTATGTTCACAACACTTAGAACATTTCTGCACAGACTGCCCGGCACAGTCTCAAATAGACTAAATGCCCGGCAGTGAGAAATTTTCATTGAATTTTCACTGAAAGTTCGTTTAGAAATGTCAAGCGATTCCCAAAATTATTTTGATTTTCCAGTTGACGAAATATCCAAACTTAGGTATATTATAAAATTCATCATGTTCACGACACTTAGAAAATTTCTGTTCAGACTGCTGGGCATGGCCTTGAATAGACTAAATGCCCGGCAGTTTAAAATGCTGATTTCAGAGAATTTTTAAGGCCGGTTTATGATAAAATCAAGTCTAACCCCTCGGTCACATTCGCGCTAGAACCTTGCTTGCTTGACCAATTTTTGTTTTCCTAGCAAATTCCTAGCTCGTTACAGGTGTGACCGACCTAGCGCGGCACTGCTTGCTTGCTTGAAAAAGAAGGCGGAGTAGCTTAATCTTCAAAAGATCCGCAGCTAAGCTTAAGAGCACTCAGAAGTGCTCTTGAGCTGTGCTTGGTAAACAAATTTAATTGGTTTTGTTCGAATTGACCAATAAGCAGTATTTTTGACATCTTGACCTTTTTGGTTGACTAGAAGTTTCAGTCGAGCGTCACGCGTGAGTTTTGGCTTTCGTTTTCGTAGAGAAAAAGTTTTTTCACCTTGCATTTCATTTGAAAATGTCAAAAACGCCGTCGCTTTATGACCATACCAGTTCATTGCCAATTTGGGTTTAGCGAACTTCCAATTTTTACTAATTATACAGGTACTTATCCACCGCCGCCGGCGCGGCATGACGCGTTTCCTCGACCATTCGTCGAAGGTTT
Source organism: Dendrophyllia cribrosa (assembly GCA_024195265.1). NCBI lineage: Eukaryota > Metazoa > Cnidaria > Anthozoa > Scleractinia > Dendrophylliidae > Dendrophyllia > Dendrophyllia cribrosa. The sequence continues at coordinate 34,691,000 of JAJLRJ010000003.1, read as the reverse complement.
TGTACCGAACTCAGTTTTCTATACATTCCACTATGGCTACTGTTCCACGTACAGTTTCATCCAAAGCCGAGAAAGTGACAAAAATGCACTTTCCCCGTTAGTTGCAACGAGTGAAGCGAATACGTCGTAAAGGTTTCAGGCGAGAGATTTATATTCACAAGGCGGAGAAGAAAGTACAGTCTTCTCCTTCGACGTATAGCCCTGAATCTTCTTAGACGTGAATACGCGCAATTGATGTAACATAAAATCGAAAACCAAAAGCACCAGATGGCCATCCATTGCGTTTAACAGGCAACTCAAGCAAGCGGTGGATTTACAATGTGACCACGATGCACTTGCTTAAGTTTCTAGCACTTGCTCCGGCTTGCTTGACTGACGTCATAAGCAAGCATGCTTGACAGCGATCTCAAGCGCGAATGTGACCGAGGGGTAATATTAACAGGGTGGATCTATCGTCGTGTTGTAGCCTATTTTCCAGCAGGGTATTATAAAGGGCTATATGTACGACATGTACACAGGCTGCATAATAGTGTTCGTGACAGTCGTCAGTGTGGTGGTGTGAAAACTGTAAAAACTGACGGGAAATATCACAACACATGAGGTCAGGAATTGTCTAGAAAGAGCCTTTCAGTGAAAATTCAGTGAAATTTGAGACCGTGCCCGGCAGTCTGTGCAGAAATGTTCTAAGTGTCGTGAACAAAGCGATCTTAAAGTACATGTATGCCCAAGCTTGGATATTTCGTCAACTGGAAAATCAAAATAATTTTGGTAATCGCTTGACATTTCTAAACGAACTTTGAATACTCTTAAGAGGTTTGAGTGAGACGTTCAGTCGAAATTCTGTGAAAATTTATGACTGCGAGTCTCAGCAGAAACCTTACGGTATGCCCAAGCTTGGATATTTCGTCAACTGGAAAAGCAAAATAATTTTTGGAAGCGATTGACATTTCTAAACGAACATCGAATACTCTCAAAAGGTTTGAAAGAGCCTTTCAGTGAAAATTTTGTAAAAATTTCTGACTGCCGGGCATTTAGTCTATTTGAGACCGTGCCCGGCTGCCGTGCATTTAGCCACAGCGTTTAATATATGCATATGGTCGAACCTTCTGCTTGTTCTACCATTCCATTACCATTCAATCTTGCCGTCTTCACTGGTAAGCTATTTTAAAAAGGAAGTCTCACCTTTCTTTAGATGCACGATATCTTCAAAATCAAGTCACAACAACGACCTCTTGCACATTCAAGCCGCCATTATAAACACTGCTACCCAGTCTCCATCGAAGTGGTAAAGCCAAAATGAATTGTGGGACACCCACATGGAATTATCTAAGCTTGGAACTCTGGAACTCGTCCCAAAAGGAGCCGAGGAATCCTTGAGATTATTTATTGATTTCTGCATGGCTTATCCCCTGTGTATAGACGATGGCAGCATTACAACGCGAGTGAATTTCATCAGAATTTTGTAGTCTTTCGTGCACATTTGTGGTTGTGTTAACCCCCCCCCCCCCCCCCCCCCCCCCCCCCGCCCAGTAGCAGTTTGATTTGAGCAATCAGCTTCACTGGCTGAGTAAGAGACGCTTTTGATGTGCGCAGGAGCCGGAGGAAATCGGCTTCTGATTGCAACTCGAAAAAATAAACACCCTTTAGGAGCATGCGTCCGCTACAGTGGATTTACACTCAGTAATTCAACCTTTATTCTTTTGAAATTGTGGCGTCTATCCGTTGAAGGCCAGCTCCACCAGAGTCCGCGCCATCCCACGGCACGAAACACTCAAGCAACAGGAACACACAAATTCCACAACAGATCGCACGCCATTTGTTATCACCTTCAACCCCGCTCTTCGTAAAATATCTTCAGTTCTAAAAAATTACCTTAACATCCTTCAATCCTCCCCTAACTGCAAAGACGCCTTCCCTATGCCTCCAGTTACTGCTTACAGACGTCACGCAAGCCTTCGTGACCTTTTGGTACATTCCACGCTCCACAATAATACACCTCACACGCAACAACCTGCCGGAGTTTATAGATGCAACCATCCACGCTGCCTCACCTGTCCTTTTCTCCAAGAAGGCCAAACAAATTACATCTTTACCACAACTAATGAAGAAAGAAAAATCACTGACGACTTATCCTGCAAATCCAAAAATCTTATCTACTTGATTGAATGTAAGAAATGTAAATGCCAATACATCGGAGAGACCAAACGGCAACTTAATGAACGATTTGGAGAACACCGCCGTTCCATCATTAACCATCATCAACTCAGCGATCCCACTCCTGTCTCCCTACATTTCAATCAAGCTGGACATTCAATCAATGATGTTCTTCTAATCCCACTTGAACTCATACGTAGCAACCGTGACGCAGTGAGAAAGGCTAGAGAGGCTCATTTAATACACAAAGGGAAAACGTTATCTCCTCTAGGAATAAATAGACGTGACGAAGCTCATTGACATACGACACCTAGTCTCCTACACCAATAACAATCTATTGTTTTTATTTTCTTAATTTTAAACTCTTATTTGTAACGAACTTTTAGTTTTATCTTCATTTTTCAGTTAGCCCCTGAAGAACGTTTGTTTTCAAACCGAAATATTGGGCAAATTTGTTTGAATATATATATTTTGTTTTATTCTTTTGTTAACTCTTTCATCGCCTTGCCGTAAGGATCAGTTTGCCGTTTTCTGATTTTCCACCAGGTCACCTGGTGGGTAGCAATCATATCCTTAACCCACGCGGCTGTCACGCGTGGCCTTCTTTATCGTCTTGTATGAATAAAGGACGCGCGTGACAGCCGCGTGGGTAAAGAATATTACTGCTACCCACCAGGCGACCTAGTAGAGTTGGCCTTCAAAACGGCTAGACGACAACATTAATCTCGTACCCAGATCTCCCATGGTCAGTACAAGCACGAGTGGGATCTGGGTACGAGATTACGACAACATTTCAAAAGAAGAAAGATTTTATTAACTGTACATCCAAAAACGTAGCAGCGTGCAGTAGATGTTATGAGAGTTATGCTAATGTATGTTAATTTATGTTAATTAAAATGAGCATGTGCCTACTTGAACTATAACTACGGAGTCCTGTTGTAGATCGCATGACATGGTGGTGACCGCATCGTGGTGACCATGACACATGCTCCCCAACCGGAGCCTATTTTTACAACTGTGTAAGTGGCCAGTTGAATGCGACCTTCTCTTGGACACAATTTAGGTGTTTCGATACAGTTTTCTGGAGACCATACCTACATTTTGCAATCGGCTTTTAAGCGGTCTTTTCCAAGTCAGATCAACGTGAAATTTTCACTACACTGGTTTTGAATTGAAGTTTGGCTAAATAGTTAACAAAATTAACAGTATATCAACAACTTACTTACCTGGAAAAACTGCCAAAAATGAAGTAAGTACATTAAAACAGTCCCAAGAAGCCAACCACAAGTTTAATTATACTTGAGTAGTTGCTTGGATTTAAAGAAGAAAGCCGTATATTGGCAGAGCTGCGAATCCAAGAAACAATTTCTAACAGTGTTCATGTATTGCGGAGCACGCAGCCTCACTAGCATATAGGCAAATCCGATGAAAGCTGTAACTAAATCAGCAAGAGGATATCTTGCTTTTTGAAAGTAAAACAAATAGAGCAACAGCAGAAAGATAAATCTAGCAATAGTTTCTTGTCAACCCAAATGACGAAATCGATGGGACTAAGTAGTCTTGTTTATTTTTCTTTTTTACAGACGGAACAGGAAAGGCAATGGAAGGGGACAAGATTGTTACAAATCAACCACAGAACACTTCGATCACTAATACGTCATTACCTCGTGCCAAGACCACCACCGCAAACAACAGGTCATCTAACAACGATCGGCAGGAAACAGCTCCACTTGGTTGCAGAAAGCATGGAACGGCATGTCTAGTGCGATGGAGTCTGTTACGAAATGGCTGTGGCCAAGGGATATTATCTCACATTGTGCGCCCCCCTCGTAACTTCAATAAAATTAAGGCTATGACTATGAAACCTAGAGAGTACATAGTACGTCCAAAACTGTCTCCTTTGCGGTCCGCGCAATGGAACGATGACAGCAGAAAGGTAAAAATTTGCTGTTCTACGTAAGTGTATTCCTTTGAAAAAAGGGTAACTAGAGGAAACAGCGGACTTATTTTGTAAAGTAAGGGACTGTGCAATAACTATCGGGAGGGGGGGGGGGGGCGGAAGGAGGGGGGGGGTTGGAAAATGGGCTTCAAGTATGAAAATATTAGATAATACCCCCCTTCTAAAGGAGTGAATTTAGTCATTGCCTCCCCCCCCTCTCCTGATCAGTCAGAAATTTTGTATGACCCCCACCCCCACCCCCCCCCCCCCCCATTCACACACCTTTCATATACAAATACCCAGCATTTTCTTAATATACACCCACCTGTTATTGCTACATACGAGGTAATGTTTGTATCAGACGTGGATATACAGCAATACTACATGTTTACTTGTTAGGCATCCGTATCTGGAACAAACATGACCTCTAGCAGTGTTCAACAAAGCCATCCGATTCCACTTCTGAATCACTTGATTGCGAATCCGAGTTGCTTGCACTGGAACTCATTTCCTCGCTCGCGTTCTCTTGGGTTTCTCGTGGGATGCAAGAATGATCACCACGAGCGTACTGGAGGACTCGTGCAACCAGTGCCACTTTAGTCACTTTACCTCCACTGATCTTAAGACCATGCTCGTTGAGGTACATCTTAAATCTGTTGCAATATGATTATCTATGTTGTAGTGAAATTATGATTTTGGTGTAATTTTGTCTGCACTGGTTCAAATTTATTTTGAACCAGTGCAAAATATTTGAACTGGAGCAAAATATTTGAACTGGAGCAAAATATTTGCGCTGGTGTATAACTATATTCTACTGTTCAAATGTTGTTGGCAATTCAAATTTAAAGAGTCAGAAACGCTCTATCACAATATTCGTCTCTATATTATAGAGATAGAGAAGAATAGATAATCGTATTGCAACAGATTGAAATTGCAGTTTAGCCACAGAACAGATCATCAAGCCTTTCAGTGAGAACTATAAACACTTGAAATAAAATGTTAAGCCCCCCTCCTCTTGAGTGACTTATTTTACTTTGAGACCCCCCCCCCCCTATCCTTGCTTTGATTTTACTTTATGCCCCACCTCTGGTTTTCCAACCCCCCTCCCCCGATAATTACTGCACGGTCCCTAACTCCTGTTTTTGATTTTTTTTTTCTCTTCTGGAAATTGTTGTAATCTGTTAATGGTTAATCTGTATAATTTTGCGAATATCTACATCTCGAGTATACCCCAAATGTATTCTGACTGGCATCAAAATCTTCTAAAAGTTTTCGTTAGAATACATGATGGCAAGCCAAAGTAGCTCAAAGTGCAAGTGGTGGGACTGGTTCGTTTAGTTCCTGAAGCCTTTCAGAATGCTGTCATCATATTTCACCGGATTATCGAAATAAGGGTGCTCTGCTTTTAATGTTTTTCATCGGCAGAATACCTTGAAAGCGAAAGAATACATGTAGAATGCCAAAGTTAACAATTTTTGACAAATGGAAAAATAAATGTAAGCAGTCAGAGAGAGTGCAACAGGGATGATGTTCGATGTATGTGAAAAATGTTTACACATATATTCTTAACGGTGCTGTTCTCAGTATAGCCTGTCCAGTTTGATTTGCACACAAACGAACAAACGAAGAAAACTGTAAGAAAAGTAAATTAAGGAAGTCTTCATGTCCACGACTGGTAAAGTCAATCGATGTTAGTGTTAATGGTTAGGAGTGCTGTGTTAATGGTTGGGAGTGCTGTGTTAATGGTTAGGAGTGCTGTGTTAATGGTTGGGGGTGCTGTGTTAATGGTTGAGAGTGCTGTGTTAATGGTTGGGGGTGCTGTGTTAATGGTTGGGGGTGCTGTGTTAATGGTTGGGGGTGCTGTGTTAATGGTTAGGAGTGTTGTGTTAATGGTTGGGAGTGCTGTTTATCATAAGACAGGGTAATAAGCTCCTGCACGAGATCAATACAATTTTCAATTGAATTTCATGCAATGTAAATGAAACTGTTTGGTTATGACGCGTGCATGCTATTTTTTTTTTTAACAGACAAAAGACACCCGTTGTAGAACTCGTGGAGGTGTGAATTACCGAAAAACCGTCTCCCCCCGCCCCAACCATTCCCCCCGGCAAGTCCGACAATGTTTATTTGCGCACGCTCTCCGCTGACCAATTAAAACCAAACGGAAGCAATCAATTTTTTTTTCTTTCGATATTCCCTTATTTTCCCTTCTTGTGTTTTATTGATTGTACGCAGGTGATTGCTTGACAATAATCTTTTCACAATGAAGACAGATACTTGTTGATTCATGCTTTTCAGGAAGTGTTAACTTGGGTAAAACGTCTATGAATGCGGAGAGAATTTTCGTAGTTTAAATTTCACGCAAGAAAAGGATATCACGACAATAAACCATTTAGCCATCTCTGTATTTTTTATTGCACTTTAATCTTACATTTTGTGTCAATATAATTAACGTAGTTTGACAATTATTTTCTGTCCAAGGATAACACGACAGTAAACAATAGCCATCTCTTATTTGTATTGAACTTTAATTTTACATTTAGTGTCTTAATTATGTCCATATAATAAACTTAGTTTTATTTTGTTATATATTCGATTGTTAACTATTTTCCCTTAAAATCTAGATCCCCAATCGCTGGTACCAGAGCCTTTCTCTGTTTGGTTTCATTCTGCAAGTAAATAAACGATATAAACTCTATATATATATTCAAAACAAACATGATAAAGAAACGTTACTAATAATAAATTAAAGTATTAACGAAAATCGACAGTTTTTTAATGAATGGCAGATAAAAAGAAACCCATCGATACTTCATCTTTATACATATAATGCATCACTTTACAACCGGTGTATTTTTAAGACGAATTTCCTGCCACTTCGGTTCACTGTATTCCGAAAACACTAGTTCCTCCTGGTCACCAATTTCGTATCTTTCTAATGTGGATAATGCATATCGCGGACCACAATGAAAGCAGGGAACAAGTTTCCTTAACTACACACGGTCTTTGAAAACGCTTTATTACGAACATAACACAGTCACTTGTTATGGTCCGTTATTTATTTATTTCTAATTTAATGACAAATTTAAATTGTGTTGTATGGAAAAAAAGGACTAAATTGTTGCTGTTAGAGTTGTTTTCGATTGAGTATTGAAAGTAAGTTTGCTATTTTATTTTTCGTTTTTTGTTGCTCGCGTTAGTTTCTAAACCAATGAAAAGTAAAACAAAAACCAACCTTGACTTGCTCGCACGCAATTTCCTACAAAACAGCCCATTGCATGAGGCAAATCAAAAAAATTCGCAGCACGCGTTTTATCAGGTTTGAAAATACTCGGCTTCACCTCGTGTTTTTAATCCTGATAAAACATTTCTGCTCGTAGTTTGAATGGGGGCAATAAATTAGTAGTACTTAACAGCTAATCAGATGTAAGAGGGTCTGAATGGGGGGGTCCACGTGTCGGTTGTCGGTTAAAATTTCATTACTTTGTCGGTTGTCGGTTAAAATTTCATTGCTTTGTCGGTTGTCGGTAAATCTCAGTTAATAATTAAAAATGCAAGATCATGCAAGTTAATTATTCACATTAGTTATGTAATTTGCGCAGTTTTAAGACTTTAAACTCTAGACGAAGTGTAAAACTTGTAATAATTCATTATTTGATTGCACTTAAACCTAGTTAACTCTGTATTTTAGCAACGTGATCGTCTACCCCACTTTAATTTGTAAATCTAGTATACCGATAAAATCACCAAAGCTTTTATTTTAGATCAGTGTAAATTTTATAATTGTTTTCCTGTCGATTACAGGGCATCGAAGTAAGGCCCCGTCCACACGTATACGTTTACGTTCGTAAACGCATATTCTTTTTTATCTAAAACGCTCCCGTCCACACGAAGCCAGCCATCGTTTACGATTCGTTTTGACCTGTCCACACGTAAACGCTAAAACTTTCAAACTTTCAAACTTTCTTTATTTTACTCATTATTTTTTACAACTATATTTTAAAAAAATACCTACACACATTTTGAACTAAGTACTAATAATTTAAATAGTTAATACAATTTTGAGTCTGGGAGCTAAATTAACGGGTAAGTTTTCTAGTTAGCTCCCAGCCACATAAACGTAAACGCTAAAAATCTGCATTGAGCATGCGCTAGATAACTTGAGCATGCACCATAAACAGCTGTGACATCAGCGTTTACGAAAATATCCGTTTACGCTGTCCACACGTAAACGAGTAAACGGCGTTTTCAAAAATATCCACTTTGGAGAGCGTTTTCGAAAATATCCGTTTAGGGTGACCGTTTTCATCGTTTACGTGTGGACGGGAGGCCTAAACGCATAAAAAAATATACGTTTACGAACGTAAACGTATACGTGTGGACGGGGCCTAAATCAAGAGAGGTAAATTTGACAAGAGTGAAATGCCCACTTTAGCCTTTGGGATACGTAATTTTGTTAGCTACGGAAGTCTTTTTTTTCCCAAGACGTCCACAAACACTTATTACACTTATTATTCAACGGCTCTCGTGGCTTTACTGTGGGGTTTCTTTGGGTTTTTTGCCAACAATTTCGCTGCCATGCGTATCAATCTGCACCGTTTAATGGATCTTTAATGATTTTACAACTATTATTACCTCTTACCGTCACATGTCGAGACGCACAAATGCACGAACAGCCCTGCCGGATCGTGTAACACACGCTCTATTGACAAGCTCTGAATGTTCTTCAAAATCTGATTCCTCGTCATCCGAATCTGTCTCATACTCATCAATTTGTACTTCCCTGTGATCCTCAAACACCTCAGTAACATCCCCTTCGTCCACAAATTGTATGCTAACAACGCGTTGTGGTGTGATTAGCGCGCGCATAGCACAGTTTGATGTAAACAAACTGTTCAAACAAACAAAAAGATATTTAAAACCCATCTCATCCTTAACTTTCAATAGAAAGGATCTTTTCATTGAATACAGTGTTGTTTTATCTACCAAACTTGACAAAGTAATTAACATTTTAGCCCTTACTTTGAAGATAATTTGAAGCTTTTCTTTTTTTAGGGAAGGAACCCATTAAATTGCCGCAGAAAGTTTTCAACCAATCACAGGCTGACTTTTGAGACGTCAATACGACTTTATATTGACGTCTCAAAAGCAGGCAAAAGTTTAGGCAAAAGTATCTAAGAATCATGACACAACAGCGGGGCGTCTTCTCGGCTCGCTTACGAGCCGCTGTTCTAGAAATGAGCCCGCCGCTGCTCTCCGAAAAGGAGGATCCCGGGGCTTTAAAGTAATTTGAAGACAGGAAATTCTATAATTGACGAAATTTGGAATTAATGTGGTTACGTCTGATGAAATAGAACCCACCAAAGGATCTGGACATTTCCTGCGCTAAAAATAAATTCAAAATGCTCTTTTTTCTAATACAAACATCCCTTCACGTCGGACCATGTCGGTTGTCGGTTAGAATTTATTTGTCGCTAGTCGGCAATTTTTTCCTCGTTTTGTCGGTAGTCAGTAATATTTTTCGCCCTTTGCCGCTAGTCGATTAACCCCATTCACACCCTCATGTAATGTAATATAAGACTGATGACTTTGCATGCTAACTTGAACGGAGACCAGTATGTATGTTAATGTTTGATTTAGTAAAACGTGGAAGTTTAAGCACCTTTTACTCCACAGGCAACTTTTAACAGTTTCTCAAACTGCTGCATGAAATCATCAAAATCTGGATACAGCAACAGCTGTCCTTTTTCTCCTTTCATCTTTTCCATTTCGTCCTCATTCTCTTTAGGCTTGGGACCAATGCCAACAACTGTTATCTTGACATCTTTGTCCTGGTTAAAAAAAAATATGGACGGGTTTAATATCGATATTAAGTAGAACGCCACATATAATTAACCGTCATGCGAAATACGAACCTGTCTAAACTAAAATTTGTTCAAGGTTCTCATTAAGAAAAGTAAGTTAAAGTGACAAATAATATGTGCTTGAGTAGTTTATAAGTACCTGAGATTATTTGTTAATAGCGCGCGGGGGGGGGGGGGGGGGGGGGGGGGGGGGGGGGGGGGGGGGGGGGGGGGGGGGGGAAATTCTATTTAATTTTATTTTCTTAATTGGGGTGCTTTTGATCTCTTTGTTGCGTTACTATCGAGAATAAGCGTTTGACAAAAGCAAAAGCTAAAAAGCAAAAAAGCAAAAACAAAAAAACAAAAACAAAACAAACAAAAAAAGCAAAAGCTATTGACGGCCAGGTAGGCATTTGTTTACATGTCAAATAGTATACACGCAAAAGAATATATGATTTGTTACTGCACCTTTCAATAATACGCGAACTCTGAAGTTCAAAGCTAAACATGGGCTAACCTTTACTCTTTATATATCCTGCGGTCAATCATAACTATGGCAACAAACATTGGACCCTTGAAAACAGGAACTGACAAAATGGATCGAAATCCACCAATCGCAACCCACAAGCATGACCACGTGATCATTTTACCGGCCTAAAGCGTTGTTTCCATTTGCGGCAGTGAAAAACGAAACTGTTGGTCAGTCGAGTTTTGAAATTCAGAGCTCGAGTTCGCTCTTAACAATCACAGCTGCAGTGTTTTGCGTCATCCTTTCTTGTTTCTTTCCACATTTCTCAGCAAATGTCTTCAGAATGCAATTAAAGTTACTTGTTAAAACAGTATAACTGATTTCTTAGATCCGCTTACCTCCAGTGCTGAAGTTAAATCAGAAAAAGGCTTCTCAGGCCTCGTGTCCCACTTCCCGCGAAACTGTTCTCCATCAGTGAGGAGAATCAAAACATTAGTGGTATTTGGTCTGCCCACTCCACTGAACAGCGTTGTCAATGCCAGATCGTAGGCGAGATCTATACGAGTTCCCCATTTTGCTGTATTTGGTATTATTGTCGGAATGGCCTCGTTCACCAAGGCCTTGCAGCTTTCTGCATTATGGCAGAGAGCATCGTTGAAGACGTTGTGGAGGGTGGCGGTTTCCCCAAACGTGATAAGAGCACAGCGTTTCTTCTCAGACACACCTAGGTTGTCCACCAAATCGTTAATGAACCTTTTAAGCACAGCAAGGTCATCCTTGTGCATGCTTCTTGATATGTCAGCCAAAATTGCGACATCCAGGCTCTTTTCACATGGACCTAAATCGTGATCAGACAAGAAGTCAAATAATGTTTTATCTTTTCTGTTGTTTTAATTGCTGTTAACCCGTCGTTAATAAGAGGTGCGAACAGGGTGTGGACTCTAGAATGTCGCATTGATCCATCGCTACAAAACGAAAAAAATGGGTTCTAAGTTTACATTGCATTAATACTTAAGGCTTCAAGAAACCAGAATCAGCACTCTTGTCCAGGTTTTACCGGGGACAAACTACAAGCTCCAGGCCCTCCAGAAAAGTGTTCATGGTTTCAGTCCCTTTCTAGGACTCTGAACTACTTTACTTGTAACTCACTGCACGGACAAATACCACTCCTCGCTACACACCATTAATCTCATTTTAATCATGAAATATAATATCCAATCACACAAAAGAGTCCTCAGCAAAAAAATCTGAGCAGTTGCTAGTTGGATTAAAAGAAGCTTTCTGGAGAATCTTACATTCATTACACTGCAGTGTCATCGAAGCCGGTCCCAGTTCAGTGCAGTCCTTGCCACCGTTGGATGGCGGGGGATTGGTGCAGGTTCTTGTACGTGTCTTTATTCCTCCATCACAAGACACACTACACTTAGAATCATTCCACGGAGTGTAGCCACCGTTAATTGCTGGATGGGAAAGAATACGTGGTCTCATTATTGAAACACGCAAAGATCGTTATTTAAAATAAACTTCAGAAGGAGTTCACAAGTTTTTTTTAGCCCTTAATCAGTTCCTCTCTAATCTATTTCAGGAACATCACTGTGAAGTTCTTCAGTTATTGTTCTTGTGTTGTTTTTGTTGTTGTTGTTGTTTTCCTGTTTCAACTAGATAAAAAATGATTAGGAACATTCAAGTCATTCTATTATCTAGACGAGCATTGCATTTTATAAAAAAATATCATTAAATCCCATGTTACTAAAAGAAAACATGAGGCTGGAAAACATACGGCAAGGTTGTTTGTTGCACTCCTGTAGCTTGGTGCAGGTTCTTGTGAGGGTCTGTGTCCCCTTTCCACACGTCACACTGCATGCAGAAGCCGACCAAATAGTGCACTTCTCGCTACCATCAACACCTAAAATTAAAGGACATCGGTCAGTTTGGACTGTATTCCAGCGATAGAAAGAGCGGTTTTTCATTGAGTAGTTACTCTGACCAATCAAAACAGCCGCAGACAATCCAGTGAACCAATCAGAACTCATAAATGCATGTAGCCGGCGCCAAGCGCGGGAAAACGCGTGCATGCAAGTCACAATTGGTTTTGGTTTTACTCCTGATTGGTCGAGAAAGGGGCGCAAGATGACAGAGCGTAACAGTCAATTGAAAACCGCTCTAATATACTTTCACCATATTTAATTGTACGATAGTTTGCAAAAATAGACTACGTAGCTACAGGACAGTACGTCGGATAGATTGCTTATGTCTCTAAAGCATTGCTAAAGCCACAGGGCGCCCACACAAACTGTGTGACCGTATTTTTAAATTTAGAGGAAATGTATGGGAATATCAAAGAGGTTCACTTATCGTAATATTCTGTGATAAATATTCATATATAAGATCAAAATAAACGTATTTTTACCTGAAATGTTGCGTGTTGTCGTTGTTGTAGCTGAAAACCGCGAATTTAAGCGATTTGAAGGGTTTTGCATCGGACGTTTACCTGAGCGTATAATAGAGAGACAAGGGAGGAAAGCTGGAGTTTGGACCGGTCCAGCGCCGAGACGATTTTCACCAAGAAATTCCCATCACACAACTTCCAAACCGCGCACTAGGCAAGCTGAAACCTTTAGGTTTCTTCTCGTACCATTACATTTAAAATCCGTCCAAAACTCGAAGCGCTAGACCCCAAATAATATCGAGAAATCCAGCATTCGAAGCTCGAAAGAGTCACGGCTGGTAAAATGTGTGTCGGCCTCCAACAGTCACGCCGTTTGCTACTTTCTGATTGGATGATAACAAACAATGCCCTTTCATAAATTCGTCCCGCAGGAGGGTAGGCAGGGGCGAATAAGAAGCGACTAACTTTCTACTAACCAGCCTGGGGTGAAGCGAATGGCGTCTTGCTGGGCTCATTCCATCACGCGCCATTCGCTTCATCCCAGGATGGTAAGTGTAAAGTTCGTCGCTGCTTATTCGCCCCTGCTTTCCCTCCCACGGGACGAATTTGTGGAAGGACATTGTTTGTTATCATCCAATCAGATGGGAGCAAACGGCGTGACTGTTGGAGGCCGGCACACATTTTACCAGCCGTGGCTCTTTCGAGCTTCGAATGCTGGATTTCTCGACATTATTTGGGGTCTAGCGCTTCGAGTTTTGGACGGATTTTAAATGTAATGGTACACGAAGAAACCTCTGGGATTCAGCTTGCCTAGTGCGCGGTTTGGTGAAAATCGTCTCGGCGCTGGACCGGTCCAAAATCCAGCTTTCCTCCCTTGTCTCTCTATTATACGCTCAGATAAAGGTCAGATGCAAAACCCTTCAAATCGCTTAAATTCGCCGTTTTCAGCTACAACAACGACAACACACAGCATTTCAGGTACAAATACGTTGATCTTGATCTTATATATGAATATTCATCACAGAATATTACGATAAGTGAACCTTTTTAATATTCCCATACATTTCCTCTAAATTTAAAAATACGAACGGTCACACAGTTTGTGTGGTTCCCTGTGCTAAAGCATCGCTAAAGGTCAAATCTATAACTAACTGATTACAATAACAATAATAGCGGAGCTCTCGCGGGCCGAAAGCCCGTTCGCGGAGCTCCATTCTCATAGAACTTATGCCCATCATTTTTTGTGGTCATGGCTAGCGGAATGTTTCGCGGGCGCGTGCGTCCGTCGCGCAGGCTTTGTTTTTCGCGCGGCTACACGGCCGCCGTTACGTCAGCTACAGTAAACACTTTTGTAATGTGTTTAGCGGAGAAAACGGTTTGCAAAGTCCTTTTTCCCTGCATTTTTTCGCGGTTTGCTACTCAAGATAGGTTTTACATTTCTTAAACAGTGGTCAAGACCGCATTTGAGGCTGTGTAACTCTGCAAGTCAAGCGTTTTAGGAGGAATATAGAGCTAAGTGCTTATTTTTAAACCTGATTTCTTCTTAAATTGAAGCTAGTAGATCGTCGAAGCATTTGTTTAGAGCTTAACCCCTTTAACCCATTGACGGCCGCGCCGGCCAAAACCGGCCGTGATTTGGCAATAACACACATTTAAAATATTCAATATAGAAAGAGAAAGCTTTAAAGAATACTCAGAAAAAGAAGAGCTTTAAGCGATGAAATCTTGCTTCGAGGAACTTCAAAACCCGCAAAGAAGCGGAGTTTTAAAGAATTTTCAAGCAGCCGAGGGACTTAACGGTAAAATAAATTGCATTTTTCTATGGGAATTTTCGAGAATTTGTTTGTTGATATCAATTTGTGATTGACTTTTTCTTTATGTTCTCGTTAGTTTTGGAGAAATGTTTATAAAACGTGCTCAAATTCATTCGGATTGACATCTTGAATTTCGCCATGTGCTCAGCCAGTTAGCTCCTCGATGCGCTAATGGTACGCTTTTTGCTTTTAAACATAAACTAACGGATAGCTAAATAAAATCTTTCAAAAGAAGATTTTGTTGTCCATTTTTATGTGTTTGTTCATTCATTTCATTGGTTGAAAAGCGATTTTATGTAAACAAAACAAGACTTGGATTTATAGCAACTGTTCTAACTTCACTCGCGTCTCCTTGCGCAAAGTGGTTTGTTTATCGTTTGCAATTTTGATTTCCAAATCAGTTTCTCGGGCAATTTTCGATACGCAACAGGTGTATTTTATTCGGAAATTAGTCATACTAGTTGTTCCAGACCTAGAAAAAGTTGTTTTGTGAGCTTTTGTACAGTCTAAATGTACTGTGCAGACGGTCGCGTACTACTGTTTTTGAAATTACTCCAAAACGACCCCGAAACTGGCAGAATTTTTTCACAACCCCCACTAATTTCATTCAAACGTGACAAAAACATAGGCAACTTTCTAGTTACGAGCGCACTGAAATCTGACGATGTACCGGGAACTTTCAAATGCACACGCACACGATGTAACACTTGTCCTTTCATTCACAACGCGGACAAAATAACAGGACCCAAACGATCTATTAAAATCACTGATCGTTTTACATGCACCTCCGTAAATGTTATCTACTGCATTACATGTACTTTTTGCAAAAAGATATACATTGGCGAAACAGGGAGGAGACTGGGCGACCGTTTTCGTGAACATCTCCGAGACGTTGAAAAAAATGACAAAGACGCATCCAAACCAGTCGCGCGCCATTTTAATCTTACTAACCATTCTAAACAACACATGACAATCTGCGGCCTTTCCCTACACCAGGGTAACACAGAAAGCCGTAAAAACCTAGAACAAAAAATCATCTTTCAAATCGGCACTCTCAAACCCCACGGAATCAACGAACGCTTTTCATTCAACTAATCTACATTTGTTTTTCACGTCACCAAATTTCCACCAATAGCGTAGCTCCACCGCTTACTATATAAAACCACACACTACCCACAATTCCTTGATTCGCTCCGACGAAGGGCTAGCGCTCGAAACGTCAGCTATTTGAATCTTTTTACGGTGGTCAATTTACCTTATCGACTCAGTCGATAAAACTAAATTCTCGTGTTTCATCCCCCCACCGACGCAGCACCACAGTTTCTCTAGAAACTAACCCCATTCATTTACTGTTTTTGAATATTGCTAAAATTGAAAAACAGCCCGGTCGTCAATCTTAATTCTAATTTTTCTTGTGCTTCCGACCTTTCACCTAAGGGCCTGGTCGCACTACAATCAAAAACAAAAATCCGCTAGTGCAAAAATCGAGGAAAACAAAAGAAACCGCTCCGGTGGCACACGCTTTTTGTGGAATGTTTTTGTTTTAATGTCATTTTGCACTGGCTAATTTTTGTTTTTGACTGTAGTGCGACCAGGCCCTAAGTTAAGCTTATCATCATCGTTTCTGTTCAGAGAGCTCCGCTGTTAGGCTGAGCCTATCTATATCTATTATAAATATGCATGAAATACTAATACTGTGTAAACGCGATAAAATAAGCCTTACTGCTTTAGTAAATTACATATTACAAAATTATTTAAATCTATTGGTCGTTGCATAACGTTGCATTATACTTCCGTGTCAGTTCCTTAAGTTGAAATTACATGAGTTCACGAGTGGTAACATGTCATAATTAGAGCTTATTGGTGAACTCCTGGCGACGGACTTTTGTTTAATTTGGACTGTACAGAGAGTCAAGCCCTGATAAAGTTAATTAAAAGCTTCCTTAATTAATCGATTCCAAATCGTCAAAATGATCACAGTGAGTGTAAACTATTGTGAAACGCCGGGCAGCATATTCAATGATTGGTGGTAAACCTGAACTAATTCCCCATTACCTTCAACTGAGCATTTCAGCTGAGATAGGAGCTACAAATGTACCTTAGCCTTCTTAACAATTTCATTAACAACGTTCCACCTATCAACATTAGAAATATAACATACTACTAATAATAGTAGTAATATAAAATTTTTTCGAATGAGGCCGGGACTAAAACTACTGTGATAAAACGGAAAAATCCAAGCTTTCGCCGATCAACGGCATCATCAGGGATAAAAAGAAAATATTCCGCGTTGGTCTATATACAAATGTAAAGTAAAATGTGTGGGTAAAAAGCGTTAGAATGTGGCAAGTATGTGAAATACATAAGAATAACAAGGTATAAATAATAAGGTACAGATATGAATAAGAAACGAATAAAATGTAAATAATAAGGTACAATAAAATAAAATAATAAGTTACAGATATGAATAACAAACGAATAAAATGGTCTAACAACTTATTATTTACATTTAATTTATTCGTTTCTTATTCATCAGGGCCCGGTTGTTCGAAAGCAGGGTTAAACTAACCTCCGGTTAGGCCTAACCGGAGGTTAAATTTCTTAACCGCGGGTTTGTTAACCCGAGGTTGAAATGGCGTTGTTCAAAGCGCGGTTAGAGGTCCGGTTAGTTAACCTCGGGCTAAGCGCGGCTAACCCACGGTTAGTATCCCATAATGCTCTTTAGAAGTTGTTTTGAAAAAGTTTGAAGTCGCTTCGCCCGATCCATTCAAAATGTTTCGAGTATAAAATAGTGAAATATTGTAGAATTTAAAGTTAACTCTATTTCTAGCTGAATAGTAGCTCTTCTGAGAAGAATTTTGAGAGGATTTTCAAGGTCAAGCATCACAGGCAAGAAGGAAAAACGGCTCACCTTCACGGATTTGTATTCTTACGGCTAGAAGAAGCTGAACGTTTTGTGCATCTTTATTTTCAAACAACTTGAAAATATTAACTAGCGTTGTGAAGGTCATCTGCGTGAAAAAAACTCTAGACTGACATCTTGAAGGTTATTTAATTGGAGTCAAAAATGAAAAAGTAAGTAGAAAATTACTGGAATTAGTTTGATCTTGAGTTTATCATTTCAACAAGCCGCTTGTCTGCTGTTTATTTCTCAAACTTTACACGGTGGCGACAGTTTTCTTGGATTCTCGGATATTATCCGAAAACATTTGTAAAAATGTAGTAGACTTGTATCATTTCATAGAAAGGCGGATTAATAAAACATGCTTTTTTACTGAAGTATATTTTTACTTCGTTATTTCATAGAAAATTAGAATAAAAGGACACAATTCTTTTGTTGTTTAATATTGCAGTGCTGATACGCTGGGATCAGTGCAGTGGCGTAAAATAGCCCGTAAAATAGGGAATTAAGTCAATATAAATTTTTGCGAAAATGTGTTTACAATAAAATTGCTTTCAGTTTCGCACGCTGGTACATAGGGCGAAAAAATATAGTTTCGGAGCGGCCGGCGCCATTTCGAGTTGTTATTTTCCCGCTTTTCATGGAGTAATTTCGCAAAGATGGCCTCTGAAGTTAAATATTTTCCGATAACACAGAAAACTTCATACCGGCTGAATACTGAACAGCTTGAATTGCCGGCCTTTTCTTAGATTTTATGCCGGTTTAGTTTTTCTTGAAGTTTGGTTGTAATTTTAGGGGAGACGGAGGGAGCCCAAACAAGTAAAGGCAAACTTTCTGCTGATCAGAAGAGTTAAAATAATTGCTACCGTTGCTCTATTGTTTGAAAAGTGAAAAAAGCTCTTCATGGATTTTTAAGAACCCGATTTATCTCATAAAAGGTAGAAACTAAGCCAGGGAGAACTGTCGGAGTTTAAATTTGACGACTGTACCGCTCGCTTGTCATTTTTCACCGTGATTTTTCCACCATATCGTTTTTGATTAGTGATGAGTTCAGCGTTCGTTTGAGCTAATTTCGCCATTATAACGCTCTTTTACAACCTGTCATACAAAAAGAAGGTTGTCACCCAGCTACAGTGAGGACGTTATTTATCTTCCATGAATTTATTGTTGTTTTTGAAAACGTTTCGTTGCCGTAAATCATAGAATGTTTGTCAAATTTAACCCGAGGTTAGTTTTTTAACCCACCTAGCTAGGAGGGTTAAATTTAACCCGCTGTTTAACACGAGTTTAGCCTTAACCTGTCTTTGAACAACAGAATTAACCTGCGGTTAAAACTTAACCTCAGGTTAGAGCGATTTAACCCGAGGTTAGGATTTAACCGGCTTTCGAACAACCGGGCCCTGTACCTTATTATTTATACCAGTTTTAGGCCTCATTCGAAAAAAATTTATATCCTTAGGCCCGGTTCAAACGTCGAACTTCACATGTGCCGAACCTAATGCAAATGAGCAAGAACAATGGATATTGCTCATTTGCATTAGGTTCGGCACATGTGAAGTTCGACGTTTGAACCGGACCTTAAAATGCTACTGAAGGACAACCTCCAAAGATTATTAATAATAATAATAATAATAATAATAATAATATGATATAATAGAGCAGTTTTCAATTGAGTGTGAAAAGTAATTACACAATTGCTTTGGTTTTTCATTGCTACGTTTTGTGATTGGCTAAAAAATCTCGCACCATCTCGACCAATCAGAAGTAAAACCAAAACCAATCGTGACTTGCTCGCACGCGTTTTCCCGCGCTTGGCGCCGCCGACATGTAATTGCTTCGAGCTCTGATTGGTTCATTGGATTGTTTACGACTGCTGTGATTAGTCAGAGTAATTACTTTGGTTTTGGTTTTGCACACTCAATTGAAAACTGCTCTAATATAATAATAATATAGAGTGATTACAGTTAACCCGTGAAATAGTTAGTAGAATAGCACGCACTATCAGACAATAATTCCATTGTTTTCTTTTGTTTAATTTGGACTATCACATACTAATTGTTAGATAGTGTTTCACGGGTTAACTGTAATCACTCTAACATAGAAATATAGATCTTAGCACTTTCAAAAGTGTCAATTTACTTCCCGTTTTTAATGAGTGGGTCTAGTTCAGTGTGACGTTTGCTAAAACCAATAAGTAGTGCTTTAATTAAGCTGGAACTTGTCTGCAGAAATTGTACACGCCAGTTGATCAACGCCCGTCTAAGGGTGCGTTCCTTTGGGATGTCTGGATCCGGATCACTGATCCAAGATCACTCGGATCATGCTGCATCAAAGGAACCGATGAATCCTTGCCAGAGTGGATTCATCGGATCCTTTGATGCTTCATGATCCGAGTGATCTCGGATCAGTGATCCGGATAGGAACGCACCCTAAATTAAATTGAGTTTCTTCGTTTTGCATGTAAGAATATCCACTTGATTGTTTATTTTTTTAAATGTATTTTGAATAGTTATAACGCGGTGGAAAATTAAAAATAGAAATATACAACCTATAAATATAATTAAGGCAAACTATCATGTATGCATAGACCTGATTTTTGCGCAGAAGTTTTTTTTTTTTTTTTGGATAATATTTGAATGAAATAATATCCGTCAATTTGTAATATTTCTATAGATATTTGAAAGAAAGGCTATCAGTCCTTACCTAGAGACATGCCGAGAATAAAAAAGATCCAAAACCAACTTGTTTCCATGGTGCAGATTTAGTTTCAACTGTGAAATAAATTACATATAAATAAATTTCACTTTGCATTATTTTCCTTACTTATTTGTGTTGTCCGTGACTGTGCTCACATTGTGGGTGGCTCCTCCTAAAATGTTCTGCAATTGGTATAGGATTTAATGGAGCCGAAACCAATTGTAGAATTGCACACATTTTAGGCATCCTACTGATGAACAGTTACGACACAGATATATATATATTTTTAGCAACTACTGTGATTTGCAGTCTGTCCATTTGAATTGAATGAATATATTTATAAAATGATCACTTCTAAAAGCGGGAAAATGTCTAAACCTCCGTGCATGTGAAGCCATAAAACATATAATGACAAAAATGACATAAATAAACATATAATGACAAGGGTACACGGAAAGACCCAAACCGCACCGCTGATAAAACAACATTCCGATATCATGTGACATGTTACCATGACGATCTAACAAAAACTTAAAGTGCACCTAAACCCAAAATTTATTTTTCGTTTAATCAACTCTATATACGTTGAAAGTTGAATAGTTAAATATTTCTTGTTTTTAACGTTGCGTTAGTGAATTATAGAGGTTTGAATTTACAAAATGTTAATAAGATGACGTCAAATCAAGAATCGTTTATTATACAACTACTTGTTTCCACCTCTAAGTAATATTGTTTTTACAAATCAATTGACTATTAACAGTTTTTATTTAGTATTTCTTAAATTGATTATCCTTAAGCTGCGAACTGCGTATTGTAAATTGAAGTAGAAATAATGGTAAAGTCTTGATTTGACGTCATCTAATTAGCATTTTGTAAATTCAAATCTCTATAACTCACAAACGCGACGTTAAAAACAAGAAATATTTCACCATTCGACTTTTCAACGTACATTAAGTTGATTAGAAGAAAAAACAATTGTGGGTTAGGTGCACTTTAAGTCTTCCCACCCCACCAAGTCACAACTTAAGACAGCGTTATCATCAAATGTGATAACAGGAAGTCGTTCTCTTATGTGAGCATATTGAAGTATCTACTCGCAGTAAAGGTGGTTTGTATTCTCTGCATAAAATAAAATACGCATATTGCACCAAGCAAAAAAAAATATAGTAATACGCAATTTTATGTATCTACAATTTCCAAAACGATTTCTTTTCATTTTTACCGATAAGATCATGCTCTTGCTATATATTTTTGTACAACTAGCCTGTTCATGATTTCTTGTGATACGTTAAACACCTTCTACAAGAGATTAGTCTCTCGTTGAGTAAAATATTTCATCTCAATATTCTATGTATTTGAATGTCGTGAGCGTGTATATCTCCTCCTTTTGATATTTCAGATTATCAAAGTTATAGAGCAGTTTTCAATTGAGTGTCGAAAGTAATTACACAATTGTTTTGGTTTTGCATTGCTACGCTTTGTGATTGGCTAAAAAATCTCGCGCCACTTTCTCGACCAATCAGACGTAAAACCAAAACCAATCGTGACTTGCTCGCACGCGTTTTCCCGGGCTTGGCGCCGCCGACATGTAATTGCTTCGAGCTCTGATTGGTTCATTGGATTGTTTACGACTGCTGTGATTGGTCAGAGTAATTACTTTGGTTTTGGTTTTACGACACTCAATTGAAAACTGCTCTAATACCACGGATTAATATATACTTTAAGGTGGCTGAACACAGTTTGCGCGCGCTCTTCAATTTCAGCTGCTTACGTGAGTCAGCGCGCGCAGAGTTTTGAGAAAAACAAACATGGCGCCTGTTCAGCGATCTTTTTATTTTGCTCAGCGTGGATCGCGAAAGTGTTGTTTTTCTTCTTAAAATCAAACAATTTGTTGTTCGTAAAAATGTTTGTTGAATCAATAGATAATATATAGAACCATTGAAGAAATACACTGCCTTTTTGGTCATTTTTGTCTTTGGATCGAGAACCCAGTCAAATGCAACGCATGCGCAGCTGACCAAAAAATTGTGACTGGATGTTTTAGCGACTTTACTCGGAAACGTGCCGATTTCTACGGAACCACTCATTAGAATTTCACGAAATTTGGCACAATAATAGTTCCGAATATTCCGAACTAACCTGCCTTCAAAAATTTGAAATCTAACAGAGGAGATTTTTACAAAACGCAAACATATTAAACCACAAATTACTGGAGATCCCTCTGTCAAAATTACATGAGACCAGTGTTAACATGCGAATATTTTTACGAGTTTACTGGAGACAAATGATGGACAAAATCTAATGACTAGATTTTCTGAAAATAAACGAAACCAAATATTGCAGGCTGATTTACTATCCACCGTGTTGCCATGGCAACACCCTAACAGCTCAACAAAAATACCAAAATATATAGCTTGTTGCTTAAGCGTATGCCTCACCAATTTTGGACGCCCAGACGTTAGTGGTTTTAAAATTACAATGAATGATGCATAGATACAGTGAAACTGTGTTCAGACACCTTAAGGTGTTTCCCTCCAGTTTCCATGCAGCCGCACCGACCATTTTTAAGCGGCCGTTTAACTAACTTTCCTTTATTGAATTAGTATGAAACTTACACAAAATATTGTACTTAGTTTAAAGTTTATAAGATTGTAACAATTTTGTAAATCAGATTTAAAATTGCGGAGATAAACGAGAAACGTTGAAATTGCTTGAGTCTAAATTCCGAGCGATTGCGATGGCATCTAGAAAAATCAAAACTATTACGATAAACTATAACATATGGCAAACAAAATATCTAAAAATTAGAAACTTTTGTCAAGCCGATTGTGAGTAAATCAGAAAGACATTTCGAACTTGTGATTTTGCATGTGTATGAGCACATCAATAAGTTCCTCAATTAAGCTTATAAAAGTTTAATTTCTCAATCTCAAATTTACGCCAAAATGTGTGTTTAGAGTATAAGATGAAACTATGAAAGTTTGAAAGTGTTTCTCGTTTTAGTTTTGGAGTTTCGATTTTCTATAGGAAACCATAGTTTTTTTGACTGAGTCCTTGATATTGTAGTTTTAGCGCTTTTCTATATATTTAAAAAACCGCGAGATAGATTTTTTTAAACTTTTATAATCGTTTCTTTATAATATGAACAACATTGTCTCGAAGTTTCATATCGATTGAAACATTGCAACATGGTCAAATAAAATAATAAAGTTCACCCAAAACGCGATTGAGACTTTGTGCTTTGATTGCACGGTTGGAGGCGCACAAAGACGCTTTAATTAATTAATTCAGGTGAAGCGCAACGCATTTCTGCGTGACCATCATGTTTTGTGGAGTAACGTTAGGGGTTGTGTTCCACGTTATTTTTATCATTCCCACGAATTTCAGTGGGACGTTTATTTGAAAGCAGGTTTTTTATTCGCATTTGACGTGCACTGGACACTCTCGACATTTTGAATTGTAGGGAAAAGAAAGAAGTCAACGCGATTTGCATAATTCTCAACACGCAGAAATGCGTTACACTTCACCTGAATTAATTAAAGTGTTGCGACGTGCACCTTCAACCGTGCAATCAAAGCACAAAGTCTCAATCGCGTTTTAGGTGAACTTTATTATTTTATTTGAACATGTTGCAATGTTTCAATCAAGATGAAACTTCGAGACAATGTTGTTCATATTATAAAGAAACGACCATAAAAGTTTAAAAAAAATCTATCTCGCGGGTTTTGAAATATGTAGAAAAGTGCTAAAACTACAATATCAAGGACTCAGTCAAAAAACTACGGTTTCCTATAGAAATCGAATCTCCAAAACTAAAACGAGAAACGCTTTCAAACTTTTATAGTTTCATCTCATACACTTAACACACATTTTGGCGTAAATTTGAGATTGAGAAATTAAACTTTTATAAGCTTAATTGAGGAACTTGTAGATCTGCTCATACACATGCAAAATCGCAAGTTCAAAATGTTTTTGTGATTTACTCAAAATCGGCTTGACAAAAGTTTCTAATTTTTAGATATTTTGTTTGCCATATGTCATAGTTTATCGTAGTAGTTTTGATTTTTCTAGATGCCATCGCAATCGCTGGGAATTTAGACTCAAGCGATTTCAATGTTTCTCGTTTGTCTCCGCAATTTTAAATCCGATTTACAAAGTTGTTACACTCTTATAAACTTCAAACTTTGTACAATATTTTACGTAAGTTTCATACTAATTCAATAAAGAAAAGTTAGATAAACGGCCGCTCAAAAATGGTAGGTGCGGCTACACGGAAACTGGAGGGAAACACCTTAATTCATCCGCAGAGGGGATTTTCATTGTTTTTAATCGAAAAACCATTTTCTCTAGGTCTACGGAAAATAATCATTTCCTTGTAAAAGTTTTATTAAAAATAAGCGAATCCTCTTGAAACAAAAATAAAAAATAAACCAGGTGATGGAAAAAAGAAATTAAAGTAGCGTAAATGACAAAAATACCGAATGAAGTAATATATATACTTACCATTGCTCAATAACGAATTTCCCGTCTTATTATGTTCGGCTTCGCTGTGAAGTTTTACACCTTTTTAACTTTCTTTGCGTATCTCACGCATCGTTTTTTAAATCGGGGAACTTTTTGTTTGTCAGTGGCTTATTACCATTGCCAAACTGCCACGATTCTTTAAAGTACTTCGTAAATAAGTCGTTCTTAATGAGAGAAAATTGAAATGAGTCGAGAGGTAGAAATTTTGTGTCTCCCGTTATCAATAGTTCTATATCAAATTTCCATTCTCTGTTCTCAGGGCCGTAAGGAGTAGTCTAATTTCCAGTGGAGAATATAGTCTTCACCATAGATTAGTTCAAAACCATTTGCTTCTATTTAGCATACCTCCAGACTTAGGGCTTGACTTCGATTAGTCTTCTTGAACAGAGAACTTACCTTCAATCCTGTCTCAATGTCCTTTGAAAATACAACGCAGAACGCTGGTATTTTTTTATATGTACTTGGAAAATTCTACTGGGCGGAGTCATTATGTAAAAGCCTGTTTTGGAGCACGTACGATAACGACAGCCGACTGTTAGAAAAAGGCTAAAAGCTTTTCCGTACTTTTAACGATGACAATTGTGTCTCAAATAGTGGCGTGAAAACGACATTAACGAAAACACACTTTAAAAATACACTAACTTTAAAAACAATGTAGTGACAAGTTTCACGTAGCCAAAAAAAAGAGCACGCAAACCACGACATGACATATTGACACACGACATCGGTTTGGAGCATCAAATTTAAAAAAAAGCCATTAAACGAAATATTTCATGGATATATTCGCAAAAATGTTAACACTCAGATCAAACATTTGGTCATTTCGATTTGTCTTTCTAAAAGAAACAATGATTTAAAACTGGCAGCAAAAACGGACCCTGTTGGGTGGGGCAGTAGATCATGTTATATTGTTTAGAATTGCCGCTGGTTGTGCGTATTCTTTCCAGATGCATAGTATATATATATGTTTTAATTCTCCGTTGTGTATCACGCGGATTCATTGTCCGTCTTTGGATCTTGAATGAAGAAACGCAAAATCTGGTTTTGAAAAAAAAATCCGAATTTAGATTTTGCAGAAGAAACACAACCCTACCATCGTTTTAGTTAAGAAGTGATCATTACATGTAGACTCGATGAGGACCCACCTTGTGTATGGGTAATACACATGATCTGAGTTTTAAGATTTTTACGAATATATCCATGAAATATTTCGTTTAACGGCGGTTTTTTTTTTTATTTCATGCTCCAAACCGATATATCGTGTTTCATGTCGTGGTTTGCGTGCTCTTTTTTTGGCTACGTGAAACTTGTCACTATATTGTTTTTAAAGTTAGTGTATTTTTAAAGTGTGTTTTCGTTAATGTCGTTTTCACGCCACTATTTGAGACACAATTGTCATCGTTAAAAGTACGGAAAAGCTTTTAGCCTTTTCTTCTAACAGTCGGCTGCCATTATCGTACGTGCTCCAAAACAGGCTTTTACATAATGACTCCGCCCCGTAGAATTTTCCAATTTGCCAATTGGAAACGCAAAATCTGGTTTGGAAAAAACAATCCGAATTTGGATTTTACAGAAGAAACACAACCCTGCCATCGTTTTAGTTAAGAAGTGATCATTACACAGTACAAGTATACTCGATGAGGACCCACCTTGTGTATGGGTAAGAGGGTTGCGCAAGATACCACCTATCTGATGAGTGTAGCAGAACATTTTTTTGGCTAAACATGGGAGATGAGACTTTTTATATTCTGCGTGCATAAAACTTGCACTGCTGGCAAAACGGCACAAGAGATGAGACTTTAATATTCTGTGTGCATTGCCAGTAAAACGGCACAACAAGATTTGAATCTTTCTCTCAGTTTCTACTCTTGATAGAATGGGGGCTATACCAACAAGACACCATCTTTTAGGTAAAGCATTGTCATTCAGTACAAATTAAAAACTTATGTATAAATCTTGCTTGAAAATAATCTGCGGAATGATCGCGTGATTCAATGCTTTTGACGCCTCTCAAAAGGACACACGGCATATTGATCAACCCGCAGTAGGGTAAATTAATTCTATCACTTTTCTAAAAAAAAATCATGAGGATTGGAAATGATTATTTGTCGTAGACCTAGAGGAATTGGTTTCTCGATTAAAAATAGTGAAAATCCCTTTTTAGCTTGAATTTAAAACAAAAAGAATTAGTCCGTGGTATTGGCCGAAGAAAATCAAACAAAACGATAATAAAGGCCCCACGTGACAACCGCGAGTGTTGAAAACATCATTGCTTTACCCACCAGGTAGACTAGTAGAGTTGGTCTTCAACGGATAGACCCCAACATTTTTAAAAAGGAAAGATTGAATCAACTTTACATTTCAATCATTTAGCAACGTGCAACAGACACATGTTTCCCAAAAGGAGCCTACTTTTGTTAAAGTGCGGAAATTGTATATATAGCAAAATCTGCGTTACTATATTTTTTGCTAGGTTTTTCAGACCCGTATAGTATATTTATTTCTAATTCTCCATTTTAGTTCATGTGGATTTATAGTCTGTCTTTCGATCTTAATGAAGAAACGCAATATCTTGTTTTGAAAGAAAATTGAAATCTGGATTTGAACACAAACCCCTGTCGTCGTTTTAGTTTAAAGATGAACATTTTGGGTGTCGTTTGCTCTTTTTATCTCTTGTGAATTGGACTGAAAGAAATATATTATCACCTTAGGGGTTCGTACGTGTTTTATTGCCGTTTTGCTTAACACATATTATCATTCAATACCAATTAAAAACTAAAGGACGCATGGCATATTCATCAACCAATAGGGTAAAAAACATTTCTTCTATGTCTACGGAAAATAATCATTTCGTTGCAATAGTTTTCATTAGCGAATCCTCTTGAATTAGTCCGTGGTATTTTAATGCGATAATAAATAGCTCGCGGCATTCATATTCTTAGAATATTGAGAAGGAAAATGAATTTTCTACAGACTAAATTCTGCAAAAGCCCACACTTCTTAACATTATTAAAACCTGTGAATCTTTGATTATTTTGTTCTTTTTAAAAAATGAAAATGATGACAAATTGGCTAAAGAACATCAGACATGTATGACGATAAACATTTAGCAGTGTGCAGTAGACCGTCGTGCTTCCCCAAAAGAAGCTAATTCTGTTAAAGTATGGAAATTGTATGTAGAGCAAAATATCGTTGCTATTTTTTGCTAGGTTTTTTCAGATCCGTAATACATTTATTTCAGTCTAATTCTCCATTTTAGTTCATGCGGATTCATAGTTTGTTTTTCGATCTTAATAAAGAAATGCAAAATCTTGTTTTGAAAAAAATTTAAATTCGGATTTGGACAGAAACTTCTGCCGTCGTTTTAGTTCAAAGAAGAAAATTTTGGGTGTCGTTTGCTATTTTTATTTCTTGTGAATTGGACTGAACGAAATATATTTTCACTAAAGTTCGTACTTGTGATATTGGCGTTTTGCTTAACACATATTGTCATTCAATATCAATTAAAAACTATTTTCAAATCTTGTTTAAAAATAATTTTCGGAATGATCGCGTGATTCAATGCTTTTAACGCCTCTCAAAAGGACACACGGCATATTCATCAACCAATAGGGTAAAAACAAATTTCTTCAATGTCTACGGCGGAAATTAATCATTTCGTTGCGATAGTTTTTGCGTTCGACGACGGGAGAACGCAACCTAAACTCAACCCGCAAGAGGCCTGGGCACGAACATTTAGCGGAGAGAAACTCGATTTTGTGGTTGGGTCAAGTACCGGAAATACGTCATAGACTCATCCAGCAGGGTGCGCGCGCACGTTTTTCTCCTTACGTCATAGACTCGTCCAGCAAGGTGCGCGCGCACGTTTTCCCCCCACGTGCAAAGAAAGTATGTATGTATGTATGTATGTATGTATCTCTTTGCGACTTCGGTTGAATTTGAAGTCTCTGTGTAAATTATTTTTGTCTGCTGTAGAATCGAATTCTTGACCGATTAGCCAATTACGATTGTCTTGCGGCTCCGGTGATAACTGTCTTTGCGACTTGCAATATGATTGCATGACATTAGATCTGACAAGTTCGTACGGATTCTTCTTTGTAGCTGGAATAAAGGACTTTCTGTACCTTTCAGAAGCAGTAAACAAGTTCCTGATCAAGCTTCGTTGTAAAAACATTGCAGTTACCTGCAAAAATGATTGAGATTAAACTTACCGAATAGAGCAGTGGTGAGAAAATATGCCAAACATACAGCACGAAGGCACGAAGACATGAAGAAAGACCACTTATTGCAACTCCCTTGTGAGTTATCCCTTGTGCCCTTGGCAAAAAGAGAAAACGAAAAAAAGGCTTGGCAGGCTACCTCCTCAAGGTCAAATGTGGCAAACCTCAATACCCATAACAAACATTCATGGCGAACGCACTTAATAATCCCTGATTACTGCTAGTCATTAGCGAATTCTCTCGAAACATTGTGATGAAAGAAAGACAGAACGGTGGTCATTTTGGGACGGACAAATTCCTCGTTGCATAAAGACGGGTTAACTCAGCTAATGCATAATTGTTTCCGTACAGCATTTTAAAGGAGCTTAAATGACAAATATAAGAAAAACGTCTTATCATATACAGAAATACCGAATGAAGTGAAATAGCTATAATGTCTCTTTGCTCAATAAAGAATTTTCCATCCTATTTCGTTCAGCAGTTAGCTGTGAAGCTTTACACCTTTTTAACTTTCATTTTAACTTTCATTTCATTTTATTTTTTATTTCTTTTTAACTTTTTTGCCCATCACACGCATAGTTCTTTAAATCCGGGAACTTTTTCTTTGTCGAGACTAAGGTCGTGTTCTATTGGGATCAACCGTTTCAACCTAAACCAGTTTTGGTTGATTTGGTTGAGGTGTCCCAATAGAACACTTTTCTGACTTTTCTAACCGTTTTTGGTTGAAACGCGGTTTGGCCTGGGGATAGTCATTACCAGGCTTTCTTTATGTAACGCGGGTTAACTTCGCCAAGATGGCCGCCGAAATCCGTGAAGTTGCTGCCCTGGCTCTTGCCGTATCCGAAGTTGTTGAAGACGAAATTCCGTTTGAATCAGACGACGACGGACTTGATGGGTTAGCGCTGCTTTTTCTAGAAACTGAGCGCATACCTGCCTCTCGTATAATCGGTTACGTTGAAGATGTTGTGCCCAATTTGACCGCCACCATGTTTAAGCGAAATTTTCGCATGAGCAGGGACACTTTTCACTGGCTACTTGAGTATCTTGAGGATTTGCCGGAGCTGATACCAAGGAATATTGGGCATGGAGGAAGACCCCCAGTTCCACTGGAGAAAAAGCTATTACTCACGTTAGAGCTTCTGGGAAACCAGATTGGTTTCAGGTACAAAAGACCTTTGTGTATTTTGAACAGGAATATGTTATTAGAATCACAGACCTGGTTGCCGTTTAATATTTATGCTTAAGCTTTCATGTAAAACTCTAGATGCGTTACGTGAAATAAAAAAAGTAAAGCCGTCCTGCAGACCGTAAGTGGTTTATTTCGAATCTCTTTACAATAAAGATACTGCCCGAAAGAAAAAAGTTTAGCTGACATGTAATTTTTAGCCAAAGGGACATCCCGCACCCTCTAGATAATCAGGTTTTTTAAGAAACTCCTGAAAATGTACCTAATGTTTAATACATTTCTTCAGCCATGTTTCCTTCCTTCCTCATTCATTCATACATTCATTCATTCGTGCATTTGTTTGTTCATTCATTCATATGCTGTAGGATGGTTTCAGAGAGGTACAATATAACAGAATCATGCACTCACCGATGTTTTCATCAAGTTTGTACTGCCATAAAGACCCACCTGAGTCCACAAATAATTTCCTGGCCAAAACCAGGAGACATGGAAGAGGTTGCTACAGTTTTCAAGGAGCAGAGAGGATTCCCCGGTGTATTGGGTGCCATTGATGGGTGCCATATTCCCATCAGTGCCCCACGGTTCTGTCCTGAAAACTACATAAATCGTAAAGGGTGGCATTCGGTAAATTTACAGGCAGTGTGTAGCCATGACCTTAAGTTTATAGATTGTTATGCTGGGTGGCCAGGGAGTGTTCACGATGCAAGAGTTCTTAAGAACTCTCCACTTTACAGAGATGCCTCTCTAGATCCCAACCGACTCTTCCCTGGTAACAGGCATATCCTTGGGGACTCGGCATACCCATTAAAGGAATGGCTTCTTACCCCTTATCGAGATAATGGCCACCTCACCCAGAGTGAACGGAGGTATAATTTTATACACTCCAGTACAAGAATGGCAATTGAGAGGTCATTTGGATTGTTAAAGGGGTGGTTTCGCCGGTTAAATTTCCTTGAAATGGACTCCTTAGATGATATTCCAATGGTAATCATTGTTGCATGCACTTTGCACAATATATGTTTAATGCAGGATGATGAATTTGATGAATTGTATGACAATGAGGAAGAAGTTAACAATTTCCAAGATGTTGGTGGACATGCTGCCACTGCTAGCCTCAAAAGGGACACTATTAAGGGCATGTTTGTTTGACTGCAATAATTATTGTTTTTTTTAAATATAAATCAGATTATATTGTGCAGCTAACATTGTGTTTTTTGATACCAGAAGTACTTTGCTATTTCTAAACACCTGGAATTTCAAAATTTTCTGGAAAGGGGGTGGAGGGAGGCAGTGTTGACCCCAGGCCCCAGACCCACTTAGATGAAAAGGGGTCTTACCCCAGAGCTGCTTCTATTATTAAAAAAACACCAAGCCGCATGCCGCAGTATTGAAAACACTGCCTGTAAAATATCTACAAGCACTATAAACACCAAATTTTACATTGGTTAAATTGCCAGTATTGTTATACCTCATTGTCTGGTGGCAAGCGAGTGAGCTAGAGTGATTTGGCTGATCCCTCCCCTAAGCCCTAATAAAGGAAAGCCTGCAGCCTAATGCTTTTGTGAATGCTTTAAAAAATCCCTATTTTTTTCCTATAATTTTTTTTCCTATTCCATACTGATTGGTTCTGTATTTTTTAACAAAATGCCATATTTATCCCTAGATTTTTGCAGGCCACTTAAAACTCTGTTATAGAGAAATTGTTGTTGTTGTTGTTGTTGTTTTTCTCTCAATATGCTCTAACCCTTGAAAACTAGTGTTTTTCTCAGATTATTGTGATAAAAATGTGCCAGACTTCATTTCAGTTTTTTGGTCGTTCAGATCTAGTCCAGTGCCTGCAGTTCGCTACTAATATCTATGTTCCACTGAACTTATATCCAGCTGATAACAATATTCCCGACTTCAATATACTTCTACAGTTTTTTACAAGATAAGGAAGAACTTCCCAGAATTAGAGGCTTTTTTTTCGACATCAAAACCGTATCTGGAAAAATTTTGCGTCCGTGAATGCAAACAACGTGCGGACCAACGAGGAAACAGTTCTTTCGTGCCGGTTTTTTTTTTACAAGTAAAAGACATTACACTATAGAAAATTCATGCCAGTTTTCAAAAAATATTTAAATTATCAAGCAAATGTCGCTGCAGAACATGTTACACAAAAGTGGACTTTACATTTACAAGTTGAAATTGTGTCAGAAGAAAATTAAAAAGAGTGGCACCAAAAAATTCTACTTTTGTAATCTGTCCAAAAATGCAGCGAACATTTGCATTTTATCTTCGTGCATTTTCTGCATGGCTGCAAATTGTTTTTCCTCCCTGGCTTTCCTCTCCTCCTTTTCTTCCTGTAACAAGCTCAAGATTTCGTCACCTCGCGATTTCGGGTGGCCACTATCGCGTCTCTTTCGTTTCCTCGCTATTGGCCGGCTGGTAACCTGCTTCTCTTCAGTAGCCACTGCCGCTGCAGGCTCAGTTCTGTCTTCTGTCATGTTGATTTCTCCTTTGCCAGAGCTTGAGGCAGTCGATACTGGGTTCACGCTGGGTTTGTAGCCCAAAATGTCTCCCAGCTCCTGGTAGTATTTGCAGGTTTTTGCGCCACGTCCCGTTGCTCTGTTGTTGTCCTCTACGTCCACGAAACTTTTCTTCAGTTGTTTCCATTTGTTGGAACGCTGGGTACCAGATGGGTGGTAGTTTTTCTGCTTCATGCCTTCGGCAATGGCTCCCCATACGCTTTTGTTTTTGAAGTTGACGTCGGCGAATTTGTGTTCATGTTCGTGATAAAGTGAAATTAACAATTTGACGCTTTCATCCGTCCACCGCATAAAACTCTCATCTTCAGTCAACGAATTAGAGCCTGCAGAGCTGGGTTCGCTTTGAAGTGTAAACAAACGAGAAATTTCCCCTAAATCTAGGGTTTGAATGTCCTTATTAAAAAAAGCCGCCATTTTGTTTGTTGACAATTTTGGAAACTTTTTTTTGCGAAAATCACGCAATCACGCGCAAAATGATTACGACACGGCTGACGACAAGCGAAAATTGTCGTCCGCTAATATGCCAGCGGGCGCTACCCATCGTTTTCAACCGTTTCAACCAGGTTCTGAGCTGGTTGAAAAAGTTGATCAACCAAACCAACCAAAAACGGTTTTTTCCCAATAGAACACGAAAAAACTCAACCAACCCAACCAACCGAAAACGGTTGTCCCCAATAGAACACGCCCTTATTACCATTGCCAAACTGCCACGATTCTTTAAAGTGCTTCGTAAATAAGTCGTTCTTAATGAGAGTAAATGGTAATGAGTCAAGAGGTAGAAATTTTGTCTTTCTTTTAGTAATAGTTTTATGTCAACTTTCTATTCTCTGTTCTCAGAGCCGTAAGGAATGTCTAATTTTCAGTGGAGAATATATTCTTCACCATAGATTAGTTCAAAACCATTTGCTTCTATTTAGCATATAGCTCTAGAATTAGGGCTGGACTTCGATTAGTTTTCTTAAACAGAGAACTTATCTTCAATCCTGTCTCAATGTCCTTTGAAAATACAATGCAGAAAGCTGGTATTTTTTCATATGTACTTGGAATGGAAAATTCTACGGGGCAGAGTCATTATGTAAAAGCCTGTTTTGGAACACGAACGATAATGACAGCTGACTGTTAAAAGAAAAAGCTAAAAGCTTTTACGTACTGGTTAATGATGACAATTGCGTCTCAAATAGTGGTATGAAAAACGACATTAACGAAAACACACTTTAAAAATGCATCAACTTCAAAAGCAACATTGTGACAAGTTCCACGTAGCCAAAAAAAACAGCTGCACGCAACCCGCGAAATGAAACTCTTGATATATCGGTTTGGAAGATCAAATGATTGAAAAGATAACCGCCGCCTTAAATGAAATATTTCATGGATATATTCCCAAAAAACTAAAACTCGATCAAACATTGGTCATTTAGATTTTTCCTTTCCAAAAGAAACAATGATTAAAAGGAGATAAAATGTCGACAAAAACGGACTCTGTTGGGTGAGGCAGTAGGTCATGTTATATTGTTTAGCATTGCCGCTGGCTGTGCGCATTCTTTCCAGATCCGTAGTATATTTTACGTATTTCTTTCTTATTCCACATTGTGGATCATGCGGATTCATAGCCTGTCTTTGGATCACAATGAAGAAACGCAAAATCTGGTTTTGAAAAAACAATCCGGATTTCAATTCTGCCAAAGAAATACAGCCCTGTCGTTTAAGTTAAAACATAAAAATGTTTGTACCATTTGCTATTTTTATCTCTTGTGAATAGGACTGAAATAAACATATTATCACTTAAGTTCGTACGTGGTATATTGATGTTATGCTTAAAGCATATTGCCGTTCAATACAAATTAAAAACTTATGTTCAAATCTTGTTTAAAAATAATTTTCAGACTGATCGCGTGTTTCAATGCTGTTGACTTCTCTCAAAAGGACATACGGCATATTGATCAACAAGTAGGGTAAACGTATTCAATCACTTTTCTAAAAATTTCACGAGGATTCGAAATGATTATGTTTCGTAGACCAAGAGGAAATGTGTTCTCGATTAAAAATAATGAAAATCCCTTTTCGCTTGAATTAAAGAAAAATTAGTCCGTGGTATTTCAATGTGATAATAAATAGCTCGCGGCATTCATATACGTATATATTGAGAGGGAAAATGAATTTTCTACAGACTAAATTCTACAAAAACCGATACTTCTAACATTAAAACCTCTGAACCTTTGATTATTCAGTTGTTCTTTTAAAAAGTGAAATTGATGACAAATTGGCCGAAGAAGATCAAACAAGACCTAATAAAGGCCCCGCGTGATAGCCGCGAGCGTTAAAAACATCATTGCTTTACCCACTCGGTAGACTAGTAGAGTTGGCCTTCAACGGATACACCCCAACATTTCAAAATAAGAAACTGGATTGAATTAACTTTACATTCCAATCATTTAGCAGCGTGCAGTAGATATATGCTCCCCAATGGGAGCCTATTTTTATTAAAGTGAGGAAATTGTATATATAGCAAAATATGCGTTACTATATTTTTGCTAGGTTTTTCAGATCCCTAATAATGTGTAATATATTTATTTCTAATTCTCCATTTTAGTTCATGTGGATTCATAGTTTGTTTTTCGATCTTAATAAAGAAACGCAAAATCTTGTTTTGAAAAAAAATTGAAATTCGGATTTGGCCAAAAACCTCTGCCGTCGTTTTAGTCCAAAGATGAACATTTTGGGTGTCGTTTGCTACTTTTATCTCTTGTGAATTGGACTGAAAGAAATATATTATCACCTTAGGGTTTCGTACGTGTTCTATTGCCGTTTTGCTTAACCCATATTATCATTCAATGCCAATTAAAAACTAAAGAACACACGGCATATTCATCAACCAATAAGGTAAAACCAAATTTCTTCTATGTCTACGGAAAATAATCATTTCATTGCAATAGTTTTCATTAGCGAATCCTCTTGAAACATTGTGATGAAAGAAAGACAGAACGGTGGTCATTTTGTGACGGACAAATTCCTTGTTGCATAAAGACGGGTAAACTGAACTCGGCTAATGCATAATTGTTTCGTACAGCATAATTAAGGAGCTTAAATGACAAATAAAAAAAAAACTTCTTACCATCATTTGCAGAAATACCAAACGAAGTGAAATAGCTTTGTCTCATTGCTCAATAAAGAATCTTCCGTCTTATTTCGTTCAGCTTAGCTGTAAAACTTTACGCCTTTTTAACTTTCATTACGCATCTCACGCAGCGTTCTTTAATAAATCCGGGAACTTTTTGTTTGTCGAGACTAATACTTATTGCCATTGCCAAACTGCCACGATTCTTTGAAGTGCTTGTTCAAATGTTGTTTAAAAATAATTTGCAGACTGATCGCGTGATTCAATGCTGCATGTTGACTTCTCTCAAACTCAGGTCAAGGCAAGGGCCTCCAGCTATTTCACTCACTGAAGTGAGGGGGTGGTCTATCTTCTAAGGCTTTGGCCATGAGAACTCAAATCTTTGGTAGACTAAAGATTTTGCAAGTTTGCACATTTTAGCACGCAGATTATATGCAAATTAGGTCACGTGACCTGTCAGGGTTATTTTTAGATCAAAAATATTTCAAGCAAAATGGCAACACTTTTCACCAATACCTGGAGGCTACCAGATGTTTTATGATTTTAAGGCTATTGTGTACTTCATTTCTGCGCTTGGCCTTTTTAAGATTAGTTAAAAAAATCATGCGGATTCATAGTCTGTCTTTCGCTCTTAATGAAGAAACGCAAAATCTTGTTTTGAAAAAAAAAAAATGAAATCTGGATTTGAACACAAACCCCTGCCGTCGTTTCAGTTTAAAGTTGAACATTTTGGGTGTCGTTTGCTATTTTTATCTCTTGTGAATTGGACTGAAAGAAATATATTATCACCATAGGAATTCGTACCTGTTTTCATCAGTGTGTTTTATTGCCGTTTTCAATCCTAATGGAAAACTTAATATATTAAAATCTTGTTTAAAAATAATTTGCGGACTGATCGCGTGATTCAATGCTTTTGAAGCCTCTCAAAAGAACGCACGGCATATTCGTCAACCATTAAGCAAAATTTATTTTATCACTTTTCTAAAAACGTCAAGAGGATACGAAATAATTATTAAAAATAATAAAAATCCATTTTCTGGTGAATTAAAGAAGTTTTATTGCTCACGGCATTCAAATACTTAGAATATTGAGAAGAAAAATTTTTACTCCGCCAGAGAATCTATTGGAGAATTAGAAGGTGATAAACGTATCCCAAGCAATCTTTAACAGGCCTACCTCGTTGTGCAAAAATATGTAACGAAAGCATGTTGTTATCAATTAAAATGGAAAGAAAACCCTTTTGTGTCTAATGCGCATATGCGAGTAGATACTATCACAGGAAGTTTTGTTACCAGGAGGTTTTTTAATAATAGAACCGCCAACACCAGAATGACAGCTGTAACAGTGAAACAATCCATTTGTCATCAGGCAACCAGAAAGACGGATCGCATATCAAATTCGCTGAAGCGCAATGGCGCGAGACCAGAATTACGCAAAACGCGTAACGGCGTAAAGATATTGTTTTTTGTCGTTTTATTCGTTTTATTTCTTTTTTCACATTTCATTCTTTGATTTCATTTATGGAATAAACAGAAGTGATCAAGGATTTAATTAGGGCAAAAAAAATCGTATTTGGCGCGATTTGTTTCTTCTTTCGCGCCTTTTCGCAGACGCCATTTGTAAAGAAGAAAATTTGCATATACCCATAAATGTGCTCGTACGTAGCGTAGATTAATAGCGTATAATTCTCTCAAGTGGTTTTTCGTGTACTTCTCATTATGCCCAGTCTTTAAGCAATGACGTATTTTGTTAACGTCGAAGAGCCTTTGAACGAGTCTTCGTGCCTGTCCCGATTCACGAATTTAAGCCGATTCTAGCAAAATGGTTTAAAAATTAGGAGCGCCGCCTATATCTGAGTGTTTCTGAGGAAAACATATTGACTCATTAACGAAGTTGACGCTAAGGAGATCACAAGTGTGCTGAATAAATTTTTGATTATAATCCATACTTCAATTCGAACTCCTTAAAGTAGTTTGCACATACATGAAATAAAACTTTCACAAAAAAACTTGCTTTATTCTGACTTTCTTCAAAACTAGCAATATTAACAATGACTGAAAGTGTTTATAACTACGGTGGCCCAAAAGTGTCACGGCAATTTCAATTTGCTTACGGCAGTTTCAATTTGCTCACGGCAATTTCAACTTCGCTCACGGCAATTTCAATTTGCTCACGGCAACTTCAACTTCACTCACGGCAGTTTCAATTTGCTTACGGCAACTTCAATTTGCTCACGGCAATTTCAACTTCGTTCACGGCAGTTTCAATTTGCTCACGGCAATTTCAACTTCGCTCAAGGGGCTATGTCGCTAGATATGTCACGCAGGCGGACCGACGTCAAACAAATTCACGCTATCGCCGTGGAATCGGGCAAAATCCTTCAATTCTGCCGTTCTGTGTACTCCGAAAGGTCTCCGATTTTTCCCACATATAAATAGTAGATTTGTCTTGATTTCATTTCGGTTATTTCCCCAATTCTGTAATCATACGCCTCAGGACATGTCAGTCAGTATCTCAATGTCTAGAAGTTGCATTCAGCTGTCGTGAATAGCTTAAAGATCTCGACAAAACAGACGCATGAGAACTGTCACAATCCAAGTGATTACACAACAACGCTTTCTTCCCACGCTAGGGTTTTCAACGTCTAAAATTACACATGATTACAAAATAAACTAAACAGCTATCAGTTGACAGATCTTGACAGATCTGCTCAAAGTTCTTTTAGTCACGCAAGGGTCAACAGTCACCTAAGTTCTCCACACAGCTTTATAACAATCAGTTGAGCATGGATGAAGGTTCTTCTTTGGTGCTGATTGCTGTGGAATCAACCCAAAAGTTGTCTTGTTTTTCTCTCTTCTACGAAAGTAATGTGCTTTCAACGCTCTAACGGAATTTATAATAACAAACGCAAGCGATCTCAAGGTCAAGCCTAGGTCACGTACGCGAAGAGTTCTAGCTGCCGTAGTTGATCTGTTTCGAATGAAGTCCAGAAATTTTCATTGCTCTTTCTCAAGCGAATCAGTAAAAAAACCTACAAAATATTGGCTTTGTCTGTGGTAATAACAAATTACAAAGCGAAATTTTCTAAGCCGGCTAGGTTTTAACACTGAAGCATGCCACTTTTGTCGATAGAAATTTCGATCCTTTCCGCTTGAAGCTAAGCGTGTGTTTCTTTGGAAGACATTATTTGAACATTTTAGCACTTTCTTCTCTTGGCTGAATTGAGTATATTTCTAAATTTGAGCGCTTACGTTTCCTGCACATTCCTTCTTAAGTTCGGAATGGATGCTATATAGGACATATAGATCAGTGCGCATTTCTTGATTATATCCTCTGCCATATTTCTGAGTGCCAGAGTGCTTATAAGTATTTGTGTTAATCGTACACAAGGTTTTGAAATGAGGTTGAGCGGGATTTTGCCGGCGAGAACAAGGTTTGTGGATGATCAAGAAGCTGTGAGATGTTTTGTGGAAGTTGTGGTGCTTCCACGAACAATGTGCTGAAAAATGAACTAACTCACGATGCACTTGGGGCGCCGTGAGCAAAGTTGAAATTGCCGTGAGCAAATTGAAATTGCCGTGAGTGAAGTTGAAATTGCCGTGAGCAAGTTGAAACTGCCGTGAGCAAATTGAAACTGCCGTGAGCGAAGTTGAAATTGCCGTGAGCAAATTGAAATTGCCGTGAGCGAAGTTGAAATTGCCGTGAGGAAATTGAAACTGCCGTAAGCAAATTGAAATTGCCGTGACACTTTTGGGCCACTAACTATGTCAGTCATGTTGCTGTGACTAAATAATCCCCACAATTTGGAAACAAAGCAACATTTCTGCCATTATTAGATGCTTTACACTGAGTACAAGCATTTTGTTTGGCAAAGGCAATCTGATTTGGACGCATGCATCGGCACATTTCATAAGAATCTGAACTCGTTTTGACAATTAACCAACAGTCAAATTAAAGGTTACAGAGCTCTCAAATATTAACAAAGAAAATTAGTCTTGTTGAAATATGACTAAACAATCCCCATAATCTAGAACCAAAACAACTTTACAGTCCAAATATTTGTTGGATTTAGCTCTTCTAAATTTCTTTTATTTCGGCCCAGGCTCTGGTTCAATATGCTCCTCCACCTCCGGCGCCCACGAACCTCAGCTACAGGTATTTGTTACTGTATATTCCTGGAATTTACGCTCTTTGGTCGCCCTTATGTCCTTGTTGTTCATCAGCTGCTGCTTGTTCTCCTTAGTATTCACTCCCCCACGCCCTTGTTACTGCTTGCCTCTGCTTTCTGGTCATCCCAAGGGGCTTTGTCGTATGTTACATCTCAGTTATCCTCCCCTTATATATATGTAGGACCCTTAATTTGAGTGTTGGAATAAATCAGGATAGGTTGTTTGGTTTGAATCCATCATTGAGCTTGAGTTTTGGGTATTGTGGGACTTAAGGTCTTATTTAAATTATGGCGCTTGGTTTAAGAGCATGAGGACTTGTTTATGTGTTGGTGCTTGTTTAGATGGCTGTTTGGATGTTAGAAAATTTCATGTTATCTTCCGCGGCCGACATTCGTCCATATCTTAATACGAGCATGAAAGGGACTGCTGTGAATAGTATGTACTGTTGTGACTATTCTCACAGCTTTGCTTCTCTGAATAGTTTATTGTTCTCGTAAATGGAGAATGCCTGGAGAATGCCGGCAGAAGAGAAGAGAGTGGAGGCGACTTGAAATTCGTTCCTCGCAGCTCCGTCGCTATTTTCGCGGCTCCGATGCTCTTGGTCTCTACGTAAACAATTTGCTTCGCTTCTCTTAAATACAGTTTATTGTTTTCGTAGATGAAAAATGGAATGCAAAAGAGAAGGGCGGTGGAGGCGACTTGGAATTACTTCAATTCCTCGCGACTAAGTCGTTCCTGTTTCAGCTGTTTTCACAGTTCCGTTTCTTTGAATAATTTATTGTTCTTAGTATGAAAAATAGTATGCAAAAGGGAAGGGAGCGGAGGCGACTTGAAATTTGTTCCTCGCAGCTCCGCCGCTATTTTCGCGGCTACGATGCTCTTAGACTCTACGTGAACAATCCGCTTCGTTTCTTTTAAATACAGTTTATTGTTCTCGTAGATGAAAAATAGAATGCAAAATAGCACGGCGGTGAAGGTGACTTGGAATTACTTCCTCGCGACTAAGCCGTTCCTATTTTCACAGTTCCGTGTCATTGAATAATTTATTGTTTTTAGTATGAAAAATAGTATGCAAAAGGAAGGGGGTGGAGGCGACTTGAAATTTATTCGCCGCAGCTTCGCCGCTACTTTCGCGGTTGCGATGAGACTTTAGGCTCGATTTTCAGCCGTTTGAGGGAGTCCAGTTTTCAGATCCTCCTCCAAACAACGCGGGCAAAACGGTTGGAAATCGAGCCTGATGGGAGTTCTGAGAGTGCGTGAAACGAATTCTAATTTGATTTGTGTCGGAGTACAAATGTCTTACGGTTGTATTCTATTTCGGGTCTATTGTAGCCATGGCGTCTTTTTTGCACGACATTGTTAAACAGTGCAGTATAGTTTGATGGCAACTGACCGAAGCGTTACTATTTTGGGAGGCCAGATTGCTGCGCTCATTTTACCGGTCACTGGGATTGAACACAAAATGATCAAGCATTTGTCGAATAAAAGAAGTATTCGAGATTAGAAAGACATTATTTATTAAGTGCTTTCTATTCAGAGCTTTCTTATGATAGGTCATCCCGTTTCCCAACGGACCTGCGGACCTTTCAGGACGGCCCACTTTCATCATTTAATAGACGCAAGGTTAAAATGTTTCTCACGTGATTGAATTTCAAGACTGTAATTGGATAAATTGCGAGTGTGCCTGTTGAATGTGTCTGAACATTTCTTTAGAAATATCAGTATTTTCAACCAAGTCCACAGTTTGAAAACAATCGTGCGTGTGAGAAGTCCAGGTGAGTGAGATAAGAAAACTAGGTGTAACATAAACCGTTGGTTTCCGTGCAGTAAGTTCTAGGTAAGAAAGGTCAGAAAGTTAAAGTAACGGCGAATTTTTCTTTGAAAAAGTTTGTGGGCGTAGAATAAAATGCGCGCACACCTCGATGAACAGGCACTGAACGCCAATTAGTAGTGAATCACTCTGCCTAACTTACTCTGCTTGTAAAAGGTAGATTTTAATTTTGTTTTAGTATGTATACACCTTACACAACTTTCTTTCGTCGTTCAACTTCGTTTTTCCCTATTCGATAGAAAATGAAAAAGATTGGCTTTGGTCATGCTAAAATGGGCGCCAAAATTAATACACACCTCAAGCATTGAACAGCAATTAATAGTGAATCACACTAACTTACTCTGCTTGTTATAAACGGTAGATTATAAGTAATGTTTAGTACGTATACACCTTACGCATCTTAGTTTCGTCGTTAAAAGTCGTTTTTTCCTTTAGAAAGAAAATGTAAAAATGTAGGCTCTGGCCATACTTTGACAACAACAGAATTATGGTGTCAGAGAAGATTAATGCTGTCCATAGAAATGCAAATTAACAAAAAAAACGGAACATGAACAAATAATCGCCACATGAAAAGAAATTTTTCAAAGCTTAAGTGAAGTTTTGTTATATTCTTTAATCTTAGAGAACATATCATATAGTCATAGAGTGTTCTGGACTGTGTAGCTGCATAAAGAACTAGGAAGCTTCAAGATCAAAATAAATGCCAAATACTTTTAGCCGTTGGATTACGAAACAATAGGGCTTTTGCCATTCAATTCTTCTTACAATAAGTTCCAGTAACAAACAAAAATTTCATGAAAGTCAGATGTTTATCCATGGTTTCAGAAAAGATAGTTCTTTGCAATGAACTGTTGAAAACAAAAACTTCTTACGTATTTTCGCCTAGAGCATGCAGATGAGCAATCCAAGAAGTTTCACTGTTATTGATAAGACCAGATGTAATTATTAAGATGAACAAAAAACAATTGTCATACACATAATGGGATCAACAGCTTAAAAGAGTGACAAATCGCTCGAGTTCTAACCTGCACAAAGGTTACGGATCACGCCCCCCCGGGGGGGCGCCCCTTAAGGGTATTAGATTACTACGAATAATCTAAAAACTTTAATACCCTTAACGCCCCGGGTTAACGCCCTGACGACAGCGTTATTCTCTCTCAAAATCTGTACACTACGTACAACCAGGTTTTAAAACAATGATGCCGAAATCGTCCAAGAATAGTGAACTATTTTCATGTATTTTGTTAGATAACAATTACATTTGTTAACATAACATTTGTTCTGTTTTTGACTCAACTACTGGCCCACCTCACTACCAACAAACAACAAATTTAAGCTCCACGCGCCCCCGCCCCCATACCAACCACCCGATCAGTATCGGCTCCTTTCAGTGTACATTAGATATAGGCCCTGCGTGTCGGCTTTACGTCGCTGTAAGCCATTAATGTATCGAATAGTGTTCTATTTGAGCATAATTTTTCAGGCACATACCATTGAAATCAAATAGCTCACCGTTCTCGTTTCTCACACTGAGTAAAATCACATGTACGTACTGAAGGGGTTTGGAGGATTGTCGCATTAATGACCATCGTTTGGATATGACCTTTCTTTTGAAACACAGCTTTAATAGGCCACTCACCGAGA
The DNA here is from genome assembly GCA_024195265.1 of Dendrophyllia cribrosa. Taxonomy (NCBI): domain Eukaryota; kingdom Metazoa; phylum Cnidaria; class Anthozoa; order Scleractinia; family Dendrophylliidae; genus Dendrophyllia; species Dendrophyllia cribrosa. Next base: position 34,647,576 of record JAJLRJ010000003.1, on the reverse strand, counting down.
TATCTCTAACTCTTACTGACATGTTTTTATCTCGCCAAACTTTACACCAGTGCAAATCAAAGCCACTAACGCTACTAAGACTGCGATATAAGATAAGCAAGGGACTAGTAAAAAGGTATGGGTGGGTGGGGGATAGGACGGGGCAGAGAGGTGGTGGGTCATCAGTTTTTTAGCCCTTGCAAAGGTGTGGGTTGTTTAATTTTCAACAATAATCCATGGGTGTAGGTCATCCTATTTTATAGCAGGGAATACGTAAAACGACTTCCGTTATTTTAAAACTAGGAGTAATCGGAGATTAGGGTAGTGCGTTCGGCAGTTGAAAGGGGGCATTTCAATTTTTGGTAATTGGGACAGATGAATATGTCTATGGCATATTGTCAAATTAAGGGTTATTGTGTACAGTGAAACCTGAATTTACTCTGTGTATGAAGACGGTATGGAAAGTTTGGTAGCAGAAAAAAAAAACTAAATCCTTTGTGTCAGAAATCCGTCTTGATACTACTTTAATAGTTGACGAAAAATTAAAAAATATTTTAAAATATTCATAAACCTTCTTGGTGTCTTCAACTAACCGTAATTTAATTTAATAATGAATGGTTTTTACATGTTTCACTGCTGCAATACCTAGTAGTTCTGTAGATTTCATTTTGCAATCACAACATAACACTGAAATGTTCATTTAGCATTGTGTCAGTTTTAATAGCAAAAGCTTCAAAGTGGGCTCAATGATTGTTGCAAAAGGTGACAGGCCTGGTACAAATCCTGCAGTCGCGAAAAGCTTTTTAGCCCGGATAGAGTTGCCCAAAGTATGTGCATGCCTGAGAGATTTTTCCTTTTAGATCAAAATTAAGATGTAACAGGCCTGTTGTTATTAATGTTGTCGATTCTCTGATTTTACGATTTGCACACCCGTTTAGAATATTTAGTTATGCCGACGTTTGATTGATAGCTCTGGGAATAGCAATAGTAAAATATCTTCACTGCACACCTATTACCCCGTCACGGAGAACTAAGTTATGGAAAGATGCCGCGACTGTTAGGGCAATAGGCGTGCCGAACATAGCGCAAAGGCGAAGCCAACCGCCACCAGGGGAGGTGGGAGGGGCGAAACTTAAACGCCACTTTCACCGAACTCCGTAGAACTGGCCAGGAAGCGGCTAAAACCGAGCTAATTTAAGCAAGGGCCGCAAGGCATCATGCGCGGCAGCACGCAGGCCCGGCAGGACGGAATTTAACTGATTTAAATCTTCCCGTGCTACGGGCTAATTATGTATGCAGTGAGAGTAGTGGGAGTTTATTGGGCTCACTTAAGTGTTGCAAGATGAGTCGTAGCCGAGTAAATTGGTCTCTGAATACTAGGATCAGTTAATTTCTCAGTCCGTGATGAGTGGAGCGCAAGTCTGCAATAAGCATGATTTGCGAGATAGTGTTTCTTATCACGGCTAAAAGAGTCTAAGATCCACGTCTTTTCGCGACAGTCATGGTCGCTATTGGAGTAATAGCATCTTGCAATTACTTCCAGCTTCTCAGAGTTTATTCTGCATTTAAGCTATGAGTTGTGCGTCTCGGAGCCTGGCAGTAATCCGTTGTTAGACACACGAAGTTATTTCATGCATTTTTTTTTTTTTTTTTTGAAAATCTCTTACTTTAATTACCAAAAACACAACATTACATTTACAATATTTCAGCAAACAGTGATATAGCCTATGAACAAAAAAAAACACTATTTACAAATTCAATTCATGCAGCATGAAATATTATAACGGATGCAAGAGATTGCTTTTGTACTTTCTCACATTCTCTAAGCAATACAATGAAACAAAAAAAGGGAAAGGGAAAGAAAAAAGAAGAGAAGAATGGTCAGTAAAAAACCTTTAAGGGGATCAGTGGAGTGGGAGAAACTCCTCCGTGAGGATTTTCTTAGAAAGCAAAGAGTTTTTGTGCTTAATCATTTTTTAAAAGACCACAATCTGACAACTGAAAAGAAATAAAACAAAAACGGAAGCTCGATTTAGTGTCAACTCATAGTCAGTTGTCAGCATCCTTAGGCAGTGTAACCACCGGCAAAGACACACAGAGTAGATATCAGTAGCGTAGCCAGCCTATAGGCCCGTAGGCCCGGGCCTACAAATTTTTCAGGCCACTTGTGTTACATTTTTAAGAATTGGAAATGAAAAATTCAAATCCATTCTCTTTTATCAAATATTAGGATTTCGGTGCTGTCAAGATACACATAAAATCACCAGAAAGTGAAGGATGAAGCATTTTCAAGGGCTAATATCGAAAAATTTTCAGGGGGAGGGGGGGGGGGGGGGGGGGGCGGGGTATTTCCCCGGACCCCCCTAGAAGCGGCCCCTGCGGGCCGGATGGCCAGGCCTACACCTCTTCTTAAAGCTGGCTACGCCCCTGGATATATAAAAGAAAAATCAAGTTTTAAATGCTTTCTAAATGTAAATCAACATCACCAGAAGTGTGGTTTCATTGGATTATGCAAACAAGAATTCCATTTTAATGATGAGGGAGGGGTGGATCATGTAATTTTCAACCTTCATTTAGGGACCATGTGTCAGTCATTTTTTTTAACTTTTATCCACCACATTTCAAAAGGTTACGGCCCACACCCCCTATACTTTTTGACCAGTCCCTAAGTTAAGAGAACTTTTCCCTGCAACAGTCATTACTCTATTTTGCATTGAAGATAGGGGATAGCCCAAGGGCACTTTGATCTGTCTGCTTGTCCAGTCCGGGAAGGGGAAAGTAGCAATGAGGGACATCAAAGATATTCGCCTTCCATCTTCTCTCTTAAAAATTCCGCGTCTGACATAACACAGTACAATACACCTAGTTGATCTGACTTCCTGCAGTCTCAGCTAATGAAGTTCTTTGGCCGTGCTGTATTCTTGAAAAACAAAATCAGTGTAGGTTTTGAGGACATTCGAGGCTTCCGAAGGCGTCCCGAGTAAAACATGAGTGTACTTTAATTTTGCTTTGTTTGGGACATAATGCAAAGATATAAGACCCCAAGACCATAGCCCTAGTCATGCCAAGGGTAAGACACACAAAACCAAAGTCCACTAGACTGCGCTCCATTTTGGAAACAGAAACACAGCACCAGTGAACAACGGAGATGAGGAAACAGAGCTCGGATAGACAAAAAGACCACGGAAACGGAGAGATATATAATGCATTGAAGAAAAAAGGGGAAAGAATGGGATGTAAGCGCAACTACAGGCCCCCAAGTGAAGGAGAAATGTAGAAACGCGAGAAGATGAATTGAAGAAGGAGTTAAAAAAAAACGCCTTAAGCATTTTGATTAAAAACAAACAAAACAAAAAACAAAACAACCGAAACAAAGCAAACTAAAATTCTTGATCATTGATAATTTTCAGTTCATATATATGTTCATTATTTATGTAAAAAGTAAAAGACACGAACAGTTGTTTTTGTAAAGAATAAAAGACACGAAGAGCCCAACTAAAAATCGCAAACCGAGAATGAACGAACGGAGGGACAGCCAAAATGAGGCCCGGAAAGTCAGAGCACAATTGAAAGGACAACTGAGCCCATGAGTGACCGAACAACAAGGTGACCGGCAACCGAACGTAAAAACCAGCAAGCAAAAGAGAGAAGGACTGAACGAATCCTTTGTGCTAGAGGAAAAATAATTGTAACAAAGAGAGAAACCTTAATATGTGGCTAAGTTAACATTTATATTAAAACATAAGAGTTTCACCCCAAATGCTTTAATACCTGTTTCGAAACTTTAATTTAAAATGCCTGGACCAATGGGCGAAATAATTCGTTTGCGTGAAACCGTACCTTACAACAGAAAGTCAAACTTTGTTTTTGTAAAAAGTAACAGATACGAACAGCTCAACTCAAAATCGAAAACCGAGAATCAACGAACGGAATGACAGCCAAAATGACGCACAGAAAATCAGGGAACATTTGACAGTTCAGCTGAACCCATGAATCACCGAACGACAAGACGACCGACAACCGAACGCAAAAAACCAGCAAGCGAAAGAGAGAAGGACTGAACGAATCCTTAATGTTAGACAAAAAGGAATTATAGCAAAGAAAGAAACCTTAATATGTGCACACGACATCACCTAAATCAAAACAGTAGAGCATTAGATTTTGACCTTGAATGTTAAAATCTCAGCCGTAAACCTTTATTTTATAAGCATTTTTGGACTAATGGGCGAGACAGTTCGATTGTGTCAATCCGTAAAACAAAAACAAAAAGTACAACTTGAAAATTTGTAAAATTAAAACTTAAATGGACGAACAGAAGACAGCAAAAAGTAGAACGAAAACGGAACAGTTTGGTAAAAAGTTTTGATTTTGATATTGAATAAAACAGTTATACCTAAACATTAAAATTCATAAACATGCACTTTAGTGAGCTCACTAAAAACGTATTAATAGACAACATAGATTGATAATATGGAAATTTTTATCTGCTCAGAAGGTCTGTCATTCTCGTCAGGGGCACAGTGAACAGACCCGGTAGAGAGATTAATTTATAGCTAAACACTCCCGAAGTAATAAATATGCGCACGAGAGACAGGTAAACTTGCGATGAAATTGAGGATTTATTTGCCAAATAAATTCGGTAAACTCTCTACCACACGTTTCAAACCGTGGTACCACAGCTGGCCCTACGTGCCTGAGCTGACTGTTATCAATCTATGTAGTTTATTTATTCGGTAGAACTAGTCTTTTACCTCAGAGTGTCCAGGCGTTGAAGGTGATTTGAGCTCTCTCTCCTTTTACTGATGCCGTGATTCAGTGAGCGAAAAACTGCAGACACGAGCGGTCAAACAGAAAGTTCAAGCCATGTTTTCGATTGCAGATGCTAACTACACTGGCTAAAGACTAAAAACTGCGGAGCCATCCATAAATAATAGTAATTTTCATTCACTAAATAGCCAAGCGCGGAAAGAAAAACAACATTGAGTCTTTTCGGCTAGTCTGCTCGCGACATTTGTTTGTACGCGCGATTTGAATTCAAACGCTGGATAGTGACCTGGGGCCGAGCGCGCACAGATACGTAATAATTAGGGATTTTATGTTTTAATTAAATACCGTATTAATTAGTAGCATTTGATGTATGAAATTTGAAATAGTTTAGGGGAATGATTTTTATAAGGAAAAAAAAAACCCTGGTAATTAAAACTATTGAAGTAATGTTGATGATTCATAAAAAAAAAGTGAAATAAATTAATTAAATAAAGTAGTTTTCTTGGGTGAAAAGAACGGAGTTTTTTAACGATGCATGAAACACCAAGGTTTGTCAAGAACCAACTTTACAAAGAAAGATACTACAAAGTAACATCAGTCTAAGTGACCATACCAGCACAGAAGTGCCGCGTCGTTCTACAGCATTTCGAACCATTCAGTTCAGAAAGAGGTCTGACACAACAGGCCATTGGAAGACGCCCCATAGGTCAACATTGCATCAAAAGGTTCCGGCCCACACCCCCTATACTTTTTGACCAGTCCCTAAGTTAAGAGAACTTTTCCCTGCAACAGTCATTACTCTATTTTGCATTGAAGATAGGAGATAGCCCAAGGGCACTTTGATCTGTCTGCTTGTCCAGTCCGGGGAGGGGAAAGTAGCAATGAGGGACATCAAAGATATTCGCCTTCCATCTTCTCTCTTAAAAATTCCGCGTCTGACATAACACAGTACAATACACCTAGTTGATCTGACTTCCTGCAGTCTTAGCTAATGAAGTTCTTTGGCCGTGCTGTATTCTTAAAAAACAAAATCAGTGTAGGTTTTGAGGACATTCGAGGCTTCCGAAGGCGTCCCGAGTAAAACATGAGTGCACTTTAATTTTCAAAACTATAATCTCAATAATTATTATGAGTGATTTCAGAACATTAGCGAGCTAGTGGTCGATTAATAACAGAAGAACAACGAAGGATCCACTGTAGTTGTAAGATATCATTGTTTTCGACCTTTTTGGAGTTCTAAATGTTTTTACTTTTTCTTTTATTAATGGCACGTAGACAATCGAGGAAGATAATGAGCTATCTGGGGACGTTTCTGTATGCCTGCATTGTGCTTGACCTTGTGCTGAAAGGTAACAACATATAACTGTAGATCATTTAGAGTTTTGAACATCGATTGATTGAGATATATGTTGTAGTTTATTTTTTATCTCAGGTAATCTCAATTTTATTTTTCCATTGTTTTTGGGTATGGTAATATATGCTAATGAATTTGAAACAAAGGAAAAACAAAAATTACCTGAAATAAAAAAATAACTGCAACATATATGTTAAATTGAATGGGTTTTCTTTGAGTTGCGTTAATTAAGCCTCTTTTAAAGTGAGGCCTTTGCATGGAAGTGATGCATTCATCCATGCACCCATCACCTCGCATCTTGACGACACTAACCTAACGTTTTCAGACTGCAGTCTGCCTGTTTTCGCAATAACAAGCTTACCTTAAATGTGTTCAAGACAGATCAATGGTAAAAGGCTCAAAACAAAAAATGGCTAGCCTAGAAGGTGATATACCTGTTTCTTTGAATTGTTTAACACTGAATTGGAGAAAAGCGTTCCATAAAGTGCTTTGGGAATCTGGCAACAATATAGTATGACATTTCATTGTTCATTTCAGTGAATGTTTCCATGGGAACAAGATTTTGACAGCCATCTTTCGAAATTTGGATTTTTTTCTTTAAATGAACACATTTAGGTCATGTTATCGTGAAGTATGCATTTTTGTGCCGTTTTAGCGAGAAATCCGAGATGGCGATCCAATGCAAGATAACGTCTGTTCAGAACTGATGACGTAATTTCCACCTCAAGTAATTCGCCGCATTTTGCGGACCTCAAAGGAGCTCAGGATTTCTAAAACGTCCAGGTTAAATAGGGTTAAGTATTCTAAGAATAGAAAGACATTATCGTTAACATGTCAACGAACCTTATTTTACATATTGTTGTACTGTCTGGGATTCTGTAGGTGACAATCAAATTGCTAATTTGCAGAAACTCCAAAACCGGGCAGCACGCATTATTACTGATGCCTCTTATTTAAAAGAGATCTTGAGTGATGTTCTCCTCAATTACTTATTTATCTATGACTTACCCATCCATCCATCCATCCATCAGTCTGTCCACCCGTCTGTCTCTATTTTTAAATATTGTGTGCATAAAAGGCATAAGTGTTCTTTTATTTTTGATCGTTACTAAATACAGTCAAATAATTTTATCCGTATATTGTATTTTTTATTCTGTAGATCACAGTGTAAGGGCTGACATTAAAACCAATGCCTGTTTCCAAGGCACAATAAAGAAAGGCCTGTTTTCATACATGGGTGTTGAATACACTCGCAAGTGTGTTAGGAGCAAATGCCCCCCGTGCTTTGCTGAGGAGGTCACAGGCTTGAATGAAGTGTGCAACGAAGGAAACTTTAAATTCTACAAGTGCTGCAAACAAACACCAAGCACTTGCCCAGAGGAGTGAGTAACAGTCTTTGTACGAGATTGTCAGAAGAAGGGCTAGGGAAGAGTTAGGCGCGGGATAACTTTGTCCCCAGGACCTTCTCCACTTTTAAAATGGCGGGCTCGACGTAGAAAGCCCTGGGGACGAGATTGGTTGAGGGGGGAAATTCACACTAGTTTCAAGACTTAATTAAACTTACTGAGTGGATTGGAAAATGTTAATTTTTATAGATGGCGACGTGTCATGATTTTTTCACAAATAGAAGTATGTCGACGGTTGCTACCTCACTTTATCGGTTTCTGTCGTATTGGTGTCTCGCAAAGTCTATTTTTTTACGTAGTCAGATCAGCCTTGCAGTTCATTGTTTTTTTTTTTTCACCAAAACTGCATCAAAAACTCGAAAAAAGAAAGGCGACGAACATTTACCAAAAAAATATAACAAACACTGAAAAAACATCCAATCTTCCATGGTTTTTAGGTGTAAATGTCATGACTTGGTTTCAATCAATCAATCAATCAATCAATCAATCAATCAATCAATCAATCAATCAGTCAATCAATTCTTTATTTATTTTATTTAATGTTAAAATGTTTTAGGGACAGCAATAAATTCCTTCGCGCAAAAAAGAAGCGTGAGCTGAAGAATGGAGATTCTATAGCGTCGTTGAAGGGGGAGGTGGGTGGTTAAACTAGTTGAAATCGTTTAATCGAGTATACTTGCGAGCTGAATGTGTGATTACTTAAGGAGGGGAGGCCTGCGTGGCAGACTTAAACGTGGAGGGAGGGGAAAGGGGCGGAAAACGCGAGGAATTTGGGAGGTCCCTCTCCTTCTCCCCTTCTCCTATTCCCTGCCCGTTTACGCCTACAACTACTTGTTTCCACCTCCAAGTAATATTTTTTTTTACAAATAAATTGACTATAAACAGTTTTTATTAAAATTTCTTAAATTGATTATCCTTAAGCTGTGAACTGCGTATTGTGAATTGAAGTAAAAATAATGGTAAAGTCTTGATTTGACGTCATCTAATTAGCATTTTGTAAATTCAAATCTCTATAACTCACTAACGCGACGTTAAAAACAAGAAATATTTCACTATTCGACTTTTCAACGTACATTGAGTTGATTAAAAGAAAAAAAATGGGGTTTAGGTGCACTTTAAGAAATTGATGGCTTTCTTCAGCTGTTGTTGATAAACTCCTCTTCTTGTTTCTCAGGTCAACGTCGAAGGAGTCTCCATTCAAGCGCCACCATGCGGCCATTGCTGGACGTCATCAGATAAAATATAACTAGAGCTAAAGCAGTATCTAGAGTATGACATCACATGGTACATGACGTCGTATAAGTGTGTTTGGTTTGATATTAGCGAGAATTCGTCAAACACATAATTTTTTAAGTGTGCACTTTCTGAAGTAACTAATTTGGAAAAAAGTCAACCGTTGTGGCAGCACGTTTTCCAACAAGGTGGAAAGGAACATATCACAGCTACTACTTGTTGTCCATCGAACTGAGTCGCAAAACCCCATCAGCCGTTACTCTGTTACAATTTACCACCACGGTGTTTGTTTGACTGAGTTTATTTCAAATGCTTTTGTACATAATTAATCTAAGTATCGTTTAACAGCTACTTTGTTAGCACGACAGCGTACATGTTTCCAACTGTTTGTGGTAAACAGCTGCATAACACGAAAAAAAACATTCCAACTGTAACATAGGAATAGTTTGTTATGTTTAGAAACGTTCGATCTAATACAAAAATGGCTTTTTCTATATAAATACAGATATTCCATGCTAAGAGTCTATAGAAATTTCCATGCACAGCCGAGTTGCGTGGACAATATAGATTCAAATATTCTCTGCTAAAAAGAGTCTACAGAAATTTCCATGCACAGCCGAGTTACGTGGACAATAAAGATTCAGATATTCTCTGTTAAAAAGAGTCTATTGAAATTTCCATGCACAGCCGAGTTGCGTGGACAATATAGATTCATATAATCTCTGCTAAAAAGAGTCTATAGAAATTTCCACGCACAGCCGAGTTGCGTGGACAATAAAGATTAAGATATTCTCTGCTAAAAAGAGTCTATAGAAATTTCCATGCACAGCCGAGTTGCGTGGACAATAAAGATTAAGATATTCTCTGCTAAAAAAGTCTATAGAAATTTCCATGCACAGCCGAGTTGCGTGGACAATAAAGATTCAGATATTCTCTGCTAAAAAAGTCTATAGAAATTTCCATGCACAGCCGAGTTGCGTGGACAATAAAGATTCAGATATTCTCTGCTAAAAAAGTCTATAGAAATTTCCATGCACAGCCGAGTTGCGTGGACAATAAAGATTCAGATATTCTCTGCTAAAAAGAGTCTATAGAAATTTCCATGCACAGCCGAGTTGCGTGGACAATAAAGATTCAGATATTCTCTGCTAAAAAAGTCTATAGAAATTTCCATGCAGACCCGAGTTGCGTGGACAATAAAGATTCAGATATTCTCTGCTAAAAAAGTCTATAGAAATTTCCATGCACAGCCGAGTTGCGTGGACAATAAAGATTCAGATATTCTCTGCTAAAAAAGTCTATAGAAATTTCCATGCACAGCCGAGTTGCGTGGACAATAAAGATTAAGATATTCTCTGCTAAAAAAGTCTATAGAAATTTCCATGCACAGCCGAGTTGCGTGGACAATAAAGATTCAGATATTCTCTGCTAAAAAAGTCTATAGAAATTTCCATGCACAGCCGAGTTGCGTGGACAATAAAGATTAAGATATTCTCTGCTAAAAAAGTCTATAGAAATTTCCATGCACAGCCGAGTTGCGTGGACAATAAAGATTCAGATATTCTCTGCTAAAAAAGTCTATAGAAATTTCCATGCACAGCCGAGTTGCGTGGACAATAAAGATTCAGATATTCTCTGCTAAAAAGAGTCTATAGAAATTTCCATGCACAGCCAAGTTGCGTGGACAATATAGATTCAGATATCCTCTGCTAAAAAGAGTATAGAAATTTCCATGCACAGCCCAATTATTTGGACGATACAGATTCAAATATTCTCTACTTTTCTTTGCCACAAGGGTTCTATGGAAATGTCTATGTGGTAATATTAAGAAATAACTTCTTTCCAATGCTTTGAATTCATGAGTCTTCATCTGTGCCTGATGCTGACAATCTGTTCTCATGGCTCAGTTTTGTCACTTCCTTGTTGAATGTATTGACTGGCTCCTGCATGTCGTAAATGCTCAATAGATTTATCTTGCATTCTACTGATGGTTTTAAGGAGGAAGCCACTGCAAACAGAGATAACAAACAAACACATCTTGGTTAATTATCACAATTACTTAACAATATTCTTAAAAGTCAGTTTAAGGAACAGTGAACAGTCTTGTTAACACTACAATTTAAGAGAAACACTAAGCAAGAAATTATCCCTGTACCTTGAGCCTGTGCACTCCCTAACTCCAGCAACATCCCTCTGGTTGGCACGAAGAGCTCTATCAAATGCCGCATCAAATCCTCTTCTTTCTTTGCCACAAACCAATTTGTGGTACTCCTTGAGGCTGTGCCCACAAAAAGTACTGTAGTCTTCTCAACAACATCTGTCAGTCCAGTGCCAGCTGTTTACAAAAGATTAAGGAAGCAGTATTACCTTGACAAGTCTTACGAGCCATTCCTTTAATTTAGTCTACAGTTGTAGCTGGTACTGTATTGCAGATGGTTATGTATTGGTCATCATGTTGGCTTAAGGCTGGTTTTCACTAGCGCATAAGCATAAGCACAAGCCAACATACGCAGACTCAGTAACATGTTGATCATTAGTTCCGATTGTTTGAACAAAACAGAACAATAGGCACTAATGATCAACACGTTACTGAGTCTGCGTATGTTGGCTTGTGCTTATGCTTATGCGCTAGTGAAAACCAGCCTTTAATTCTCATCATCACAATCAGGTTATTTGCTAAAGAGGGATTACAATGTACATGTATTACTTTTTTTCTGGATTTTTTAGCCATTAGATCTTTTTTCTGTTAATGTACAGAAACAAATTTTGTCAGTACTGTAGCTAAACAAACAGATAATTTGCAAGAATGTTTTATTGTTGATATTGTCAGCAAATGGCATACTTAAACATATTGCCTCAAAGAAAACACATCACTATGAGGTTCTTGTCAATACACTACATGCACACAAAAATTGTAGTTATTCTTTGTTTTAGCAATACTGCAAACAACTTGCCAAAACTGTAATAGGCCATTTCCAAGTTGCCTTTATCCTCTCTATCAAAGCGAGGCTAGGTGTGAAACCTTTAATATGAAAATGAGTTTTCGTTCACATGCAAATAAGTTTTATTTGCATGTGAATGAAAACTCATTTTCATATGAAAGGTTTTGCACCTAGCCTCGCTTTGATAGAGAGGCTAAAGGCAACTCGGAAATGGCCTATTGAAAATATGTATGGGTGACATCGGTCATACTAAGTATAATTAATACAGTGATACCTTTAGCAGATATTCCACTCCAGGCCACATACATAACGTGTCCCTTGCCACCTGGGGTACATTCTTCAAATAGAGTTTCATTTACTCTCTTTCTAACCACAATGATGAATTTTGACAGTTTTGATCTTGTGTTAAGACCACAAATCAGCCTTATCGCAGATTTGACTGTCTCCTCACACCAGTTCTAGAAGTTAACATATATAAATAAATACTTATATCAATAACTGGTACATGTAATATAAGTTATAAAATTCGTTAATAATTCATAAGGAAAGTAAAAATTTAATGAAGGTTTGTAAACCCCAATACAAATCAACTGAGTTGATGAATTATTAAACAGTAGAATTAACTTTTGATACAGACACCTGCTTTGCTAATTAGTATGCATTAACTTTTCATACACATCTCTACTCATTGTTTCATTTCATAAGTACGATAAAATATGAGCGGGAAATCAGGCCTTTGTAAATGCTCATACAGATCTCCCGCTCATATTTTTATCTAGTACTTAAGATGTTTTACACTCTGATCTAGCAGCAATGATTCACTTAACCATAGGACTTAAATTTATACTAGTAAGTACTCTTGCCATGAAATGCAGTGAAAATATTGATGACTATCAAATGTATCAGATTCACACCTCTTGTAAACAACATCTTTTTTCAGTGACTGAGTGCTCACATTTGAAAACCAGTATATAATGCATATTGCTGAACTTACTTGTTGCTCTTGTATCACGGTGAGATCTGCACCAGTGAATGGGACATCCTTCAAAAGTTCTGTGGTGACTTTATGACCCTCTGATTTCAGAGCACAGTACCACCTTCCATCAATTCTGCAAAGTGTGGAGTGACCTTTAAAGTGAAAAATGTTAGTCACATTAGTCCATTCTAGTCATGAAAATGAGTATTGATGACTTAAAGTGGAGTTAGTCCCATTGAATCATAATCATCAGTTACACGTACAATGCATAATGTTGTATGAGTGTTTAACAACTAGCTGCCTTTCACAGCTAATTGTTATAGTTCTATACATGTACACATGTAGCAGGGCTCGAAATTGCGACTAACTGGTCGCCAATGCGACCAAAAATTGAGTGCCGGCGACTAGATTTTCGGAACTGGTCGCCAGCTAGCGACTCACGTTTTGTCCGATAACCACAAAAAAAAAACTTCTGCACTAAAATAAATCTTTTAGTTTATACACCGGCGTATAAGCCGCACTTTTTTGCCCAAAATGTTTGCTCAAAATCGGGGGTGTGGTTTGTCTGCGGTATTAACATCCGCTGAGTTCATAGTTTATCAATCGTACTTTTTAATTGCAGTGATATAAGTTGACCAGTGAGAGCCTTTATTTGAGGTGTATAACGTGGAGCAAAACTTATTTAACTTAAGATGACGTAGAAAAGTTAGTCTTGTTTGTCTCACAGAGCTACCAGAGCGCCTCTGAGGCCAAAAATCAAATTGAGCAAAAAGGTCCGCATCGAACACGCAACACACAAACGCGAGCGTTGAGTTTATAATTGTGAAATTTAGCCTCAAATTGTCAAAATACCTGTGTTAAAACAGTGCTCGCTACCTTTGTCGGACATTTTAAAGCTTTTAGCAATGAAGGAACACCAAAGACGAACGAAAGAAGCCAAAGAAAGTCTGTAAACAAGCGGCCATCTTGGTTAACCCGTCCTCAAGAAATTTGCACGGCTACCAAGCTTGTTGTGGCCTGAACGAACGGTGGGCAAACGAACGTAGCTGCGATCACAAGTGTGGGTTTTTTTTTTCAATACAAGATGATTCGATGGATAGAAGCAAAGTATAGCTCACGTTTCTTAGAGCCAATTCTCTGACTTACGTTTTTATTTAAAAAAAAAACTTTTTCCCCAAAAATTTGAGTTTCAAACTCGGGGTGCGGCTTATCTGCGAGTGCGGCTTTAATTTAAGCTTTAAATATATACGCCGGTGTTTACTGTATGTTGTGAAGAGGTAAAAGCAAGGGTAAAGGACCCTTGTTTGTCTAGTTATGAAAACTATGAACTCGGAACGTTTTGTGCTTACCTGCATCTCGAAAAACTAAGAACAAACCATCGCTAAAGACATGTCAGCTGTGAACGCTGGTAGCTAACTTTCGTAAGTCTTTCCTATGCTGCTTCTTTCTACCTATGATTTTTCTTGCATGCAAAGTAACATTTAAGTGTGTTTTATGTAAGATACATATTGAATAAAATTGGCGACCAAAATTTACGATCTGCCGACCAAAATGTTCCCATTAGTCGCCAATTGGCTTCTGAACGAAAAAGTTAATTTCGAGCCCTGTGTAGGCTAATTAACTTGCACATCGACATATTAAACTTTTACCGTTGTCTTTTGCTGAGGCTTCTGCTTGTAAGGCTCTCTCAACAAGTGCCATGAAATCCCCGCCTGCCTTTCCTTTGTGTACCGAACCAATAAACTGGTGGAGGAGGTCTTCTGATGTAAAATCTGGAAACCTTACAATCATGAAAGAAAATGTCTAAGTATAAATGAGGCAGATCAACTGGCATAGATCTCCAGCACAAATTAATAAATACATGTAACATGTGGTATACACAAATGTATGCATTGTAGGTGGGCCATCAAAGATGGATAATCTGAGGCCAGGAAAAGGGGATCAAGCAGGGATGAACAGTACCACTCAGAGATAAGCGAACCATCAAACGTGTTGACCATGCAGAGTAAACTAGTTTGCGTTGAGAACATAACACGTTATCGTTTGTGATCCAACGCAAACGCTAACGCATTTGTAAACCTCATTAGTAGATCACACTTCAAAATAATTTTGCGTAACAAAAGCCTACACAATGCTGCCGGCTGCCGGCTAATTTCACAACCTGAAAGAGAACTTATCACCGGCTGAAATTTCACTAGAAAACAAAGACTTTGGGAGATTTTGAAGGTGCAAAAGTCAGAAAAACCGGCTGAACTTGTTAATGAGCCTGCTAAGTGTTTTCTTAGCTACACCCCTGATCAAGAGGGGAAGCGTTAGTTTCACGAGATTACAGAAAAAGATAATGGACTGTTATTAGGATCTGTAAACGTATGTCTGAACACAATAAATGTATAAAAGGATTTCCAGACTTCCTTCGTACACTACATTATCTGCTAATGGACAATTCTGCCTCATATAATCTTGGGAGCTGATTTAAAAAAGACTTAACCAAGTTGGTGCCGATTTTTATTTTTTTGCAGGGTTGAGCTAATTTTTGGCAGACTGACTTGTTTTGACATGACAAACATCGTTTCATTTTTTTTTGCTGATTTGCGCCTCGTTTTTGCAAAAAAAATCCGGCAGCGTCTTTGGAAAGCCTTGCAAAGGTATTGTTTAACCAGAAACAAAATAAATTTATTTCTCGAAAAAAAGGCGTAAATCAGCAAAAAAAATACAGAACGATGTTTGTCATGTCAAAACAAGTCATTCTGGCAAAAATTAGCTCGATCATGCAAAAAATGAAAATCGGCCCAAAAGCGATATACATGTAGGCCCGTTTTGTAGGAAAGCCTTCAATTATGCATGTATCCTAATTTACTTAGGACAAGAGAATTTTTGTGTCATAGTGATGTCCTAGTTGTCATGTTTAATTACCTTTCTAATGCTTCCTCCCAGGATTCACAGCCTGCTTTCTTGACAAACGCTGTTTTCAAAGCTGTCGTGTTCTTGATTTCCATTGCCCTCAGCTTCAATTCTGAAAATGACAGTTCACCATCTGCAAGCTGTTGCAAATTAAAAGAGCCTTCAGGTGGTTTGTGTCTAACCCACGGATACACTTGAACTTTGAAGCAACCAGGTTTGGTTGTTGAATTGCTCCAGACAGCAGCTTTTTTGCCTGGTTAACACTGCTTGTTTGGTCTTTGATCTTAAATCCTTCAAAGGCTTTAAAAACCCTTTCCAAAATGATGAATGCTTCCTTTTCTAATCCACTTAAAAGAAATATGAATTCTAGAGATTCCTGAAAGACAAAAGAAACAAATTCTACAAGTTTACTTATCCATTTCTAAACTTGCAATTCTCCACTTCTACAATCACTTCACGAAATGATGGTTATAATATTTGGCAAAATTTACCTAAAGGGTCGAGCAACATTTCTTCAACATTTCAAAGCCCGGCTGATGAAAAAAGGGAGGGTCAAGCAACATTTCTTCAACATTTCAAAGCCCAGCTGATGAAAAAAGGGAAGGGTCGAGCAACATTCCAAAGCCCAGCTGATGAAAAAAGGGAAACTTTTGGATTTTACCTGACTGATTAAAAGTACAGTTAACTTAAAAAGGTAATATTGCATTGCGACTAAGTTAAGTAATTTTAGTTTACCTTAGAATTAATAACACCAGAACAATAAGTTTTCCATTCTGATTTCTTTTGCCCTCCAAATTCATCATGTAGAAGGGAATGGCACAACTTGACCTGAAAAAATACATGTATATGTTGTGGTTTAAATTTTTCTTTGGTTTAAAAGTTTTCAAACCAGTTTGATTTTGATTTTCCTTTGTCTCATATTCATTATCATAATGTGACACAAAAGAAAACAAAAATTGAACTGGTTTAAAAAATTTTAAACCAAAGAAAAATTTGAACCACAACATATATATATGTTGTGGTTCAAATTTTTCTTTGGTTTAAAGTTTTTTAAACCAGTTTGATTTTTGTTTTCCTTTGTCTCAGAAGATGATAATGAATCTGAGACAAAGGAAAATAAAAATTAAACTGGTTTGAAAATTTTTAAACCAAAGAAAAATTTGAACCACAACATATATATACAAATATATATGTCAAGGGCAACTTGCTATGTTTCAAATGGTTACTTGTCTGTCATTGGACGTCATCAGTAATATTTAGATATTTTTAGGATAAGGTGGATTTTACTCACTCAATAGCGCTTTGCACTAATGATGTGACATACTTTTGACCCCCGTTTTGACTCAGACAAACAAACTCCTCCATGCGTTATCCTCCCATGTGTTATTAGCACCTTTTTTCGGCTTTGCTTGTATGAACACGGGTCGATGAATTCTAGAATTAACCAACAATAATTTACACTCCTTTTCTAGAATTGAAACTAGAATTTGGAATAATATACCTATAAATTTATGTAACCAAAGCAAAACATGCTTCAAGTCCAAGTTACACAGATTACTATTGGAATTTATTTGTTGTTGTAACTATTCATAAATTATCCATTCCTTATTTTCTTATCAATTGTTATCAGTCATCTATTTTATAGTGAGCTTCTGTAACTGTTTAGTGCGTAGCAACTTGCCACGATTAACTCTAGTTATTTGCGGGTTGCTACTATATTTTGTTTCATTATTTGAAAAATAAATCATTGTTTTTGTTATGAACTGTACAGTATTTGTATCAAATACATATTCTGCATCTTTTGGAACCTATTTTTGCATCTTTTTCGAGCTAGTGATGCACACATCTTAGTCATACATGAAGAATGCCAAAATTTACTTTTGTCTTTGCCTCAATTTTGGGCAAGTCGTGAAATGTTTTCTTATCGTTATTTTGTTTTCTTCACATTATGCCCTTGTCCCTGCCCTCCTGTTTTGTGGTTTTTAAATCTACCAGTGACTCTCTAATATACAAAATAAACAAATTATATTTGAACACAGTTTTGGTATCCCCCTATGCCTTGCCCCTGCCCTCTTGTTTTGTGGTTTTGAAATCTACCTGGATCCTTTATATACAGCTTAAACAAAATGATATGAAAACATAGTTTTGGTATATCCTGACAACAATACAGACACCCTTATTGCAACACCCTATGCCCTTGCCCCCCTACCCTCTTGTTTTGCAATTTTTAAATCATCCTGACTCTCTTATTTATATACAGGTTAAAAAATATGTCATTAAAACACCCGGACAGCAATATAGACTAATACAGACATGCACAACGCAGCACTCATCTACAGAAAATACATGGCGGCATGTACGCCTTAAACTCGATGCTTTTCAATCGTGAAAATATATATTGTGTTAAAGTCTTACTAAAGAAGAAAGATGAGGATTTTTGTCACTTCCACCGGCTCCGCCGGACGCCATTTTGGAAATCCAAAAGGCTACTCGAAGAAAAAGCTTCTCTTAACTTCCAACACCGCAGAAATTACACTGATCTACTCGTATTACAATTCTTCACATGTACAAGTACGAAAAAACGCCAGAAAAAGCCAATGCCAACTTTTCGACTGGTTTGCCAACTTTTCGACACACGATTTGCCAGTCGTTTCTCCCTTCTTCCTTCCCGTCATCCCCTTCATTAAAGAGCCCGTTCTAGTCTTCCATGCCAAATACTAATAATGAGAGACGACTGGGGACGAGTCAGGTCCAAGCAAAAAATAGGAGCGATTACCTGCCTCTCGATGCAAATATGGCGTGAATTTATGAGGTGATGTGCTGGATCAAGTTGCCTATGATTGACATCTGTACTCCGCCTTCGTTCTCCGGCGTAATTACAACTGAGTATAATGTTAAACCAATCATTTCAATCGATTATTTCCTACTTTCATTAGTTTTGCACTTCTGGGCCAAGTTGTTCAAAGCCTGATTAGCACTAATCCTGGATTAACTGTCAACAGAACATGTGAGTTGTCATGGTAATTAACCCTGGATTAGCGCTAATTGTCCTTCGAACAACTCGGTCCTGTATTTCCCACCGGGAAGCTCATGTCCTCTCAGAGGCCTATTTTTAATTGGTCAAGAGACCAAAATAAGTTGCTTTCCATTTAATTACCACATGCATTCCTCAACTCTCTATTTCTCTTTTTTCAATTCCTTCATACAGAAGTAGCTACATGTAGTCCTCGACTACCTATTTTTCTGTAAATGTTATTAACCTTTGGATTAATTCTAATTAATTCCAGTTAGCTCCCTCCCACTCAGAATTTCTAATGACCTTCTGTGAGGGGAGCAGGGGATTGATATTTTCTAGAAAGTATCAGTGCCTACAAAATGATGTAACTTGTGATCAATTATTTTGAGCAATCAGTGAGAGTTACTCATATAGTGTAACAATGATTTACAAGAATGACTGTTCACGACTGTTAGCCTTACAAGGGCATTAGGAACAGCCCTTCTGAAATCCCAGCTACATGCTGGAGAATGGCGAAGATACAGAATCATCTCTATACCTGTCAACTGTTTCCCAGTCAAATTTGTGACATTTTTATCTTGGGGGTTTTAATACTGGGAGTTTTTTTTATGAAAATGATCAAATGGTTTCCAAAGACATCCAAACGTGTGTTGAAGCTTCCGAAAGCATCCTAGTTAGTAAGTTATTTATTAAGAATTTTTCTCATGCCTGATGATTGCTTTTTACCATGGATAAAATAATAACGATTTGTATTGTATTGTATTGTATTGTATTGTATTGTATATGCCTTTTTGACAACGTTTATAACAAACAACTCTTTAATATAATTAGGGTAGGCCAGATTAATTGGTTTAGACCTCGGATTTGTTAAACGGTGTCTAAACTTTGTTTAAATAATTGGCCCAAACAGTTCTGCTTATCTGGTTTATGACATCAGTATCTGTCTAGTCCTACCCTGTGAGCAGTGGATTCTCCTACACCGAACTACGCTGAATGAGAGAGAAACCACTGCGAGCAACCGTTAGTTCCTTTGATCGAGCCGCCGTCCAACCCCAATTTATGAATAAATTAACTTTGAACCATTAAAACAAGTTTGCAAACTTGTTTAGCCTCTCGCACATGCATTCATCCACGTAACTGCTGCGTTTAAGCGAGCCCGCTATGCAACAATCAAAACAGTGTTCAAGATGACGAAGACTTCTTTGTTATGCTTAGTAATGATTTCTAATCAATGCGCACTACATTAATACATTTCGTTGTAATCTGCTGTGCATCTATTATTATCTGTTTTGAAAATGCCGACTTTACACGCCATAAATTGCTCGTTGAAACATAACAAATTGGATAGAACATCTTTTTAAAGTTTATCAAAGTTACAAACATCGAAAAAAGGAGTAAATAACACAGACTTGCTGAGTTTTTAGCCCAAAAGTTTTTTCAAATTATGATGGCATGAGTAGCACGTGCATAGCACAGCTCAATGCCGAACAAACCGTTCAAACAAACAAAAACAGTGTTCTTTAATCTTCTGCCAAACTCGACAAAGTAATCAAAATTTTCACGCTTCCCTTAAAGATAATTTTAAGTTTTTGTTTTCTAGGCAAGGTACCCATTAAATCGCCACGGGAAACAAGAGGAATTGATGTCAAATGCATCATGTGGGGCGTGACATAGTAGCGCATACTCGATGAAAAAGCAAACGGTTGCTAGCAATGGTCTCTCTCGTTCAGCGTAGCTCGGCATACAAGAATCCACTGCTCGCAGGGTAGTCTAGTCCCAGTCTTGCTTCAAGTCGGACAAGGCTGGACAAAAACAACCTTTGATAGCTTGTCCCTTCCAATTTTTACCTATTCTTTCATTTGTTTGCATTACCATTAAATGTGTGCAAATTTCCAAAGTGCTCATGCGTGAGAAATCGGATTATGCGTGGGATCGAAGTTTTACGAATGAGACTCGGGCATTTATATGCGTGAAAGTACGTTGGATCGAAAGGTATACCCAGCAAATTAGATTCATGTTATGTACATCATTGTTTCGGAACTCTTTGAAGAACGAGGCATGAAACAACAGGTACTATTAATGTTATTCAACATAAGTTGCGGGGTATTCTGCAATTTAGCCTATATAGAGCATTTTGAGATGGAAGTCTTACCTTTAGATGCACGAAATCTTCAAAATCAAGTTGCAGCAACAACAACGACCTCTAGCACAAAGATAAAGCACAATTCACGCCGAAAGAAAATGGATTTATCACCACGCCGCCAGCGCCGCCATAAGATCTAGAAACACTGGTGCCCAGTCTTTCCATCGGAATCGCAAAGCCAAAATGAATTGTGGGACACCCACATGGAGTGTTGTTAGCTTGAAACACGTCCCAGGGCGGATTACGTATTATTTTGATTACTGTATGGCTTATCGACGCGAGTGAATCTCATCAGAATTTTGTAGTCTTCGATGCACATTCGTGGTTGTGTTAAAATCACCTCCCGAGTAAATAAGAAGCAAAGGACCACAGGTAGCCCAAGCTATATGTGTCACAGTACCCGTTACGAGCGAAATTATAAGGATATATAGAGAGAAAGCAATGGAACTAAAACTCACTGGAAACGCTCTAAATCGCTCCAAAAACCACACAGGAGACAAGGAAACACACAAGCGAAGTAAGGTAGGCAATTTTTATTGAGATCTTGTTCGTATTTTTTAGCTCCTAGAATGGACCGCTTTTTCTCATACAAATCTTTATAAGAAATAGAACACAAACCGCGGTGATAAACATATTGAACTTATTCATTTTTTATAAAACTTGACGTTTCGTATGCTACTACATACATTTTCAAAAGTGACCGTTACAGTGTTGAAAACTATACTTATATAGTATTGAAAAGGGACTGGGACCGAGATTAAGTACAAAACTTAACAGTTGATCTATAAAAAGAAACAGCTAATTAATAAAGCATCAGCTTCTCGCTACTGACGTTTGCATTAAAAGCTGGCTTCAGTTCTTGTATAAACAATGTTTCTTTGATTTTACAGTGGAAATCAGTTTTGCCCGACGCTAAGATATCAAAATGATCCCACTTGATGTTATGTCCAGTGGTGTTGACATGGTCAGCAATGGCTGATGTGCGGTCATGCTTAGCGAGGGCCTTAAAATGCTCAGTTTTTCTATCATGAAGCCGTCGTTTAGTTTTACCAATGTAAAATTCTTCACAATCCCAACAACTGGCTTTGTAAATAACTTTAGACTGTTGAGAACGATTCAAGCGGTCCTTGTACGGGAAGAAAGATTTGATGCGGCGAGTTTTATAAAAAATGAATAAGTTCAATATGTTTATCACCGCGGTTTGTTCTATTTCTTATCAAGCTACGATGGCCCCAGAACAAAAGTCTTTACAAATCTTTATAATTTCGCTCGTAACGGTTACTGTGACACATATAGCTTGGGCAACATGTGAAAGGACCGCGAACGAAAATGCTGCTGGTGTACGCACAGGTAGCCCAAGCTATATGTGTCACAGTAACCGTTACGAGCGAAATTATAAAGATTTGTATGAGAAAAAGCGGTCCATTCTAAGAGCTAAAAAATACGAACAAGATTTCAATAAAAATTGCCTACCTTACTTCGCTTGTGTGTTTCCTTGTCTCCTGTGTGGTTTTTGGAGCGATTTAGAGCGTTTCCAGTGAGTTTTAGTTCCATTGCTTTCTCTCTATATATCCTTTCCCAGAATGGACCGCTTTTTCTCATACAAATCTTTATAATTTCGCTCGTAACGGTTACTGTGACACATATAGCTTGGGCTACCTGTGGTGTACGTCGGATCTCTGGAGAAGATCTAGTCCTGGGGATCTAGTCAGCCAAAAATAGAGATAAAATCAATGTATACAAAAGCAAGGCTGATACTACGTAGAACATTTAACGCGACAACGACATGACAGAGCCCAAACTGAAAGCCAAAATGCAACAGTGGACAGTTGGTTCGACCTCATGGTAGTGGTTGGGTCTCGTCAGCACGGTGTAGCAGCAAAAAGATAGAAAAACTAGCGCGAACGCCAATTCTCTACCAAATCGCACGTGGTGATACAGATGAGCTCGAATTCAAAAGTTTGACAATTGACCCACGTCATTGCTTTGAGCAATCAACTTCAGAAGAAGTGCCTTTATTTTAAAACCATTCTTTTAAAAAATTATCTATTACATAACCAATAGGCAGGAGATCCAGCAAGCTCTGATGAGCTTTTTATAAGATCCCCGCTTAATTCTATATAGAATAAAATTGTAAGGTATAAATAACAACTTCACTGCCGAGTAAGAGACGCTTTTGATGTGCGCAGGAGCCGGAGATAATCGGCTTCTGATTGCAACTTGAAAAAATAAGCTCCCTGTTAGGGAGCATGCGTATACTGCACGCTGTTGAATTTTTGGATGCACAGTTAATTCAACCTTTCTTCTTTTTAAAGTTTGGCGTCTAACCGTTGAAAGGCAGCTTGTGACGCCGCTGGTGGGTAGCAATCATATTCTTAACCCACGCGACTGTCACGCGCGGCCTTCATTATCGTCTTGTTTGAATAAAGGAAGCGCGTGAAAGCCGCGCAGGTAAAGAATATCATTGCAACCCAGCAGGTGACAGACCTAGTAGAGTTGGCCCTCAACGGATAAACGACACACATGTTCCCCAACGGGAGCCTATTTTTACAACTGTGTAAGTGGCCAGTTGAATGCGACCTTCTCTTGGACACAATTAATATCTGGCTCCGGTTGTTCAATGTGCGGATTCCTTCAATGGACAAATCTCCCTAGCGATGAAACTTATCTCAACTAAAACGTTTTGCACGATGATCTGATCAAAATAAAGCCGTTCTTTGGCAACATAAATAATTTTTATGATAATCATTTGTTCAGTACATGTAAGTGATTTCGACAAGTGGTCATGTCAGCCTTTTTTAAGTAATGCTTCACATAAGAACTATAGTAAACTTCATTGTTCTGCGGCAATGGATCTTTCCCACATAGAATATCCTTGATTTTAAGAATAGAGGAGGGGCTGATGGTTCATAATTATATTTCATTATAAAAATACAGAAAATCCATTTGCGTCAAATATATTTTAGGAAATGTTCGTGCTTAACCAATCAGAATAGCAGAAGACAATAGCTACTAATTTTGCTTCTTTGACGAAGTTCCCCAAATACAATATCTTTTAAAAATTGCATGTTGTGCGATTGGGTCTCAAAATACTTGAAACCTTAAAAAATTCAGACTTTATGCACCTTGAACCTTAACTTTTTAGCGGTTTTTGAGTCTAGGCCAATGAGATCACTAGTTGTAACAATGAAAATAGTTGACATTCCATCGTGCATTGCCGTTCAAAACTATTCTTCTTTTGCGGATCATTACTTAACTAAAACGTGTCAATTGTTAAACTAAACAATCAGATCGTTGTTTATAATTTTTTATAGCTTAAGGTGGCTCCATATTGTTCAGCCCTCTCGTCTTTTGCATACCATTACAGCTAGCCCGACGATTTGGCTAAAAATATTTACTTGAAACCAGTAAATCTTTTACTAGTCAACAAAGTGGTATCCAAATGACGCCATCATTCGTTGCCATGGCAACGCGAAAAGAGGTAAAAAAACCGCTATTTTGGACCATTTGAGGCTAATAACTTATAAACTACACGGTGAAAGTTTTTGTTCAGAGCTACCTTAAATTTATGTAAAAAATACATATCTCTGAATCCTATGTACAGATTGTTTTTCGAAATTGGCACAAATGTTTGTTATGTTTGTAAAACGAAAATGTATAAAAATCAAAAAATTTCACCGTGCAATTTTGAAGTTATTAGCCTCAAAATGTTGAAAATGGGGTCTTTTGGCCTCTTTTGACGTTGCCATGGTAACACATTTTTATGTCGTAGCCACCTAAATTTGTTTATTGGTTAAGCGTTTACAAACCTGTACTAAATGTTTTCTCTTAACTTTACTGGTGTAGCTGTGATTGAATATCATAGATGTATCATGATGGGAATGTTTAAACTATTAGGAGCCACCTTAACACTCCTGAAACAGTATGGCACTATACTACTTTTGTATATCGCAGTTATAATACAAACCTGAAAAAAACAAGAAGACAAATTAAATTATATTATACAAATTAATGCAAGCTTTTTTGTCGAATAACTATTTTTCATGAATATATTTTATGTAATTTTTCAAAACCTTTTTTTGTGCTGGTTGGAGCATTAAAATATTGCACCGCCATTGATTTGACCAATCAAACCAATATTGTTTTTGGCTTGTAAAGGCTCGTTTACACAGGCGATTTTTTGTGCAATTTTGTCGCTCTTTTCGGTGCAATTTTTGTCCAGCGCAAGTTGCTTCTTCAAATCGCGTGTGTAAACAAGCGGCGATTTCAGTGTAATTTGGGAGCGATTTGTCGCGCGATGTCTCAGAGGATTCGAACATATCCGAAACCTGATGCAATTTGGCTGCGATATTTGGGAATCACAGCAAATGTCGCACCCGAATCGCACAGAGATCGCCGCTAGTTTACACTTGCGATAAAAGTTGCATTGGAGAGCGCAACAAACATCGCATCAAAAGTCGCATGTGTAAACGGGCCTGTAGATATTGATGAGCATTTTACGTCTCTAAATCATGGTATTCTTATAGCTATACACACTACGCTCCAAATTAAACTTCAAGATTATGTTATTTCTTGCTAACCATAAAAAGCATTGTTGAAAGAGAAGAATTCCTATAATAACAATAAGAAAAAAAGAAAACAAAATGAACCTACACCTTGAACATTTTTTGTCTCATTTTATGTCTCCGTAGATGGTTTTCAACAAATCAGAACGCACTCCTTGTGATCCTAGTAATTTGATTCCTTTTAGAAAAAAAGAACTTTTTACGTTCTATCAAATGAGCGCGCACAGTTAAACGTTCTACTTTACCTTTATGTAACTTTTTTAATCGTTCTGGGACGCAAACGAGTTCAGTCGTTTTGTGTTCAGTGAGGAGAAAAGGTCATCGTTGATAAAATGAAAAAGCTTTCTATCTGCATCGTTTCATTCCTAACATTGTTAGGAACTTCGATTGCTTCAAGAAACACCAACAAGGAAGATAAGACTTTGACTCCAAATAACAAATCCTTGTTTTCCTATGGCGTAAGCTGCCGTGGCAGCAAATGTGCAGGGCGCTTGCAAAAGTCGTTATTTTTGATAGCGTAATCTTTTTTTTTATTATTTTGTTTTTTATTGGTCAAAGAAACGCCAATGCGCTGGGGCTGTTTTAGTTTTGATTAAATCAGTAAACGTGTTGTTTTGAAATTTTATCTTTATACCTCGATCAGTCATAAAAAAATTTTTCGTTTGTTTTGATTTTGCTTCAGCTATTGAAATTCTCATTTGTTTAGATTTTGTTGCTATAGAAAATCTCGTTTGTATCGGTTTTGTTGCTATGGTTTCTTTAACCTCGTTCACTGGGTTTTCTTTCTGCAGCTACGTCATCTTCTCTCCCGATGATGACATTGCTGAAGAGAGAGGACCCTGGGAACGAGGTTATTGTTTTAAGCGCACGCGCACTTAGTCGAAGTTGAAATGTCACACCTCGAGTGCGCCTTACAAACGTCGTATGCAAACATTTTACAGTTAAGAATTTCTATTTTATAACTGTCCCTGATGAAAGACTGAAATAAAAGTCAGAAACGTCTGGGCAATATTTCAACCGGTTTTATTTTAACTACTGTTTCTTACTTCGTTTAATTATTTTATTATACAATCCGTAGCCAGATTTTCTGGGATATATTCCTGTTATTTCGTTCTTAATAATATACATGAAAAAATTACTCGATTCTGATTGGCTAAGAGCAGTGCAGTTCAAGTGTAACACCAGTGCAAAACGTGTAACACCGGTGCAAAAAGTGTAACACCAGTGCAAATTACAAATCGAAAAAAAAATTTTCCAAACAAAAATGGATGCAAATTTTTTCATGTATAATTATTAATAAGTAATCATACAGTTTTCTCGTTCAATTTGGGATTAATTTGCACTTGTGAGTTTTTCAGAAAGCTCAAATTGCACTCGCCGAAGCGGCTCGTGCAATTTTGAGCTTTTTGAAAAACTCACTCGTGCAAATTAATCCCAAATTGAACTCGAAACTCGGCGTATGATTACCTATACAAATAATTTGTTCATAAGTTTCTTTGTCACACCCAAATTCTTGTGCCTGCAATGCAAACTATTAAATATCCTTGATTGCGGGTTTGCAAGAAGACTGTTTCAAATCCTTCTTTACGGCTTAAACATCAAATAGAACCCCACATAGTTCTTCAGTGGGCTACTGAGACTAGAATGAAGGCCAATGTGACTAACCATGGAAATCGTGGAGCGGGAATCATCATGAAACTCATCCCAAAAGGAGCCGAGGAAGCCTTGGGATTATTATTTTGATTACTGTATTGCTTATCGTCTGATCAAAGTTGGGCTATGTTCACACTTGGTGTCCAAGTACTAGTGCCTGGGTACCGGCACAAAATGGTGCTGCGTTTAGACACTGGGTACCCAAGATATCAACATGTTCACATTCTGAGTACACCAAGGAATTTTGGGTACGCAAAGCAGTGGTTTGTGGGTGTTGTGCCTCGGAACTAACGCAAAACGTGGGGTGATGTCGCAGCTCTTAGAATGTCTCACACCATTGGCTTGCCACCCTTAGAGATAACAATAGGACAAACAACACAACAATAGACCCTAACCCTAAAAACAATAGCAGCTGTGTTTTACAAGGCCAATGAAAATAGAGGCTTCTAAGAGCTGCGACTCTACCGAAAACGTGTGCACACTGAGAACCGGTGCCCACTTTAGTGCACGAGACCTTGTACTCGGGCACGGTGTCCCTGCCCGAATTCTGGCGTGGGTACTTGAAAAAAAGGTGTGTTAACATTCACGAGGGCTAAAGTGTCGGCAAGAATTTTGTAATCTTTAGATCTTCAGCTGAAGGTTCGACCCGAGGTATGAAGTCATGGAAGCAATAAAGCAAAAACACGTTGATAATATGGTTGGAAGCGGTGCATCATGGGATAGGTGGTTTGTCCTCCTTTGGAAGCAATAGTAATCCCATCAGGTTATTTTGGAGCTGTTTTAATTAAGTGTCGTGAACCGACGAAAACCAGACTTATGACTCTAGACAATCAGTAAAACAACCCGACTAACCAATCAGAATGCGAATAAAATTCAAGTGCGGGAAAACGTGTGTGCGGAAATCACGATTGGTTTTGGTTGAGAAACTGGCGCGAGATTTTTAGCCAATCAGAAATCGTAGCAAAACCAAAACAAATGCGAGATTTCTCAATTGAGAACCGCTTTATAACTAATAATAATCTCAACTGAACAGTTTTTGATAATCTTAGTTGTTGCATTTTGGTGCACGTTAATCTTTTAAATGCAATAAGAACCCTCTTCTGAAATCCCAGCTACGCGACAAGAGAAAGGGGTGCATGGGGAATATCTAATTGCTGGCACAATTTTCCAACTCTTTCGTAAAGAACTCGTTTATTTTTAATATATAAAAAAGACTTTAACAAAATACAACTCAACATAATGTTGTGAATAAGAAAACAACTTGGATCTGAGTGTCAATTTCTCAATTTTTCATACACCTTCATGCTTGAAAATCTAAACGGCAACTCAACGATTGTGGCTCAGAGGAAATAATTATCACTCTCATCTTAACTCACTCCTGTGTGAATTCGCATGTGGACCTTGAAATTTGATGACTGGCTAAACTGCTTATCACAATACTTGCACTTATAAGGTTTCACTTCTGTGTGAATTCCCATGTGAACATTGAAATTCGATGACGTGATAAAACACTTGTCACAATATTTGCACTTATGAGGTTTCACTCCTGTGTGAATTCGTTCATGTGCATTGCAAGTTGATAAACGGCTAAAATACTTATCACAATACTTACACTTATGAGGTTTCACTCCTGTGTGAATTCGTTCATGTGCATTGCAAGTTGATGACTGGCTAAACCGCTTATTGCAATGCTTGCACTGATAAGGTTTTTCTCCTGTGTGAATTCGCGTGTGGACCTTGCAATCTGATAACCTGGCAAAGAACATATCGCAATACTTGCACTTGTGAGGTTTCACTGCGTGTATTCGCATGTGGACTTTGCACTCTTTTGATCTGGCAAAACACTTATCACAATATTTGCACTCATGAGGTTTCACTCCTGTGTGAATTCGTTCATGTGCATTGCAAGTTGATAAACGGCTAAAATACTTATCACAATACCTACACTTATGAGGTTTCACTTCTGTGTGAATTCGTTCATGTGCATTGCAAGTTGATAAACGGCTAAAACACTTATCACAATACTTGCACTTATGAGGTTTCACTCCTGTGTGAGTTTGTTCGTGTGCACTGCATGTTGATGACTGGCTAAACCGCTTATCGCAATGCTTGCACTGATAAGGTTTCTTTCCTGTGTGTATTCGGGTGTGGACCTTGCACTCTGATGACCTGGCGAAGCACTTATCACAATGTTTGCAATGATGAGATTTCACTCCCGTGTGAATTACTTCGTGTTTCTTGCAACCTGATGGATCACTAAACCGCTTAAAACAATACTTGCACTTGTAAGGTTTTTCTCCTGTGTGAATTCGTTCATGCTCCTTGCAATGTGATGCCTGTCTAAACCACTTATCACAACGTTTGCACTGATAAGGTTTCTCTCCTGTGTGTATTCGCATGTGGATCTTGCACACTGATGACCTGGCGAAGCACTTATCACAATATTTGCACTGATAAGGTTTCACTCCCGTGTGAATTCGTTCATGTTTCTTGCAACCTGATAGATCACTAAACCGCTTATCACAATATTTGCACTTGCAAGGTTTTTCTCCTGTATGAATTTGTTCATGCTCCTTGCAATGTGATAACACTATAAACCATGTTTCACAGAACTTTCACTTATAAGGGTTATCTTCTCTGCTGCACCTGTCAGGCTTTGTTACAATGTCTTGTCGCTTTTGCTGGTTGATTTCTTGTTCAGGGACATGTTGCATCGTGTCACTTTGATGACTCTAGTATTCCTAGACAGGAAAATTAGAAATAGGTCATACAATTGAAATAAACGTCAGATACATGGGGAGAAACTGGTGGGTTTGACCTACCTGCTTCCCACCCCCTTTACTCGTCATTCCTCCTTCTTGGTGGATCCTGCTTGTTTGCACTGTTCTGTTTTGCAAATAAGTACACACAATGTTGCTTTCTGTCCTCTCTTTTCCTACCCCCGTAAAACTCCCACCCTCTAATGTCCTGCCCCATTCCACTTTAAGCCAAACTTTT
This sequence comes from Dendrophyllia cribrosa, assembly GCA_024195265.1. Classification (NCBI taxonomy): domain Eukaryota; kingdom Metazoa; phylum Cnidaria; class Anthozoa; order Scleractinia; family Dendrophylliidae; genus Dendrophyllia; species Dendrophyllia cribrosa. Next base: position 34,617,644 of record JAJLRJ010000003.1, on the reverse strand, counting down.
ATTTGGTTTTGGTTGAAACCATAATTAAGAAAGCTATCTTTATTTCGTCTGGCAATAGTTTGTAATGCTCAAAGAGGACAGAGCCCATTGACTTCAAACAATGAGCATATGTTCTCCAAAACTGACAGACACTACCAGTGGCATAATCCACTCGCCATCCTACAAAGCTGTTTCTAACGTGGTATGTGGGTACCAGTGTTACAATCCTTCAGAAAAAGGTTCAGGTTTTAACAATGGTTTGCTGCTGAATTTGAAAGATTTTAAATGTGTAACGCAATTCGTCATGCTATTTCAGATAAGCCATGAAAATAAACAAAATTGAACCAGTTGAAAGTAATGTTTGCATTATAGATACTTATAAGACGATTTAATGGAACTTATAGTGAATCCAATATTTTGTGATGAGATTTTGGGTGTCATTAAGACTTTAAAGTTTTGGCCGCCATGTTGATGCCCCTTGGTGGGGCACCAAGATGGCCACTCCATACATTTCTTACTAAAAATGTCTAATACTCGTTCGCCTATATATAACTCTTGAATGAAATTCCCTTGCGCTTCAACATTGGCCCTGATATGTAGTTTTAAACTCTCTAAAAGGCACTACTACGGTCATAATCAGTGAACAAACAAGAGAAAATCACAGTGTGTAAGATCCAACTTGATGATATAGAAAACTATAGACCCCTCGCAACACCTATGGTAGAAGAGACTTCTGTTAAAGTCGAACGGGACTTATAACATACAAGATATATCGATGACGGTGTTCTCTTTGTGGAACACCAACTCGTAATTTGCGGTCTCCAAAGCTTCTGAATCCGAGTTGTAGTCTAAACCAACATTGCTCGAGGCTATTATCCACTAAACGTAACTATTAAACTAAATGAAGGTCAATAAAGGTTTTTTTCTTTGCAAGTACGAAACAAATACGCGGCTGACTGAAATCAACATGTGAATGACTGAGATCGGACCGGATCATCTTTGTTAACAATATCCTGGAATGACGTCACTAGTCCTAGTCTCCGCTTCACTCGGCCGTGTGGAAAACAAGTCTAACTTTGACGGGCCATAAAAAATCGAGGTTTTAAGCAAAAGCAAAAATTTTTGCGGCATTTTACTCAGTTCAATACAAAGATTTATTCTGATGAAAAAAACTTTATGGGGTTATAGACACTTTAATAAAACGGTCATCATAATTACTTCGAAGTAAGAAGTAAGAAGTTAAGTCCTGAATTTTGATATGACTTAAAGGTGGCTCCATATTGTTCAGCCCTCTTGTCTTTTGCATTCCATTACAGCTAGCCCGATGGTGTGGCTAAAAATCTTTTACTTGAAACCAGTAAATCTTTTATCAGTCAACAAAGTGGTATCCAAATGACGTCATCATTTGTTGCCATGGCAACGCGAAAACAGGTAGAAAATACGCTATTTTGGACCATTTGAAGCTAATAACTGATAAACTACATGGTGAAAGTTGTTGTTTTCGATATATTTTTGTTTAATTGGCAAGAGAAGCATTTTAACAATTTTTTACAAAATTCTGTACATAGAGTTCAGAGCTACCTTAAATTTATGTAAAAATCACATATCTCTGAATCGTATGTACAGATTATTTTCAAAATTGGTACAAATGATTGTTATGTTTATAAGACGAAAATATATAAAAATAAAAAAATATCACAGAGCAGTTTTGAAGTTATTAACCTCAAAAGGTTGAAAATGGGGTCTTTTTGGCCTCTTTTGATGTTGCCATGGTAACAAATTTTGATGTCGTAGCCACCTAAATTTGTTCATTGGTTAAGTGTTTACAAACCTGCACTAAACGTTTTCTCTTAACTTTACTGGTGTAGCTATGATGGAATATCATAGTTGTGTCATGATGGGAATGTTTAAACTATTATGAGCCACCTTAAGTGAAAACACCTAATATGTCTAGTCCCAGTCTTGCTTCGGGTTGGACAAGGCTGGACAAAGACAACCTTAGCTTGTCCCTTCAAATCTTTCCCTCTTCTTTCATTTGTTTGTATTACCATCAAACGTGTGCAAATTTCCAAAGTGCTCATGCGTGATAAATCGGACAATATGCGTGAGATCACAGTTTTAGGAATAAGACTCGGGCATTTTATACCTGCCAACTTTTTCCGAGTGATAGGAGTGAGAATTTTTTTGTGGGAGTGCCAGGATTTTGGAAGGCGACCCGACCAAATCCAAAGACAACCCGATGAGTGGGATCTATTCCGAAGATGTCCAAAGTTGTCTGAAGATGTTCCGAAGAATTCAGAAGTTTCCATGGACCTCAGACAATCTGTTTAAGGTGGCTGAACACAGTTTGTGCGCGCTCTTCAATTTCAGCTGCTTACGCGAGTCAGCGCGCGCAAAGTTTTGAGAAAAACAAACGTGGCGCCTATTCAGCGATCATTTTATTTTGCTCAGCATGGATCGCGAAAGTGTTGTTTTTCGTCTTAAAATGAAACAATTTGTTGTTTGTAAAAATGTTTGTTGAATCAATAGATAATGTATAGAACCACTGAAGAAATACACTGCCTTTTTGGTCGTTTTTGTCTTTGGATCGAGAACCCAGTCAAATGCAACGCATGCGCAGTTGACCAAAAATTGTGACTGGATGTTTTGGCGACTTTCCTCGGAAACGTGCTGATTTCTACGAAACCACTCATTAGAATTTCACGAAATTTGGCACAATAATAGTTCCAAATATGGCGAACTCAACTGATACCAAAAATTTGAAATCTAACAGAGGAGATTTTTACAAAACGCAAATATATTAAACAACAAATTATGGAAGATCCCTCTGTCAAAATTACATGAGACTAGTGTTAACATGCGAATATTTTTACGAGTTTACTAGAGACAAATGATGGACAAAATCTAATGACTAGATTTTCTGAAAATAAACGAAACCAAATATTGCAGGCTGATTTCCAATCCACCGTGTTGCCATGGCAACACCCTACACGCTCAACAAAAATATCAAAATATAAAGCTTGTTGCTTAATCTTATGCCTCGCCAAATTTGGGCGCCCAGTCGTAAGTGGTTTTAAAATGACAATGAATGATGCATAGGTGCAGTAAAACTGTGTTCAGCCACCTTGATAACATACAGCAGCTGTAATCGCTTAATCGTAATGTTCAGAACGATAAAAACCTACATGTACAACAAAGTGACAAATTTGTATGAACTCAACTATATGTTTAATTGGATCATGGGATCAGTTAAGGCTGATAGCTCAAATCTGTAAGTCAGGTGTAAGAAAATGCTCCATAGGCGTGAGTTGGACTGAGATTGGAGTTTTGGACTCGCAGGTGTAAGACTTGGCATTTTAATATACGCTGTGGCTAAATACCCGGCAGCTGGGCATGGTCTCAAATAGACTAAATGCCCGGCAGTCAGAAATTTTCACTGAAAGGCTCTTTCAAACCTTTTGAGAGTATTCGATGTTCGTTTAGAAATGTCAAGGGCTTCCAAAAATTATTTTGCTTTTCCAGTTGATGAAATATTCAAGCTTGGGCATAACATAACATCGCTATGTTCTCAACACTTATAAAAAAATTCTGCTGAGACTTGCAGTCAGAAATTTTCACAGAATTTCAACTGAACGTCTCACTCAAACCCCTTAAGAGTATTCAAAGTTCGTTAAGAAATGTCAAGCGATTTCCAAAATTATTTTGATTTTCCAGTTGACGAAATATCCAAGCTTGGGCATACTATAAGATCGCTATGTTCACAACACTTCAGAAAATTTCTGCACAGACTGCCGGGCACGGTCTTAAATAGGCTAAATGCCCGGCAGTGAGAAATTTTCATAGTATTTTCACTGAAAGGCTCTTTCAAACCTTTTGAGAGTATTTGATGTTCGTTTAGAAATGTCAAGCATTTTCCAACATTATTTTGATTTTCCAGTTGACGAAATATCCAAGCTTGGGCATACTATAAGATCGCTATGTTCACAACACTTAGAACATTTCTGCACAGACTGCCTGGCACGGTCTCAAATAGACTAAATGCCCGGCAGTGAGAAATTTTCATTGAATTTTCACTGAAAGTTCGTTTAGAAATGTCAAGCGATTCCCAAAATTATTTTGATTTTCCAGTTGACGAAATATCCAAATTTAGGTATATTATAAAAATCATCATGTTCACGACACTTAGAAAATTTCTGTTCAGACTGCTGGGCATGGCCTTGAATAGACTAAATGCCCGGCAGTTTAAAATGCTGATTTCAGAGAATTTTTAAGGCCGGTTAATGATAAAATCAAGTCTAATATTAACAGGGTGGATCTATTGTCGTGTTGTAGCCTATTTTCCAGCAGGGTATTATAAAGGGCTATATGTACGACATGTACACAGGCTGCATAATAGTGTTCGTGACAGTCGTCAGTGTGGTGGTGTGAAAACTGTAAAAACTGATGGGAAATATCACAACACATGAGGTCAGGAATTGTCTAGAAAGAGCCTTTCAGTGAAAATTCAGTGAAATTTGAGACCGTGCCCGGCAGTCTGTGCAGAAATGTTCTAAGTGTCGTGAACAAAGTGATCTTAAACTACATGTATGCCCAAGCTTGGATATTTCGTCAACTGGAAAATCAAAATAATTTTGGTAATCGCTTGACATTTCTAAACGGACTTTGAATACTCTTAAGAGGTTTGAGTGAGACGTTCAGTCGAAATTCTGTGAAAATTTCTGACTGCGAGTCTCAGCAGAAACCTTTCGGTATGCCCAAGCTTGGATATTTCGTCAACTGGAAAAGCAAAATAATTTTTGGAAGCGATTGACATTTCTAAACGAACATCGAATACTCTCAAAAGGTTTGAAAGAGCCTTTCAGTGAAAATTTTGTAAAAATTTCTGACTGCCGGGCATTTAGTCTATTTGAGACCGTTCCCGGCTGCCGGGCATTTAGCCACAGCGTTTAATATATGCATATGTCGAACCTTCTGCTTGTTCTACCATTCCATTACCATTCAATCTTGCCGTCTTCACTGGTAAGCTATTTTAAAAAGGAAGTCTTACCTTTCTTTAGATGCACGATATCTTCAAAATCAAGTCACAACAACGACCTCTTGCACATTCAAGCCGCCATTATAAACACTGCTACCCAGTCTCCATCGAAGTGGTAAAGCCAAAATGAATTGTGGGACACCCACATGGAATTATCTAAGCTTGGAACTCTGGAACTCGTCCCAAAAGGAGCCGAGGAATCCTTGAGATTATTTATTGATTTCTGCATGGCTTATCCCCTGTGTATAGACGATGGCAGCATTACAACGCGAGTGAATCTCATCAGAATTTTGTAGTCTTTCGTGCACATTTGTGGTTGTGTTAAAATCCCCCCCCCCCCCCAGTAGCATTTTGATTTGTGCAATCAGCTTCACTGGCTGAGTAAGAGACGCTTTTGATGTGCGCAGGAGCCGGAGGAAATCGGCTTCTGATTGCAACTCGAAAAAATAAACACCCTTTAGGAGCATGCGTCCGCTACACGCTGCTAAATTTTTGGATTTACACTCAGTAATTCAACCTTTATTCTTTTGAAATTGTGGCGTCTATCCGTTGAAGGCCAGCTCCACTAGGTCACCTGGTGGGCAGCAATCATATCCTTAACCCACGCGACTGTCACGCGTGGCCTTCTTTATCGTCTTGTATGAATAAAGGACGCGTGTGACAGCCGCGTGGGTAAAGAATATTACTACTACCCACCAGGCGACCTAGTAGAGTTGGCCTTCAAAACGGCTAGACGACAGTAAGCTCTAGACGACAACATTAATCTCGTACAAAAACAATGAACTGCAAGGCTGATCCGACCACGTAAAAAAGAAAAAAAGTAAAATTTGCGAGACATCATCACGATAGAAACCGATAAAGTAGGATCGTAACCGTGGACAATTGTTTCGTTGTGGGCTCCTTGTTCCCCGAAACACGTGATGTGGCACGCGTGTTTCGGGTGACAAGTGAGTACATAGTATGGAACCTGATATTGTGAACGGGTCATTGTGCAATCTATTTGCGTTGGCTTTCTTGCTGGCGACACTTAGATCGTTACATCGTGCTGATGAGTTGCAATAACAACGAAACAATTGTCCACGGTTACGATCCTACTTTATCGGTTTCTATCGTGATGATGTCTCGCAAATTTTACTTTTTTTCTTTTTTACGTGGTCGGATCAGCCTTGCAGTTCATTGTTTTTGTTCATTTATTTTTTGGCTGGTTAGGTCTCTCGTAGATCCCACGTATCATTAGCAGCATTATCGTTTGCGGTCTTCTGCAGTTTACAGGCAGTTTACTTTTATTAATCTCGTACCCAGATTTCCCACGGTCAGTACAAGCACGAGTGGGATCTGGGTACGAGATTACGACAACATTTCAAAAGAAGAAAGATTTTATTAACTGTACATCCAAAAACGTAGCAGCGTGCAGTAGATGTTATGAGAGTTATGCTAATGTATGTTAATTTATGTTAATTAAAATGAGCATGTGCCTACTTGAACTATAACTACGGAGTCCTGTTGTAGATCGCATGACATGGTGGTGACCGCATCGTGGTGACCATGACACATGCTCCCCAACCGGAGCCTATTTTTACAACTGTGTAAGTGGCCAGTTGAATGCGACCTTCTCTTGGACACAATTTAGGTGTTTCGATACAGTTTTCTGGAGACCATACCTACATTTTGCAATCGGCTTTTAAGCGGTCTTTTCCAAGTCAGATCAACGTGAAATTTTCACTACACTGGTTTTGAATTGAAGTTTGGCTAAATAGTTAACAAAATTAACAGTATATCAACAACTTACTTACCTGGAAAAACTGCCAAAAATGAAGTAAGTACATTAAAACAGTCCCAAGAAGCCAACCACAAGTTTAATTATACTTGAGTAGTTGCTTGGATTTAAAGAAGAAAGCCGTATATTGGCAGAGCTGCGAATCCAAGAAACAATTTCTAACAGTGTTCATGTATTGCGGAGCACGCAGCCTCACTAGCATATAGGCAAATCCGATGAAAGCTGTAACTAAATCAGCAAGAGGATATCTTGCTTTTTGAAAGTAAAACAAATAGAGCAACAGCAGAAAGATAAATCTAGCAATAGTTTCTTGTCAACCCAAATGACGAAATCGATGGGACTAAGTAGTCTTGTTTATTTTTCTTTTTTACAGACGGAACAGGAAAGGCAATGGAAGGGGACAAGATTGTTACAAATCAACCACAGAACACTTCGATCACTAATACGTCATTACCTCGTGCCAAGACCACCACCGCAAACAACAGGTCATCTAACAACGATCGGCAGGAAACAGCTCCACTTGGTTGCAGAAAGCATGGAACGGCATGTCTAGTGCGATGGAGTCTGTTACGAAATGGCTGTGGCCAAGGGATATTATCTCACATTGTGCGCCCCCCTCGTAACTTCAATAAAATTAAGGCTATGACTATGAAACCTAGAGAGTACATAGTACGTCCAAAACTGTCTCCTTTGCGGTCCGCGCAATGGAACGATGACAGCAGAAAGGTAAAAATTTGCTGTTCTACCTAAGTGTATTCCTTTGAAAAAGGGTAACTAGAGGAAACGGCGGACTTATTTTGTAAAGTAAGGGACTGTGCAATAACTATCAGGAGGGGGGGTTGGAAAATGGGCTTCAAGTATGAAATATTAGATAATACCCCCCTTCTAAAGGAGTGAATTTAGTCATTGCCCCCCCTCCCCTGATCAGTCAGAAATTTTGTATGACCCCCCCCCCCCCCCCACCCCCCTTCACACACCTTTCATATACAAATACCCAGCATTTTCTTAATATACACCCACCTGTTATTGCTACATACGAGGTAATGTTTGTATCAGACGTGGATATACAGCAATACTACATGTTTACTTGTTAGGCATCCGTATCTGGAACAAACATGACCTCTAGCAGTGTTCAACAAAGCCATCCGATTCCACTTCTGAATCACTTGATTGCGAATCCGAGTTGCTTGCACTGGAACTCATTTCCTCGCTCACGTTCTCTTGGGTTTCTCGTGGGATGCAAGAATGATCACCACGAGCGTACTGGAGAACTCGTGCAACCAGTGCCACTTTACCTCCACTGATCTTAAGACCATGCTCGTTGAGGTACATCTTAAATCTGTTGCAATATGATTATCTATGTTGTAGTGAAATTATGATTTTGGTGCAATTTTGTCTGCACTGGTTCAAATTTATTTTGAACCAGTGCAAAATATTTGAACTGGAGCAAAATATTTTCACCAGGGCAAAATATTTGCGCTGATGTATAACTATATTCTACTGTTCAAATGTTGTTGGCAATTCAAATTTAAAGAGCCAGAAACGCTCTATCACAATATTCGTCTCTATATTATAGAGATAGAGAAGAATAGATAATCGTATTGCAACAGATTGAAATTGCAGTTTAGCCACAGAACAGATCATCAAGCCTTTCAGTGAGAACTATAAACACTTGAAATAAAATGTTAAGCCCCTCTTCCTCTTGAGTGACTTATTTTACTTTGAGTCCCCCCCCCCCTCCCATCCTTGCTTTGATTTTACTTTATGCCCCACCTCTGGTTTTCCAACCCCACCCCCCCCCCCCCCCCCCCCCCGATAATTACTGCACAGTCCCTAACTCCTGTTTTTGATTTTTTTTTTCTCTTCTGGAAATTGTTGTAATCTGTTAATGGTTAAGCTGTATAATTTTGCGAATATCTACATCTCGAGTATACCCCAAATTGTATTCTGACTGGCATCAAAAACTTCTAAAAGTTTTCGTTAGAATACATGATGGCAAGCCAAAGTAGCTCAAAGTGCAAGTGGTGGGACCGGTTCGTTTAGTTCCTGAAGCCTTTCAGAATGCTGTCATCATATTTAACCGGATTATCGAAATAAGGGTGCTCTGCTTTTAATGTTTTTCATCGGCAGAATACCTTGAAAGCGAAAGAATACATGTAGAATGCCAAAGTTAACAATTTTTGACAAATGGAAAAATAAATGTAAGCAGTCAGAGAGAGTACAACAGGGATGATGTTCGATGTATGTGAAAAATGTTTACATATATATTCTTAACGGTGCTGTTCTCAGTATAGCCTGTCCAGTTTGATTTGCACATAAACGAACAAACGAAGAAAACTGTAAGAAAAGTAAATTAAGGAAGTCTTCATGTCCACGGCTGGTAAAGTCAATCGATGTTAGTGTTAATGGTTAGGAGTGCTGTGTTAATGGTTGGGAGTGCTGTGTTAATGGTTGTGTTAATGGTTGGGGGTGCTGTGTTAATGGTTGGGGGTGCTGTGTTAATGGTTAGGAGTGCTGTGTTAATGGTTAGGAGTGTTGTGTTAATGGTTGGGAGTGCTGTTTATCATGAGACAGGGTAATAAGCTCCTGCACGAGATCAATAAAATGTTCAATTGAATTTCATGCAATGTAAATGAAACTGTTTGGTTATGACGCGTGCATGCTGTTTTTTTTTTCAACAGACAAAAGACACCCGTCGTAGAACTCGTGGAGGTGTGTATTACCGAAAAAAACTCTCTCCCCCCCCACCCCCCGCCCCAACTATTCCCCCCGGCAAGTCCGACAATGCTAACTTGCGCAGGCTCTCCGCTGACCAATTAAAACCAAACGGTAGTAATCAATTTTTTTTCTTTGGATATTCCCTTATTTTCCCTTCTTGTGTTTTATTGATTGTACGCAGGTGATTGCTTGACAATAATCTTTTCACAATGAAGACAGATGCTTGTTGATTCATGCTTTTTAGGAAGTGTTAACTTGGGTAAAACGTCTATGAATGCGGAGAGAATTTTCGTACTTTAAATTTCACGCAAGAAAACTGCAAATGACAATTATTTTCTATCCAAGGATATCACGACAGTAAACCATTTAGCCATCTCTGTATTTTTATTGCACTTTAATCTTACATTTTGTGTCTATATAATTAACTTAGTTTGACAATTATTTTCTGTCCAAGGATAACACGACAGTAAACAACAGCCATCTCTTATTTGTATTGAACTTTAATTTTACATTTAGTGTCTTAATTATGTCCATATAATAAAGTTAGTTTTATTTTGTTATATATTCGATTGTTAACTATTTTCCCTTAAAATCTAGATCCCCAATCGCTGGTACCAGAGCCTTTCTCTGTTTGGCTTCATTCTGCAAGTAAATAAACGATATACACTTTTTATATATTCAAAACAAACATGATAAAGAAACGTTACTAATTAAAGTATTAACGAAAATCGACAGTTTTTTAATGAATGGCAGATAAAAAGAAACCCATCGATACTTCATCTTTATACATATAATGCATCACTTTACAACCGGTGTATTTTTAAGACGAATTTCCTGCCACTTCGGTTCACTGTATTCCGAAAACACTATAGCTCCTCCTGGTCACCAATTTCGTATCTTTCTAATGTGGATATGCACATTGCGGACCACAATGAAAGCAAGCAACGAGTTTCCTAAACTACACACGGTCTTTGAAAACGATTTATTACGAACATGACACAGTTACTTGTTCTGGTCCGTTAGTTTTTCATTTCTAATTTAATGACGAATTTAAATTGTGTTGTATGGAAAAAAAAGGATTCTATTTGGTAATAAGACTGAATTGTTGCTGTTAGAGTTGTTTTCGATTGAGTGTCGAAAGTAAATTTGCAATTATATGTTTCGTTTTTCGTTGCTCGCGTCAGTTTCTAAACCAATGAAAAGTAAAACAAAAACCAACCTTGACTTGCTCGCACGCGTTTTCCTTCATAACGACCCATCGCATGAGGCAAATCAAAAAATTTCGCAGCACGCGTTTTATTAGGTTTGAAAACAAACGGCTTCACCTCGTGTTTTTAATCCTGATCAGTAAAACATTTCTGCTCGTAATTTGAACGGGGGCAATAAGTTAGTAGTACTAACAAGCTAATCAAATATAATGTAATATATGCTGACTTTACATGCTAACTTGAACGGAGACCAGTATGTATGTTAATGTTTGATTTAGCAAAACTTAGAAGTTTGAGCACCTTTAACGTCACAGGAAACTTTTAGCACTTTCTCAAAATGCTGCATGAAAACATCAAAATCTGCAGACAGGAGTAGCTCTCCTTTTTCTCCTTTCATCGTTTCCATTTCGTCTTTATTCTTTTCAGGCCTGGGACCAATGCCAACAACTGTTATCTTGACATCTTTGTCCTGGTTAAAAAATATATATACGGGTTTAATATCGATATTAAGTAGAACGCCACATATAATTAACGGTCATGCGAAATACGAACCTGTCTAAACTAAAATTCGTACAAGTTTCTCATTAAGAAAAGTCAGTTAAAGTGACAAATAATATGTGCTTGAGTAGTTTATAAGTACCTTAGATTATTTGTTAATAGCGCGCGGGGGGGGGGGGGGGGGGGGGGGGGTTCTATTTAATTTTATTTTCTTAATTGGGGTGCTTTTGATCTCTTTGTTGCGTTACTATCGAGAATAAGCGTTTGACAAAAGCAAAAGCTAAAAAACAAAAAAGCAAAAACAAAAAAACAAAAACAAAACAAACAAAAAAAGCAAAAGCTATTGACGGCCAGGTAGGCATTTGTTTACATGTCAAATAGTATACACGCAAAAGTATATATGATTTGTTACTGCACCTTTCAATAATACGCGAACTCTGAAGTTCAAAGCTAAACATGGGCTAACCTTTACTCTTTATATATCCTGCGGTCAATCATAACTATGGCAACAAACATTGGACCCTTGAAAACAGGAACTGACAAAATGGATCGAAATCCACCAATCGCAACCCACAAGCATGACCACGTGATCATTTTACCGGCCTAAAGCGTTGTTTCCATTTGCGGCAGTGAAAAACGAAACTGTTGGTCAGTCGAGTTTTGAAATTCAGAGCTCGAGTTCGCTCTTAACAATCACAGCTGCAGTATTTTGCGTCATCCTTTCTTGTTTCTTTCCACATTTCTCAGCAAATGTCTTCAGAATGCAATTAAAGTTACTTGTTAAAACAGTATAACTGATTTCTTAGATCCGCTTACCTCCAGTGCTGAAGTTAAATCAGAAAAAGGCTTCTCAGGCCTCGTGTCCCACTTCCCGCGAAACTGTTCTCCATCAGTGAGGAGAATCAAAACATTAGTGGTATTTGGTCTGCCCACTCCACTGAACAGCGTTGTCAATGCCAGATCGTAGGCGAGATCTATACGAGTTCCCCATTTTGCTGTATTTGGTATTATTGTCGGAATGGCCTCGTTCACCAAGGCCTTGCAGCTTTCTGCATTATGGCAGAGAGCATCGTTGAAGACGTTGTGGAGGGTGGCGGTTTCCCCAAACGTGATAAGAGCACAGCGTTTCTTCTCAGACACACCTAGGTTGTCCACCAAATCGTTAATGAACCTTTTAAGCGTAGCAAGATTGTCCTTGTTCATGCTTCTTGATATGTCAGCCAAAATTGCGACATCCAGGCTCTTTTCACATGGACCTAAATCGTGATCAGACAAGAAGCCAAATAATGTTTTATCTTTTCTGTTGTTTTAATTGCTGTTAACCCGTCGTTAATAAGAGGTGCGAACAGGGTGTGGACTCTAGAATGTCGCATTGATCCATCGCTACAAAACGAAAAAAATGGGTTCTAAGTTTACATTGCATTAATACTTAAGGCTTCAAGAAACCAGAATCAGCACTCTTGTCCAGGTTTTACCGGGGACAAACTACAAGCTCCAGGCCCTCCAGAAAAGTGTTCATGGTTTCAGTCCCTTTCTAGGACTCTGAACTACTTTACTCGTAACTCACTGCACGGACAAATACCACTCCTCGCTACACACCATTAATCTCATTTTAATCATGAAATATAATATCCAATCACACAAAAGAGTCCTCAGCAAAAAAATCTGAGCAGTTGCTAGTTGGATTAAAAGAAGCTTTCTGGAGAATCTTACATTCATTACACTGCAGTGTCATCGAAGCCGGTCCCAGTTCAGTGCAGTCCTTGCCACCGTTGGATGGCAGGGGATTGGTGCAGGTTCTTGTACGTGTCTTTATTCCTCCATCACAAGACACACTACACTTAGAATCATTCCACGGAGTGTAGCCACCGTTAATTGCTGGATGGGAAAGAATACGTGGTCTCATTATTGAAACACGCAAAGATCGTTATTTAAAATAAACTTCAGAAGGAGTTCACAAGTTTTTTTTAGCCCTTAATCAGTTCCTCTCTAATCTATTTCAGGAACATCACTGTGAAGTTCTTCAGTTATTGTTCTTGTGTTGTTTTTGTTGTTGTTGTTGTTTTCCTGTTTCAACTAGATAAAAAATGATTAGGAACATTCAAGTCATTCTATTATCTAGACGAGCATTGCATTTTATAAAAAAATATCATTAAATCCCATGTTACTAAAAGAAAACATGAGGCTGGAAAACATACGGCAAGGTTGTTTGTTGCACTCCTGTAGCTTGGTGCAGGTTCTTGTGAGGGTCTGTGTCCCCTTTCCACACGTCACACTGCATGCAGAAGCCGACCAAATAGTGCACTTCTCGCTACCATCAACACCTAAAATTAAAGGACATCGGTCAGTTTGGACTGTATTCCAGCGATAGAAAGAGCGGTTTTTCATTGAGTAGTTACTCTGACCAATCAAAACAGCCGCAGACAATCCAGTGACCCAATCAGAACTCATAAATGCATGTAGCCGGCGCCAAGCGCGGGAAAACGCGTGCATGCAAGTCACAATTGGTTTTGGTTTTACTCCTGATTGGTCGAGAAAGGGGCGCAAGATGACAGAGCGTAACAGTCAATTGAAAACCGCTCTAATATACTTTCACCATATTTAATTGTACGATAGTTTGCAAAAATAGACTACGTAGCTACAGGACAGTACGTCGGATAGATTGCTTATGTCTCTAAAGCATTGCTAAAGCCACAGGGCGCCCACACAAACTGTGTGACCGTATTTTTAAATTTAGAGGAAATGTATGGGAATATCAAAGAGGTTCACTTATCGTAATATTCTGTGATAAATATTCATATATAAGATCAAAATAAACGTATTTTTACCTGAAATGTTGCGTGTTGTCGTTGTTGTAGCTGAAAACCGCGAATTTAAGCGATTTGAAGGGTTTTGCATCGGACGTTTACCTGAGCGTATAATAGAGAGACAAGGGAGGAAAGCTGGAGTTTGGACCGGTCCAGCGCCGAGACGATTTTCACCAAGAAATTCCCATCACACAACTTCCAAACCGCGCACTAGGCAAGCTGAAACCTTTAGGTTTCTTCTCGTACCATTACATTTAAAATCCGTCCAAAACTCGAAGCGCTAGACCCCAAATAATATCGAGAAATCCAGCATTCGAAGCTCGAAAGAGTCACGGCTGGTAAAATGTGTGTCGGCCTCCAACAGTCACGCCGTTTGCTACTTTCTGATTGGATGATAACAAACAATGCCCTTTCATAAATTCGTCCCGCAGGAGGGTAGGCAGGGGCGAATAAGAAGCGACGAACTTTCTACTAACCAGCCTGGGGTGAAGCGAATGGCGTCTTGCTGGGCTCATTCCATCACGCGCCATTCGCTTCATCCCAGGATGGTAAGTGTAAAGTTCGTCGCTGCTTATTCGCCCCTGCTTTCCCTCCCACGGGACGAATTTGTGGAAGGACATTGTTTGTTATCATCCAATCAGAAGGGAGCAAACGGCGTGACTGTTGGAGGCCGGTACACATTTTACCAGCGGTGGCTCTTTCGAGCTTCGAATGCTGGATTTCTCGACATTATTTGGGGTCTAGCGCTTCGAGTTTTGGACGGATTTTAAATGTAATGATACAAGAAGAAACCTCTGGGATTCAGCTTGCCTAGTGCGCGGTTTGGTGAAAATCGTCTCGGCGCTGGACCGGTCCAAAATCCAGCTTTCCTCCCTTGTCTCTCTATTATACGCTCAGATAAAGGTCAGATGCAAAACCCTTCAAATCGCTTAAATTCGCCGTTTTCAGCTACAACAACGACAACACACAGCATTTCAGGTACAAATACGTTGATCTTGATCTTATATATGAATATTCATCACAGAATATTACGATAAGTGAACCTTTTTGATATTCCCATACATTTCCTCTAAATTTAAAAATACGAACGGTCACACAGTTTGTGTGGGTTCCCTGTGCTAAAGCATCGCTAAAGGTCAAATCTATAACTAACTGATTACAATAACAATAATAGCGGAGCTCTCGCGGGCCGAAAGCCCGTTCGCGGAGCTCCATTCTCATAGAACTTATGCCCATCATTTTTTGTGGTCATGGCTAGCGGAATGTTTCGCGGGCGCGTGCGTCCGTCGCGCAGGCTTTGTTTTTCGCGCGGCTACACGGCCGCCGTTACGTCAGCTACAGTAAACACTTTTGTAATGTGTTTAGCGGAGAAAACGGTTTGCAAAGTCCTTTTTCCCTGCATTTTTTCGCGGTTTGCTACTCAAGATAGGTTTTACATTTCTTAAACAGTGGTCAAGACCGCATTTGAGGCTGCGTAACTCTGCAAGTCAAGCGTTTTAGGAGGAATATAGAGCTAAGTGCTTATTTTTAAACCTGATTTCTTCTTAAATTGAAGCTAGTAGATCGTCGAAGCATTTGTTTAGAGCTTAACCCCTTTAACCCATTGACAGCCGCGCCGGCCAAAACCGGCCGTGATTTGGCAATAACACACATTTAAAATATTCAATATAGAAAGAGAAAGCTTTAAAGAATACTCAGAAAAAGAAGAGCTTTAAGCGATGAAATCTTGCTTCGAGGAACTTCAAAACCCGCAAAGAAGCGGAGTTTTAAAGAATTTTCAAGCAGCCGAGGGACTTAACGGTAAAATAAATTGCATTTTTCTATGGGAATTTTCGAGAATTTGTTTGTTGATATCAATTTGTGATTGACTTTTTCTTTATGTTCTCGTTAGTTTTGGAGAAATGTTTATAAAACGTACTCAAATTCATTCGGATTGACATCTTGAATTTCGCCATGTGCTCAGCCAGTTAGCTCCTCGATGCGCTAATGGTACGCTTTTTGCTTTTAAACATAAACTAACGGATAGCTAAATAAAATTTTTCAAAAGAAGATTTTGTTGTCCATTTTTATGTGTTTGTTCATTCATTTCATTGGTTGAAAAGCGATTTTATGTAAACAAAACAAGACTTGGATTTATAGCAACTGTTCTAACTTCACTCGCGTCGCCTTGCGCAAAGTGGTTTGTTTATCGTTTGCAATTTTGATTTCCAAATCAGTTTCTCGGGCAATTTTCGATACGCAACAGGTGTATTTCATTCGGAAATTAGTCATACTAGTTGTTCCAGACCTAGAAAAAGTTGTTTTGTGAGCTTTTGTGCAGTCTAAATGTACTGTGCAGACGGTCGCGTACTACTGTTTTTGAATATTGCTAAAATTGAAAAACAGCCCGGTCGTCAATCTTAATTCTAATTTTTCTTGTGCTTCCGACCTTTCACCTAAGGGCCTGGTCGCACTACAATCAAAAACAAAAATCCGCCCGTGCAAAAATCGAGGAAAACAAAAGAAACCGCTCCGGTGGCACACGCTTTTTGTGGAATGTTTTTGTTTTAATGTCATTTTGCACTGGCTAATTTTTGTTTTTGACTGTAGTGCGACCAGGCCCTAAGTTAAGCTTATCATCATCGTTTCTGTTCAAAGAGCTCCGCTGTTAGGCTGAGCCTATCTATATCTATTATAAATATGCATGAAATACTAATACTGTGTAAACGCGATAAAATAAGCCTTACTGCTTTAGTAAATTACATATTACAAAATTATTTAAATCTATTGGTCGTTGCATAACGTTGCATTATACTTCCGTGTCAGTTCCTTAAGTTGAAATTACATGAGTTCACGAGTGGTAACATGTCATAATTAGAGCTTATTGGTGAACTCCTGGTGACGGACCAGGAGTACAGAGTCAAGCCCTGATAAAGTAAATTAAAAGCTTCCTAAATTAATCGATTCCAAATCGTCAAAATGATCACAGTGAGTGAAAACTATTGTGAAACGCCGGGCAGCATATTCAATGATTGTAAACCTGAACTAATTCCCCATTACCTTCAACTGAGCATTTCAGCTGAGATAGGAGCTACAAATGTACCTTAGCCTTCTTAACAATTTCATTAACAACGTTTCACCTATCAACATTAGAAATATAACATACTACTAATAATAGTAGTAATATAAAATTTTTTCGCATGAGGCCGGGACTAAAACTACAGTGATAAAACGGAAAAATCCAAGCTTTCGCCGATCAACGGCATCATCAGGGATAAAAAGAAAATATTCCGCGTTGGTCTATATACAAATGTAAAGCAAAATGTGTGGGTAAAAAGCGTTAGAATGTGGCAAGTATGTGAAATACATAAGAATAACAAGGTATAAATAATAAGTTACAGATATGAATAAGAAACGAATAAAATGGTCTAACAACTTATTATTTACATTTAATTTATTCGTTTCTTATTCACATCTGTACCTAGGCCTCATTCGAAAGAAAATTTATATCCTTAGGTCCGGTTCAAACGTCGAACTTCACATGTGCCGAACCTAATGCAAATGAGCAAGAACAATGGATATTGCTCATTTGCATTAGGTTCGGCACATGTGAAGTTCGACGTTTGAACCGGGCCTTAAAATGCTACTGAAGGACAACCTCCAAAGATTAATAATAATAATAATAATAATAATAATAATAATAATATGATATAATAGAGCAGTTTTCAATTGAGTGTGAAAAGTAATTACACAATTGCTTTGGTTTTTCATTGCTACGCTTTGTGATTGGCTAAAAAATCTCGCACCATCTCGACCAATCAGAAGTAAAACCAAAACCAATCGTGACTTGCTCGCACGCGTTTTCCCGCGCTTGGCGCCGCCGACATGTAATTGCTTCGAGCTCTGATTGGTTCATTGGATTGTTTACGACTGCTGTGATTAGTCAGAGTAATTACTTTGGTTTTGGTTTTGCACACTCAATTGAAAACTGCTCTAATATAATAATAATATAGAGTGATTACAGTTAACCCGTGAAATAGTTAGTAGAATAGCACGCACTATCAGACAATAATTCCATTGTTTTCTTTTGTTTAATTTGGACTATCACATACTAATTGTTAGATAGTGTTTCACGGGTTAACTGTAATCACTCTAACATAGAAATATAGATCTTAGCACTTTCAAAAGTGTCAATTTACTTCCCGTTTTTAATGAGTGGGTCTAGTTCAGTGTGACGTTTGCTAAAACCAATAAGTAGTGCTTCAATTAAGTTGGAACTTGTCTGCAGAAATTGTACACGCCAGTTGATCAACGCCCGTCTAAGGGTGCGTTCCTTTGGGATGTCTGGATCCGGATCACTGATCCAAGATCACTCGGATCATGCTGCATCAAAGGAACCGATGAATCCTTGTCCAGAGTGGATTCATCGGATCCTTTGATGCTTCATGATCCGAGTGATCTCGGATCAGTGATCCGGATCCGGATCATCCCAAAGGAACGCACCCTAAATTAAATTGAGTTTCTTCGTTTTGCATGTAAGAATATCCACTTGATTGTTTATTTTTTTAAATGTATTTTGAATAGTTATAACGCGGTGGAAAATTAAAAATAGAAATATACAACCTTTAAATATAATTAAGGCAAACTATCATGTATGCATAGACCTGATTTTTGCGCAGAAGTTTTCTTTTTTTTTTTTGGATAATATTTGAATGAAATAATATCCGTCAATTTGTAATATTTCTATAGATATTTGAAAGAAAGGCTATCAGTCCTTACCTAGAGACATGCCGAGAATAAAAAAGATCCAAAACCAACTTGTTTCCATGGTGCAGATTTAGTTTCAACTGTGAAATAAATTACATATAAATAAATTTCACTTTGCATTATTTTCCTTACTTATTTTTGTTGTCCGTGACTGTGCTCACATTGTTGGTGGCTCCTCCTAAAATGTTCTGCAATTGGTATAGGGTTTAATGGAGCCCAAACCAATTGTAGAATTGCACACATTTTAGGCATCCTACTGATGAACAATTACGACACAGATATATATATATTTTTAGCAACTACTGTGGTTTGCAGTCTGTCCATTTGAATTGAATGAATATATTTATAAAATGATCACTTCTAAAAGCGGGAAAATGTCTAAACCTCCCTGCATGTGAAGCGATAAAACATATAATGACAAAAATGACATAAATAAACATATAATGACAAGGGCACACGGAAAGACCCAAACCGCACCGCTGATAAAACAACATTCCGATATCATGTGACATGTTACCATGACGATCTAACAAAAACTTAAAGTGCACCTAAACCCAAAATTTATTTTTCGTTTAATCAACTCTATATACGTTGAAAGTTGAATAGTTAAATATTTCTTGTTTTTAATGTTGCGTTAGTGAATTATAGAGGTTTGAATTTACAAAATGTTAATAAGATGACGTCAAATCAAGAATCATTTATTATACAACTACTTGTTTCCACCTCTAAGTAATATTGTTTTTACAAATCAATTGACTATTAACAGTTTTTATTTAGTATTTCTTAAATTGATTATCCTTAAGCTGCGAACTGCGTATTGTAAATTGAAGTAGAAATAATGGTAAAGTCTTGATTTGACGTCATCTAATTAGCATTTTATAAATTCAAATCTCTATAACTCACAAACGCGACGTTAAAAACAAGAAATATTTCACTATTCGACTTTTCAACGTACATTGAGTTGATTAGAAGAAAAAACAATTGTGGGTTAGGTGCACTTTAAGTCTTCCCACCCCACCAAGTCACAACTTAAGACAGCGTTATCATCAAATGTGATAACAGGAAGTCGTTCTCTTATGTGAGCATATTGAAGTATCTACTCGCAGTAAAGGTGGTTTGTATTCTCTGCATAAAATAAAATACGCATATTGCACCAAGCAAAAAAAAATATAGTAATACGCAATTTTATGTGTCTACAATTTCCAAAACGATTTCTTTTCATTTTTACCGATAAGATCATGCTCTTGCTATATATTTTTGTACAACTAGCCTGTTCATGATTTCTTGTGATACGTTAAACACCTTCTACAAGAGAATTTAGTTTTATCGACTGAGTCGATAAGGTAAATTGACCACCGTAAAAAGATTCAAATAGCTGACGTTTCGAGCGCTAGCCCTTCGTCGGAGCGAATCGGATTCGCTCCGACGAAGGGCTAGCGCTCGAAACGTCAGCTATTTGAATCTTTTTACGGTGGTCAATTTACCTTATCGACTCAGTCGATAAAACTAAATTCCCGTGTTTCATCCCCCCACCGACGCAGCACCACAGTTTCTCTAGAAACTAACCCCATTCATTTACCTTCTACAAGAGATTAGTCTCTCGTTGAGTAAAATATTTCATCTCAATATTCTATGTATTTGAATGTCGTGAGCGTGTATATCTCCTCCTTTTGATATTTCAGATTATCAAAGTTATAATACCACGGATTAATATATACTTTAAGGTGTTTCCCTCCAGTTTCCATGCAGCCGCACCGACCATTTTTAAGCGGCCGTTTAACTAACTTTCCTTTATTGAATTAGTATGAAACTTACACAAAATATTGTACTTAGTTTGAAGTTTATAAGATTGTAACAATTTTGTAAATCAGATTTAAAATTGCGGAGATAAACGAGAAACGTTGAAATTGCTTGAGTCTAAATTCCGAGCGATTGCGATGGCATCTAGAAAAATCAAAACTATTACGATAAACTATAACATATGGCAAACAAAATATCTAAAAATTAGAAACTTTTGTCAAGCCGATTGTGAGTAAATCAGAAAGACATTTCGAACTTGTGATTTTGCATGTGTATGAGCACATCAATAAGTTCCTCAATTAAGCTTATAAAAGTTTAATTTCTCAATCTCAAATTTACGCCAAAATGTGTGTTTAGAGTATGAGATGAAACTATGAAAGTTTGAAAGTGTTTCTCGTTTTAGTTTTGGAGTTTCGATTTTCTATAGGAAACCATAGTTTTTTTGACTGAGTCCTTGATATTGTAGTTTTAGCGCTTTTCTATATATTTCAAAAACCGCGAGATAGATTTTTTTTAAACTTTTATAATCATTTCTTTATAATATGAACAACATTGTCTCGAAGTTTCATATCGATTGAAACATTGCAACATGGTCAAATAAAATAATAAAGTTCACCCAAAACGCGATTGAGACCTTGTGCTTTGATTGCACGGTTGAAGGCGCACAAAGACGCTTTAATGAATTAATTCAGGTGAAGCGCAACGCATTTCTGCGTGACCATCATGTTTTGTGGAGTAACGTTAGGGGCTGTGTTCCACGTTATTTTTATCATTCCCACGAATTTCAGTGGGACGTTTATTTGAAAGCAGGTTTTTTATTCGCATTTGACGTGCACTGGACACTCTCGACATTTTGAATTGTAGGGAAAAGAAAGAAGTCAACGCGATTTGCATAATTCTCAACACGCAGAAATGCGTTACACTTCACCTGAATTAATTAAAGTGTTGCGACGTGCGCCTTCAACCGTGCAATCAAAGCACAAAGTCTCAATCGCGTTTTAGGTGAACTTTATTATTTTATTTGAACATGTTGCAATGTTTCAATCAAGATGAAACTTCGAGACAATGTTGTTCATATTATAAAGAAACGACCATAAAAGTTTAAAAAAAATCTATCTCGCGGGTTTTGAAATATGTAGAAAAGTGCTAAAACTACAATATCAAGGACTCAGTCAAAAAACTACGGTTTCCTATAGAAATCGAATCTCCAAAACTAAAACGAGAAACGCTTTCAAACTTTTATAGTTTCATCTCATACACTAAACACACATTTTGGCGTAAATTTGAGATTGAGAAATTAAACTTTTATAAGCTTAATTGAGGAACTTGTAGATCTGCTCATACACATGCAAAATCGCAAGTTCAAAATGTTTTTCTGATTTACTCAAAATCGGCTTGACAAAAGTTTCTAATTTTTAGATATTTTGTTTGCCATATGTCATAGTTTATCGTAGTAGTTTTGATTTTTCTAGATGCCATCGCAATCGCTGGGAATTTAGACTCAAGCGATTTCAATGTTTCTCGTTTATCTCCGCAATTTTAAATCCGATTTACAAAGTTGTTACACTCTTATAAACTTCAAACTTTGTACAATATTTTATGTAAGTTTCATACTAATTCAATAAAGAAAAGTTAGATAAACGGCCGCTCAAAAATGGTAGGTGCGGCTACACGGAAACTGGAGGGAAACACCTTAATTCATCCGCAGAGGGGATTTTCATTGTTTTTAATCGAAAAACCATTTTCTCTAGGTCTACGGAAAATAATCATTTCCTTGTAAAAGTTTTATTAAAAATAAGCGAATCCTCTTGAAACAAAAATAAAAAATAAACCAGGTGATGGAAAAAAGAAATTAAAGTAGCGTAAATGACAAAAATACCGAATGAAGTAATATATATATATACTTACCATTGCTCAATAACGAATTTCCCGTCTTATTATGTTCGGCTTCGCTGTGAAGTTTTACACCATTTTAACTTTCTTTGCGTATCTCACGCATCGTTTTTTAAATCGGGGAACTTTTTGTTTGTCAGTGCCTTATTACCATTGCCAAACTGCCACGATTCTTTAAAGTACTTCGTAAATAAGTCGTTCTTAATGAGAGAAAATTGAAATGAGTCGAGAGGTAGAAATTTTGTGTCTCCCGTTATCAATAGTTCTATATCAACTTTCCATTCTCTGTTCTCAGGGCCGTAAGGAGTAGTCTAATTTCCAGTGGAGAATATAGTCTTCACCATAGATTAGTTCAAAACCATTTGCTTCTATTCAGCATACCTCCAGACTTAGGGCTTGACTTCGATTAGTCTTCTTGAACAGAGAACTTACCTTCAATCCTGTCTCAATGTCCTTTGAAAATACAACGCAGAACGCTGGTATTTTTTTATATGTACTTGGAAAATTCTACTGGGCGGAGTCATTATGTAAAAGCCTGTTTTGGAGCACGTACGATAACGACAGCCGACTGTTAGAAAAAGGCTAAAAGCTTTTCCGTACTTTTAACGATGACAATTGTGTCTCAAATAGTGGCGTGAAAACGACATTAACGAAAACACACTTTAAAAATACACTAACTTTAAAAACAATGTAGTGACAAGTTTCACGTAGCCAAAAAAAAAAGAGCACGCAAACCACGACATGACATATTGACACACGACATCGGTTTGGAGCATCAAATTAAAAAAAAAAGCCATTAAACGAAATATTTCATGGATATATTCGCAAAAATGTTAACACTCAGATCAAACATTTGGTCATTTCGATTTGTCTTTCTAAAAGAAACAATGATTTAAAACTGGCAGCAAAAACGGACCCTGTTGGGTGGGGCAGTAGATCATGTTATATTGTTTAGAATTGCCGTTGGTTGTGCGTATTCTTTCCAGATGCATAGTATATATATATGTTTTAATTCTCCGTTGTGTATCACGCGGATTCATTGTCTGTCTTTGGATCTTGAATGAAGAAACGCAAAATCTGGTTTTGAAAAAACAATCCGAATTTAGATTTTGCAGAAGAAACACAACCCTACCATCGTTTTAGTTAAGAAGTGATCATTACATGTAGACTCGATGAGGACCCACCTTGTGTATGGGTAATACACATGATCTGAGTTTTAAGATTTTTACGAATATATCCATGAAATATTTCGTTTAACGGCGGTTTTTTTTTTAATTTCATGCTCCAAACCGATATATCGTGTTTCATGTCGTGGTTTGCGTGCTCTTTTTTTGGCTACGTGAAACTTGTCACTATATTGTTTTTAAAGTTAGTGTATTTTTAAAGTGTGTTTTCGTTAATGTCGTTTTCACGCCACTATTTGAGACACAATTGTCATCGTTAAAAGTACGGAAAAGCTTTTAGCCTTTTCTTCTAACAGTCGGCTGTCATTATCGTACGTGCTCCAAAACAGGCTTTTACATAATGACTCCGCCCCGTAGAATTTTCCAATTTGCCAATTGGAAACGCAAAATCTGGTTTTGAAAAAACAATCCGAATTTGGATTTTACAGAAGAAACACAACCCTGCCATCGTTTTAGTTAAGAAGTGATCATTACACAGTACAAGTATACTCGATGAGGACCCACCTTGTGTATGGGTGAGAGGGTTGCGCAAGATACCACCTATCTGATGAGTGTAGCAGAACATTTTTTTGCCTAAACATGGGAGATGAGACTTTTTATATTCTGCGTGCATAAAACTTGCACTGCTGGCAAAACGGCACAAGAGATGAGACTTTAATATTGTGTGCATTGCTAGTAAAACGGCACAACAAGATTTGAATCTTTCTCTCAGTTTCTACTCTTGATAGAATGGGGGCTATACCAACAAGACACCATCCTTTAGGTAAAGCATTGTCATTCAGTACAAATTAAAAACTTATGTATAAATCTTGCTTGAAAATAATCTGCGGAATGATCGCGTGATTCAATGCTTTTGACGCCTCTCAAAAGGACACACGGCATATTGATCAACCCGCAGTAGGGTAAATTAATTCTATCACTTTTCTAAAAAAAATCATGAGGATTGGAAATGATTACTTGTCGTAGACCAAGAGGAATTGGTTTCTCGATTAAAAATAGTGAAAATCCCTTTTTAGCTTGAATTTAAAACAAAAAGAATTAGTCCGTGGTATTGGCCGAAGAAGATCAAACAAAACGATAATAAAGGCCCCACGTGACAGCCGCGAGTGTTGAAAACATCATTGCTTTACCCACCAGGTAGACTAGTAGAGTTGGTCTTCAACGGATAGACCCCAACATTTTTAAAAAGGAAAGATTGAATCAACTTTACATTCCAATCATTTAGCAACGTGCAACAGACACATGTTCCCCAAAGGGAGCCTACTTTTGTTAAAGTGCGGAAATTGTATATATAGCAAAATCTGCGTTACTATATTTTTTGCTAGGTTTTTCAGACCCGTAGTATATTTATTTCTAATTCTCCATTTTAGTTCATGTGGATTTATAGTCTGTCTTTCGATCTTAATGAAGAAACGCAATATCTTGTTTTGAAAGAAAATTGAAATCTGGATTTGAACACAAACCCCTGTCGTCGTTTTAGTTTAAAGATGAACATTTTGGGTGTCGTTTGCTATTTTTATCTCTTGTGAATTGGACTGAAAGAAATATATTATCACCTTAGGGGTTCGTACGTGTTTTATTGCCGTTTTGCTTAACACATATTATCATTCAATACCAATTAAAAACTAAAGGACGCATGGCATATTCATCAACCAATAGGGTAAAAAACATTTCTTCTATGTCTACGGAAAATAATCATTTCGTTGCAATAGTTTTCATTGGCGAATCCTCTAGAATTAGTCCGTGGTATTTTAATGCGATAATAAATAGCTCGCGGCATTCATATTCTTAGAATATTGAGAAGGAAAATGAATTTTCTACAGACTAAATTCTGCAAAAGCCCACACTTCTTAACATTATTAAAACCTGTGAATCTTTGATTATTTTGTTCTTTTTAAAAAGGGAAAATGATGACAAATTGGCTAAAGAACATCAGACATGTATGACGATAAACATTTAGCAGTGTGCAGTAGACCGTCATGCTTCCCCAAAAGAAGCTAATTCTGTTAAAGTATGGAAATTGTATGTAGAGCAAAATATCGTGGCTATTTTTTCCTAGGTTTTTTCAGATCCGTAATACATTTATTTCAGTCTAATTCTCCATTTTAGTTCATGTGGATTCATAGTTTGTTTTTCGATCTTAATAAAGAAATGCAAAATCTTGTTTTGAAAAAAATTTAAATTCGGATTTGGACAGAAACTTCTGCCGTCGTTTTAGTTCAAAGAAGAAAATTTTGGGTGTCGTTTGCTATTTTTATTTCTTGTGAATTGGACTGAACGAAATATATTTTCACTAAAGTTCGTACGTGTGATATTGGCGATTTGCTTAACACATATTGCCATTCAATATCAATTAAAAACTATTTTCAAATCTTGTTTAAAAATAATTTTCGGAATGATCGCGTGATTCAATGCTTCTAACGCCTCTCAAAAGGACACACGGCATATTCATCAACCAATAGGGTAAAAACAAATTTCTTCAATGTCTACGGCGGAAATTAATCATTTCGTTGCGATAGTTTTTGCGTTCGACGACAGGAGAACGCAACCTAAACTCAACACGCAAGAGGCCTGGGCACGAACATTTAGCGGAGAGAAACTCGATTTTGTGGTTGGGTCAAGTACCGGAAATACGTCATAGACTCATCCAGCAGGGTGCGCGCGCACGTTTTTCTCCTGACGTCATAGACTCGTCCAGCAAGGTGCGCGCGCACGTTTTTCCCCCACGTGCAAAGAAAGTATGTATGTATGTATGTATGTATGTATCTCTTTGCGACTTCGGTTGAATTTGAAGTCTCTGTGTAAATTATTTTTGTCTGCTGTAGAATCGAATTCTTGACCGATTAGCCAATTACGATTGTCTTGCGGCTCCGGTGATAACTGTCTTTGCGACTTGCAACATGATTGCATGACATTAGATCTGACAAGTTCGTACGGATTCTTCTTTGTAGCTGGAATAAAGGACTTTCTGTACCTTTCAGAAGCAGTAAACAAGTTCCTGATCAAGCTTCGTTGTAAAAACATTGCAGTTACCTGCAAAAATGATTGAGATTAAACTTACCGAATAGAGCAGTGGTGAGAAAATATGCCAAACATAAAGCACGAAGGCACGAAGACATGAAGAAAGACCACTTATTGCAACTCCCTTGTGAGTTATCCCTTGTGCCCTTGACAAAAAGAGAAAACGAAAAAAAGGCTTGGCAGGCTGCCTCCTCAAGGTCAAATGTGGCAAGCCTCAATACCCATAACAAACATTCATGGCGAACGCACTTAATAATCCCTGATTACTGCTAGTCATTAGCGAATTCTCGCGAAACATTGTGATGAAAGAAAGACAGAACGGTGGTCATTTTGGGACGGACAAATTCCTCGTTGCATAAGGACGGGTTAACTCAGCTAATGCATAATTGTTTCCGTACAGCATTTTAAAGGAGCTTAAATGACAAATATAAGAAAAACTTCTTATCATATACAGAAATACCGAATGAAGTGAAATAGCTATAATGTCTCTTTGCTCAATAAAGAATTTTCCATCCTATTTCGTTCAGCAGTTAGCTGTGAAGCTTTACACCTTTTCAACTTTCATTTTAACTTTCATTTCATTTCATTTTTCATTTCTTTTTAACTTTTTTGCCCATCACACGCATAGTTCTTTAAATCCGGGAACTTTTTCTTTGTCGAGACTAATACTTATTACCATTGCCAAACTGCCACGATTCTTTAAAGTGCTTCGTAAATAAGTCGTTCTTAATGAGAGAAAATGGTAATGAGTCAAGAGGTAGAAATTTTGTCTTTCTTTTAGCAATAGTTTTATGTCAACTTTCTATTCTCTGTTCTCAGAGCCGTAAGGAATGTCTAATTTTCAGTGGAGAATATATTCTTCACCATAGATTAGTTCAAAACCATTTGCTTCTATTTAGCATATAGCTCTAGAATTAGGGCTGGACTTCGATTAGTTTTCTTAAACAGAGAACTTATCTTCAATCCTGTCTCAATGTCCTTTGAAAATACAATGCAGAAAGCTGGTATTTTTTCATATGTACTTGGAATGGAAAATTCTACGGGGCAGAGTCATTATGTAAAAGCCTGTTTTGGAACACGAACGATAATGACAGCTGACTGTTAAAAGAAAAAGCTAAAAGCTTTTACGTACTGGTTAATGATGATAATTACGTCTCAAATAGTGGCATGAAAAACGACATTAACGAAAACACACTTTAAAAATGCATCAACTTCAAAAGCAACATTGTGACAAGTTCCACAAACCAAAAAAACAGCTGCACGCAACCCGCGAAATGAAACGCTTGATATATCGGTTTGGAAGATCAAATGATTGAAAAGATAACCGCCGCCTTAAATGAAATATTTCATGGATATATTCCCCAAACACTAAAACTCGATCAAACATCGGTCATTTAGATTTTTCCTTTCCAAAAGAAACAATGATTAAAACATAGTTAATACATGTCGACAAAAACGGACTCTGTTGGGTGAGGCAGTAGGTCATGTTATATTGTTTAGCATTGCCGCTGGCTGTGCGCATTCTTTCCAGATCCGTAGTATATTTTACGTATTTCTTTCTTATTCCACATTGTGGATCATGCGGATTCATAGTCTGTCTTTGGATCACAATGAAGAAACGGAAAATCTGGTTTTGAAAAAACAATCCGGATTTCAATTTTGCCAAAGAAATACAGCCCTGTCGTTTAAGTTAAAACATAAAAATGTTTGTACCGTTCGTACGTGGTATATTGATGTTATGCTTAAAGCATATTGCCGTTCAATACAAATTAAAAACTTATGTTCAAATCTTGTTTGAAAATAATTTTCAGACTGATCGCGTGATTCAATGCTGTTGACTTCTCTCAAAAGGACATACGGCATATTGATCAACAAGTAGGGTAAACGTATTCTATCACTTTTCTAAAAATTTCACGAGGATTCGAAATGATTATTTTTCGTTGACCAAGAGGAAATGTGTTCTCGATTAAAAATAATGAAAATCCCTTTTCGCTTGAATTAAAGAAAAATTAGTCCGTGGTATTTTAATGTGATAATAAATAGCTCGCGGCATTCATATACGTATATATTGAGAAGGAAAATGAATTTTCTACAGACTAAATTCTGCAAAAGCCGATACTTCTAACATTAAAACCTCTGAACCTTTGGTTATTCAGTTGTTCTTTTAAAAAGTGAAATTGATGACAAATTGGTCGAAGAAGACCAGACAAGACCTAATAAAGGCCCCGCGTGATAGCCGCGAGCGTTAAAAACATCGTTGCTTTACCCACCCGGTAGACTAGTAGAGTTGGCCTTCAACGGATACACCCCAACATTTCAAAATAAGACAGATTTAACTTTACATTCCAATCATTTAGCAGCGTGCAGTAGATATATGCTTCCCAATAGGAGCCTATTTCTGTTAAAGTGAGGAAATTGTATATATAGCAAAATATGCGTTACTATATTTTTTGCTAGGTTTTTCAGATCCCTAATAATGTGTAATATATTTATTTCTAATTCTCCATCTTAGTTCATGTGGATTCATAGTTTGTTTTTCGATCTCAATAAAGAAACGCAAAATCTTGTTTTGAAAAAAAAAAAATTCCGATTTGGACAGAAACCTCTGCCGTCGTTTTAGTTCAAAGAAGAAAATTTTGCTATTTTTATTTCTTGTGAATTGGACTGAAAGAAATATATTATCACCTTAGGGTTTCGTACGTGTTCTATTGCCGTTTTGCTTAACCCATATTATCATTCAATGCCAATTAAAAACTAAAGGACACACGGGATATTCATCAACCAATAAGGTAAAATCAAATTTCTTCTATGTCTACGGAAGATAATAATTTCATTGCAATAGTTTTCATTAGCGAATCCTCTTGAAACATTGTGATGAAAGAAAGACAGAACGGTGGTCATTTTGTGACGGACAAATTCCTTGTTGCATAAAGACGAGTTAACTGAACTCGGCTAATGCATAATTGTTTCGTACAGCATGATTAAGGAGCTTAAATGACAAATAAAAAAAACTTCTTACCATCATTTGCAGAAATACCAAACGAAGTGAAATAGCTATGTCTCATTGCTCAATAAAGAATCTTCCGTCTTATTTCGTTCAGCTTAGCTGTAAAGCTTTACGCCCTTTTAACTTTCATTACGCATCTCAAGCAGCGTTCTTTAATAAATCCGGGAACTTTTTGTTTGTCGAGACTAATACTTATTGCCATTGCCAAACTGCCTCGATTCTTTGAAGTGCTTGTTCAAATGTTGTTTAAAAATAATTTGCAGACTAATCGCGTGATTCAATGCTGCATGTTGACTTCTCTCAAAGGAATTCGTACGTGTTTTCAGTGTGTTTTATTGCCGTTTTCAATACTAATGAAAAACTTAATATATTAAAATCTTGTTTAAAAATAATTTGTGGACTGATCGCGTGATTCAATGCTTTTGAAGCCTCTCAAAAGAGCGCACGGCATATTCATCAACCATTAAGCAAAATTTATTTTATCACTTTCTAAACACGTCAAGAGGATACGAAATAATTATTAAAAATAATAAAAATCCATTTTCTGGTGAATTAAAGAAGGTTTCATGCGTGGTATTTTAATGGGAAAATAAATAGCTCACAGCATTCAAATACTTAGCAATACTTGGCAAACCTCAATACCCATAACAAACATTCATGGCGAACGCACTTAATAATCCCTGATTACTGCTAGTCATTAGCGAATTCTCTCGAAACATTGTGATGAAAGAAAGACAGAACGGTGGTCATTTTGGGACGGACAAATTCCTCGTTGCATAAAGACGGGTTAACTTAGCTAATGCATAATTGTTTCCGTACAGCATTTTAAAGGATCTAAAATGACAAATATAAGAAAAACTTCTTATCATATACAGAAATACCGAATGAAGTGAAATAGCTATAATGTCTCTTTGCTCAATAAAGAATTTTCCATCCTATTTCGTTCAGCAGTTAGCTGTGAAGCTTTACACCTTTTTAACGTTCATTTTAACTTTCATTTCATTTCATTTTTCATTTCTTTTTAACTTTTTTGCCCATCACACGAATAGTTCTTTAAATCCGGGAACTTTTTGTTTGTCGAGACTAATACCTGTTACCATTGCCAAACTGTGCGCCACGATTCTTTAAAGTGCTTCGTAAATAAGTCGTTCTTAATGAGAGAAAATGGTAATGAGTCAAGAGGTAGAAATTTTGTCTTTCTTTTAGCAATAGTTTTATGTCAATTTTCTATTCTCTGTGCTCAGAGCCGTAAGGAATGTCTAATTTTCAGTGAAGAATATAGTCTTCACCATAGATTAGTTCAAAACCATTTGCTTCTATTTAGCATATAGCTCTAGAATTAGGGCTGGACTTCGATTAGTTTTCTTAAACAGAGAACTTATCTTCAATCCTGTCCCAGTGTCCTTTGAAAATACAATACAGAACGCTGGTATTTTTTCATATGTACTTGGAAAATTCTACGGGGCGGAGTCATTATGTAAAAGCCTGTTTTGGAGCACGTACGATAATGACAGCCGACTGTTAGAAAAAGGCTAAAAGCTTTTACGTACTGGTTAATGATGACAATTGCGTCGCAAATAGTGGCATAAGCAACGACATTAACGAAAACACACTTTAAAAATGCATCAACTTCAAAAGCAACATTGTGACAAGTTCCGTGTAGCCATAAAAACAGCTGCACGCAACCCGCGAAATGAAACACTTGATATATCGGTTTGGAAGATCAAATCAAAACAATCCAGATTTCAATTTTGCCAAATAAATACAGCCCTGTCGTTTAAGTTAAAACATAAAAATGTTTGTACCGTTTGCTATTTTTATCTATTGTGAATAGGACTGAAATAAACATATTATCACTTAAGTTCGTACGTGGTATATTGATGTTATGCTTAAAGCATATTGCCGTTCAATACAAATTAAAAACTTATGTTCAAATCTTGTTTTAAAATAATTTTCAGACTGATCGCGTGATTCAATGCTGTTGACTTCTCTCAAAAGGACATACGGCATATTGATCAACAAGTAGGGTAAACGTATTCTATCACTTTTCTAAAAATTTCACGAGGATTCGAAATTATTATTTTTCGTAGACCAAGAGGAAATGTGTTCTCGATTAAAAATAATGAAAATCCCTTTTCGCTTGAATTAAAGAAAAATTAGTCCGTGGTATTTTAATGTGATAATAAATAGCTCGCGGCATTCATTTACGTATATATTGAGAAGGAAAATGAATTTTCTACAGACTAAATTCTGCAAAAGCCGATATTTCTAACATTAAAACCTCTGAACCTTTGATTATTCAGTTGTTCTTTTAAAAAAGTGAAATTGATGACAAATTGGTCGAAGAAGATCAGACAAGACCTAATAAAGGCCCCGCGTGATAGCCGCGAGCGTTAAAAACATCATTGCTTTACCCACCCGGTAGACTAGTAGAGTTGGCCTTCAACGGATACACCCCAACATTTCAAAACAAGAAAGATTGAACTTTACATTCCAATCATTTAGCAGCGTGCAGTAGATATATGCTCCCCAATGGGAGCCTATTTTTGTTAAAGTGAGGAAATTGTATATATAGCAAAATATGCGTTACTATATTTTTGCTACGTTTTTCAGATCCCTAATAATGTGTAATATATTTATTTCTAATTCTCCATCTTAGTTCATGTGGATTCATAGTTTGTTTTTCGATCTCAATAAAGAAACGCAAAATCTTGTTTTGAAAAAAAAAAATTCCGATTTGGACAGAAACCTCTGCCGTCGTTTTAGTTCAAAGAAGAAAATTTTGCTATTTTTATTTCTTGTGAATTGGACTGAAAGAAATATATTATCACCTTAGGGTTTCGTACGTGTTCTATTGCCGTTTTGCTTAACCCATATTATCATTCAATGCCAATTAAAAACTAAAGGACACACGGGATATTCATCAACCAATAAGGTAAAACCAAATTTCCTCTATGTCTACGGAAAATAATAATTTCATTGCAATAGTTTTCATTAGCGAATCCTCTTGAAACATTGTGATGAAAGAAAGACAGAACGGTGGTCATTTTGGACCATTTTGTGACGGACAAATTCCTTGTTGCATAAAGACGAGTTAACTGAACTCGGCTAATGCATAATTGTTTCGTACAGCATGATTAAGGAGCTTAAATGACAAATAAAAAAAACTTCTTACCATCATTTGCAGAAATACCAAACGAAGTGAAATAGCTATGTCTCATTGCTCAATAAAGAATCTTCCGTCTTATTTCGTTCAGCTTAGCTGTAAAGCTTTACGCCCTTCTAACTTTCATTACGCATCTCAAGCAGCGTTCTTTAATAAATCCGGGAACTTTTTGTTTGTCGAGACTAATACTTATTGCCATTGCCAAACTGCCTCGATTCTTTGAAGTGCTTGTTCAAATGTTGTTTAAAAATAATTTGCAGACTAATCGCGTGATTCAATGCTGCATGTTGACTTCTCTCAAAGGAATTCGTACGTGTTTTCAGTGTGTTTTATTGCCGTTTTCAAAACTAATGAAAAACTTAATATATTAAAATCTTGTTTAAAAATAATTTGCGGACTGATCGCGTGATTCAATGCTTTTGAAGCCTCTCAAAAGAGCGCACGGCATATTCATCAACCATTAAGCAAAATTTATTTTATCACTTTCTAAAAACGTCAAGAGGATACGAAATAATTATTAAAAATAATAAAAATCCATTTTCTGGTGAATTAAAGAAGGTTTCATGCGTGGTATTTTAATGGGAAAATAAATAGCTCACAGCATTCAAATACTTAGAATATTGAGAAGAAAAATTTTTACTCAGCCAAAGAATCTATTGGAGAATTAGAAGGCGATAAACGTATCCCAAACAATCTTTAACAGGCCTACCTAGATGTGCAAAAATATGTAACGAAAGCATGTTGTTATCAATTAAAATGAAAAGAAAACCCTTTTGTGTCTAATGCGCATATGCGAGTAGATACTATCACGGGAAGTTTGTAAACAGGAATTTTGTTACCAGGAGGTTTTTTAGCAATAGAACCGCCAACACCAGAATGACAGCTGTAACAATGATACAATCCATTTGTCATCAGGCAACCAAAGAGACGGATCGCATATCAAATTCGCTAAAACGCAATGGCGCGAGACCTGAATTACGCAAAGACCTTTCAACACTTTCTACAAACTAAATTCTGCAAACGACCAAATCGACTTAGCACATGTCTACAATCAAAATTTCTATTTGACTACATTTCGACACCTTTTTGAAGGGGAGGGTCGCTCAAACATCAGTCAGCGATAGGTAGAGGATTTCGCATTCGAGTTGGATCACAGCAGCCTTTGATTATCTTTTGTGAATTGGACTGAAAAAAATATATAATCACCTTAGAGTTTCGTACGTGTTCTGTTGCCGTTTTCCTTAATCGGTATATTGATCAACCAGTAGGGTGAATTTATCCTATCATTTTTTTTTTAAATTTAAGGTTAGTAAAACGCTTAACGGCGTAAAGATATTTTTTTTGTCGTTTTATTCGTTTTATTTTTTTCACATTTCATTCTTTGATTTCATTTATGGAATAAACAGAAGTGATCAAGGATTTAATTAGGGCAAAAAAAAAATCGTATTTGGCGCGATTTGTTTCTTCTTTCGCGCCTTTTCGCAGACGCCATTTGTAAAGAAGAAAATTTGCATATACCCATAAATGTGCTCGTACGTAGCGTAGATTAATAGCGTATAATTCTCTCAAGTGGTTTTTCGTGTACTTCTCATTATGCCCAGTCTTTAAGCAATGACGTATTTTGTTAACGTCGAAGAGCCTTTGAACGAGTCTTCGTGCCTGTCCCGATTCACGAATTTAAGCCGATTTTAGCAAAATGGTTTAAAAATTAGGAGCGCCGCCTTGATCTGAGTGTTTCTGAGGAAAACATATTGACTCATTAACGAAGTTGACGCTAAGGAGATCACAAGTGTGCTGAATAAATGTTTGATTATAATCCATACTTCAATTCGAACTCCTTAAAGTAGTTTGCACATACATGAAATAAAACTTTCACAAAAAAAACTTGCTTTATTCTGACTTTCTTCAAAACTAGCAATATTAACAATGAAAAGTGTTAACCATGTCAGTCTTGTTACTGTGACTAAATAATCCCCACAATTTGGAACCAAAGCAACATTTCTGCCATTATTAAATGCTTTACACTGAGTACAAGCATTTTGTTTGTCAAAGGCAGTCTGATTTGGACGCATGCATCGGCACATTTCATAAGAATCTGAACTCGTTTTGACAATTAACCAACGAGTTACAGAGCTCTCAAATAATCATAATCATAATCTAGAACCAAAACAACTTTACAGTCCAAATATTTGTGGGATAAAGCTCTTCTAAATTTCTTTTATTTCGGCCCAGGCTCTGGTTCAATATGCGGCCTCCACCTCCGGCGCCCAACGAGCCTCAGCTACAGGTATTTGTTACTGTATGTACCTGGAATTTACGCTCTTTGGTCGCCCTTATGTCCTTGTTGTTCATCAGCTGCTGCTTGTTCTCCTTAGTATTCACTCCCCCACGCCCTTGTTACTGCTTGCCTCTGCTTTCTGGTCATCCCAAGGGGCTTTGTCGTATGTTACATCTCAGTTATCCTCCCCTTATATATATGTAGGACCCTTTGAGTGTTGGAATAAATCAGGATAGGTTGTTTGGTTTGAATCCATCATTGAGCTTGAGTTTTGGGTATTGTGGGACTTTAGGTCTTATTTAAGTTATGGCGCTTGGTTTTAGAGCATGAGGTCTTGTTTATGTGTTGGTGCTTGTTTAGATGGCTGTTTGGATGTTAGAAAATTTCATGTTATCTTCCGCGGCCGACATTCTTCCATATCTTAATACGAGCATGAAAGGGACTGCTGTGAATAGTATGTAAGTTGTGACTATTCTCACAGCTTTGCTTCTCTGAATAGTTTATTGTTCTCGTAAATGGAGAATGCCTGGAGAATGCCGGCAGAAGAGAAGAGAGTGGAGGCGACTTGAAATTCGTTCCTCGCAGCTCCGTCGCTATTTCCGCGGCTCCGATGCTCTTGGTCTCCACGTAAACAATTTGCTTCGCTTCTCTTAAATACAGTTTATTGTTTTCGTAGATGAAAAATAGAATGCAAAAGAGAAGGGCGGTGGAGGCGACTTGGAATTACTTCAATTCCTCGCGACTAAGTCGTTCCTGTTTCAGCTGTTTTCACAGTTCCGTTTCTTTGAATAATTTATTGTTCTTAGTATGAAAAATAGAATGCAAATAGCACGGCGGTGAAGTATAGTATGTAAAAGGAAGGGGGTGGAGGCGACTTGAAATTTATTCGCCGCAGCTTCACCGCTACTTTCGCGGTTCCCATGAAAGTTTAGGCTCGATTTTCAGCCGTTTGAGGGAGTCCGGTTTTCAGATCCTTCTCCAAACAACGCGGGCAAAACGGTTGGAAATCGAGCCTGATGGGAGTTCTGTGAGCGCGTGAAACGAATTCTAATTTGGTTTGTGTCGGAGTACAAAAAAAGTATAATAAATCAAACGTCTTACGGTTGTATTCTATTTCGGGTCTATTGTAGCCATGGCGTCTTTTTTGCATGAAATTGTTAAACAGTGCAGTATAGTTTGATGGCAACTGACCGAAGCGTTACTATTTTGGGAGGCCAGATTGCTGCGCCCATTTTACCGGTCACTGGGATTGAACACAAAATGATCAAGCATTTATCTAATAAAAGAAGTATTCGAGATTAGAAAGACATTATTTATTAAGTGCCGTTCTATTCAGAGCTTTCTTATATGATAAGTCATCCCGTTTCCTAACGGACCTGCGGACCTTCCAGGCCCCCACTTTCATCATTAGACGCAAGGTTAAAATGTTTCTCACGTGATTGAATTTCAAGACTGTAATTGGATAAATTGCGAGTGTGCCTGTTGAATGTGTCTGAACATTTCTTTAGAAATATCAGTATTTTCAACCAAGTCCACAGTTTGAAAACAATCGTGCGTGTGAGAAGTCCAGGTGAGTGAGATAAGAAAACTAGGTGTAACATAAACCGTTGGTTTTCGTGCAGTAAGTTCTAAGTAAGAAAGGTCAGAAAGTTAAAGTAACGGCGAATTTCTCTTTGAAAAAGTTTGTGGGCGTAGAATAAAATACGCGCACACCTCGATGAACAGGCACTGAACGCCAATTAGTAGTGAATCACTCTGCCTAACTTACTCTGCTTGTAAAAGGTAGATTTTAATTTTGTTTTAGTATGTATACACCTTACACAACTTTCTTTCGTCGTTCAACTTCGTTTTTCCCTATTCGATAGAAAATGAAAAAGATTGGATTTGGTCATGCTAAAATGGGCCCCAAAATTAATACACACCTCAAGCATTGAACAGCAATTAATAGTGAATCACACTAACTTACTCTGCTTGTTATAAACGGTAGATTATAAGTAATGTTTAGTACGTATACACCTTACGCATCTTAGGTTCGTCGTTAAAAGTCGTTTTTTCTTTTAGAAAGAAAATGTAAAAATGTAGGCTCTGGCCATACTTTGACAACAACAGAATTGTGGTGTCAGAGAAGATTAATGCTATCCAAAGAAATGCAAATTAACAAAAAAAAACGGAACATGAACAAATAATCGCCACATGAAAAGAAATTTTTCAAAGCTTAAGTGAAGTTTTTTTATATTCTTAGAGAACATATCACATAGTCATAGAGTGTTCTGGACTGTGTAGCTGCATAAAGAACTAGGAAGCTTCAAGATCAAAATAAATGCCAAATACTTTTAGCCGTTGGATTGCGAAACAATAGGGCTTTTGCCATTCAATGCTTCTTACAATAAGTTCCAGTAACAAACATAAATATCATAAAAGTATGTTTATCCATGGTTTCGGAAAAGATAGTTCTTTGCAATGGACTGTTGAAAACAAAAACTTCTTACGTATTTTCGCTTAGAGCATGCAAATCCAAGAAGTTTCACTGTTATTGATAAGACCAGATGTAATTATTAAGATGAACAAAAAACAATTGTCATACACATAATGGGATCAACAGCTTAAAAGAGTGACAAATCGCTCGAGTTCTAACCTGCACAAAGGTTACAGATCACGCCGGGGGGCGAGGCCCCTTACTACGAATAAACTGAAAACTTTAATACCCTTAACGCCCTGACGACAGCGTTATTCTCTCTCAAAATCTGTACACTACGTACAACCAGGTTTTATAACAATGATGCCGAAATCGTCCAAGAATAGTGTTCTATTAGAGCATAATTTTTCAGGCACATACCATTGAAATCAAATAACTCACCGTTCTCGTTTCTCACACTGAGTAAAATCACATGTACGTACTGAAGGGGTTTGGAGGATTGTCGCATTAATGACCATCGTTTGGATATGACCTTTCTTTTGAAACACAGCTTTAATAGGCCACTAACCGAGATATCTCTAATTCTAACTGACATGTTTTTATCTCGCCAAACTTTACACCAGCGCAAGTCAAAGCCACTAACGCTACTAAGACTGCGATATAAGATAAGCAAGGGACTAGTAAAAAGGTATGGGTGGGTGGGTGGGGGATAGGACGGGGCAGAGAGGTGGTGGGTCATCAGTTTTTGAGCCCTTGCAAAGGTTTGGGTTGTTTAATTTTCAACAATAACCCATGGGGGTGGATCATCCTATTTTATAGCAGGGAATACGTAAAACGGCTTCCGTTATTTTAAAAAAATGTGTCAGAAATCGGTCTTTATACTACTTTAATAGTTGACGAAAAAATAAAAAATATTTTAAAATATTCATAAACCTTCTTGGTGTTTTTAACTAACCGTAATTTAATTTTCATAATAAATGGTTTTTACCTGTTTCACTGCTGCAACACCTAGTTCTGTAGATTTCATTTTGCAATCACAACATATAATACTGAAATGTTCATTTAGCATTGTGTCAGTTTTAATAGCAAAAGCTTCAAAGTAGGCTGAATGATTGTTACAAAAGGTGACAGGCCTGGTACTAATCCTGCTGTCGCGAAAAGCATTTTAGCCCGGAGAGGGTTGCCCAAAATACGTGCATGCCTGAGAGATTTTTCCTTTTAGATCAAAATTAAGATGTAGCAGGCCTGTTGTTCTTAAAATGTTGTTGATTCTTTGATTTTAAGTTTCCCACACCCGTTTAGAATATAAGTTATGCCGATGTTTGATTGATAGCTCTGGGAATAGTAATAGTGGGAGTTTATTGGGCTCACTTAAGTGTTGCAATATGAGTCGCAGCCGAGTAAATTGGTGTCTGAATACTAGGATCAGTTAATTTCTCAGTCCGTGATGAGTGGAGCGCAAGTCTGCACTGAGTAAGCATGACTTGAGAGATAGTGTTTCTTATCACGGCTAAAAGAATCTAAGATCCACGTCTTTTCGCGACAGTCATGGTCGCTATTGGAGTAATAGCATCTTGCGTCTCGGAGCTAGGCAGTAATCCGTTGTTTGACGCATGAATCGAAGTTATTTCATGCAGCATGAAATATTATATTTTAGTAAATTTTTACCTCTCGATAATGATTTTCTAGATTTCTGATTGGTCCCACCGCTACCGATCTGAGTCGTTATTGGTTGATTTGCCCAAATATGGAAAAATGATGACGAATTACGCGAAAAAAAAATTGTTTTCCTCGTCGCGGAAAAAAAATAGCACGTGCACGTGGCGGGCAAATCTTTCCTCGTCCGCAGTATAATTTCTACAATTGTTATGTTCAAATCCATAACCATTTCTGCCAGCCCGATTAAGACTTATTTTTGAAGGAAACTTTGACATTCTTCTCATGTTTCTAACATGGTATGTGGATACCAGTGTTATAATCTTTCACAAAAAAATTCAGGTTTTAACGATGTTTCGATTTATAAAGGTTGTAAATGTGTCACGCAATTCGTCACGCTATTTCAGATAAGCCGTGAAAATAAACAAAATTGAACTAGTTGAAAGTTATTAATGAATTATAGATGCTAATAAGCCGATTTCATGCCTCTTATAGTGAATACAATATTTTGTGATGAGATTTTTGGTGTTATTAATACTTTAAAGTCTTTAAATTTTTGGCCGCCATGTTGGTGTCCCTAAGTGGGACACCAAGATGGCCGCTCCATACATTTCTTACTAAAAATGTCTATACTCATTCGCCTATAACTCTTGAATGAAATGCTCTTGCGCTTCAAATTTGGCCCAGATGTGTGGTTTTAAACTCTCTACAATTCCATAAACATTTTAGAATCGAAAACTGCTTCTGAATTTTGATATGACGTCACTACTACTACTACTACTACTACTACTACTACTACTACTACTACTGCTACTGCTACTGCTGCTGCTGCTGCTGCTGCTGCTGCTGCTGCTGCTGCTGCTGCTGCTGCTGCTGCTACTACTACTACTACTAGGGCGCCCGAAGGCGGGCAACCACTAGGTCTTTCCACAGCCTCTTATCAGCCATCAGTGCAGCAATCTCACTTAACCTCAGTGAAAACACTCTATAACTCACGAACGCGACGATAAAAACAAGAAATATTTTACTATTCGACTTTTCAACGTACATTGAGTTGATTAAAAGAAAAAAATTGGGGTTTAGGTGCACTTTAAGAAATTGATGGCTTTCTTCAGCTGTTGTTGATAAACTCCTCTTCTTGTTTCTCAGGTCAACGTCGAAGGAGTCTCCATTCAAACGCCACCATGCGGCCATTGCTGGACGTCATCAGATAAAATATGACTAAAACTGAAGCAGTATCTAGAGTATGACATCACATGGTACATGACGTCGTATAAGTGTGTTTGGTTTGATATTAGCGAGAATTCGTCAACGTTTTGGTGATTTATTACTTCTATTTTGATTACTGATGTGTGGTTTAATTTAGTTTTGACTTAACTAACGAATAACCTGACAATATAAAACAGTGTCGTACAACTATAAAGCAGGCTTCACGTTGGGTGAGCCGGTTGACCGAAGCTGTGTTCAAAAGTTTCAGCGAAATTCAATTTTCTATAATCCTAAGTCGTCATTTCAGTACGAATGCATAACCACTGATATCATTTCGGGATAAAAAGTCATGGCTGATTCTGTAAATGAGGTCTAAGTCGGTCTAAATCTTGGCCAACGTTCCTTTCAACAGGGGACAATTATGCAACTTTCCACTCCGTGAATTAATCACTCAGATGTAAATTGTTTGAAATTTCCAATGTATTACGTCATTCAGTGTCTAGACAGTCTCGTCTCACACAATGCATATTTATGTCATGTTTGGTTCTTTTTTAATCTGTTTTATTCTTCAATTCTTCGACTTCAAAGTCAGTATGGAAAATTAAAACCGATCCGTTGTTTCGTATTCACGAGATGTCTCTTAGAGCCCTTTGATTTGTAAAAGGTAACTGACAAAGCTCACACCATTTGCTTTTTATCAAAGCTATGAAGCCACAGGTCACAAATTTAGGTCCCTTTGTTCTTTACTTTTTCATTCGCGAAGCTAGCGGTTTTTGGTCAGGAACGTACAATTCATCAGGGTATTCTATAATTGCTACTTTAAGTTTTTTATACTACACTAACCAAGTAAAAGAAACACAATTTATATGTGAAACGTCACTATTTTTAGCGACGAGGTGCGCGTGTGAAGAAAATAAACGATCTAGATGTGTGTTACAAAATGTTGTGGCTAATTACTGGATCCAGGTGACTTCCTTCCTTCCTTTCTTCCTTCTTTCCTTTCTGCCTGCCTCCCTCCCTCCCTCCCTTTCAAAGTGCCAACGGAAGTAGTCTAGCCACAAGCCACAAAGGGTTCCCCCCTCCCCCCAAGAACTGCAAGCTTAAGACTGAACATTACTGTAATCAAGAGTGGTAATTCCAAATGCAACAACAGACCACTTCACTGATTTCTCGTTTTCATCTTATAAATATCAATCTGGGATACTACTGCAAACTACACAGTGAACTCTCAAAATAGCATTAGCAGTTTCGAAAGCAGTTCTGCAAGAGCTCATCTTCATTGAAAACATATCGAGCACTGAGTTATCAAACACTTTCTCCAAAGCATCTGTGCCAACACAACAGTTCTTTCTGCTATGACACAAGTCCTGTGAAATACAACCATCAATATCTCCCATGATGCTCCATTCCATGGTTTGATCATATGACACTAAGCCACACATGCAGTGAGGCATGCTGGGTTTCAGTTGTAGTGCTTCAGGAGGAAGACTCCAATGATGCTGATTGGCTGAATCAGTCACATGAACACCCCCATCATGCTCTAGGCTTCTGGCTAAAGATTCCAGGCAATGGGCTACATTGTTGATGACAGCAACAAATTGACCTAAGAACAAACTCAAGTTAATCAGTGCAGATCACACGCAGTGCAGGATTATTTAAGAACATAGTCTAAAAGGTTGCATAATTTTTTGGCTTTGGTCGACAAAAAACATTCAGGCTGTGAATTGGCACATTTCAAAGAAATATTAGCGCTTCATATAAGCAATGCTATCAATGTAAGTAATGTGTAGATCTGGATCTGAATCTGGTCATCTCGGTCAGTTCGCCACATTCTCTTTCAAGCTCAAATTTGAGTCTCTTGTATACTGGTGTACAGTAACTACTGATTATCAACAAGTTATCTAAACTCTCACTGCA
Organism: Dendrophyllia cribrosa; assembly: GCA_024195265.1. NCBI lineage: Eukaryota > Metazoa > Cnidaria > Anthozoa > Scleractinia > Dendrophylliidae > Dendrophyllia > Dendrophyllia cribrosa. The sequence continues at coordinate 34,575,329 of JAJLRJ010000003.1, read as the reverse complement.
TCAAAGCCAAATACCAGCACAGGTGGGTATAGATATTCTAGTACCCAAACAAGATGAGCCACATAGGTAGTGGGCATAATATAATACCCCTTTATTCACCTTTAAAAAAGAAAGAAAACTCCTGAGTCCAAGGTTAAGCATTATTAGCTAAGAGCAGCTGTTTCTGCGTTGTTAAACCATTTGGTAGCATACGTAAAGAGGCTATATCACGAGATATGTCAGGCAGGCTAAGAATCTTATCGGGCAAAATCCTTCAATTATACCATGCTGTGAACTCCGAAAGGTCTCAGATTTTTCACACATATAAATAATCTATTTGTCTTGATTTCGTTTCGGTTATTTCCCCGATTCTGGAATCATACGCCTCAGTATATGTCAGTATCTCAATGTCTAGAAGTTGAATATGTTAATCAGTTAAGCATGGACGAAGGTTCTTGAATTCTGACGTTCAAAGTGCCTTTTTCACAACCTTTAATAGTCTGTAGTAGTCATAGTTGTGCAGGGACGGCAAAGAAATGTACCAAAACGCAGAGTAGTTATATTTTGGCTTACTAAACATATTTCTTTTTTGACATTCTCGTTGCCGTCGCCGTCTTCGTTGCTTAAGCTCCCTTATGTCTACTTTTTTGATGGGGGGGGGGTAGCTTTGCTTATTCCGGGCCTGGAACTAGACCTATTTTTATAGACACAAAGATCACGGCTGTCACAAAAATCCTATTTTAATCCTTGCAATGAGAAATCAAGGACGATCCAGTTGAACTCTTAGATACGCAGGCTAAATCAATCTGCGTTTGCCTGGCACGGTCGGTCAGTGAATTATTGCTACAGGACCTGTAGCGATATTGCCAGAACATCGCGAGGAATTGGAGCGACGTCAGTATTTAGGAAAACGCCTTCCAACTCAGGGGTAACCACAGTAAAATCGAGTTAGAGCATTCATAACATACCAGAATGGTGCTACAAGCGAGGAAAATCTGATAACTTCTCGCTTGATTCTACAGAGATCCAGCAACTAGGTTGGCCTGGAGAAGAGCCTTCCTCTATACTCAACCGATGTCCACTGCATACTTTTAGACATTGAGATACTGAGCCATACGATTCCAAAATCGGGAAAATAACCGTACCTAAATCAAGACAAATAGATTATTTACATGTGTGAACAATTTGAGACATTTCGGAGTACACAACTCCCCAGGATTGAATGGATTGTGCCTGATTTCCACGGCAATGGAAATAACAGCAACCCAACATTTTTCAAGATTGTAAGCTTGCGTGGGCAGCCCTATTCTCCCCTAAGGAGATAAAGGAATAATGATGATGAAACTTTCTTGACACTTCCTGACATAGCCCCTTTAATTTGTGCTCATGTCGCTACATCAAATAATTTTTGTTTCCCTTGATGGTTCAAAGAGTTATTCTTCTGCTCTAATTACAACTACAGTCAACTCTCTCAAGACAGCACCCCTGTAAGGAAGACACTTCTCTAAGGTTCCACCACAGTCAAACGAGAGAAATTTGCAAAAGTTAAGCAAAGTAATTCAAAGTTAAGGTTGTCATTTTCACTGTTTAAAGTCTAATAGATTACCAATACGCTGTCAATTTACTAAACGTTTTGAAAGTTTACTAAAAAAGTTCTAAGCGTTTGAAAACTATGAACTGCAGAATTGTCGGCGCCATTTGCCAACACAATTTTGCTCAGACACGAAGCGTTTTGGTCAGTTTTGAACGAAAAGAAGCTCATTATTTTAAGAAAGATGAAAAGACAGTTACATAAACTAATTATTTTATACATCCTTGCCCATGTTTCCACTTAATTTTAAATGAAATCCCACTAAATAAAACGAAAAACGCCTCGGATGTTTGACCGCGGTGAACTCTATGGTGGACATCAGAAGCTGGCTGGTTCTGGCTAAATTTCACTTAATTGTCTGAAACTAAACTCTCTATAAGGCAAACACCTCTCTTTGGTGGACAGCTAGAGCTTGTCGCAATTAAGGGTGTCTGGCTTAGAGAGGGTTCACTGTATTCCTTTAACCTTTGGTGCAGCCGAGCTCTGCAACAATCTTGTAACCACTGTTTTGTCCATACTGTCTCAAGAACGATGCTAAGTGTGTGTCTAGACACCCAGCTCCTGGCACCACATAAGGGCATGCCAGTGTCTCATGCAAAGCAATCATGGAGGCTTGACAGACTGTCTTCAGCTCATCTATTGAAGTCTCGTCCGGTGAACACAACAGAAGTGTGCACACAGATGACGACTCAAATGAAGACCGTGGCAGAAGATGTATGTAGCTGTTTAGTGAGAAAAGGGAGTACAGAAAAATAAATGTCATCCATGCATTTCAAACAAATGGATATAAGCGTCAAAGATAATTGGCAGATTTCTGTACTTTTCAGTAAAATAGTTGAAGACTGTACAAGCCCTGTGTTTAAAACAATGCACAGTACCAGAACATAAAAGCCTCTGATAATTCACACATGAATACAGACCACCATTTCTGTTCCCATTCTGATGACAAAGTGTTCCACAGACTTATCTCAAACTAATCAATATCCTAAGGGTGACAAGCAACACGTTTTGGAGGGCTTGTTATTTCCTCTACTTTTGTGGAGAAAGTTGAGTATTGACAACTTGTTTGGTGTTAAAACAGACTGAGATTTGACACTTGATGTTGGGTTGCGGTGATGAAAATCATTTTGATATCACATTGTCCCATTGTAAAACAAAAATCCCCTTTACTCTGGAGAGCAACCAAATCACAAGTTATTCAAAAAAAATCTCAAATTTCATTTTGTAAAATAATAATATGTAAGTGAGATCAAAAAATATATAGAAAGTAGTGTTAATGAGCTTTAATCCCCAGATGCAAACGTTTCTATTATTATTAAATTCATAAACACAAACATACAATTGTACATATATTATTATGAGTTAGGAATAAAAAATAAATAAAAAAAAAACATCACAGGAATAAGTTGGTTTGATTCTCTGAGTGAAACATTTATTCATTTATGCCTGTCCAGTAATCACAGTTGACAACCTCAAACTGACCTCTTGTTATTTAACACCACATGTTCAATCTTCTCCACCCACCCAAAGCTTGATTCAGGTATGTCCAAGCCGAATGTACTTAGGACTGCAGCCCCAGTCAGACGCTGAACAGCAGAGATGTGAAGTATGGACAGTCGTTCCAACACAAAGACACCCTGAGTTCAATGAACACAACCACAATAGTTCAACTGAACTTTAATAGAAAACTATAAAATAAGGTTACCTGCAGCATTCTGGAAGCTGTCAAGTCAGCTCATTTATTTTAGATGCTTAGGATACTTAGCATACTCTTTTGGGAAAATGCCAGGTTAGGGTTAATCTCAAAATTGGATTCCTAACTGTCTTCAGAATAAATAATTATTGGAAAGGTTCAGGAAAAATGTTGAATCAAGGGCTTGGTGAAAAACAAGCACACTTGCTGATTTTAGTATAAAGTCAAAGATAAAACATAAAAAAAATTCATATCAGAGCATTGGCTTTATTTGGCCATTTTGAATGTAATGGTAACATTCCTGCAGATTTAGCTTTGGCTCAGAGATTTCTCTTGCTTCTCGCCATTCCAATATTAAACTACATGTACATGTACTATCTACATGTATTGTGGCAACCACTTATTTTCTTGGGGCTTAAACACACTTATGGCAATGGTTAAAAATAGTATTAATAACAATTTTTAAATGTCCACAAAGTGGCTGCCATTGATGCCTTTTTTCTGTACAAACCTTGTCTCTCAAGTACTGCTTAAGTGCTGGGTGCACACACTTCTGACAAGCAATAACTTGAACGCCAGTACCAACTAACCAATCTGCCACCTTCAACATCTGCCGCAGGACTGTATTAGCTATACTAAAATCATGACCAATGCTTGCTGTCTCTGTTTTAATGTTGTTTGAGAACCATTCATCTGTATCACCTGCCATCGATATGTTATACAACACTACCTTGGCACCATGGTTAACAAGTACCTTGTTGTGGCATTGAAAGGTTGGAATATCAGGTGCTTGTAGTAGAACACCCTGCAGGATATTTGAGTCTTGAACAGCATTTCCTTCAAAAGTCACTATTTGGACTGGTACTGGGGCCACAGCTGCTGCAGATGACTCCTCAGTTGTAGCACTTGGTAGTGACTGAAGGAAGGCCTGAGAGTCAGGAATGATGAGAAGAAATAATGAAAATGCTAGTGGAAAAGTGTCCTAAGTGAGTTTTGGGGTCAATTTTTTTTTTTTGCTTAAAAGTGCCTGGATTTTTGAATGTGGCCTCCAGTTTATTCAAAGAACACTGCCTTGAATTTCTTTCTCTGTTTTTCATTTAGTTTTCCAGAAAAAAATTGGGCCAAAAAATGCAGTCAGCATCTTTGTTCGAAACAGAAACAAAAAAAACTGATTAACGTCTTTGTTTCATGCAACAAAGAATGACACAAACAAACAAACAAAAAAAAACGATTACCTAGTCCTTTGTTTCATGCAACAAAGAATGAAAACAAAGAAGTGTCCCAAACTAAAAGTCAATTTGAATAACATAGGTACTTATTCTTAAAGTTCACACCAAGCGTCATATTGAATTGCTTAGCGCAGTGTACTAGGCATTGCACTTAGATGCAGAGTTGATTTTGAGTTGTTTAATAGTTTGAGTCGCACATGATTTTACCAGCACTTTATTGTACATTGTACTATATTTCTTTTGCCATCTTTATTTTGCTTTCACTGTTCACATTTTCATTTGAATTGTTGAATATTAATATTCATGGTATTTATTATTTTTATTATAACATAATAATATTATACAAATTTTGTAAATGGTATCTAGTTAAATTGATGATGATTATGAAATTTAATAACATTAAAAAATATATCAAAGTATATTTTATGTGGATAGCCTCTTTCACCAGTGCAGATAATGATATTTATACAGGGTGCGTTCTTACACAATGTGGTTTTCAGAACGGCCCAGTTAAAGATCTTGATCAATAAAACTTATTAACATTTCCAAGTGGATATATCTTGAAGTAAAAATAATAAAAATGGTACCTTGATGATAAGCACACTTAGATGGTGCTTGTCTTGTTCATTGAGGTGGCAAGCAGGTTTAGTACCAACAACGCTGTTTACAATGGACAACATGCTTTTCATGTTGCCAACATTAATTTTCATTTTCCACTGGCATGATTGTAAATGATTGGTGATCGTTTCCAATGAATGTTGATTGATTTGAGTCACTAAGGCCCTTGGAATTGGTAGATCAAGGGATGACTGTACCAGGCTATGACAGAGAAACACGACATGTATGTTAATGTTAAGTGTTTTATGCAATCCTTTCACAAGCATCAGGTGATTTTAATTAAAGCCTCAAGTTCACAAATCATCCTTACATGTAACTTGTTTTATAAATTTACCAATGATTACCGTGACCCCCCACCCCCTCCCATTTTGTCTGAGATTTCTTTTTTTTTAATCAAGGTCTTAATATGGATGACTCGTTTAATTAGCTCCCATACCTCTCCAGTTACTTGGATTTTGTTTGTAAAAAAAGTTCAAGTTGATTCAAGTCATGTTTGACCACAAGCACATTTGCATTTCATTAAATATTTCAACATTTCTTGTTCAATAAAAATTATGTGATCCTGGCATTTGCCAAATTTGAGTGCCAGGAATGCACCAGATTGCATCTCAGAGTACTTTTAAAAAAATTATCAAAATTTCCGGGAGGGGGCATAACCCTCTAGAAAGGCGCGCCCATGATTTTTACGGCTCCCTCTTTCTAAAATTCCTGAAGCCACCCCTGACCACGCAAAAGTACCGCCAAAGAGGTTTCATTTGAATGGTCACACAATATGATTTTGTCCACAGACTCAAAAGTGAGAACTACAATACATGTCTCCATAATTGTCTCTGGGAGTGAAGTGGTTAAAACAGTGAGTTAGTTATGTGCATATACACATTTGTCACTCCACAATGAATAAGACAGCTGATTTTTGCATAATAACCAGTGTTTTTGGTTGAATAAACATGGAAGACCTTGTTTTCTCGTTTCTATAAAGGTACCTCAGAAGGAGCAATGCTGTCTGAAGTCCACCATCGCTGTAGGCATCTAAATGCCCCCTTACAGCTGAGAGTATAAGTCTTGGTATAGGATGCGACAAGCCAGACAAACTGTGAAGAATCCTGCTTGACGTTGATGTAACAGTCACATGTCCACCAGAGGACGTCTGAAAGAACTTCAGTCTGATTATTAAAGATCAAATGTTCATTAAAATACATGATACAAGGCTTGCTATTTCTTCTGCTTTGCAAACTATCACCTGGTTGTATGTTAATTAAGGTCTGTCAAGCTAGCAGACAACCTAGTGGGGTACTCAGGTATAACAGGGCTCGAAATTGCGCCCGATGTGGGCAACTAAAATCTGTCTATGAGTCGCGATTTTGCGATTGTTTTACGGCCTAGTTAATAAAGGATTAATATTTGTAACTGGTAGTTATATTTTTATCCGAAAAATCCTGCGAAATTCACCTTGAATGTTGCGTGACTTAATCGTTGATTTTATGACCCATTAATGCGGTTTCCAAGACGTATATCACGGGTGCACTTTTTCAGACTTTCTCAGAAATTTCTCATCTCTCATTTTCGGTTCCGATAGTAGTATTTAGTTTTTTTTTTGCGACTAAAATTTTTGAACTTGCGACTAAATTTTAGGAATTACTCCCAAATTGCGATTGAGAATTTTTTTTAATTTCGAGCCCTGTATAAAAGTGACGGGGAGATGCGAATGAGGCCAAATTGTTAGACCTGAAAAAGTCCTATTAGGATAAAACCTGACCCAAAAATAGTCCAACAGCCCAGAACATAACACCCCAAAAGTCCCTTTTCTCTCTGCATAAAAAGATTACATTTTGTGTTGACCCTATCCTGCATAGGAGTCGTGGAGAAGGGAACTGGGGAGAGAGGGAAAGGACGTCTGCAATAAAGACCCCCATTTGTTGATTTCTGTGGATGCTGGCCGCCGCAAAATTCTAATTGGCTAATTTGCACTGGGCGGTAAACATTGAAGTCATCCATGCATAAAAACACATGCCATTTTCTGATTGGTGAACGTATTGACAGTTGACATTATTTGATTACAAGGAAATCGGTGGGTGTAATGCGAATCGCCCGGTTCTTATAGCAGGCATTCCTTCCCTTCTCCCCCTCTCCATTTTGTGCCCCCTCCCCCCTAAAAAGGTCTTCATACCTCCTCATCATTATTATACATGAGTACCCGTCATTATTATACCTGAGTAGCCCCCCCCCCCCCCCCCCCCCCACAATCTGGGCAGACAATTACCTTCCATTTGGGCCATGCGCTGAATACACTAAATCCTTTAGGGAGACTAGCAACTGCCTTACTTTAGCATCATTCAGAGGCTGAACTGCAATCTAAAGAATTGAATAACAACAGTAATTAAACACTGTTTCTAATAAAACTTACATTTCTTTGACAAATTTCTCTGAACAAACCCCGAACAAACCTTTGAACTTGAAGGCCATTTATCTGCCCTAGACAGCCTCGAAGAACGACCCTTATCCGCCATTTAGAATATATGCAATGCAGTTATACATCATTTTGATAGTTGTATCAACAATACAATAAAAATACTGTTGTCTTGGTTTAAAACAAAACAAATCTATAAGTCACAATTTTCTTTGCACATCTGCTGCCGCCATCTTGTTTGCTACCGTTGGAAGTCTGGGCTCTAAGCTAGTCACCAGATTCTGCTGGTTCTTCGCAGAGGTCGCCTGGCAGATTTCTACTTCTTCTGTTCAAAGCATGAGGAAATCACTAGTAACTCTTCGTTTTGCCCTTTATGGCTGCAAAAACAGGCCTTTCTTTTATATCGTGGCCACCAACAGATATAAGCCTCGAAACAGAGGTTATCTGGAGCAGGTAGGGAAAAATCAAATGAATGTCGACCCGATCATGCATTTCGTCCAAATTGAGTTTGTTCAATTATTATGCGTCAATATTTAGGTGGGAACGTTTGATCCAGTACCAAACACCAGAAATGAAAAGCTGGCAAGTTTAAACATGGATAGGATAAGGTGAGCTTAAAGTAGGTGGAGAGATAACTTCAAATAAATAGGTTGACGTTATTCAACAATATACACTATTATTTTCTTTAAGCGTCAAGCGCTCTGTTTATTTTGGCCAATGAAAGTAGAGGTTTCTAAGAGCTGCTACACTACCGTTTATTTTACAAGAAAATTTTCTGCTGTGTTTAACCATAACTTATTTCTTTTTTTTTTTTGCTTAAAAATTCAACCTAGATACTGGTTATCGGTTGGAGCAAGACCTTCAAGACCTGTAGCAGTTTTACTAGGACAGGTAGGCTAAGATAACCCCTACAACCCAAACCCTCCCAGTTCTCATAAGTAAACACCCCTGACAGGCAAGGTTGTTGCTTACATGTCTAAATTTAAATACAGTGTTTGACAGAGAATGACATGTCTTATAGCCTGACAATTATTTCACTTGTAAGTTACCACCCTTGGTGCCAGGTGGAGGTGGAGGTGCATGCCGACTCTGAAAGCAAACTGTTTGAAAACCATACCCTTCGTACCCCTAGCACGGGTGGGCACCAGAGATTAAAAGGCAGCATCTGAAATTTAAACTTGCACTTTGGGCAAGCAAGTCTCAAGTTTTATAAATTGTTATTTCAGCTTAGTTCAAAAGCAGCTCGTCCATATCCTTGCCCATCGTGCAAGTGGGAAAAATTACTTGCCCAACACAAAAATCTACTTGACAGTCCCAGATGACCAGACGGGACTTTTTTCGCGCCCTGCTTGATAAACTGCAAGGCTTGTGCCAGTCATCCATTAGTGCCTATAATTATATATTATGGGCAGACCTAAGGAGATACATGTACAGTACTTATTGCATTATACACCGCATTCATTTTGTATTTTGTGGTCTGTTTGGCAGGCAGGGGTCCTTCCACCACACCCACATTGTCTAGCAGTTGCTGCAAGAAACCGTGAAGCCCTTGCTACTAGAGCTTTAACATTGGATGTTCTGAAAGATGCAGAAAAGAAGGAAGAAGCAGTGGAGGAAAATAAAGAAAACATTGAAAATGAAGAAGATAAAAAAAATGATCCATAAACTTGGTGCCAGAAGATGATGATCCCAGGCAGGGGAGAGGTTCAGGGTTAAATTTTCCCATTTTCGATGTTTGGTTTATTATTTTGCCTAGTATAATTCAATTATGACTTCATTCATGCATCTTAACAGGAGCACAGCAAGTCAGGGTAGGAATATTTTCTTCAATAATTGATCGGATTGTTTTTTTCGCTTTTGCCCATGCCAAGTTAGCATTATCTTCTCTAATTCCGTGGTGATAGTGTCCCCAAGTGTGCACAGTCCCATCACTTTTTAACCCAAATGACACCCCACCCCTCCCCTGTGATGTAATGACAAGTACCAAAGAATATAACACAGATCCACTTTCTATTTATTCAGCAGCTTTTGGGAGTATGAGAGTAATAAGTTGTGGGTTTGACAAGTCCTTAAAAATGCTAAAGAAAGAAGAAGCTAATTCGTTCCTGTGACTTGAAAGTGTCAACTATTTAAGTTTCTTTTGTTTTGTAAACTAATGTGACAGTCAAAACTGGAGGTAAAAAACATTTTCTTTTTCCTAAATGCCAATTCTCTTTTCTGGTTATCCAGTATCATTCTTGTAACTTGAATGTCAGCTGACATTAAAATTTTTTCAATAGCATGTGAATTTTAGATTGACTGTATCGATCAACTTGCCCAACTTGCATTGCTTGATATTACAAGACACTGGATTATGGATCTCTCTTGTACAATTCTAAAATTAAGCTTGTACAAACAGACATACCATATTATCAAATCATATTGAACTTTTTATTTTAGAGTGTCTAGTCATCTTTTCTTGTCCTTTTTTGGAATTTGGACTTAATTCCAAAATAAAATAAATAATAATAATTATTATTGTAAATAATGTAAAGTTACCCAGTTACTGTAAGCCAAGTTGAAAAATTAAATATTGATTTCCTTGGTGTAAACAAGTAAACCATATGCTTGATGTTTTGTTGTTACAAGTCAATTATCAGGACCCGGTTCCTGAAAAGCCGATTAAACTATCCCTCAATTAGCATTTAATCCACAATTAAATTTCTTATACCTAGGATAACTAATCAATGGATAAAAAGGCGTTCCTGAAAACGGATTTAACCCTCGATTAACTATCCCCCAATTAAACTCAGAATAAACCGGTTTAACCAGTTATTCACATGCAGGCGCGCGCGAAAATGGCGGCTTACACGAAGCTTGCAAGCTCTTGTTTTCGATCCATTCTGACTCAAATAGTCTCGTCACAAATTATACAAATCAAACCTTAATATTGGTTGTTTTAGTCAAAGAAAAAAAAACGTAATCTCTTGCGATATGGTCAAAGGAAATGGAATGAAAATCAATGATTCAGTTCAAAGCGATGTCGACTCTGAAGGAAAATTAAAACTGATAAAGCTGTAAACCAGGTAAACCGAATCGGTGAGTTCATTCGATTATTTCAATTGTCAAATTAACTAAATTGTCATCCATGTAACTTATCTGAATAATAAAGCAGTAATTTCAGAGAAAGAGCTTTCATAGTTTTATACCAGTCACGTTAAAAAATTGAAACTTGTCTTTCATCTTCTTTTGACATCAATTTAAGCTTAAGCTTATACATGTATCTTATTTTTGCGATATTTTCCCACCCTTTTCTACTGTAAGTGCTGCAAAAATAATTATTTAATTCAAGAATTCTTGGATAGAATCCCCAAACTGGTAAAACGATATGTAAAGAGTTTATCAACATTTTAAAATTTACGAGTGCTAAAAGAATATTTTATGGCGTGTTGTTTTTATCTTGTTTTTCAATATTAAATATAACTAAGTTTCATATATTCTGCTTCATGAAAGCCATACTAAATACAAAAAATACATCTCTTGAATCTCACCGTTCAAAGACCTTAGCATGATTGCTGTAAGCTAGCTTAGCAAGAGCTTTATTATGTTGAGTAATTGCCGTGACTGCAAGATTTGCGTGTTTGCGGGTGTTGGTCCTGCCTTGACTCCATCATCTTTCACTTAGCATATTACATTTTTCTGCCGAAAACTCGGTTTATTCTCTCCGGAATCTGTAAGAACAGCAAGTTCATCTATCATTAAAGTCGCCAAGAGGAACTATTTCTAGTATAAGTTGCTTTTTATATTTCCTGGACCAACTTAACGAACAGTTTACTCCGCCATTTTGTTTTGATAAAATTTACTCGCTGATTAGTGAGTTAATCGACCTCACTAGGTGGATTAAATTTAACCCTTATTTTATCCCTAGGTTGGCGCTAATCATGCTTTCAGGAACAGAATCTAATCGAAGGATAAATTTTATCCCTTGATTAGGCTGATTTAATCATGGGTTAGCGCTAATCGGCTTTTCAGGAACCGGGTCCAGATGTTTAGTTAAAATAAGTTAACAAAGTATTATTTGTGTTTCTTGGATTGTTCCAAAGCTTGCTTGTTTGCTTCTGCTCCCCATACTGATGTAAAAATTGACCTGTAGATAAAATTACATGCTCAGAAATGACAAGACTTTGGATGTTAAAATACATTGTTGCGTTCGAAGAACGCAATTCTAATTTCGTGTTGGTTGCCCTGTGCCTTGCATGCAGTAAAATTTGAGATTTTTTGGTGTCTGGTCTTCCAAATGGCCGCCCCTATTGCTTCTTTCAGGGGCTAATTTCCACCGGAAATTCCTTCGAACGCGTCTCCATAATATCTGATTACTGCTAGTTACAGAAAATAGTTTAATTCAGAATATTATGAGCCATCGTGTATAAAAGTCCTCCTAAAACAACAAGCCCCAAAAATCCTTCCAAAGATAAGCCCTCCTTTTGTATTGAGTATAAGCCCATGGGCTTATACTCAATACAAAAGTCGGCAAACTGCTGAACTTATTCTGTACTCTTTGGAAACGATTGCAGTTCAGTTTAATACTGTTAAAAGAAAGCATGCTGTGCATTTTTATGCATTTTTATGCTGTTTTGATGCAATAAAGCTGATTTTATTGCTAAATTCAGAGAGTTTAAATTGCGTGTTTGAATCAAAAGCTGAACCCAAACTTGAAACACAAAATTACCTCCAATAAAAAGCTCCCCTGAAAATAAGCCCTCCATGAAAAGACTAAAAAGTTAGAACTGACTACATGTCTCCATAATTAAAGGGGTGTGCAGAATGAGGCCCTAAGTGAGTTTTGATGTAATGTCAAATTCTCTCTGTGTTTCACAAGGGAATACCTGGCAATTTGGAATGAGAATTTAGCAGTTTTTCAGAAGTCACTTACTAATAGGGCTTTTTTGTAGGCACCCCTTCAATTGACTCTGGGGGTGAAAGAATACAATGTATACAACAAAGAACACTTGAAAAAAAAAACGTGTCCAGTTCAGTTTATAGTGATTTGTTTGGATTTTTTTGGGATTACTTTCCAGCAAGCAATGTTTGAAATAATTGCCCCCTTTTATAAATCTCTCCTCCTTTACTTCCATCCATTATTCGAGGAAATACAGTAATCAACTGTTTGGAATTACCTTTCAATATTTAATTCATCTTGTTGCCTTAAATGATCCCCAGCAGAAACAACACCCTTGATTCCCCTAAGAACTGCGGCATCTGCTTCAAGGAATTCAGACAACCAATCACAGCAGCTTGTTACCACATCCTAGATTAAAGAAAATGACAGTGTTGTTGCAAGCGAATATATGAAGCAATCTTATTCCCACTGAAACCTTGCTCTTCTTGCTCATGTAAAGGAAGAAAGCAAAAACAAAAAAGTCTGGAGACTATAATCAAAGGCTTCTACGTACAAGCCAACTCATAAATATGAAACAACCTTTGGACCCTCCCCTCTCCTGTGCGTTTTGCTCCACTGATTCCCCCCTAGCCCTCACCCCCTGCGTCCAACTCCCCACCCTCCCCTCCCTCCATTGCTGTCCCCATGAGTAAAGGCAGGTGACCATTACCTATCACATTTGGAATGGGCAAAATATATGCGCAAGTCTTTTGAGATGCACTGCCCAGCAAAATTACCAAGAAAAGTTTACACCCAAAAGATGAAAGGAAGGAAGCAAAGAGTGAACATTTGCATATTTGTCCCATCTGCCATAACTCAATGCTTTGCGTATTCATGAGTTATCAGAAAACATTTAGAACTTCTACTGTAGATAATTAGTCCAGATGTTTTCTTCTGTACCACTGATGCTTTTCATCTGGAAACAATGTTATTAATTTTTTTTTTAAATCTTCTGGAATCTTCAGAACTATAAACTATAAACTATCCTTAATAAAAATTATTGTACCGGTAATTAGTTTTATTAAAATATTAATAATACATGGTTTCTGTGGTTCTTGTGCAAATTGTGAGATATCAAGCTCAACATGTTGACTATAAATCCTAGAAAAACTTGGGTAAAAATCAGATGCAGTCTAGATAAATGGTAAGCAATAATGGTATCAACAGGTTTGAAAGTGGGTTAATGATTCAAGGCTGCAGATGCTGGAATAATTTGGAATCTGCTTAAAGTGCCTATCACCCCTAGAAAGTTATTTTCAGAATCAACTCTATGTACATTGAATAGTTGAATGGTAAAATATTTCTGGTTTTGAATGTCGCATTTGTGAGTTACAGAGATTTGAATTTACAAAATGCTAATTAGATGACGTCAACCCGGGAATCATTTATTATACAACTACTTGTTTTCACCTCCAAGTAATATTTTTTACGAATCAATCCACTATCCACAGTTTATTTTTAGTATTTATCAAATTAATTATCCCAAGCTGTAAACTGCGCATTGTAAATTGGTATAGAAATAATGGCAAATTCCCGGGTTGACGTCATCTAATTAGCATTTTGCAAATTGAAATCTCTATAACTCACAATTGGACGTTCAAAACCAGAAATATTTTACCATTCAACTATTCAATGTACATACTTTCTAGAGGTGATAGGCACTTTAACAGCTCCGCTGTTTGTTTCGACTGTGCATGAAGGACAAACCTTATTGAGGACGCACATAGTGACCCACGACCACATGTATATTGACTATTGAAAGTCATCAGTGTACGTTTCCGCGTGAAAGGTCACATATGCAAATCTTGAACGAAATTATTCGAAGCGTGATGCTGACATTCAGACAACACTAATGAATTTTTTATTATTGATCAATTCGTTTTACATGTAAATAGTCTTTTTTTTTAATAAAAGAGGGTGACACTAAAATAGTCATAAGACTAACAAACCTGTGGCCTTCGGATTCCGGATCGAATTGGAATTTGGAAGTGTTGGTTTTTGAGAAGAGGGGAAAACCGGAGTACCTGGAAAAAAACCTCTCGGAGCAAGGAGAGAACCAACAACAAACTCAACTCACATATGACACCAGGCCGGGAATCGAACCCAGGCCACATTGGTGGGAGGCGAGCGCTCTCACCACCGCGCCACCCCTGCTCCCCTACACCCTACACCCCATGTAAGCTTAAATATATAAATAATTGTCAAGTTATCTTGTATCGCTACGTCTTATTGTACATTTACAGACCAAGAAATAACATGTGATAAAAAAAAATTATTGCAAAATAAAACCTTTTTCACAACGCCGCATGTTTCTGTAAGCCATATCGTCAAAATATCTTCAGATAGTTTCCGATGATTTTTTCTGCTCAATGTGTTTTCTTTTGTTTGTTGAGGTTTCCGATTAAAATCTCTTGGACATTGTGGTCTAATACCAAACAATAAAAAAAAACAAATTAAGAGCACAAAGACGCGGCCATTGAAGAACACGTGTTTCCCTAGGTTTCGTCTCGGTTTCGTCTCGCGCTTCGTTCGTTCCTCTCGAGGTGGACGCATGGGCAAACCTCGTGCAATCCCTGGGCGACCACCTCGTGAAACCCGCGACCGATGTGCATATGATTTCAGGTGGTACTGTATATAGTATGATAGTATCTGACCTGGCCATCTGGAAGCTCGCCATCAACTAGCCCTAACTGACGTCCATAAGACAAGTCCACTTTCTCTCCCTTCCCTAGCAATTGCAGTGCTTGCTGTTTACCAAGTAATCTTACAAGCCTAGCTCCACCACCCCACCCTGGTGTCAAACCCATCTTCACTTGAACAAATCGGATTTCTGCATTCCTAGACATCAGTCGGAAATCACAGGCTGTTGTAAGCTGCAATGAAAAATAATATTGCAGTTGATGTAAGTTGAGTTGCTAAAATGAGTAACCACAAGCTGTACAGCTTTAATCACTCATTGTGTCTAAATAAAGGTTTTACATTACATTACATTACATTACATTACATTACATTACATTACATTACATTACATTACATTACATTACATTACATTACATTACATTACATTACATTACATTACATTACATTACATTACATTACATTACATTACATTACATTACATTACATGATGCTTGTGGCAGCTGGCATTCATTCATTGATCAACTCCATTGTGTTTAACTAAAGATTATTGATTGATGGATTGATAATCCATTTAAGATACAGTCAAACCCTGTTAACAGGAACACTACTGGGACCAAATTATAAAAATTAATTATGAAAGTAACAATAAAATAAACTATTTCCCCATGGGATGCCCTATAGGATGCCAAGTTGCGCCTAATACCTTGTTGTCTATGGGTGCTAATATTTCACATATTTTCTTCCATGGAAAGTGTTGCACTGATGATTGAATACACAAACATTGCACACAAGATACAAGGGGAGGAATGGGTACTGGTACTGTGTGTGTGGAGGGGAAGGATGTCTGAACTTCCAGCTTGTCTTTGGGTTCCCGCCTCTTCCTTAGTTGGTCTTGTCTCTGCCAATGGCCACTGGAAACTACATGTTGTATTATGCAATATTGTGTTGCACAGTTTAAGGAAATATCTGTACCCACCAATAAACATAAAAATTAGCTGAGACCCTTTGTCCAAAACAACTTTTCCTACCTTTTCTTAAACTTACACCATACGGTTATCTTAAAAAGTGATCTCCACCCCCCACTCCCCATCCAATGTTGTACCGTTGGTCAGGTAGTCTGTAGGCAACAACAAATGCAATTTTGGTGGGGAGGGGGGGGGGGGGGGGGGGGGAGGTGGCGCTTCGGATTTGTTATTTTCCCAAAACATACCCTCTTAGGGCACGATTATATGAGCCCGGTTAGCCGCGATGGCCCATTTTGCTGAGATGACTTTCAGCCCCGTATTACATGAAATGAGCCAGCCCGGGCGACAACTAAATTTAGCATCAACAGTTTTGGCTGAAAGTTGTTTTGAAAATGGCGCAAAGCGTAGAATGTTTCACTGAAGGATTTTTTCTGCATTTTAGCTCATTTACTTTGTGCTTATGCACTTGTGTACCTCTTTATCATTTAGGAGAAAAAGCATGAACATGCATGAATCTGTCATTATTTTGACAAGATTGAGTGCTTTTGATATAAAAAATGCGATACCGGGATCCCGGCTAACCGAGCTGGCCCAGTTGTCATATAATAGCAAAGTTGATTTTTGTTGCGTTTAACAGGCGTGCCGAGATCTCGGCAAACCGGGCCAGCTCAGCTAACCATACCAGCCCGGCTTATATAATTGGGCCCCTTTTCTCCTGGTTCACACCTACTTATCTCCTTTGTAAATGGATACCAAGCAGGATTAAACCATACCCTTTAGGGTAGTGCACATTCCCATGTAGCTCATATAGGGGAGTGATCCCCCCTCCCCCCCCCCCCCCCCCCGGATAACCAACTAACCTCAGCCCCTCCACCTAATGCTCTTCCTTCAATCGCAGCCACGCTGATGAGAGGCAGCCTCCCCAGGCGAGTAAGAGTCCTTTGCATGAAAGCACACATCAAGTTCCCTTTCTCTGGAGTATTGATCGCCTTAACAACACTCAAATCACCTCCAGAGCAAAACGATCCTTCACTGCCATGTAAAATTAGAGCCTTACCATTTTGCCATTGCTCAAGTTCGTCGACCGCTTCTGCTAGTTTCACCATCATGTAGCCTGTCAAGGCATTTTTTCGTTCGGGATTCAAAAGAGTAACCACTGCAATTCCTTTTTGCTTTCCCGTCAGTTTGGTTAGTTTTACATCTCCATTTCCTAAAACTTTAAACGTTTTACGTCCTTCAACTTCGTCAAAGGAATTTTCGAGAATTGAAGAAGAGCAGAACAGTCTAGGAAACGTTCTACCGAAAGCTGAAGTAAAACCTCCACAGCCACTTCTTACGAGATAAAAATGCATAATTCCAGTGGACAGGTATCCTTATTTGGTTGACGGATTTTCCAGACATGTAAATACAATGCTACTATACAGCTAAAGTGCTTTCAACGTCGCAAAAATCGGCGTTTTTCTGGATTTGGGTTGACAATATTATATAAGCGCAACCCACATACTGAACGCCGCCATATTGGCCGCTAACGAGGAGCCTGGTGAAGAGGCACGGTGACGAGACAAGCGGGTATATACTTCATGCTAACACACCATACAGCTGTTTCGAGAAAGGTTGTCGGAAAAAAGGACAAAAGTGCACGCGATAATCCCGAAAATTAATTTGGGATATGATCACTGAATGTTAATAAGTCAAATAAATACATCAAATCCGCGATGCCTCGTCCGTACAGCGACGATCTTAGATGGTGGGCAAAGGAGGATATTACCATCTTCCCAGCGTGCTTTGGGTAAAATTCGGGTGAATGACTTCCGGTGGAACCGAAGAACGCACGTATTTTAGTCAAAGTTGTACATGGATTTCCTCGCTTTAATGTAAAGGCATCGAAAGAAAACAAAGCGAACCTTATTCCTCTATTAATAATGTGCCAGGAAATGTTTTTCTTAAAGTGGAGTGGACCCGTTGAAAAAAATTATAGTGGTGTAGTTTGACTGTTGTCGTCCATGTCTGTTTGTAGTTATCGGCAATGCATATTTTAAATTGGTTGGATCGATTCAAAAAAGGCGAGTCAAAAGCCAAATAATACCCAATTCCAGTCATTTAAAGCATAAACTTTCTCAAAAACCTAATTGACTCCAATTGACTCCACGATTTCATGCTAAATTTTGAAGTTGAAAGTGATCTATTTCGGCGGCTGTTTGTTTTTATCGGCGTTGAATTGAAAGTGACTACATCAGGCTAGCTCCAAGTGGTGCGTCGTTTGTGAGAAGATCTATTAGCATTTGTGGAGCGATTCGAGTTTTATTTTTGTCACAGCAAAATATAAAATGAAATGAAGCTGAATAATTAGTGCTCGTACCATAGAAAAGTCAGAAAAAGCAAGAAAAGCAAAAATCGATTTTGAACTAAAAATAACATAACCGTAAACAAACACAGCAGGACAGTCGAGTGCAGAGTGAGTAGCTGTTGTTTTATATTTTCATTTTTTTTAGCAGTGGTTAGCGGGAATTATTTCGCCGGCTCTGTTCACCAATGTTACGTTCAATAAGTAAAAGCAAGCAAATATACGAATATTTCTTCTAATATAAGCCGGTATTGTTTTGAAATGGAGAGACGGTTTATTGATTCCATGAATCTCAGTGTGAAGAGATTTCAAGCGTCTACCACGCGACGCTTTAATATCGCGGAAATCTGACCGTCTGGGAAGTTAAGCGGCCTTAAAGCAAACTGTAAACATAACCCGAAATGGAAAATATTCTGTAAAGGTGAATAGAATAAATAGGTTAACGTAGATTTCTTTTGAAAGGTTTCCGCTACGACCAACTGACCTCCAACCTCAATGGTGTCTGTGTAAAATGAGCTGCTTGCGGGTCGCCGCCGTTTGATAATATAGTTTGCTTGCAGTGCATACCGGGAAGATGGTAATATCCTCCTTTATGGTGGGCCATATGGATAAGGGAGTTTTTAGGATAAAGCGTTGATGACTACCCACAATATCTTTCGGGATTGTCGCGTGCACTTTTACGCTTTTTTCCGACGACCTTTCTCGAAACATCTGTATAGGGATCACCCCCCAGGACACTTTGTGATGCCAGGCATGTAATAGCGTGCACCCCCAAGACACTTTGTGATGCCAGTCATAGAGTAGCGTGCACCCACCCAGGACACGTTGTGATGCCAGTCATGGAGTAGCGTACACTCCCCAGGACAGTTTGTGATGCCATTCATAGAGTAGCGTGCACCCCCCAGGACACTTTGTGATGCAAGTCATGGAGTAGCGTACCTTCTCCGATGACGCTTTGTGATGCCATTCATGGAGTAGCGTGCACCCCTCCAGGACACTTTGTGATGCCAGTCATGGAGTAGCGTGAACCTTTCAGGACACTTTGTGATGCCAGTCATGGAGTAGCGAGGCATCAGAACCAGTCGGTTGTATTTGATCAACAGAATAAGCTTTGGGAATACTCTAGTCTCTATACTAACGAAAAGTCCAAGGACTACTGCAAAGCTGAATACAACGAGTGAATATATTTCAAACAATATTTCGGCTGGCCAGACCAGCCTTCTTCAGGTTATAAGATGTTACTAAATTATAAAATGAAAATACAACATTATATAAAGGAGAATGTCGCAATACATATTTAAAAAATGGAGGGGCGGAAATGACCTACAAGATAATAAAGATAAGGCTAGTATACGTAAACTACAATTCATCACGTTTGTTCAATCCACGTGGTTCTAGTGTTTTCGCTCTATCTATTAAATACGACTCTCTGGCTTTACGAATAGAATCCCGTGAATTGTAAATTATTTCTAGTGGAATAAGTTGCATGTCAGTGTTGGAATGGTTAGAATGGGAAAGAAAGTGTTCAGAGACAGTAGTAGGTTTGGATTTAATGTTAGGTTTGTCAACGGAACGTCGATGTTCGTTAAATCTGTCTTTAAGACGTCGCTTAGTTTCACCAATGTATTGTAAATGGCAGCGGTTACATTGTATCATGTAGATTAAGTTTTTAGTGTTACAGGTTATATGTGAAGTGATGGAACGGGTTTCGCCTGTAGAATAAAAAAATATAGTCTTTAAGACCGTTAGAAATAATTCACAATTCACGGGAGCCGAAAAACCCTACCCTATCCTAGACCTATTCCAGACTCGCTATTTTCCAGAAATTCGTTCACAATCATAGTCTAAGATGCCAGGGGTCAGTAAAAATGCCGTAAACGGCCCGCCGTACCGATTTATAAATGTCATTTGCCAGTAAAACCTTGTCTAGACTAAATTCTTCACGCAACTGGTCAGTTTCGCGGAAAATGATACCCTATTCTAGACAAAAACCTTTGATTACTATACCCTATCCCAGACTAAACTGCCTGAAAACCATACCCTTCACAGCGGCACATACCTATATAGCTCATATATGGGAGTACCCCCCCCCCCCCCCCCCCCGGGTGTAAATCCCAAGGTGTGATAAAGTTAACAATCGTGCTGTAATTAACCCACGAAAACGAAGACCTAAGACCTAAAACTAAGACCTAAAACTAAGACCTAAAACTAAGACCCCCTTTTATTTCTTTAAAGGCCGTTTTTTTCTTTTTCCAAAGCCAATTTACTGTAAGACAATAAACAAAAACCAGATGCAAAGTCTTTGGCAAAGTCATTTTGACACTGCTTACCAGGGTCTTAGTTTTCGTTTTTTCGAAAACTAAGACCTAAAACTAAGACCCCCTTTTATTTCTTTAAAGGCCGTTTTTTTCTTTTTCCAAAGCCAATTTTGTTATTTCAATCCGTTATTCAGTATAAGACAACAATCAAAAACCAGATCACGAGGGTCTACGCGAAGTCTATGGCAAAAGTCACTAAAGTCATTTTGTCTAAGGCCTTTTACTTCTTTAAAGGCCGTTTTTTTCTTTTTCCAAAGCCAATTTTGTTATTTCAATCCGTTAAAGAACGCGCGATCCTGTCAATTTTCACGGCTTCACTTCTAGGTTCAATCAAGGGTAGACCCCGAGCGTTCAAAAGAAGGGGGGTTAAATTAACTATATGTCCCAAAATATGGATGAAAATCAAAGGAATGAGAAGCCCAAGGAAATGTGTCAAAATTTAATCTTACATAATATATAACTTGGCGACTCGCCCGAGTATGTTATCTTCGAGGTCCATTTGAGCAGACACTTAGCTCAAATGAAAAAATTAATTGAAGCCAAGAGGTAGAAAGGATATTTATTTTCAATTCTGCCTGGAAACATTTTTAATTGCCATCGCTGAAAACCTGGAAAAAGAATAAATTAAACACAGTAAATTACACCACCATGGAACATCGTCTAAACTCCGCGAATTGAACTGATTAATTTCATTCCACCAGTAACTATTACAGTAACTATTACTAACAGTAACAATTGCCTAACATTCAGTAACAGTAATTGCCGGTTGACACGGTGTCCAATAATGGTATGTCAAGGAAGTGTGCTGGAAGTGTGTTTTGCACGAGTATGCTTCGTTACTTTTCCTCAGTTATTTCTAGCGGTAGAAATAATTTTCAAGTAATTTTTTGCAGACTAACAAAAACAGTATATTAAAAAAAATGAACTTCTATAACAGCATTAACACCCCTTACACCCAAATTTATTTTTGAGTTCTGGACGCCAAAAATAGCCTGGCCTGCGTAGCAAGGGCTTCTGTTGGGTTTTATGCGCGGAAACGTTTGCTACGCAGGCTAAACGAAAAAGTACTAGACAAGTAATTCTCGACTTTGTTTGCATAAGAGCCAGGTCGCACTAGAGTAAAAAACAAAATTTAGCCGATGCCAAAATTACCAAAAATATGAAACCGCAAACGGAAGTCAGGTCAATCAATCAATCATATTTCAGATTTCCATACTTTGCGCGAATCTTTGCTCGCAAGTTGTTTCATGGCATTCAACCTACAAGCTAACCAGGGTTTTCTGTTTATTGTGCGATCATAGTGACATGAATATCGCTTCTTTTGAGCAGTGTTTTCATCGATTGTGGCCGCTTCCATTTCAAGTGAACTGACAAAACGGCCTTTAAAGAAATAAAAGGGGGTCTTAGTTTTCGAAAAAACGAAAACTAAGACCCTGGTAAGCAGTGTCAAAATGACTTTGCCATAGACTTCGCATCTGGTTTTTGTTTATTGTCTTACAGTAAATAACGGATTGAAATAACAAAATTGGCTTTGGAAAAAGAAAAAAACGGCCTTTAACGAAATAAAAGGCCTTAGTCAAAATGACTTTAGTGACTTTTGCCATAGACTTCGCGTAGACCCTCGTGCTCTGGTTTTTGATTGTTGTCTTATACTGAATAACGGATTGAAATAACAAAATTGGCTTTGGAAAAAGAAAAAAACGGCCTTTAAAGAAATAAAAGGGGGTCTTAGTTTTAGGTCTTAGTTTTCGAAAAAACGAAAACTAAGACCCTGGTAAGCAGTGTCAAAATGACTTTGCCAAAGACTTCGCATCTGGTATTTGTTTATTGTCTTACAGTAAATTGGCTTTGGAAAAAGAAAAAAAACGGCCTTTAAAGAAATAAAAGGGGGTCTTAGTTTTAGGTCTTAGTTTTCGAAAAAACGAAAACTAAGACCCTGGTAAAAAAGGTAAATTATAGGGGGTCTTAGTTTTAGGTCTTAGTTTTAGGTCTTAGTTTTAGGTCTTAGTTTTAGGTCTTAGGTCTTAGGTCTTCGTTTTCGTGGGTCTTAGTTTTCGATACAACCCTCTTTTCAAAGCATTTTGTCAACAAATTCGTGTGCGGCAAGATTTTCATTTTGACTCGTTAGATTCGCAATGGTCAGAGTACGATGGCAAAAACATTTTCCGCAGAACATGGTTTACAGTTCAAAGCGTTGCCAAATAGCGAGCGTGAATCACGGGTCACTCGCTTGTACGTTATTGCGCTTTGTTTCTCGTGCTCTTTACAAATCTAGACGCGCTCTTTTGCTCGATCGGTTAACGTAGTTCAGACCTAGAGTATATTAACTGAGGTTTTAAAAAAAATATATAGGCCTTTCTATTTGCCGGACAATGAGAAATGTGAAATAAATGATGGCTTCTCTTTGAAATCCTAACTTGAACAAGCCAAAAGCAAGCGCCCGCCTCTCACGACTGAGGGAACATTGTTTGTGTTGAGATGATTATTTAAATTTGAATCCGTTTGCAGGTCTCGTGGGAGTTCGTAGGAAGACATTTTGGGAATACTCTAGTCTTAATATGGCGGACGACTGAAGAGGCTCGAAGACCGAATTTTTTTTATCAAACTACCGCGTTTTAACAGTGTTTAGATCGTTTTAAAGTTATTTTAAGTACGTCGAATGTCTATAAAAGACGTGATGTCTTATTCTTCTCGCTCGGCTTTACAGAGCGTTTTGTCAACAAATTCGTGTGCGGCAAGATTTTCATTTTCACTCGTTAGATTCGCAATGGTCAGAGTACGATGGCAAAAACATTTTCCGCAGAACATGGTTTTCAGTTAAAAGCTTTGCCAAATAGCGAGCGCGATGCGCGGGTTACTCGCTTGTTCGTTACGCTTTTTTACTCGCGCTCTTTACAGAACTTTAATATGGCGGACGACTGAAGAGGCTCGAAGGTTGAAATTTTATTAAACGATCGCGTTTTAACAGTGTTTAGATCGGTTTAAAGTTATTTTAAGTGCGTCGAATGTCTATAAAAGACGTGATGTCATATTCTTCTCGCTCTTTACAGAGCGTTTTGTCAACAAATTCGTGTGCGGCAAGATTTTCATTTTGACCCGTTAGATTCGCAATGGTCAGAGTACGATGGCAAAAACATTTTTCGCAGAACATGGTTTTCAGTTAAAAGCGTTGCCAAATAGCGAGCGTGAAACACCGGTCACTCGCTTGTGCGTTGCGCTTTGTTTCTCGTGCTCAAAGTTTCTTGGCAAAGCGTTTTGCAATCCAGATTTAGACGCGCTCTTTTACTCGATCGGTTAACGTAGTTCAGACCTAGAGTATCAGCTGGAGTATATTAAGTGAGGTTTTAAAAAATAATATAAGCCTTTCTATTTGCCGGACAATGAGAAATGTGAAATAAATGATGGCTTCTCTTTCAAATCCTAACTTGAACAAGCAAAAAGCAAGCGCCCGCCTCTCACGACTGAGGGAACATTGTTTGTGTTGAGATAATTATTCAAATTTGAATCCGTTTGCCGGTCTCGTGGGAGTTCGCAGGAAGACATTTTGGAGCGCTATTTTTAGTTTACGGAACACCTTCTAGAAAATAGCGCTTTGATACTATTTCCACGCATCGTATTAAATCCAAACTTCGCCAATCTTTTGTTTAGACACGAGGCTAACATTTCCAGGGTGAACCTTAAGTCCTTTCTTGAAGAGAAAGACCATCCTGAATATCAATGCCGTGTTTTTTCCATACTAAAATCAGCGCAAAAACCGAATTTTAGAACGCGATTCGATAGTAGTTGTCCAAATCTCAGCGAAATAAAAAAGGTCTTAAATTATTCCTTAACAGCTCTTCTGAAAAAGCCAGGGTGAACCTAACCGCCAAAGTACTTAGTTTTTTGTTATGGAGTAAAACATACACCTTGTTTCGCCATTTTCCCCCATTTTCTTTGTAATTTGGCTGTTTTGTCAGACGGAAGCTTTTCAAATTTAGCGCTCTGGACCGTAAGAAGGTCCCGGACATGTCGCTGTATTCTCGGCGATGACACTTTGTGACGCCAGTCATGGAGTAGCGTGCTACCCCCCCCAGGACACTTTGTGATGCCAGTCATGGAGTAGCGTGCCACCATCCCCCCCCCCCCCCCCCGGGGACACTTTGTGATGCCAGTCATGGAGTAGCGTGCCACCCCCCAGGACACTTTGTGATGCCAGTCATGGAGTAGCGTGCACCCCCCAGGACACTTTGTGATGCCAGTCATGGAGTAGCGAGGCATCGCCCTGAATGCCATAGTCTTTCGCGACATGTACTTACAGTGCCCAGTTTCTTGATGCGCAGCATAATTATGTAGTATATAAAAAACGAGTGCGAGGGTTTGATCGTGGTATCCAAATATGCATCTTTGACGAATCATAAGAACTTCGATTTCCCACCATGTTGGTCCTTCTGACATGTTTGCTATAATGGTTTCTGTTAAAAGGCTTTAGTGCTTTTAATCATGGTTAATTTCAAACTGTAAGATTAAGTAGAGTCGCGTCTAAAATCACCATTCGTTTACAAAACTCAGACAGCAAAATGAACAGTAAATACCGCAAGCATGTCGCGTTGGAGATAAGCATTATTTTATTTTCAAAGTTAAGTATTTCATTTACAAAATAACAAAATTTGTTGCTTTCTAATTAGCACATTCGTCACCAGAGAAACTTGTTTTCCCTTGACTCTCACTTTCCCTTTACATACATGTAGCTCTTTTAAATACTCGTGATTTCTGAACCTAAACATGCTACTATGTAAACGAATTAAACTACAAAGAGAGCCTTTCTTCTCTGCATCAACAACCTTCAAGCTGCGTTCACAACTGCAACGAAACTGACATGTTTGCACTCAACATGTTTGTAATTTCACTGTTCACATTAGGTGTTCATTTCAAACATGTTTCATAACAGACATGTCCTATAATAGGCGCGGTTTTAGGGAATAAGTAAGTTAACAATAAAGCTCGAACTTACAAAGCTTACCAATTAATAAAATTTTATGACATCTAAAAGGACGGATTACATTTTTTTTTTAATGTTTACATTGACTTGGAATATTTACAATGCTTTAAAAATGCAAACTCAGTGATAAACTAGTTTCAGTCTGGTGTTGTACAAGCGCCAGTTCGATCAAATTGTTAAATTTAGCTGGTTTTTTTTGCACTTTCGGAAGGAAATAATGTATTAATTTAGTAACCTGTCCAAACCGCTTTTCAATCCGATCACGGGAAAACGTTTTTTTTCGGCCGTACTTTTCGCATTTGCACGGCCGCCATTAAATTTTCATGTTTCTGAAGTTCAAAAAGATGGCCAGCGAAAGTGACTGGAACCTTCAGGAACATGCAAATTTAATGGCGGTCGTGCAAATGCGAAAAGTACGGCCGAAAAAAACCGTTTTCCCTTCATAGGATTGAAAAACGGTTTGGACAGGTTACTAAATACATTATTTCCTTCCGAGAAATGCACAAAAAATGAAATTTAAAAATTTGATCGAACTGGCACTTTAAAACAACAATAAATTCCAGAAGTGAACAGTTTGCATGAATTTAATTATATAACAAATACCGAAACTTACAGTGAAACCCCCTTAATACGAACACATTTATAATTATGGCCCAATGGTGGTCTGATTAACTGGGCTCCACTGAAACTGTATTTATGTGAGTTGTTTATTCAGTAAACTCTCTTAAGACGGTACCTCTCTAAGACGGACATCAATTATTATCATTCGATGCAGTCTTTTTTCATTTTGATTGGCCGAGAGCCCACCACGTGCCGGACCTGCAAATAACTGCCTACGAATAATCCTGCTCATGCGCACAACGCTGCAAAGTTGTTTTGCTGCGAATAATTGTTTTGCTCCCGTCTTCTTCAATGACAGCCCGATTTCTACTCTGTTTTAGCAGTTATGAATAAATATTAAATTGAAAAACAAACTCGGTGATCGAATGATAAAACAACTATTTTACTCAGCTATCGCAAAATATCGTGATTTGTCAGTGTCTCGCAGATCAATAATTTGCCGGAGCCGAAGGCTGAGGCAAATAGTTGATCTGCTCGCCACTGACAATTAAGCTCAAGCCTACGGCCTCGTCGGCTAAGAATTAGGCGATATCATGCGCGCTTTCGCGCTATAATAGTTTTATAATTCAACACATTGATAACAAAGCACAGTTTGAAGAAAAAATATCGAGGCCGGTCCGTCATTTTTGCATTCTCTTGTCAAAATGCGAAATTTACATCCATCGTTGGATATACGTCATGTAGACATAGCGTTTATCGATAACTTTTTGACCATATTTGGGCAGTGTATCAATGTGTTGAATTATAAATCACGATATCTTGCTCAACCTCGTCCAATAATTGATAATTGGCTGGTTCTGGCCGAAATTCACTTGTTTGTTTGTAACTAAACTCTCTGTAAGGAGGTCTCTAAGAGGACAGCCAGAGCTGGTCTCGAAAGTGTCCGACTTAGAAAGAGCTTACTGTATTGCTTGACTGAGCATTTTTCAACAAGCAGGCGAAAACTTTTACTTTGTTCTTGATTTATCACTTTTACTGTTCCTTCTTTATACTTGCCTCCTTCTTGCACCTAGAAGAAGATTATGAAGTAAATGGTTTGCTTCAATCCATTGTTAAGTAAAACCACTATTATTACCGGCTTTAATTCTAAGAAAGTGTAAACACAAAGTTCACAGGGTACTCGAATTCAGTGAATGCCTTTCATATTGCAGGTCAAAACCTTAGAATAAGTAATCTATCTTTTAATATCGGTTACCTGTGATTTCATAGTTTGTTTAGTGATCGCAATTAGTCAGAGGACATAAGTTCCAACAAAGATTAGCAACTCGTAAAATAAACATTCAAAAAACTCGTAACTGTTTAATAAAAATAAGGTTCATGGTGAAGAGAAGAAAAACTATATCACAACTTACGTAGACAGCTGGTTCATCCTGCAAGCTCTCTTAATGAAGCCAAAAACAAGTTAGGAGTGGTGATACTAGTGGAACCTGTAACACGAAAAAAAGGACGCAAAGTATGGAACTACGTAACATTAGACGACAGACGACAGACGACCGAAGGCGCGCGTGCGCATGGGAAGGTTTGCTACCCGGGGCTCCTCTTCCCCGACTCAAAGAGGCAGTTCGTCAATTTTCGCCTTTTTGCAGTACAGACAAAGGGACTGATTACACAGTCAGCTACCCAATGCCTTGAAGGGACACTGTCCCGCCGAAATAGCAAAATTTCGCTTAGCTTATTTCCACGTTATATCGCAAAGATTCTATAGAGCAAAACAAAAACAATAGTTTGAAGATAAAGTGCAGGATTGCAAGGATTGAAGAGGATTACAGTTCATGACATTTGATCATTTTATTGACGGGGTCAAGAAATCAAAGGCTTTATGAACTATGGGCATTACTTACCAATCAAAACTTCCCAATCTTTCTTGGCAGCAGTTACCTGCAAATAACAAACAAAAGATGCTAGTGATCAGCATCTATTTTCTCCTTGCAAGATCACTACATGATCAAACACACAGGTCATGAGAATAAAGGAATGATCACCAAGGATTAAATAATGTCTTGATGTCCCAACTCCCAACAGGTGCCTGATAATGCCCTTTAATTCTTCAATCCTAATAAGACTGATCGACATTTTCTTTTTACAGAACCAGTACCTTGCAGAGCAGAATAATGAAGTCCAACCCCCCAAGAATGCCAAATATCAAAATTCAAGAAAAAATCCAAAATTTCATTCTGTAAAATATTGAAAAACAAATGATACTATGCAAAAGTACTGCTGAAGAGGTTTCATTTGAATGGTCACACCATAGGATTTCATCCACAGACTCAAAAGTTAGAACGAATGGTACCATGCAAAAGTACTGCTGAAGAGGTTTCATTTGAATGGTCACACTATAGGATTTCGTCCACGGACTGAAAAGTTAGAACATGACATAAGCACGCAGGATACCCTTTGCTAATCATAAGGTGACATGGTCCAGGTGGTGTCCACAGAAAGTTCGACTGTACCTTAAACAACACACATAGGACCAGCAATGTCACATAGCCTTCGAGACAAGTACAAGCGCAAAGCACGTGCAAAGTAATAGAATTTTGGTTAACCAAGCGTATTACAAGACAAACTGTATTACAATTTGTATTACAAGACAAACTGGCAGGACATTCGACAACTGCAAACTAACAAAAATAATCAGCCATACAATCCCATAGTTATACTTTACCTCGTACGCTGTCCTTGTTTCAGAGAAGCAAACTCCTCCGACAATAAAGACGATCAGTCGGGGACCTGCCCGAGCTTCCGTTGAACCCTGAAAAACAAGAAACAACAATGATTGGGGATATCAGCTGCTGCAACAACTACAGAGAGAGAACTAGACAGCTGCTATGGAGTCCACGATTTCTGCCACAAAGGTAGTACAATATCGAAGTTAACCGCCGCCTAAATTTTGCCCGCTCCATCATTCAGTTCAGTGCTGCTTAATGTTGTTCAACAGAATGGAGCCTGACCCGACCTATTCCTTTCGACAACGCTCTACGTACATGTTGAACGTCAAAAGAAAACATAATTCAGATTAACATCGTGTAAGTTTTTATTCAACGCACAACCTCGTTCAATTTTTGTCGAAACTGAAACAAATTTTGATCGGGTATCATTCATATCTTTCTTGCTTAAAAAGCAGACAACCTCACGCGGTTCAGCAATCACTTATAGTCTGGCGGCCGGTAGCTGGTGTAAATCTTTAAACCAAATGCGGTCCTGTAAGATCTGGCTAGACCTTCGTCGAACTACGGAGTTTCCAACTCATTACTTAGCTTTGTTCTCTCTTGTGATTGCGGAAAAAGAGTCCACACAAGCTCTTTGAAAAGCACAAGCGCAAACATAATAATTAAACAATTTGTAGCCTTATGCTTGCTTTTCTCAGTGCCTGTATAGCAAATAGCGAATAGTGTACCTTCTCCTTGTGCCAGTGACCATAACGTGCGCTGTTAAAATAAAATGAATTTAAAAAATGATTACGGGGAACAAGTAGGCGTCACTCGCAACAGGGAATAGAAGCAAAAACTCAAGTTAAGGTAAAAGAAAACATGGCTTCCCCTAAAAGGAATGGGGCTTCGTCGGACAAATGTCTGGTCAGACCCAAGTCCCTCATTAAGAAAGACTTACCTCACTGCTTGGCCTAGCAAGGAAAGTAAAAAAAAAAAATGCAATGAGCATAAGAAAAGTTTATATTTCTGTACACTACAAGTAATGGACGGGGGGGGGGAGGTCAATTGTTTTTGTTCCCTTCGAAGGTCACTGCTTCTAGGGAAAGGTTTATAACTGCAAGCCCTAGGTCACCCCTGTAGAGTCCTTTTTGTTACCCACCTTTGCTACTCAATGCACTGCCTCCAGATCGCTGTGATGCAAAAGGGTACAGACTACTGCTCAGCTTTTCATCAACGGCGTCCTGCGAGAACGGACAAAGTGTCACCTATCTACTCGAATACATAATATTCACGAATTAAAAAAAAAATTCTCACTATCTATATATCAATTCTAAGAGCTTAGATCCTGCTTAAATACTTTGATTATGATGAAAATGATGATAGCTTTACTAATAATTGGGGAGACTAGAAAGTAACCCTCAGTTGACCCCATAGCCAAACCTTGGGTTGTTCAATGTGGCTCTTCATTTCAGACCATGTGAATGAAATCCATTCAATTAAAAGCTCTTCAGATTGTGGTACTTTCCTTTGGTATTCTATCTTTAGCTTCAGCGGTATTTGCCAAAACTATTTGGTTAATCTTCTCTTCCAGAGCAGAACATCAAGTCGTGTAATCTGGGTCTACCTTTAAATATTCGGATGAAATCTGAAAGCTAGTGAAATGATACCTTCCTGTTTTGCTATTATTACGCTGCACAAGGGTAAGGGTTTTTGGGAGAAATCCGAAAGTGTGCTCATTTAAATGAAAGCTACTGAGCAGCACTTTCCTGTAATGGAGTTGTTTATTATGCTGTACTAGGTGGCTGTACAATCTCGGACAGAACTGTTGAGACAGTTAGACAAATTGTGAGCATTTCTTAGCATTTAAAAGGAATTATCATATCTACCTCCCCCTACCCCCCTTAAAACAATGTTGTACATACTCAAAAAGTGTCCCTGGTCTCTGACCAACCCTTCTAAAGCAACACTGAACGGAGGGGGGAGAGGAGGGCTTCGATAAATGTGATTTTTGACAGGACATTAGACTAACGGTTGTCTTGCGCACGAAAAAACTACTGTCTCAACGAGTTCTGTCCGAGATTGTAGCTTTTCAGTCTTGGGGTGAAATATTTAAGTGTGATCACATTCAAATGAAAGCTACTGCGCAGTACTTTTCTGTGGTGCTGTTAATTATGCTGTACTAGGTGGTTCTAACTTTTCAGTCTTTGGGTGAAATCTTTTAAGTGTCACCATGCAAATGAAAACTACTGAGCAGTACTTTCTTACTGTTAATCATTTTCCAATTTTTTTTCGAAGCAACTTAGATTTTGAACATTAATTTGTACATTGACGCAATTTGTAGAAAAGGTTTAAAATTTGTATATAAAGATCAAACTGTTCTGACCTCCATGATATCCTTGACCAACGGAACCCATCGCGACAGTTCGTACATTGAAGGGCGTTCTTTTCTGGCCGGTTTTGTTCCTTTCCTTGCACCAGACTGATCGGGTGAAATAACAAACAACGAAGCAACTTTAATTGTCATTTACAATACAGACAAAAAATTACATAACTCTTAATGTCGGAGTGTGGAAAAGTCACTTGTTTAACGAGTTTTAGTCCGTCATTTTTACTGTAACAAAAACAGAGATATTCGTACTAGAGCCAATCAGAATCTAGACAAATCCACTGTCAACATTGAGCAGTTTTCAATTAAGTAATTTCGCGATTGGTTTGGATTTGCATTGCTATGCTTTGTAATTCGCGAGAAAATTTTGTACCACTTTCTCAACAAAAACCAATCATGACTCGTTTGCACGCGTTTTCCCGCGCTTGGCGCCGCTACATGTATTTGCTTTGAGTTCTGATTGGTTCATTGGATTGTCTGCGGCTGTTGTGATTGGTTAGAGTGATTCATTTGGTTTTGGTCTTACGACACTAACACTCAACTGAAAATCGCCCTAACTGTAAGGATTTGAGGTCAACGAAAGAAACGTACTACTCACATCCTGTATGATAGGAACTCCAAGATAAGCCATGTTTTTTATTATAGCACTGAAAAGAAAAACAACAGAACTTGAAAAACTTTTCAATTTTGAACAATGCAAGAGTGCTAAATCTGAAAGTGAAGGATTTAGTTTTTGAATTTCGCAGCCTTTCAATAATCAAAAAGAGACGAAAATTTTCACAAACCGATAATCTGAGGGGATCTGCGCATGCTCACATAACTTGGCCAAATTTTCTTCACTGATACCTAAGAAAAGACAACATTGTAACTATTTAGACGAACTTGAAAATGCAGTCAACAGCACGAATTTGTCAAATGGTCTCTAGTGTTGTCAGATACTATAACAAGTAAATTTGTAAAGATGTGGCTGTGTTGCATCTTACCATTTTTGAAAATAATGTACAGGAGAATTATCCGGATCTTGTCTAAAATGCTGTCAAAGAAATGCGATAAAAATTAAATAAATCATGCGCTAATAAGTGCACATAACTATTTGGCAAGGTAGTTTTACACATCACAGAAGATAATATATCAGTTACTTCCACGTGTGATCATCCAGGGGTCAAGTTTAGCCATTGTTTCAAAGGTTGAAAACAATAGCTACACCTGTAAATTACACTTGAAAAAGTTTTATTGAATTCACCACAGGAGGAGGACTGTGCTTAGAACTGACTTCTTACAGTCTGAGTCGCGTGCCATTCTTAGACATTTACAGTGACTTAGTGGGTGAGCAGACGCCGACGGCAGAACAGGAACAAAATAAAAATAGTGCTGTCAAGTAACACCTACTGGACATTTGAATTTAACAGCAGTGGCACAATGCTCTTCATGGGGTCTTTGATACCTTCACCATCTTTATCCACCCCAGTTGCAAGATCCTGTAACAAAACACATCATACTATCAGTAGCATGTAGGTCCTTCTACATGTACGTAATAATTTATAATATTCTTATTTGACTGGCAGAGATTTTGGACACATGCCAAAACCTTTGTGATCAAGTTTTCAATTTAATTTTGCTGGTTGAAGGGGTCGTTGAATAAGAATCTTGGATTATAAATGATACCAAGTTGTGTGAAGTAAGGCTGGCCCTTATCTTCTACTTTCCTTTGAAGCTATTAGGGGCAAATAATTCCACATGTGCTTCCCCGGTAAGTGCTTATTATGGTCTTTTACTGACTGAAAGGAGGATGAAGTTATCGAGATGGAGGGAAGGAGGGTTGTCTTGCAGCTTATTAGAATTATTCTCTCTCCACCAACAAAATAATAATAATGATTTACTTAACCAGTGTTTTTTTTGTGACAATGAAGCATGATCCTTGTAATAATTATGGGAAGCTTACGCAACCATGACGGCGACAGGAAAGAAAACGGCACAAAACAATAGGTTCTTTATGAGCGAAAAAAAAAAGCTTAAGGTTGGTTCTCAAATAATTGAATGGGGTTAGTTTCTAGAGAAACTGTGGTGCTGCGTCGGTGGGGGTGAAGCACAAGAGTATGGTTTTATCGACTGAGTCGATAAGGTAAATTAGCCACCGTATAAAGATTCGAGAAAGCTGACGTTTCGAGCGCTAGCCCTTCGTCGGATTCGCTCCGACGAAGGGCTAGCGCTCGAAACGTCAGCTTTCTCGAATCTTTTTACGGTGGCTAATTTACCTTATCGATTCAGTCGATAAAACCAATCTCAAATAATCGTCCGAGTCGTTTCAAAAGTTTTTTGCAAATGACTCAGACGATCGGGACGACTCAAACGATTTGGGTTCTCATATGATCGTCCCGGTCGTCTCAAACGTCAATAGCTCGGTCGTAAACAGGGTCCAACAACATGTTTTGGGCAATAATACTGCATTCTGGGGTAGATTTGAGTCGCTTCGATCACCTCAGTCGTCCCGGTCGCCTGAGAGTAATTTTCATATGATCGTCCCCGATTTTTCACGATCGTCCCAGTCGTCCGATAGAACACAGTTCTATCCAAGCGACCGCGATCGTAGCAGTCGTCTGGGTCGTTTGCGATCGTCCCGGGTCGTCTCAGAAGTGTTCTCATACTGTATAATCGTCCCGATCGTCCGTGCACTTTTTGAAACGACTCGGACGATCGGGACGACCGGGACGATTATATGAGAACCAGCCTTTATGCACGTGCGTTTACATTTTAGTACATTTCTTTGCCTTCCCTGTAAAACAATAACGTCAAATGATCAAATTATAGGTTTCGTGGAGAACGTGAACAAACAACGGTTAATTTTCCTTTCTCTATTTGAACTTAAAGGCTGACCCTACAAATTTAGCTCTTGGACAATCCTTTCATATTTAACAAATCAAACAAATTGGAATGATTGCAAAGTAAAATAGCGTAAATCCTTTTTTCAAGTGACATTTTCCTTCGTGTTGCCGTCCTTGTTTCGTAAGCTCCCTCTCCCTAATATCTCTTAAATTCAAGTCAAAGTTTGTTATGTTTCACCCAGTTCAAAGAAAATTACCTACACCTGTAAATCTGTTATTATTTATTAATAACCAATCACTAAGACAAAAAAAAAATCTATCACATCCTTACTTAGGAATTTACATTAATTCAAATCTCAACTGGAAAAGCCATATCAATTATATCGTTAAAAAAGTAAAAAGAAGTGTGGGTAAATTCTATCTATACTACAAGTACGTTACTATCTTAACAGAAAAACCTTGCTCAACCTTTATTATGCTCTAGTATATCCTTTTTTAACATACTGTATAATAGCTTGGGTTATTAAAACAACTTTGGAACCTCTTTTTGTTTTACAAAAGAAAGCCACGAGAATTATTACTTTCTCCAGTTTTGCTGATTACTTAAGTCCACTTTTTCATCACTCAAGTCCAATTTTTAAAGATTTGAATGTTATCAAACTGTCTGATTTAGCTACTTTTCATATTGCAGTTTTAATGTACAAATTTAAAAATCATATTTTACCTTCTACTTTCGATGCTTTCTTCACTTCCGTTACAGAAAATCATAATTTATAATACTAGGCTTTCTAGTAAACTGTTGTATGCTCTTCCAAAAACCAAAGATTTGGAATGACATTTAGTGATAACTTCAAGCTTCTATCCCTCAAACAATTCAAAAAGAAATTGAAATTGAATCTTATTGAAACCAATTAATAATATTTGAACACTTTCTGTAGACTCTGAAGTAATTTCCATAATATTTCCAGCATCCTATTTCATTCATTCATTCATTTATTTTGTCATTAACCACATTAAAAATATATATATAATAATAATAATAATAATAATAATAATAATAATAATAATAATAATAATAATAATAATACAACACACTAGGAATTTATAATAACTTAAAAGACGATAGACTACAAAATGTATAAGGTGGTAGTGACAAGGAAGCCTATATACATGTAGAAGCCGGGGGGCTTATGAACTATAGGCTTCCTGACAATATAGAATACATCATACGAATTATGAGGACAGCATGAAATATAAAATGTATTATTTTAAAAAGAAAAGAAAAGGAAAGGAAAGAAGAAGTATGTAGCTCAACAAAGTGTATTTTTGACTAAGAAAGAAGGAATTTTTTAAGTCTTTTGCCAAACAAATGGATGCTTTCACTATTTTGAATTTCATGACTTAACTTGAATTTCATGACTTAACCTTTAGGTAAACTTTAGACTATGTGCATGTAGACGCCTGTGTGTGTATGTATGAATGTGTGCGTCTATGTGTGTGATTTACATTTAGTTCCTGACCGTAATAATAAATTAGTTTCTTCTCAGGATGGCTGCCCTAGTTGTCTAGCCCATTACGGTTTTTTTCGGCAGCCAGTACTCTCCCTTAATTCTATTTTGTAAATTTATGTAAATGAATATAGAGTACAAATAAAGTTGTTGTTGTTGTTGTTGTCTCTATTTCTACATGTACACTGCAACTTTCATTTTTTCTCTCCAGCCATGTATTAAAATGAAACACAAAATTAGTAACTGGCACCACTGAAGGTGCAACCTGCTTCCTTGACCACAAGGTTAAAATATTTGAATGTTGGCCTATCTCTGGAAGCCTTGCCATACTTGGGTTCCCAGAAAAAAAGGGCACTACAGTACCGGTACTGCTACATTTAGTTCAGGATGCCATACACAGTGACCGGCAAGTTGGAGGCATCTTATCATTATTTCACTTTTCAAAAGGGAATCCATCGACTGAAAATGAAAAATTCTTGAATGTTAACATCAATGCACAGTGAGTCACACCCGAATAGTACCTGTTCTACAGCGCAAAGGTCCTTAAGAGCCGTCTGGTTATACTGCTTCATACAATCTTCTGCCAGGTGCAGCTGAACAATGAACTGATAAAGCAGAAAGCAGTTACTTCAAACTTGGAGTTCCATCACTGCTAAAGAACAAGTACTAAAAGATCTTTGGCTCAAGGTCATGGTATAAACAGTACTATGCAAAAAAGCCAATGCATTTTGTTGAAATTCCTTATTTTATCTGAACAAGTTTGGCTAAATTGTGAACTGCCTGAAAACAAACATTATTTTGACAAAATCTTGTGCAGGTAAGAAAAAAGTAGCAGTAAACAAATAATGAGGCATTGAAAATTTTGTTGTGAAGAGTGACTGTCAATCTCACAGTTCAGTCAATACAGTTTGTGAATCTTTGTACTGACATAATATACAATGTATATATGTACATGTATGTATGTAACTCGATAAAGCATGCACCTGATCTACATGTAAGGTAATGCTTTGTTGAGTTATAATGCACGGGCACACGCAAATCAGGGAGGGGTATGGATATTTTCTGGAACCACACAATAAGTGGACTGAAGCCAAACAAATCAAGAGTCCTAACATCTGGATACCATCAGCATACCCAAGCCTCTGCCTTGTCCTATGCTTGTTTTTTATCCCATTGTCGTACAAACCCTGTAGGACATTAAAACAGTACCTTGCTGACTTCTTTTTGATACTGAGGCATCTTTTTCAGGATGACTTGGAGATCTTTCATTGTTGTCTAAATAAAAAGAGTAGCATGACAATGTATTTAAAAAAATTATCAACCAATAAATGCTATAAATTCCCTGGCTTGAGGTTAGGTGAAAAAGACATTTAAAATATTATGTTACCTCTGTCAAAAATTATAAAACAAATTAAATTGAACTCAGACCTGGCAATGCCAACTATTTATTGGTCTTGCCATTTTCATGGGGTCTATTAAAAATATATATATATATAAAATTATTATATCTTGAGGGTGCATTGCCCCTGAACTCCATAATGTGAGACTAGTGGGAAAAAATATTAAATGTGATTATTTTCACAGAAGTTCCTGTATCTTAATTAAAGTGCCTATAACCCTTTTTTTTATCGCAAATATTAATTCTACATCAAGTGAATAATTGAAGACGTCGGAGCATATCCAACCTATGTCGAATTGGAGACCTTTTTTTGTTTTTTCGCACTCATTTTGCCTCATTTTTGGCATGTGACCTACAAATTACATGTAACTTCAAAACATCGTTCAGAATTTTTTATGCTGTTTTTTTCCCCATAGTTTTAGAGAAATAACATATGCAAAAAACAAAAATTAACTAAACTCCCTGTCTTTCCATTGAACCTCGCTCGAGAATATGAATCTCAAAGTATACCCGAATTTCTCGATTTTATGCTGATTTTTTCACTTCAGATGGCCAAGTTTGGGCCCGTACCGCTAAATCCCGCTCAAGAAAAATTTATCCCAAAGTTCATTCCCTCAAAATCACTTCATTTTTATCACCAATAGTCAGCAAAGGTGTTGCAAAGCATGTTGGGATATCAATGGCGACATCGTGCACGGAATGTCCACCCAAACAAAATACGGGAAGTCTCAAAGCTCTTTGGATATCGGGCATTTCGACTGCAGCACGGGATGGGAAATGGCCCACAACTCACAACGCTGCCCCTTTTCTGATCTGAAGTGATTCCAGACTTTCCCACCGGCTTGTCTTGCCCACCAACGTCTATTTTTACCTCGAGCGCAAAATAGCGATTTAGACACAAGGTGGCACAAAAAACATGACTCATTTCTTTGAGAGGTGCTAGAGACTTAAGGATTTCTGGACTTAATGATGTCCTTCCATCACCGGACAAGTGCCAATCACCCCTTAGAAAGTTATTTTCAGAATCAACTCTATGTACATGGAAATGGAATAGTTGAATGGTAAAATATTTCTGGTTTTGAACGTCGCGTTTGTGAGTTATAGAGATTTCAATTTGCAAAATGCTAATTAGATGACGTCAACCCGGGAATCATTTATTATACAACTGCTTGTTTTCACCTCCAAGTAATATTTTTTTACGAATTAATCCACTATCCACAGTTTATTTTTAGTATTTATCAAATTAATTATCCTCAAGCTGTAAACTGCGCATTGTAAATTGGTGGCAAATTCCCGGGTTGACGTCATCTAATTAGCATTTTGCAAATTGAAATCTCTATAACTCACAAACGTGACGTTCAAAACCAGAAATATTTTACCATTCAACTATTCAATATACATACATGTAGAGTTGATTCTGAAACTAACTTTCTAGGGGTGATAGGCACTTTAACCGTAGCAAGCTCGCGACCAATACATGTAAGTGAGCCAGGCGCACCTAAATAGCAGTATTTTTGTTCAGGTTGTTGGCACTGGTCAAGAGCATTGTGGTCGCATAGTCTCACGGCCAATCTGCTTTTAATGGCGTCGTTTTGGAGTATGACATTTTCATACAGTTTTGGAAGGAACTGTGCTCGGATGTACGGTCAAATCACTAGAGGGCCAGAATTCATCTTTCTTCAGGTAGTTTAGTTATGTTAATTTCATTTTTTATATACATTTTTTTTCTCTAAAATGACGGAAAAACCAGCATACAAATTTCTGATCGATGTTTTGAAGTTAATTTTTAGGCTAAATGTCAAAAATGAGGCAAAATACACGTACACTGTAAGCGTGAAAAAACAACTGTAGGTTGGTTAATGCTCCGGACGCTTCAATTGAGTGGTGGAATATTTTTTTATTTGAGCGTTGTGTCTGTGAGTTATAATAGTTTACATTTCCAATTTGCTAATAAATGTGATGTTATTCCAGTATTCATTTATTATACAAAAGCATGCTGGTAGAGATAAAACCCATTAAATTTTTATTAACATAATTCATAATATCATTATGGTTTCTGTAAGCAATTTTAGAGAATATTGTGACTAAATCAGATAATAGCTATTAATAGTTAAATTCCTGAGGAAAAATTATAATTAAAAATACTGGAATCATGATGTCACATCTACACTGTATTAGCATAAATTATTAGAGATATAAACTTCTTTAACTCACAGATGCAACACTCAAATATTCCACCACTTAATTATTCACTTGATGCATGTGTATAGAATTGATATCACTTGCTATAGGACATCCTATCCTTACTGTGTGTTTGTTGATTTTAGACTACCATGCACTGACGTCTGATTATATAAAAATGAATGCACCTTTTAAAGTGTATTACAATAATTATAATAAGTGAAAAAATTATAATAATGATGACATGTAAATTCTTGATATACATGTATAAGGCAAGTGTTTCAGTTAAGTTATCATTACCTTATTGAACATTATTTTATTTCTTTACATGTAGCCCAGCAGCCAATATATATGTTGTGGTTCAAATTTTTCTTTGGTTCAATTTTTTTTAAACCAGTTTGATTTTTGTTTTCCTTTGTCTCAGAATATGATAATGAATCTGAGACAAAGGAAGATAAAAATTAAACTGGTTTGAAAATTTTCAAACCAAAGAAAAATTTGAACCACAACATATATTTACCTTGTTGGAAGTAGAAATTTTCTTGTCGGTAGCAAACTCCTTAATTTCTGAATTTACTTTCCTGACATGTAGAAACAATAATAATCAGATGCAAAAAATAAATTGGACCTGAAATGAAATCTGAAACTTCTTTGCTGAAATTGTGCAGTGTTTTTAGGAGTCATTAAAAAAAAAAGAGATAACAACATGATGGGCATCATTAATGTACTGTATGTACATGTAATATATCAATCAGGGCGAAGTGGGTTGAAAAATGAGGCACATCCAAGTTCTTTTTACCCACTTCAAGGTGTTTGGATACCCAATGAAACATTCTTACAAGTGTTTGATACAGCTTCCCAAACTGATCGTTAAATGCGGAGAAGACGAAGGAATAAAATCGCCCAAATCTATGCAAATTAAGACAGGATATCAAAACCTCCTTCACGGTTGTGTTCTCGTCATGAATTATTAATGAGTTTGAGAAATATATTTTTTTATATGTAAGAAAATGTAACAGGTACTTTACCTCAAAACATCTGCTATGTGTTCATGACGGTTCTTTACCCACATTTCATCATTTTCTGTGAATTGCACAACATGTTTGATGTTGTTAGTGCCTTTTGGCATCATTATTTATTTAAGAAGTCCAACAAGCATTAGCCATTTAGCCTGATTATCAGACAGTCTGAGGTCACTTGCTCACTCCTTCCTCTCCCTATCTGATGTCCTTTGTTTGAGGGTTGTTCTTGATGTCATCTGATCATTAAATATTTCCACCAATCAGGAGTGGCTGTTAATCAGGAATTTCAAGAATGGGACTGAACCTACTCTTTTTTTTAATTCATTTATTATTACAAAGATGATTACATACAAAAGAGGATTACATACAAAACTAAGTCCTTACGTCCTTTACATTAACATGACATGTAAACAGTACTGAAAATAAAAGAAAGTGACAATGTAGACTATTATCTAAATGAAATCTTTCCATTTTGTACAACAGCGATGGAAGTTATTAGCATGAACAGCAAAGTACTGAACCTACTCTGATTTGAAGAAATACTCAACGTCAGATGACATCAAGAACAAGCTCTCAAACAAACAAC
The DNA here is from genome assembly GCA_024195265.1 of Dendrophyllia cribrosa. NCBI lineage: Eukaryota > Metazoa > Cnidaria > Anthozoa > Scleractinia > Dendrophylliidae > Dendrophyllia > Dendrophyllia cribrosa. The sequence continues at coordinate 34,534,476 of JAJLRJ010000003.1, read as the reverse complement.
ATCAAACAGAGAGAAGATGGAGGGAGTGCAAGTGCCCTGGGACTGTGCAAGAATCAGGCAAAACAGGCATTAGTTCTGTATTTGAGGTTATGCATTTACAAGAGGTATACAACTATCAATAATATTTAAACTTTAAAGAAATAAATTATCTAAACTCACCATCGAGGATAGTCTCCTTTTCTTCATTACCTGATGATGCAATATATCTGCACCATACAAAAATAGGAATTTTTATTTTTAGTTAGTAAGCTCCACACAAATAAAGCACAAAAAAGCCAGTCAGTAAAGAAATTAATGAGGTCAGTTTATAGATGTACAATAGTACATGTATGAGTCACTAGTAGTATTAATACTAGTATCAGTGCTGAATATTTAGAAGCTATAAATGAGTACTCCAGATATAAACATAATTATTGACAGAGATATGGTGGTCAAGAGGTTAGTGCAGCAGACTTTAAATCTATGATTGGTTGTGTGAGCCTGGTATAATCCTTAGATGTCCCGAATAAACATCGCTCTGCAACAATATTCTTGTCTCTATCAACCCAGGGCCCGGTTGTTCAAAAGGTGGATAACGCTATCCACCGGATAAACCACTATCCAGCGGATAACACAATTGATTTTGTTAATACTTATCCACTGGATAGTGATTTATCCGATGGATAGCGTTATCCACCTTTTGAACAACCGGGGCCAGGTGTATAAATAGTAACTCATGATAGTTAGTGTAGGTGCTTTTTTTTAACTCTTGGGAGCCACCTTAAAGTGTTAGCAAAAACTAGCAAAATGCAGCAGATACATGTACCTCTGTTTAACGGACTATGCAGCCACCCACACAGTGGGTTGCTGTGTTACAAAAACCTGAACTGAATAAGTGCAGTTGTGTGAGCTGCCTCATAGTCTATATGCAATTTAACTCATTTTGGTTTATTTGTGTTATGTATTATTTACAGTAAAGGGTCCACGGAACTTACTTGTACACATCATTGACAATAAGAAGAAGGTCATATGTCATTGCCTAGAAGAGAAAAACATCTAGTAATAAAATGTCAGGCAGGGGTCAAGTTTAACAATAGCCAAATCGCCAACAACTAGTCAAAATTGAACTTATGGCTAGATTTGTAAGTATAGGTTTTATCAGTTACAACTTAAATTTTAGTGAATGTGTTTCACAGATTACAGAAAAAGAGAGCAGAAAGAAGGATATCATTCACTAGGCTGTTAATTTCTAATACTCCACATTCTTTCTTGAAGGAAACAAATCAGCGCAGATTATGTTTCACCACATCACATAGAAAATACATGTAATTATTAATAAGAAAGGCTAGTGAAAATTTATTTTGCTCAGTGAAATTTGATATGTCACTTTATAGCCACTAGACTAGTGCAGTTGAACTTCCAGATGTGATCACTCCTTGTTGGCAACCACATCTCCTAGCTAGGCAACCATTTTTTCCAAAATACCATTATTTCTAGTCAAATCACTACAATCCAAATCTCTTGCACAGAATGTACAATGTATAAGCAACCACTTTCAGCACTTATTGTTCCAATTTTTCTATTGCTTATACAGCTGTAACCTCTGGTAAGTGACAACACAAACCTGAAAAGTGAGTTCATGAAGCAGTGGAGAGACTGTGTCAAATCCTCTGCAATTAAAATGAGAAACAGTGAGTCAAAACATCTTTACTGACTGGACAGGCGTAAACTATAAACACAAAATGCAAAGCAAAAAGAAACGAGCAGATCGGGTACGGATAGTTCGCAGTTGTTTCTCAGAAAGTAGTGCTATTTTGTCTTCGCTGTTACTGTTGATGAGTTGAGAAATCGGGAGCAAACTGCAGTGGACATCACAGTGCATTTTTGTTTATTGCCCCCGCAGGGTTTTGGCCCAGAGGCCAAAACCCGAGGAGGCACCCTAGCATTCCCCGGGTGTATACATACAAGGACAAAGAATATTTGTTGAAAAAGTAAGAAATGTGTTTGTAGTGGGCGAAGCATTCTCGATTTGACGAAACTAGGCGCGCACGGTGGTCTCGGGTAATATTTTAGCAAGCGCGCACGGTTGTGTCGGGTACTTGCAACCACCAGGTCACGTTTCGTCACCTTTGAGCTTCGCCATCTTCTAGCAGCATCTTGCGGGTGTGTGGAAAACTCAGACCCCGCGAGATTACAAGAAGTTTTCTTCCTAGAAACCTTGAAATAATATTAAAAAACTGATTGTTGGACACATCGCATGCTTTGAAGTGCTAAAATAATATCAGCCTCGGAATTCATCTAAATAAACGTGTTTTGTTGCGATTCCTGAATGGCGCTCTCTTCAGGTGTTTGCTCAAGCGTAAAATACGCAACTTCGTCTAGACAAATCTGAGCACTTCCGCTACACTCACAAACACGGAAATCCGTTCTGTCTAGCACTATGGATAACTATGAATCGAATGAATACAAGTGACTAAATTTGACTAAAATTTTCGTGACTCTTTTTTTTATTTTTTTTTTCAGTGAAAAATAACTGAAGTGCCGGCTGCTATTTTAAACCATGTTTATAGTTTTTCCCTGTTTGATAGAAAACGATGAACCGGGCAAGATAAATATCTCGCTGTTATCTTCAGTTGCCAATTAACAGGAAGTGCATTCTGTCGACGACTAAATTACAGTTCAATTGTTCTGGCAGCATATTGAATCAAGGTAAATCTGCACTGGTGGGGTGATTGCGTGACAATAAAACCTTTTTACGCGAGGTGAAAAGAATTCAGATCATGAGTGAAGTTTATTGCTTTTGTAATTTCGTGGGGTCTGAGTTTTCCGCTGGGTCTAAGTTTTCCGCCGGGTCTGAGTTTTCCGCACACCTGCATCTTGCAGCATTTGAAGGTCTTGCATTTACGAGTTCCCGTTTCGCCATCTTCGAGAAGCATTTTAAGGTGAGTATTTTGCACTTCAGTGATTTCTTTGAATTCAAAAGCATTCAACAGTACTGAATAAATTTGGTTTGTCAGACTCAAATCAGCAACGGGGTCGACAGACTCGATCCAACAGATCGCAAATATCTCAGAACAGAATGATGAATCTCAACTCAAACGTTTGTAACACTGAAAACTCAGAGTTGCATCGATATTGTCAGATCATTATATTGTCTACAAATACATTGTTGCAAGTTTGGTTATTGTTGTAATGGTTTCTGGTGACCTGTTTTTTGTTTCTTTTTTTTTTTCAAAAATTACACGCATTTAATAACATACAATATGTTGCTGTTACACAGAATATAAATACAATACTATATGATTGTAATAGATTTCATTGTCAAATTTACAGATAAATATGTCGACTACTTTGTAGTACATGGATGTTAACTTCAATAAAATGCTTGAAACGTTAATTTTTCAACAGTCGTATGCACAGTATTTATATTCAATACACATCCCATAAACAGGTTATCAAAAGCGGGGACAGCAATAGTGAACACTATTTCTAGTTACATGTAATAAACAGAAACAATCTCAAATTCATCTTTTCTGTTCGCCAGACTGCGTGTCGCCAGATGTTTATATAAAAGAAGACAAAGAATAAGCATTTGGCGACACGCAGTCTGGCAATTTAATTGGGGGATTGTCAGACCAAAAAGTAGTTGAATGTTTCGACAAACACATCAAAACGAAAATTCTTTGCCTTCAATTGCAGCAAGATCCACAAAGAAATTTTCCTTTATCTCTTTTATCACACGTCGGAATGTCTCATCATATCTTGTATCCACAGTCACGTACTACAGTGTTACAGTAATCAGCCAACAATTCCCTGCTTTGTTGCCGTATAAATTTTTACCAAAGCAGTCCTCGAAGAAATAGCGAGGCAATAATCATGTTTGCTTTCCAACAAGGCTGATAAATAATATTCTGTCGTGACAGTTTTGAAAGTTCTTTACCGAAGAAACAGCGCCAAACTGTGAGAAAACTTCTCAAAAACCTGCCTTGAACATACACCACTTCACGCTCAAAAAAAAGTTTACGCATACACCGGAACTTTACGCATACGGCGGAAGTGACGATGATAGCTTGTTCAAGTAAGCTAAAATATTGTGTCCAACAGACAACAATACAAAGACAAGTTGGGCTCAAGATATACTATTTCGCTTACATGAACAGCCGACCGCTCTCTCGAGTGCCCTCTAAACTTCGTAGTTTATAGCAACTACGAACTAAAAACTAGCAAAACAAAAATAACATTAACAAACTAAAAGTAATTGATTTCATTATTACCTGTCTAGTAAGATAAGCTGAGAGCGGTGCTTCTGTGGTCCCTGCATGCAAAATTTTAAAATAAAATTGTTCAATACAATTAAGTGATATTATTTGCTTGGAATCAAGAATTTCTTGTTATATTGTAGTTGTAGTGAGGGTCACAAGTTTGTTTGCTTTTCAGCTATTACATGTAAGTGCTACCCTTGATAAATAAAGGCTTTAAGACTAGAGAGAATCATGCAAAGACAAATGCACAATGTGTGCCAGCGTAAGGTGATTCCAGTTTAGGAGATGTTTGCCAATAGTACATGTATATAATTAATTGTTTAATTGGAGCCTATATATTTCAACAAATTTTGTTGAAATATATACATAGGCTCCAAAATTAAACTTAAATTTCTGAATTCAGTGAGAAAAAGAAAACATAATGTTGTAGAAATTTCTTGTAAGCCTAAGTAACATGTACATGTACCTCATACAAGGTAAATTGGACATAATTTCCATCATACCTCCCCCATTCCAGCTGGATCGTCTGCCTTGTATGCATGCAGTTTTGTTTGTACAGCATTGGCTAATTCAGCAAGATGAAGTCCATCCCTGTCAAAAATTTACTGATCTCAGGTGTCAAATGAATAAACAGCCCCCATTTAGAATAAAATTAATGCCCCTGTGAATGTCGCCCAAAGAAATATAGTCTAGAAAGTTACGCTCTTACTGGAACATTTTGGGTACCTAAAATTAAAGTCAATGGACTTATTGAGTTATATTGCATGTATATATTTTGTATTAGGATCCATATACAGTACTGTAATACTGTGTACTGAGACAATACTATGTAATCCTAAACACCTGAAAAATACCTAATCTCAAGAAGGTCCTGAGTTTGGTTCTTTATTTTTATAATTTACATTAAAATGGAGCTAAATTGACATGAGCCAAAAGGCAACATTGATAGTACACCCTGTACATGTACATGATTGTCAATCAAAGGCTTCGATGAGCCAACTTGCCAATATGAAACAACCTTCGGACCCTCCCCTCTCCTGGGCATTTTGCTCTTCACCCCACTCCCTGCATCTAATGCCCCACCTTTCCCTTCCTCCAATGCCGTTCCCATGGGTAAGGCAACTGACCATAACATATCGTGGGGTTGATTGTTTACAGTTGATTGACCAAGTGAAAATTTGCATAATTATTCTTTCCCTTATGCTATTGTTCAATGCTTCTCATATTCACGAGTTAGAGCAGTTTTCATTTGAGTGTCGTAAAACCAAAACGAAACTAATTACTCTTACCAATCACAGCAGTCGTAAACAATCCAACGAACCAATCAGAGCTCAAAGCATTATTACATGTCGGCGGCGCCAAGCGCGAGAAAACACGTGCAAGCAAGTCACAATTGGTTTTGGAATTTACTTCTGATTGGTCGAGAAAGTGGCGCGAGATTTTTTAGCCAATCACAAAGTGTAGCAATGAAAAACCAAAGCAATTGTGTCAAAAAACATGAGAACACAACAATGAAGAGAGGAGCAACATTGGTTGGAGAAGAGTGAGAAATCTGGACTTTTCATGAAGTGTTTCAACTAATAATATTGTGTCTGGGATTGTAGATTAGAACAATTGAAGGGCCGAGAGCATGTCCAGCCTATATGACTTTTTAGGCCTTTTTCTATTTTTTCTCGCTCAGAATAGCTCAGAATAGCCTCATTTTATCGTACAACGAATAATATCACAAGCCCTTGTCGAATTTGCACTAACCCTAAGGAATTTGACCAATTTACCTGAAAAAAGCAGAGTTCTGGCCCTCCAGTGCTTTGACGGTACATTCAGAGCGTAATTTCGAAGCCATTTGAAAGCAGTTTGGCCGTGAGAATACGCGACTGCAATACTTCTGACCAGTGCCAACAACTAAACGAAAATACCGTTATTTACGCACGCCTGGCTCGCTTATCTATCGTGAGCTCACTGTGGCAACACATCGCCTCTGTAGCGTGTGTGTAAGCCAACGTGTATGAGGCCCGTCCGGTGATTGAAAGACATCATTAAGTCCGGAAATCCTTGAGTCTCTAGCACTTCTCAAAGAAACGAGTCGTGTTTCTTGTCCTTCCTTGTGTCTGAAGCGCCATTTAGCGCTCGAGGTGAAAAACGGACCTTGGTCGGGAAGACGAGCCGGCGGGAAAGTCTGGAATCACTTCGGATCAGAAAAGGGGCAGCGTTGAGAGTTGTGGGCCATTTCCCATCCCGTGCCATGGTCGAAATGCCCGATATCCGAAGTGCTTTGAGACTTATAGTATTTTGCAATAACTTTCGGGTGGGAACTCCATTTCGGTTTTGTTGTAGGATTTCCCGACATGCTTTGCGACAGTGGTAGATGGGTCCGCTGTGCGTGGTCGGGCACTTGAAATACAGCTTTGGGCAGCTCGAAGTGAGTTGTTGCTGGCCGGCGGGAAGACGTTTCGCATTTGGAGTCTTTATTCGATCTAAAAGGATTTTGAAATCGAGATACGCGTTTTGATGCGTATCAACCTTTTAATAATAAAACTTAGGCTGAAGTGAGCATGTGTTCGTCTGTGGTCTAGTGGTTTGGTCGGGGATTTGCGCTCGGACGGCTCCGGGTTCGAATCACGCTCGGCCTCATTTTTTTTTTTTTTTTTTCTTTCTTTCTTCGAACTGGACATTATGAAAGTGATTTACTTTTTTTGCGTTCGTCAAAATTTCTAACGTTTAATTTTACAAAAATATCGAACCGTGTCAGTGCGAAAACAGAAGCTTACCGCAATATTGCGTTACAATAGGAGCCTTTGATTGATTGATTTTTTTTTTTGAATACGGTATTTCTCGAAAACGACGGAAAAAACAACGGAAAAAAATTCGGAACAATGTTTTGCAACTAATTTCTAGTTCACATGCCAAAATTGGACAAATCTGAGCAAGAAAAAATAAAAAAGGCCTAAAAAGTCATATAGGCTGGACATGCTCTCGGCCCTTCAATTATGCTTATAATCTTAATCACTTACTTTCTATATCTGACTGAAGGATATTCCCCCAATGTAGCACATAATGTAGCAATCTGCTCAGCTATTTTCTACAAAAAAAAAATTGCATATTTTTTGATAATTCTTATCAGAGGCACCAGTTTTATATTGTGTAGCAATAACGTTTTAGTACCTCTACTTGTGATTCTAGTGCACCCACATTTGAGAATGTCTTAAGCTGAATACTCCTGCAATCACTCTAAAGTAAACAAAACAATAACAAAAGCATGCCAAACACAAAACACTTCACAGAAGACTGTGACTATTACATTGTGTATATTGTACAATATCCACAAAAATGGCTGAAATTAGTTATTACTGCAAACTCTGAAGTCCAAAGCCCAACTACGGTTTATGTTTTAATTATGTTGCCATCAATCATAATAATATTTATTACGATTATTATTGGAGACAAACATTGGACCCCTGAAAACAGAAACTGACAAAATGGATTGTAATCCACCAATCACAACCCACAAAATTAATATTGACCTTTTGACCATTTTGCGTAAAGCATCGTTGTTTTCTGAGATGAAGTTTGTGGCAATTAAGCGAAATTAAGCGAAACTGTTGGTTGACTTTGGAAATTCAGAAAACTTCAGTGCAGTAATAACATAAAACTAGTGTATCCAAAAGATAGTAATTGCTGCAGTAAATTTATTGTAATAATGCTGTTTTATCATCTCGCTGGTATTACAGAATTTTCTCTATCATTTATTGAAGGGAAGCAAAGCAAATGTAACCAGGATGAATCGATGAAAAATCCAGCTGATAAGACTAATTTTGTTTTGTAATGAGTATGTTGCGTTACACAATAGCTTGCCATATCATGTTCGCGTCTCCTCGAGCTCAGCTCAAGTTTCGCGTCCCCATGCGCTCAGCTCAGTTCAGTCTCATCGACCGCTGTCGGAGTGATTTCAAAATAAATTTGTCTTTTATTCCGTACAATCTTCGAAAATCTTTGCTATCCAACGGTCCTATCACCATGCCTCACAGTCCTTGCTCAACTCGCGGTAGTCTTCCACACTTCAGTTCCGATTTTGACTGGGACATGCATGTTGGACCAAAATATTACAAATCTCGCAGCCCCCCAGCTTGAAGCAGCAAGCGAGGCTATTGTTCGTGGTGCAGTGCATTCTGGCCCAAAATGTGTTCGTGGCGCAGTGAATTCTGGAAGAAAGCAATCAATTCGAGATTTTTCCTAGCTTATATTTTTTTTCTCATATATTTCTCTTAAATCCTGATTATTTTGCTGCTCACTCGCTGCGCTCATTCCGCAGCAACAACATGCTTGTTATAAAACATTTCAATAATTTATTGTATATAGACATGATGCAAGAAAAGTTATTGTTTGAATACTACAGCAGTTTTTAAAATTATGAAAGAAATAAGATCAAAATTAATGTCAACCAACAACTGGCTTTTAGCTGCTAAAACTGTGTAACAAGCACTAAAGTCAAGAGCTTGGATTCCATAAACTTTTGGAAAAATTGATAACATGTCTCACAGAAATACCACTGATGTTTTCCCCATTATTTTAGTCAATTGGTGGACAATTTTTTATCTTCTTGATTCACATAATTTTGAAAACTGCTCCGTAACTGTTCTGTAGCTAAATAAATACCTCAGAATACTGGAAGCGTTGTGTTTGATCTGAGGGCTCTGGACCATAGAAACTATGAAATGCTTTGGGAATGTCCAGTGAGTAAACCTTCAAAATACATAATTATTCTTTTACTTAAAGTTCAACTTTTAACAAGTTGGATATATTTTTACTGCAAGTCAAGTCTTGTAAGTGAAAAAGGTTACACTTTGTCAGCCCACATTCAAGGAATGGATTGGATCCATGTCATAACCATAAATTACACTTAATAATAAATATTGATCGGCCAACAATGGATAGATATGTTACAATGGGAAAGGTTGCCACTTCATGTGGGGGGAGGGGGGGATAGAAATACAAGTACTGTAAGTGACTCAAAATATGTCCAAGTGAAAAGGACTTGACAGCAAAGAGTAGGAGAGAAAGCGACAATGAGTGTTTTAACAGAGTTTCCATCGCTTGCCATGGATGCTCAGCATGGAGAAATACTGTGTGAAGTCTGGAAATTGTAAATTCAAGTTTTATTGTTCTACATTAAATTTTTATTTTAGACAATTCCAAATTAGGTAACCAATCTGTGTCGAGCACAGTACTTGCCAATTGAGGACAAGTTATTTATTATTAATATACATTACTACAGTAAAATATTTGTCAAAACTTGTTAATAGCTCTCTGATGTCGCCTACCTGAGACTCATATGGGAGAAATGCAATGTTGATTTCTTTCAGGGTCTTCACATCTAGGATGAAAAAAAAAAATATATATATATATATATATATATGTTGTGGTTTAAATTTTTCTTTGGTTTAAAAATTTTCAAACCAGTTTGATTTTGATTTTCCTTTGTCTCAGATTCATTATCATAATGTGACACAAAAGAAAACAAAAATTGAACTGGTTTAAAAAATTTGAAACCAAAGAAAAATTTGAACCACAACATATATATATATATATATATATATATATATATATATATATATATATATACATATATATTTTATTTAGCTTTTGTATGACTGTTACAATGTATACATTTATTGATACTTTAGATACAATACATGTAGAATGCAAAAAATGGACTGCCGAATTAAAAGTACTCACATTTAGAAATCTTTGAAATTTCACTTATCAATGAGTCTGGACAAACTGAAGTAGAAAATAAACCAATAATATTAATTAAATAGCACAACGGAAGCATTAGCAGGTCAAAGTAACCAGTTAATGGACAATGTTTCATAAACTTGTCTATTGTAAGGTCACCTCAGTATTATTATATACGATATGTTTGCAGGTACCCAATTACTAAACACACATGGGTGAAGAGAGAAAATTTGGAGTAATGTCATAAGGATTTGGCTCGGTTTGTTGAGCTTAATTTATTGTTTTTAAGTATCTTCAGTCAAGTACAGTACATTATTAAGTTTCTTTGAATGTCAAGAAGAAAATATAAAGTGAATTCTTATAAACAATGGACTAAGTCCATTTCTACTGATTTTTGAAGGCCACTACAAACTTGAAAAGTTTTAGCATCAATTTTTCAAGTTGTATATTATTGCCATTTCCATCATGGCCATCTGCAACCAAAATAGTTTCAGTGCACTAATGTAGTAATTGGTAACAAAACTGAAGCATCAATAATATTATTTATCTTTTCAAAGTTGTACTATGGTGACATAGCCTTTTAAGTGAAAATCAAGACAATTCACAAAGTACACAGCTACACATACATGTACAATCATGTACTTGTGCTATTTAATGCTTACTTAATGAACCAAGCAGTTAACCCATCAAGCCAGCACTTATTACAGGTACATTGTATCTTCAGTTCCCATAACATGTGTTGACTAGGTCAGAGTATTAAATGTCCACCTCCCTCCCCCTCCCCCCTGGATGGGATGCTTGTCTATTGTATAAAGGTTACCCCAGTATTATTATTTGTTTGCAGGTTCTCAATTACATGCACACACATGGGTGAAGAGAAATAATTTGGAATGATTAATGTTATTCCCTAAAACCTACGCAAAAGCAGAAAATGAGTGTACAAGAGTTCAAACTCTCTATTTAGAGCGCATTTTGAACGTGTATTTTGCAAGTTCATGTTTAAACGATTCTTGTACTTATCTGTGATCTGTGGGTAAATAAAATACTACTATCACTACTGAAGTCAGTGAGAGCGCCTGAGAGTTGAAGTCAATCAAACAAGAGCAAGAGATCAAACTTCCCATGCACACAAATAAAACTTTGAGTACAATTTCAAACTGAACATTGCAACTACAAAATGTACGTGTAAAAAATTGTACCTTCAGTGAAGAAGATATGGGCACCTTTGTATCTGTGGTTTCCCTCAGTGTAATCTTCAACCAAAGCTTTTACTGACTGTTTGTATTCAACAAATTAACATAGCACACTTTAACTGTAACAGTTGGTAAACTCACAAACTAAAATAGCTACATAGACAAACTTGGCGAGACTGGAGCAAGTGAACGAGCCGAGGGAAAACTGGGGGAGAGGCGGAAGGGGAAGGGACTGCACTCTCTTCTGCAATGGACACATTCAAATTTCCCACCGCACCAGGAACATGAAATTTGGATTGGTTCATAGACAATAGGAAGCTGTCAGCAAGTTTGACAAGTATCAACTATTTTGACACATCGAGTTCAAGTGCGCTTTTCATTAAAGTAAAGCTTTGATAAATCAAGCTTTTGTCAAAACTGGTTGGCAAAACTGCAAAAACATCTTTCTTCCCAAGCAGGGTGAGAACAGCATCTTCTTGTTCTTGTTTCAGGATGATTCCTCGCAAAGTATCTTGAAATTCGCAAACACATTTCAAGACATGACATCATGGGTAGAAGTTTCCCGCATGTTGTGATCTCAGATTTCTCACTGAAGCGACAAATAACAGCTCGTTGAAATAAAAGCATCATCACTTGCAAACCAACCAATGTTATTGCTCCGGCACGTGCCGGGCGTCGCGTTTTTAGTAAGAACAGACAGTGCAGTCTCTTATGTTGTTTTTCCTTGGGCTGACGCCCTTGATTTATGCACACATGCACTCACTCGACTAACAAAAAGAAAAATAAGAGACTTCTTGCAGTCTAGTGGAGCGCTAGTCTTTGAGTTTAATACTTAAAAGGTTTCCAATGAAATGTCCCGTTGTTCTTCAAATTTATCTTGCAGACACGACAAACAGCAGATCCTACCTTATCTCTGTTACTTTTTACAAAGCTTAAAACTTTGAACCGTTAAAAGCTGCAAGTTGTCCACTTTGTACAAATGTAAATGTATCATTCTACAGGCACTTTTCATGTGTGTACAAGCAGAGCAACAAATGGAGGCGGCATTATTTTAGTTGACATGATTAGTTTATTTTAAAGGAGTTCTCACACTTGGTGAGCGGAGTTATCTGAATGTATTTCCTCGCCCGCTCGACTATCCAGAGAGAGACCGCTAGCAGTCTACAGTAAAGCAGAGCCTGTCAGTTTTGTGTTTGAAGGCTTACGCATGCTAACCTACATCAAAAGGGGTTAAACAAGTGCTATTTTTGGATTCTAAAATTATGTATTATTTATTACCTTTCACAGTGTAAGTTTCTGGACTGTCATTATTAGTATCTGGCAACTGGATATTATAGCCAGAAACTGTGGTTCCTTGGCTAGCTGGTTATCTCAAAGCTTAATGACAGCCCTGAAAATACTGTATAAATGAAGGATTTTCTGAAGGATAGTCTTGAGGACCTACCGTTTCCTCTGGTGTTAAAATGTAAATGGCTTCAAAGTTTGGCAGAGGCTGGCGAACTTTTGATATATCTTCCACAACTAAAAAATTATTACGTAACTGTTAGTTACAGAACTGCTGCAATCTAAGGTTAAACTGTAGAATACCTAGCTATTTATTTGCATGTCACTGAATATGAATGGACCCTTTTTTGTACACTGTATGATAATAAATTGGCCCGATATTCTAAAATTGCTCCCAATCTAACATTAATTTAATATTGCTAATATTATACCAGCTGTGGCCTGACATAGTTGCCATATTTCTACATTAAGCCCCCTGGGGAGCTTATATTAACCTTAGGTCTCACAAAAAGGAAGCTTATCAGTAAGGAGATTTTCTTTTAAAAAGTTCTGTGTCTACCATAATTTTTTATATGAAAGACACTGACTGAAAATCAATTCACTGAATAGCCTTTCATGCATTATATGGCACATACAGCTTTTACAAACCGCAAGATGACGGTTCAGGACGTTGCAAAAGGAAACAACACCGTCCAATATAATTATGCTTTAAATTAAACAGTTCACTGTTTCATCAAATTTTGATATTAACAGTGGACTAGATATGTATAATGACTTCCACACGTTCAACCTAAAACTATTAATACAAATCAACGTACTTTACTTAGACATATTTAAATTATATAAAAATCAAAGTATAAAGGGTTAATTAAAAAGCTCGACTAAATGAATTTAGAATAAGCTTAAATATATAGAGTAGCTAATGCTTACTGGTTATTCCTTCTTCGACAATGTCGTGCATTTTGCTGCATGATGAAATAATCCTTGAACTTAAATGATCCACCACAAGAACCTGAAGATACAATAAATAACAAGTACAGTTTGTTTGCTGTATTTGCATAAACTTAAGCTGTGCACAAAATCAATGTAAACATCTCATAGTTCATGCATAAGGAAACTCATAACAAGACTTGCCTTCCATTCGCCTGGCTTCTGGACAGCGCGAATCACGTCTTGCATGATACCTAAACAACACACAGAAAATTCAAGATTCTAAAGCAGTTCATGCACTCGAATAGACTTTAGAAAAAGCCCAAACTTACGCTGTCCGACCACAGCTTTCAAAGACATGGTGAAGGAAAATTTCAGAGGGAAACAAAGATGGCGAACAGCTTAGTAGCCTCGCCAAATGGGCGGTGCACTTTTATAAATCGCGCGTGGTGCGCGATGTCCTCGCAAACAACAAAGGTGGTAATAGGTAATAGAGCAGTTTTCAATTGAGTGTCGAAAGTAATTACACAATTGCTTTGGTTTTGCATTGCTACGCTTTGTGATTGGCTAAAAAATCTCGCGCCACTTTCTCAACCAATCAGAAGTAAAACCAAAACCAATCGTGACTTGCTCGCACGCGTTTTCCCGCGCTTGGCGCCGCCGACATGTAATTGCTTCGAGCTCTGATTGGTTCATTGGATTGTTTACGACTGCTGTGATTGGTCAGAGTAATTACTTTGGTTTTGGTTTTACGACACTCAATTGAAAACTGCTCTAATCTTGAAATTAATATTTTGCTAGACTGCGAGCAGTCTCTCTTTTTCCGCTAAAGTCAGTAGGGACAAAATCTCGTACCCAGAAAACTCAGTCTTCTTATTCAGCCGGTCGTCGCCAGGAGAGACTCTGGGATAATGGAATTTTTATCCCAGCAGAAAATCTGGGAAACAAGAAAGCCGGAGTAAATGTTTATGTTCACAAGGTTCAACGAACATGTTTCCTAAAGTTCGATAAAGTAATAATTTTCAGTGGATTTCTGGAAGAAGAAGTGAAAGACGGAGTGTTTGTCTTGAGCCACATTCTATAAAACACTGTCTAAAAATGTTTAAAAACCAGCCAGTTTATTAGCCTGCGTAGCTGGCGGTTTTTTCGTTGGCGCGCGCGATAATTCGCGTCGCGGCTTCGCCGCTCGCGAATTATCGCGCGCGCCAACAAAAAAACCGCCAGCGACGCAGGCTAGCCTGGGGAGCTTAAGCAACCACGACGGCGACGGCAGCGAGAACGGCACAAAACAATAGGTTTAATGAGCGAAAACAATGCCTTTGCACGTGCGTTTATCGTTTTGGTACATTTCTTTGCCGTTCCCTGCAAAACAACAACGTCAAATGATCAAATTATAGGTTTTGTGGAGAACGTGAACACAAGACGGTTAATTTTCCTTTTTCCAATTGAACTGGAAAGCCATCCCTTCAAATTCAGCTCCTGGACAATCCAGACACATGAGACAAACTAAACAAATTGGAACAACCTGCAAAATAGTTTAAAAAAGCGCGAATCCTTTTTCCACTGAGTGGCGTTTTCCTTGGCGTTGCCGTCGTCGTTGCTTAAGCTCCTTATTATACGGACAGGACTGGAGCCTGAGGCCTTCGATACAGTTTTCTGGAGACCATATTGCAATCGGCTTTTAAGCGATCTTCTCCAAGTCTGATCAACGTGAAATTCCCACTACTAACTGGTTTTGAATTGAAGTTTTTAAAATAGATATTACCATGACGACGATAAACAAGAAATAGTAAAGGTAAAAACGGTAAACTAATCCTTACGGCAAGAAGAAAAGATAGAGACAGAAGTGAAATAAAAACTGAACAAACATTTGAATATATTTGCCCGATATTTCAGTTTGCAAAACAAACCTTCTACGGGGGCTAAAAAACATTGTTTTTTAGCCCCCGTAGAAGGTTCTTCTTACTAAGTAAGAAATTAGTAACTTAACCGCCACTTCTCGCCCAAACCCTCCTTCGCCCCAAACGCGTACTGCAATCTCTAATTTCACATCACTAAGTTCAGTTAGCTGAGGGTCTCAATGGGATTAACCGTTAGCCGTAAAACGGCCCAAAAATTTAGTCCTTAGGCGTAAAAATTGAAAACTTTTAACCGTTTGGCGTAAAAAATGTTAACCGTAAACAGTAAAAAAAATTTTCTAGCCACAATTTGTCATTTTCCATCTCTTATTAAGACTGTTATTCATCTCAGAATGGTCCAAGACCTTAAATGTGTGTTACAACGATGGGAATTAATTTTTAACATTTTTAAAATAACAGAAATTAATTTTTAAGATTTATGTTAACCGTAACGGGAAGAAACTGACACTAAGGAAATTAACCGTTAACCGTAAAAAAGCCAAAATTTTAACCGTTAACCTAAAAGCCACCACCCCATTGAGACGGCTCTTAGCTATACCTGACATGATTAGCGCTCAAGACTAGAAAACAGCATGTAGACAGCTTGGCATACGTGCTCACAATAACCTATCCCATATATAGATCGATTATAAGTCATGCCACATTCACAAAGGTGGCAAATGGCCAAAAGTCTGATCCGATCGGATCTCAACTAATATACGTCAGTGCTGTGGCGAGAAAAAACGGAGAATCGCCAATGCCATTACTTCAGGGTACCCCTCACCAGGTAGAAACAAAATGCTATGAAAACTAATTTATCTTATGATATTATATTTGTGGGAAAACAGCGTAGCATTCCATCCCCGGAGTTTACGACTACAGGCAGGAATACACTCCCCAGACTAGATCATCTACCAATCGTTGCTATGCAACACGCCACACCTTATTAAATCTGCGTCGCTTTTCTCCAATTCCGCTTTTGATATTTCTCGGACACCCTTGCCTTGGTGTTTCCACTAAATCGCTGTCTTCATCAGAATCTGCCCGTGGATGCAGGTTTGTTTTTTTGATTTCGATGGGAACATGTTTCTTCATTGCACGACAATGCTTCGTTCTTTGATCGCGTGACCCATTTTTATTGCTCTATTTTGCAGATTTCATCATCCTCTACACTACAGTATATCAATAAAGTGAAGACGAATTGACAGACCCTGTAGCCAAGAAAAACTAAGCGCAAGAAATTCAGGTAAATATATATGGCTCAAAGGTAATTCCATGTTTTGCCTCAAATGTTTGCTTAAAATAAAGATTTATCAATGAGCTGATCGTAACTATTGGGAATGAAGAGCTCATGTTGTCAATCCCGAGGGCTTGAATTTGCTTTTCAACCTTTTATCTAACAAATATTATAAACCGGCAGCGGTGAAGGATATATAGCGAATACTACGCTGAAGCAAAGCAATTCATCATCGCGATCAGCAAATTTCATCATATTTTAAATAAATCGTTATAAAAGGTAACAGGCCTAGCACACATCCTGCTTGTCGCAAAAAGAAATTTAGCCCCGCTTTAGAAAAGGGTTGCCCCATTACGTGCCTGAGAGATTTTTACTTTGAGATATACACAGGCCTGTACATGTCCTTCTCAATGTTGTCGATTCTTTGATCTTAGGGAACAGTCTCTAGCTGTGATACTGACAGGAAGTATTTACGCTTTCCAGAACCGTTTAGAATATTTAGTTTTTAAAATATGCCGTCGTTTGTTTGCTAGCTCTGGGCATAACAATATAGTTTATTTGGGTCATAGTTTGCAAGATCAGTAGTAGTCTCTGAATACTACAGGATCACTGAGTTATTTCTCAGCCCGTGATTTTGTGTGTGAGCGCAAGTCTACGGTTTGCATGGCCGAGTTGCGAGATATAGTGTTTCTTCATCACGGCTAAAAGAGTCTAAGATCCATAGAATAATGGCCCGGGTTTATTCCAGAGTTTATTCCAGTTGTTTATTCCAGTTGTTTATCCCAGTTGTTTATTCCAGTTGTGTCTCGGGTATCCATTGTTAGACGTATGGCGTTATTGCATCCAGCATGAAAGATTTAATGTTTTTTCTTACGGATGCAACTTTGATTACTTTTGTACATTCTTTAACAACAACATTTCGGCGAACTGGCTATGGGAATATAACTTCATCGGGATTTTTTTACTCATTAACTGAATTGCATGATTCGTGGATTGATCGCGTGACCTATTTCATTGGTCGCGTGACACTTAAATGAAAGGACCTTCTGTTGTCCGAGCGATTGACAAGTGAGTCATATGACAAGATCATATTTAAAGACTTCCCTATAATTTCTCGCTTACTTTCATTTTCGTTTCCCTTCTCAGAAGGCTTGAAATAAGCCTCCAGTAGACTCTGGATTTGGCTTAAACAGTCAAGGAGCCTTTTATAATTGCACGCTGTACATATGGTACGTTTAAAATGAAGCTAAATGAGATTTAATAAGCTAGTATAAAAATGAATCATTTCCGATTCCACAGCTCAGTAGATCTTGTCGATTTTAGTGAAGAGGTATCTGAATTGAAATGGATATCTAAAGTCTTTGAAAGACCTTCATTGGTTACAGTTTTCTGTTATTATTTTTAACTGTAGAAGACGCCTTCAGAGCTCGGACATTACGATGAGTTACGTTTACTTTATAACAAATTGCAAAGAAAATAATGGATTGTCGAGTAGATGAGACAATAGACCCTTCCACGGTTTTTTCCAACTTTTGATATTGGCCATGTAGCGAGAATCTAACGACACCGCTGGAAAGAGCACCTCAAAATTAGTAAAATCGCCAAGTTTGTGCACAACCCCCCAGCATACAAATGTCTGTAAAATTTCCAGACTTCGCGAAGCTATAACTTTGCGATTTTACAAGATACGACTCACAAACTTGGCGATTTTACTAATTTTGAGGTGCTCTTTCCAGCGGTGTCGTTAGATTCTCGCTACATGGCCAATATCAAAAGTTGAAAAAACCATGGAAGGGTCTATTGAAACCTATTTCTTTTTGCATGGAAAAATTTCAGTGGAAAGGAGACACCAATGGCTAAGTTGCTAATATAATTTTCTGATGTTCACTCTATTTTTCAGATTTCATCATCCTCTACAGTAAATCAGTAAAGTGAAGACGAATTGATAGACTCTGTAGCCAAGAATACAGCTGAGCGCAAGAAATTCAGGTACATTCTGATCTGATTAAAAGATAATTCCATGTTTTGCCTCAAATGTTAAAAATATTGGGAATGTATAGAGCTCATGATGTCAGTCCCGAGGGTTTGAATTTGATTTTTAACCTTTTATCTAACAAATATTATAAACCGGCAGTGGTGAAAGATATATAGCGATTACTTGTGGCCAGAAATTTACCCACAGAAATTTAGCAATCTTGGAAGATTTGCTTTCCGCTGAAACAAAGCAATTCATGGTCATCGATCAGCAAATTTCCTCAATTTCCTGTGCCAGTTTACAAACAAGAGATACCGTAGAATCCCGGTTATAAGCCCCCCCGGTTATAAGCCCCCCCGATTATAAGCCCACCTCTCTGCTAATAGAAATTTCCTCCCGGTTATAAGCCCCCCCGGTTATAAGCCCCCCCGATTATAAGCCCACCTCTCTGCTAATAGACATTTCCTCCCGGTTATACCCCTGTTATCCGTTATTGTTGCAATTGAAAGTAGACATGATTAAAATTTTCATTTTAATAGAACGGATTTTAGACGTTTTTTTCCTCCCTATTGTAAGCCCCCCGGGTTATAAGTCCCCCCGATTATAGGCCCACCCAAAAACCCTTACGAAATTGTATAAGCCCAGGGCTTATAACCGGGATTCTACGGTATTCCCCTCGATCTATTTCACAAGGAATGTTTTGATGTGAAACGCATTCATTTCTCTAATCGGGAATTTTAATTCCGATTTTTTTTACCCACACTCATGAATTGTGCACGTGCACGATTCGTGGATTGATCGCGTGACCTATTTCATTGCTGATCGCGTGACCTATTTCATTGCTCGCGTGACACTTAGTGAAAGAACCTTCTGTTTGTCCGAGTTACTGACAAGTGAGTCGTATGGCATATTTTTGACTTCCCTATATTAAATTTCTCGCTTACTTTCATTTTCGTTTCCTTTCTCAGAAGGCGTGAAATAAGCCTCCAGTAGACTCTGGATTGCTGTATGCATGCATGGTACGTTTAAAATGAATCATTATTTTCAATCCACATGCTCAGTAGATCTTGTCGATTTGTCCCAGAATTCGAATACAGCAATTGAAATGGATATCTAAAGTCTTTGAATTTGAGTATCGAAAGAGCTTCATTGGTTACAATTTTTTTGTTATTATTTTCAACTGTAGAAGACAACTTCAGATCTCGGACATTATGATTTACTTAACAAAACTGCAACGAAAGTAAAACGAAAATAATGTATTGTCGAGTAGATGAGACAATATTGAAACCTATTTATTTTTGCATGAAAACAATTTTGGCGGAAAGGAGACACCAATGGCTAAGTTGTTTATATAATTTTCTAATGTTCACTCTATTTTTCAGATTTCATCATCCACTACAGTAAATCAGTAAAGTGAAGACGAATTGATAGACTCTGTAGCCAAGAATACAGCAAAGCGCAAGAAATTCAGGTAAAAATATCTGGTTCAAAGATAATTCCATGTTTTACCTCAAATGTTTGCTTGACCTTGCTTGAATAAAGATTTATCAATAAGCTGATCGTAAAATTATTCGGAATGTAGAGCTCATGTCAAAGTCCCAAAGGCTTGAGTTTTATGTAACAAATATCATATGAAACCGGCAGCGGTGAAATATTTATAGCAAATACTTGTGGCCAGAAATTTAAGGACAGAAAATGGCTGACTGTTTTTAACAATCTTGGAAGATTTGATTTCCGCTGAAACAAAGCAATTCATCGCGATCAGCAAATTTCATCAACTTCCTGTGCCAGTTCGCAAACAACAGACATTTCCCTCGCTGTTTTTCACAACAGCTTTTTGGTGTGGAACGCATTCATTTATGTTAATCGGGAACAATTTTTATTCATTGTACGAGAATGCTTCGACATTGTTTTTTTTTTTAACTCAGTAACTTATAAATTGCATGATTCGTGAATTGATTTCCAAACGTCTCTAAAAAGGATCATTAAGGCTGACTTTGCTTTTTAGCACATTTCCTCACCAAACTTAGCACATTCACTTGGGTTGTTGTCCAAAAAAAATGGCAAATTCTGACGTCACAGGAGCCACAAAACACATGGTACAAAGTTTCTAAATTTATACCATAGTATGGGAGGCCATATCATTCAAAAGTGGTATGAGTTTAGAGCTGATGATCGAAAAAACGATCACTATGGTTGAGATTATCGATTGGTGATCGAGAATTACAATCGCTATAGTTGAGTTTATCGATTGGTGTTTGAGAATTACGATCGCTATGGTTGAATTTACAACTGGTGATCGAAAACGCGATCGCTATGGTTGAGATTATCGACTGGTGATTGAGAATTACGATCGTTATAGTCGACTTATCGATTGGTGATTTCTGACCATAACGATCGTCATTCTGGATCACCAATTGCTTTTCTGACCATAGCGATCGTCATTCTCAATCACCAATCGATAATTTCAACAATAGCGATCGTCATTCTGGATCACCAATCGCTTTTCTGCCGGACCATAGCGATCGTCATTCTCGATCACCGACCGATAACCTCAATCATAGCAATCGCCACTCTGGATCACCAATCGATGAACTCGACTGTAGCGAAGTTATTCTCAATCACCAATCGATAAACTCAACTATGGGGAGGTAATTCTCAATCAACAGTCGATAAACTCAACTATAGCGAACGTAATTCTCAATCACCAATCGATAAACTCAACTATAGCGATTGTAATTCTCAATCACCAATCGATAATCTCAACCATAGCGATCGTTTTTTCGATCACCAGTTGTAAACCCATACCACTTTTGAATGATATGGCGTCCCATACCCTATCAAATACTTCATTTGATAGAGCTTGACTAGTCATGACTAGTGGACTAACATACCGAAAACTGTATCTCACTATGACAAATATTTCTCGAGTTTGTTCCAGTCCTGTTAAGTTATAACAATTTGAAGACATTTCAGTTTTCCCCGGAACTATGCATTTCCTTTTAAATCAACACATATGCCATTTTTCTTCAGTTTTTTTCTCAAATAAAGCTAAGAATTTAGTAAAGTAAAGTGATAAGTGTTTGAAAAAATCGTATGGTTTTAGATTTTTGATTCTCTCCTCCAAAATTATATTATTTAATCGATGAAATAATTGTGACGTCACATGTTATGACGTCATAAAACTAAAGTTAACAATGGTAGGATAAACTGTTATTTCTTATTTTTTCAATTCTTCTTGTTTTACTCATCTAGGACAATTAATCTGCAACATAACTAGAATTGCTGACAGAAAAAACTATCTCAAATTATGATATCTTTACCTAGGGGGACACTCTTTTTTGGGCAAAGCATTCTTCAAATTCAAAATGTCATATCTCATGTAATGTTTGTGATAATGACAAACGGTTTTCACTTTTTAACTTCTCTGGTTGTCCGCTTTCGACACTAGCAAAAAGCTGGAAATTTAAAACTTTTAATTAAGGGTTTAGCATGACGCCATGAACTGTGACGTCATAATTTGATGTCTCCTGCCAGTTTTGATGTCAAAGTAATTTGGCGCGTGTCCTCTGTTCACTTGCCCAGTTTGGTAACGAAATGCTCAATACATTTAAAGTTATGCTAAAATGATCAAAAAATGCCACCCTTTAATGATCCTTGGAGAGGTGGTTTGGCTCCGCCGTCATTGGTTACAGTTTTCTTTTATTATTTTTAACTGTAAAAGACGACTTCAGAGCTCGGACATTATGATTTACTTATTTAATAACAACTGCCTTTTGGGCTATCCCTTGTAAGGTTTACTCATCATGCAATGCTGTCATTTTATGTCCGAATATTGTTTTTGATTTTGCATTTGGGTATTTAGGATTTAGTACGTGATTTTATTGGGTTAAAATTTTGTCGATTTTGTTTGCATGTAATCTGGTTATGATTATGCAGTCCTTTTGTCTTGTTTCTGGAGCAAGTTTTAGTACTTTTCCGCCTCGTCTGGATTTTCACCTGGTTTGTTATCAAGAGCCTCATACAAACAATGTGTTACTGTTGTCTTCCCTACAACTGCGCCGCCACTTAAACATAGCTCAGGTAGTTTAAGGCCTGGGTTTAAAGTCTCTTCCGAAAATATGGTGGTCACTTAATACCTTCGGCTAGATTGCCTAGACCAGGTTGTAATTTGCCCTGAATGTAAATCTTCACGTCTTCGTCTGCCTTAACGAATAAGTTTGGTCACGTGACATGTCGAAATTTTAAAATTAAGGAAATCAGCGATATGCCAGCGAATTTTCTTTGTATAGTTAAATAAATTAGCTTACCGATGGAGGTTTACATGTAACATATTTAACCTACTAGCAACATTTGGAATGATTGTCCTCGAGTTTTAATATAACAGTTATAGATAATCAAAGGTTGAAATTTGGACTTAAAAATGACCTTTGTCCTCACAAAATCTTTTTAGAGAACAATGGACGATCATTCTAAGCGTGAAGGGCTGAAAATATTTAATCTACATCAGAAAAGCGTTTTTATTTTATATTTTCTCTTAAACCCATCACCAATTCGTCAAATATTTGCTATTTTAAGAAAAATGGCCACGCGACATGTCACGTGACTTATAATAAGTTTCCCCAAAAGTCACGCGACATGTCACGTGACTTATGGGAAAGCTTACTCAAAAATGTTAAGGACGATAAGTCCTTTCCATGTGCCAAATTTCGATCCAGTTCCATTCCCTTTGTTAAAGATATCACGAATAAACTGTTTTTCCTGGTTAAAGCCTTTGACCCAGGCCTTTTAAAAACTACTTGAGTAGAGTTAATTTGTTTTCGTCATTTTTAACAGAGAGTAATATATGACAAAACTGTTTCATGATGTCGCATAATTTCATGTATTGTCTTGGACCTCGTGTATTGTCTTGATTACGTAACTTTCACCGCATTTGTCACAACGCATCAAGTGTAATTAGGATCTATTGTTTCCTGCATATAGATATAAAATGTAGATTTAAATTCAGGCTATTATGCATGTAACTTCGTTGTACAAGGATCGGGCAATAAACCTTCAGCGTTCGTTCTCGATTTACACAGCGTCTCGTCTTTCCGCTGAAAACGTACAGCTAACGCCGAAAAGCGCGCAGTTTATAAAAACAACTTTATTTGTCTTCTGTTCAGAGATTAAACAAGTTCTCTATAACTGTTATTATCCATACGATTAATTACCTACTTTTTATTATCATTTGCTGCAGAAAAATCCCAATCCTCTTGGTGATTTTTATGTAAACCTGGGTTCAAACAACCAAACAGTTCACTGTACTGTGTTCCTTCACTTAATAGACCCTGTTCATCACAATGTTGAGCAGACGGAGCTACAGCATCTAACAAAGCACGTTCTTTATTTTCAAGATCTTCCATAGCTTATTTCTAAGAGATCCCCATTCTTTTCTTTCGAATATAACATGTTTTACCTTCTGAAATCTCCGTATTGATACGTTTCACAATTTTGAATCAAATCTTTGCTTTCGTTTGTCTATGGGATATAAAGCATCAACAGCCATCTGCAATTAATTTTCAGGATCCTTTTTATTAAACCTAACTGAACAAAGGACATAGCTTTCATTCTGCGAACAAGTTTCTTTCCTCCCTTCAAGTAAATTGTTCACAATTTTGTCCGCACGCCACACCGCTGTTGACATTGTAGTTATACCTTAGCGGTTGTATAGTAAGCGACGCACATGCGCTCTATACTCGCCTTGTTCTACGTGTTTCGCGTTCGTGGTCGGGTTTCAACAAACCTTCGTGCAGACGCAGTGTTTACTCTTTATTGGCGAGGTGGCAGCGCTTTACTCGCGCCTCGAAAACTCTAACACAAGTGTAGTCTCCTAAAACCTATGAAGATAACCTACTATCTGTTCACGGTGGTTTAACACACCTTGGAGATCAAGTAACTGTTAACGAAGACCTGCTTCCCACCCTGGAGAACACCGTAATTGTTCTATGGCTCCAACTGATACACCCAGTTCTCCCCTTAATTACTTGTGAAACTAAAGTACGGTACCGAATTGCGGAATAAGTTTCTGGCCTCACTCAAACCCGAGATCTCCCAAGCTATTGAATCTCTCCTTGATGAGCTACTTTCCATCGAGGATACCACATCAATGCGCATCAGTAGTACCAACCCAAGGCCGAACCCCAGTAGTCAAGGTCACCCCCGGTATCTGTCCTTCTTGTCCTGCATCCTCTATAAAACCGCCGGGCGCCCACACAACACCCATAATCTAATGGTTTGTCGCTAACTACCTGATCGTCGTGGGAGATCATGGGCTCGCTCACGACTTGTGATGGATGACTCTGAGTAACCTGCTACTGAAATTGCAAGCCTTTTGATGACAGCACTGAACTCGTAGCCCCACCCGTTCAGGCCGAAGCGCCCGCAACTCTTCGCATCAGCATCATCCAATAGCCTGTCCTTAATACTTTCTACCTTGACCACCCTGTTCAGATGACCCTCGACGCAAGTGCCACCTCAAACATGGTCAGAGCTCGTCTGCCCTACGCTTCCGTCTCCCTATCACTCCATCCTTCCAAATGGACCGCCAGGCATACGGCGTTACACCCATGGACGTCATTGGTGAAGTCCATTGCTCTCTTACCCGTGGGGAGCGTACCTTTGAGCTCGATCGATGCACTTGTTGTCCGCCGCACTTGTTGTCCGCCACCATCCAAGCATACGCTTCAGCCCAGTGTGCGGCGTACACAATCTTTCCTCCTTCGCAACCCGCACCGCACAGTAGTTCTGCCTAGAGAGTATGTTCAGTATGTTCAGTATGTATTCAGTATGTATTCAGTATGTTCAGTATGTATTCAGTATGTATTCAGTATGTATTCAGTATGTATTCAGTATGTATTCAGTATGTATTCAGTATGTATTCAGTATGTATTCAGTATGTATTCCTGATCCTGATACCTTGTGGGCCCTCGCGCTCCGCCTGGACTGCCCTCTTAATATTCCACTCAAGCCTGAAGTTGCATGGTCTCAGACCCAGCAAATCCTCCCTGTGGATCATAATGACGCGTCATCAACACGACTGATTCCCTTATCCTTCTCAAGAGTGAGGAGCATTTGTGCCAAGTTCGACACATCATGCCCGTTGACAACGTTGATCCCACTCCACCTATCACCACATCTAACGTTCTCATACCCTCTTTAGTCAATCGCAAAACTTTAGTCACCCTGATGCGTGCCTCGACGAGGCCACTCGGGATAAATTCACAGCTGTTAACCTGGAGTTTGATGACGTCTTTAACCCTTCCATCTAAAAGAACAACAGCGCAAGCGGAAAAATTGAAGCCGTTGTAAACATCGGACCCACTGTACCTCCACAGCGCAAAGGCAGGCTGTCCCAGTATAATAGCGGCACACTAAAGGCTCCGCAATACAAGGTTGACGAACTCGAAGCCATTGGCGTGTTCGCCAAGCCCGAGCAGGTAAACGTTCACGTTGAATACGTGAACACTTCTTTTCTCGTAAAGAGGTCTAACGGTGATAACAGGCTAGTGACTTCCTTCAGCGAGGTTGCCCAATACAGCAAGCCCCAGCCTTCTTTAATGCCAAATGATGATGGTGTCCTACGAGACATGGGGAAGTGGAGGTACATGGTTATCACGGATTTTCTGAAGCCCTTCTACTAGATTCCTCTCGCCACCTCTTCCATGAAGTAATGTGATGTTGCCACACCTTTCAAAGGCATCCGTGTCTACATTCGTTCTGCTATAGGGATGCCCTGTTCTGAAACCTGCCTTAAAGAGTAAATGTCCCGAGTCCTAGGCGACGAGGCCCTTCAAAATTGGAGCCGTGTCCTTGCCTTGCTCCAGAGTAACAATCTCCTCTTGTCAGCCTCCAAGACCTTCATCTGCCCCAGAAAGGCCAACGTACTTGGTTGGGTGTGTTCTAATGGCACCTTGTAGGCCAGCCCTCAAAAATTGGCTGCGTTATCTTCAAATGAACCATTCTCCACAGTTCAAGGCTTGGCTTGCTCTTGTTTGTCAGCGCATATAAAGTACTTAGCCGCGTGCTTCCTAACTTTGCAGTTCTACTGGATTCCCTAGATCAGGCCACTGCAGAGAAAGAATCTAGAGAAAGAATTCTTTGCTCTGCAGAATTACTGTTGGCCTTTCAAACCGTGCAAAGTGCATTAGCAAACAACCGGACAATCACGATTTCCCAGCCACCGGATGCTGTATGCATAGTGACAGTCGGTTCCGTCAAAAAAGGGGAATTGCTGCGACCCTATATGTACACCGGAATGACAAGTTGCTCTTAGCGTTTTTTTTAGTGCCAAGTTACGAAAGCATGAGGTGACCTGGCTACCCTACGATATCGAAGCCTTAGGTATCGGCGGCGCAATAAGACATTTTGTCCCCTACATCATTCAGTCGCCTCACACAACTGAGGTTCTCACTGACAGCAGACCTTGTAGTAGTCTATCCCGGATGCCTGGGACAATTTTATTCATATATGCAGCAGCCCTGAGTTAATGAGCTGGGTCCAGTTTGAACAGGGAAACTGTACAAACCGGTTTTGAGGTAATGAGATGCAAGCCTCGTACGTACAGGGGGAGATAATGAGATGCAGGCCGTATAGGTACAGGAGGGGTTTAATGAGATGTAGGTCGTATAGGTGGAGTCATTAACAATGCATGAATTGGGAAAAACGAACACTGAGATTTCATTGAATATTAATAAAGTGTTTAAGAGAGAAGTGTATGGTGTGATGTAGTGTTACGTATCCACCCAGCCATCCGGGTGGTGGTTTCAATTTAAAGGCAAAAAGAACAAAGGACGGGCGATGAACCAATAAGAATACACTGACGTCATGGTCAAACCGGTTCATACCAGTTTGTCTAGATGTATATAATTCAAAATGGCCACTCTCTAGAAAAACTAGTCAAACCGGTTTTATTCACCCTTATTTAGTATTCAAAATGGCAGCCTGAACGTTGTCTCCACAAAATGAATACGACACAATATTTCATGTTGTCAAAAATTATTTTATTGAGAAAACAAAAACAATGATTACAAACAGTTCTGTTTTGTTACAAAGAGTGCAATGTTTATTTTTATTTTACAAGCCATCTGCAATTAATTTTCCAAGGTCTCTTTGCCACTTTGATTGATCTATTCTGCTAAATTGTCTCTGAAGTGTAGGTCGTTTGATCTTGTCTTGATTTTTAATGACCACGTCCACTACAATTTAAAGCATAGTTTGGTTTTAAGTGAACACGAAATGTGTCCTTGCAATGCGCTTGGCTTAAACACTAAATAACCGTAAACGGTTTTTTTAAAGAAAAAGGTAAACAAAATTCAATTTATGAGTGCGTTTACTTTGCTAATGGTTTGAACTAAAGAAGGTTATTGTAAACAAAATATGAACTCAAGCATGGCTTAAAAGGAAGCGCGAGTTACACGCTTAAGTCAAGCAACACAAACGAAGGCAAATAATCGAGTTTAGCGCGCTGCATTCCTTAGCGCGGTTTTTCTTTGACCAAGCGATTTGACGCTACTCAAATTGAGTGAATTTCTGGTCAAAACAAATAGAGACTGAATTTAACTTGCAACCTAACAGAAATACCTTACGCTTAAGTCAAACAACGAGCGAAGCTAATCGAGTTGAGCGCGCTGCCTCACTTAGCGGGGTTTTTTCTTTGACCAAGCGCGATAAAAATTTACTTACGAGTACCGTAATATTTTTTTATAAACTTGCACTGAGTTGTTTAGCAATTGTTTTAGTACTTCGAATAATGGTTTTTTCTTTGACCAAGCGCGATAAAAATTTACTTACGAATCAAAACGAATGGCGATTTGGAATATAACTCACAACCCAACTGCATTACAGATACATTGTAAGAAATACTTTACTCTTTAGTTAAACAAGAAGGAATACTAATACAGAAACGTAGCGCACTGCAATTCGTAGCGCGGGTTTCTTTGACCAGTAAATAGTCTTAAACTTCATCAAAACAAAACTCCAAAACTCAACTGGACAAGGCGGCAGCTTTGCTTTAACTGATTGTTTTAGTTGCTCGATACTTCGATTAACCTATAACGAACATTTCTTTCGAGCATTTACATTCAAGTGTGTTCTTGAATATAAATGACTTAAAGCTTTTAAAGAAACACTCTAAAGAAACAATAAATGTAATTACCTTTTGTTAACACTCACTCAACCACGAGCGTAGCGTAATTCAAACTTGAACGTACTGTAATATTAATTGAAGAAACTGATCACATGAAAAGAAAAATACGGTGAAATTGTTTTCAGCAACTGACATTTTAAAGCAATGTTTGCTTTAAAAACGCGAAAATACGCTTATCTAGAAAGTTAGTAAAATACCGCATAAACTTTTCTTTAAACTTACTAAACGTCAAACCGAAAATATCAGCGAATCTACTATGCTAATGTTTAGTTGAAAACACAATTAAACTTGCGCTGAGTTGTTTAGCAATTGTTTTAGTACTTCGAATAATGGTGAGCGTTAAAGACTTTAAATTCAAGTCGGAACGAATAGATATTTTAAATTTAACTCGCCACCTACTGATTCACAGAAATGTCTCACGTTTAAGTCAAACAACGGGCGAAGCTATTCGAATTTAGCGCGCGACAATAATTTACTTTCAAGTCAAAATGAATAGAGATTTTAAATTTAACTCGCAATCTACTGATTATCGAATTTAGCGCGCGTATAGTCCGAAAGTGCTCTCGGCAATATCGCCTTTAATATAAATTCACAATTACAAGATCTAGCGAAACTTTTCTGTCATTTGAATTTAAGTTATAAAAACACAATGAACTAAAACAGCTTTTTTGTTTGAGCAAAGCGTATACGTAAGCGTCGCTTCAAAACATAGCGAAAGCATGTTCGCATGGAATGAAAAAATATAACCTAGTGATATTTTACGTAGCGAAACCTAGCGAGCGCTCTGTTTATTTATATCTATTTGACAACGACTGATACGGCGATCATTTTCAGGTCTCGACACAAATGAAAATAAACAATCCATTCAGACCATTCATCATACGAAAAGTCTACCTTCGAACTAAAAGGTTTTTTGCCTTATAATTAGAAAATCGAAAAACCCAAAACAAAGTTGCATGTCCAAACGAATAACAACAAACAATGTACTCGCTTTATAATTTACCAATATACACCGATCACAAGTTTACTTCACGAGAAAGAAAAGTAACTGGGCTGCGATTCTTTTAAACGGTATAACGAATTAAGGGTCAATTAATGATAACAGTTTAGGAACGAATTAACAATACTTTTCTTAAAGTCAAGGATTGTTTGGATGCGCAGCGCTAATTCGCGTACTAAAGAGAGAAACGACACAGTTTAAAATACTCTTTTTAATTTCAATTAACTTGTCCCAAGGGTAATTGAACTACATCCATTTGTATTTATTTGCATACTGTCGAAAACATGAGATTGTAATAAGACATCATGTAATGTTTGTGTTAACATATATGAATTTGTTGCTCCGTGTTACCTTATGACACTAAATGTTTGCGGGTTCTAATTTTTGTGATGCGTTCCTGCCAATTATGGTTACAGCCAGTAACCATACAGTACTGGGTACGAGTAACATCGTTTTTCATTGATCATTTTATAGGACTGAAGAGTGCACCCCAAAGAAAAACCCACCGAAATTATGTTTTACACTGAGACTTATTTTCTTAGCGACTGAATGGACTACGCGAAAAACTTTCTTTGTTTTCACAATCGCGACAAGCGTTCGTTATTTAAAAGTTACTGAAAAGATAAACAATAGATTGAAGTCATTCGGGAATTCAAGAGCAATTTAGACCGACCCCTTGGAGTAGCTCATTGTAACTCAAAGTAACTTAGAGCATTTGGAGTGAGTGAGAAACTCGTAGCACCTGAGCGAGCAACTAAGAGCATTTGAGTGAGCAACTCGGCCAGATGAGTGCCCGGCCAACTTAGAACAACACAGATTAACACAGAACAACTCAGAGCAACTCAGACTATTAACTCAGAGCAACTCAGAACAACTCAGAGTATTAACTCCAAGCAACTCAGAGCAACTCAGAGTATTAACTCAGAGCAACTCAGGCGGAGTATTAACTCAGCGCAACTCAGAGTATTAACTCAGAGCAACTCAACAGAGCAACTCACGCGATCACGTTATAGGGTCGATAACAGATGCTTCTTGTCGATCTGTGTCTAGTCAGTTTGACATAAGACCAATCACAACAGAGGTCAAAAACTACAATACTTAATATTTCAAGAATGTCATTTATTATTGACAATTGCAAAATAATACATTACAGAAAATCCACTCGCAACTAATTTATTTTCCAAGGAATTGACCTCTATTGTGACTGGTCTGGTAGTACGCGAATTAGCGCTGCGCATCCAAACAATCCTTGACTTTAAAAAAAATATTGTTAATTCGTTCCTAAACTGTTATCATTAATTGACCCTTAATTCGTTATACCGTTTAAAAGAATCGCAGCCCAGTTACTTTTCTTTCTCGTGAAGTAAACTTGTGATCGGTGTATATTGGTAAATTATAAAGCGAATACATTGTTTGTTGTTATTCGTTTGGACATGCAACTTTGTTTTGGGTTTTTCGATTTTCTAATTATAAGGCAAAAAACCTTTTAGTTCGAAGGTAGACTTTTCGTATGATGAATGGTCTGAATGGATTGTTTATTTTCATTTGTGTCGAGACCTGAAAATGATCGCCGTATCAGTCGTTGTCAAATAGATATAAATAAACAGAGCGCTCGCTAGGTTTCGCTACGTAAAATATCACTAGGTTATATTTTTTCATTCCATGCGAACATGCTTTCGCTATGTTTTGAAGCGACGCTTACGTATACGCTTTGCTCAAACAAAAAAGCTGTTTTAGTTCATTGTGTTTTTATAACTTAAATTCAAATGACAGAAAAGTTTCGCTAGATCTTGTAATTGTGAATTTATATTAAAGGCGATATTGCCGAGAGCACTTTCGGACTATACGCGCGCTAAATTCGATAATCAGTAGATTGCGAGTTAAATTTAAAATCTCTATTCATTTTGACTTGAAAGTAAATTATTGTCGCGCGCTAAATTCGAATAGCTTCGCCCGTTGTTTGACTTAAACGTGAGACATTTCTGTGAATCAGTAGGTGGCGAGTTAAATTTAAAATATCTATTCGTTCCGACTTGAATTTAAAGTCTTTAACGCTCACCATTATTCGAAGTACTAAAACAATTGCTAAACAACTCAGCGCAAGTTTAATTGTGTTTTCAACTAAACATTAGCATAGTAGATTCGCTGATATTTTCGGTTTGACGTTTAGTAAGTTTAAAGAAAAGTTTATGCGGTATTTTACTAACTTTCTAGATAAGCGTATTTTCGCGTTTTTAAAGCAAACATTGCTTTAAAATGTCAGTTGCTGAAAACAATTTCACCGTATTTTTCTTTTCATGTGATCAGTTTCTTCAATTAATATTACAGTACGTTCAAGTTTGAATTACGCTACGCTCGTGGTTGAGTGAGTGTTAACAAAAGGTAATTACATTTATTGTTTCTTTAGAGTGTTTCTTTAAAAGCTTTAAGTCATTTATATTCAAGAACACACTTGAATGTAAATGCTCGAGAGAAATGTTCGTTATAGGTTAATCGAAGTATCGAGCAACTAAAACAATCAGTTAAAGCAAAGCTGCCGCCTTGTCCAGTTGAGTTTTGGAGTTTTGTTTTGATGAAGTTTAAGACTATTTACTGGTCAAAGAAACCCGCGCTACGAATTGCAGTGCGCTACGTTTCTGTCTAGTATTCCTTCTTGTTTAACTAAAGAGTAAAGTATTTCTTACAATGTATCTGTAATGCAGTTGGGTTGTGAGTTATATTCCAAATCGCCATTCGTTTTGATTCGTAAGTAAATTTTTATCGCGCTTGGTCAAAGAAAAAACCATTATTCGAAGTACTAAAACAATTGCTAAACAACTCAGTGCAAGTTTATAAAAAAATATTACGGTACTCGTAAGTAAATTTTTATCGCGCTTGGTCAAAGAAAAAACCCCGCTAAGTGAGGCAGCGCGCTCAACTCGATTAGCTTCGCTCGTTGTTTGACTTAAGCGTAAGGTATTTCTGTTAGGTTGCAAGTTAAATTCAGTCTCTATTTGTTTTGACCAGAAATTCACTCAATTTGAGTAGCGTCAAATCGCTTGGTCAAAGAAAAACCGCGCTAAGGAATGCAGCGCGCTAAACTCGATTATTTGCCTTCGTTTGTGTTGCTTGACTTAAGCGTGTAACTCGCGCTTCCTTTTAAGCCATGCTTGAGTTCATATTTTGTTTACAATAACCTTCTTTAGTTCAAACCATTAGCAAAGTAAACGCACTCATAAATTGAATTTTGTTTACCTTTTTCTTTAAAAAAACCGTTTACGGTTATTTAGTGTTTAAGCCAAGCGCATTGCAAGGACACATTTCGTGTTCACTTAAAACCAAACTATGCTTTAAATTGTAGTGGACGTGGTCATTAAAAATCAAGACAAGATCAAACGACCTACACTTCAGAGACAATTTAGCAGAATAGATCAATCAAAGTGGCAAAGAGACCTTGGAAAATTAATTGCAGATGGCTTGTAAAATAAAAATAAACATTGCACTCTTTGTAACAAAACAGAACTGTTTGTAATCATTGTTTTTGTTTTCTCAATAAAATAATTTTTGACAACATGAAATATTGTGTCGTATTCATTTTGTGGAGACAACGTTCAGGCTGCCATTTTGAATACTAAATAAGGGTGAATAAAACCGGTTTGACTAGTTTTTCTAGAGAGTGGCCATTTTGAATTATATACATCTAGACAAACTGGTATGAACCGGTTTGACCATGACGTCAGTGTATTCTTATTGGTTCATCGCCCGTCCTTTGTTCTTTTTGCCTTTAAATTGAAACCACCACCCGGATGGCTGGGTGGACACGTAACACTACATCACACCATACACTTCTCCCTTAAACACTTTATTAATATTCAATGAAATCTCAGTGTTCGTTTTTCCCAATTCATGCATTCTTAATGACTCCACCTATACGACCTACATCTCATTAAACCCCTCCTGTACCTATACGGCCTGCATCTCATTATCTCCCCCTGTACGTACGAGGCTTGCATCTCATTACCTCAAACCCGGTTTGTACAGTTTCCCTGTTCAAACTGGACCCAGCTCATTAACTCAGGGCTGCTGCATATTTGAATAAAATTGTCCCAGGCATCCGGGATAGACTACTCCTTGTGTTCAAGCTTACGAGAAACTCAAGAGAGGAGAATTCTCAGCCAGTTTAAGTTCGTCACCACCGGTTTTCAGTTCATCTACATCACATTGCCGGTGGTGAGAATTTACCGGGCCTCTGACTTTGCCAACAGGAACCCGAGAGATCAATGCTTGGACCCTAGTTGTCAAATCTGTAAATTCATAGTTGAGCTGGAAGTCAAATCAAACTCAAAGCTATAGTCAACTCTAACGGACATATTGACTCTATGACTTACAAGTGGTTAAACCAAGGCCAAAATCCACCCAGAATACCAGAGTTTTATACGCTGACCAAAATGCATAAGCCGTCGTTGGTCGGCCTATTGTCTCTGATTCCGGTGGACCAACATAACATATTTCAAGTTTTGTCGATTAACTTTTACCGATCGCACAAAAACAAGAGTCCCACGTTAAAGATACTACACATTTTGTCAACTTCATCGAAAACACAACACTTCCAGACAAAGCTGTACACAGGATGTCTGCTCACTCTATACAAACATCCCGCAAGAAGAAGGGATTAATGTTATTTGCCACTATTACGATGATCATTATCAGTCAAAACCACCTGTCCCTACACAGATTTTAGGGGACCTCATGAGACTGGTCCTTAAAGAAAATTCATTCCAATTCAATGGTAAACACTAGTTGCAGACCCACGGCATAGCAATGGGCATCAAAATGACGGTAGCTTCGCAGTCATCTTTATAGCTCACATCGAAAAACAACTACTCGCATCCAGCCCCCGTAAGCTTATCCTCTGTAAAAGGTTCATTGACGACGTTGTTTCAGTGTGGACCATAAACGAAAACAAAATCAATGATTTCGTCCTATATATATTCGCTAGCCGTTTCCACCCAACTGATTATTATTTTTACATGTAAAATGTTATTTGGCGCATTGTCTTCCTAGACACTAAAGTTTTCAAAGGGCCTCGTTTCGCCGATGGCAAAATATTAGATGTCGAAACACATTTTAAGCCGACAGACACTTTTCAATACACGCATTTTTCTTCATGTCACTCTTACATTGCGCCTGTTGCGGGATTTCGAGTCCTGTTTACTTCACCAAGGTTATCCCCGGGAGCTCGTTCAAACATTTGGGCTGAGATAAAAGTTTTCACCTAGAAAAGCGGCTTTAGAACCTAAACCGAAGACATCCAAAAACAGTTTGCCTCTTGTCACAACTTAAAATCCGGTTTCACCGAATCTTAAAAAGATTCTCATGAAAAACTGGCACCTCATAGAAGGCAACGCGAAACCTCGTTCAAATATTTCCTAGCGTGCCAATTGTTGCTTATCGAAAGGATAAATCGCTCAAAGACTTTCTTGTCAGGGCTAAAAGTCCTTTACTCGATAAAAGCAACGCATACGCCGTTAAATGCGGTAAGGACGGTGGTACAAACACGTTCTTGAAGGCTCAGTCAGAATTCCTTTCACTAGCTGTGCTGCTTGGCAAACTACTCCGCTTGAGTGCCCTCATCTCAGACGAACACACTCGCATCTAAGTCAGGGAACCCAACCCTCTAAGAAGGCCAAAATTATCGATGTCAAACGCTACCTCAAGGATGTTGTTATCGCTACCGACGGCCTTCTTGTCGTACGAGATCACTCACCATTCCAGCCCTCTCGCGAACGCGCAGTTGTGCCTCACTCTGTCCTTGACGGCTCATTAACAGCTCTCCACAACTGCTTCAGCCATCCGTCAAAGTACTAAACAAAGCATCTCTTCAGCAGACACTTCATTGCTCTTGATGTTGACAAAGAAATCAATTCATTCTCTTCCTCCTCCTGTCACACCTGTCAGGTGGTGGAGACTATCCCCAAACACTTTCAGCCTCAGTCAACCACAAACATTCCTCCATTTATTAGTGTATTATTTGCTGCTGATGTTGCCAGACGTCACCGACAGTTTATCCTGGTACTAAGGGAAATCGTGTTGTCCTACACTTTGACCTCCCCCAATAAGAGCAAAAAACACGAAGACCTTCGCAGTACCATCATAGTTCTATGTTCTCAGCTACGTTCCGTACATTATGGTGGTGCGACAATCCGCGTAGATCCTGCTGCTGCTTTTACTGCCCTTACCAAAGACCCAATTCTCCTCTCGCATGGGATAAACTTGGAGATCGCCAAGATCAGGAACCCCAACAAGAACGAAGAACCGCTGTCATCACAATCTGTTTCACGAGAACATTCAGTTCTTGTAAACTTACTTTTTATCCCTTCATCTTAATATTTGTTTAAATTTCACTTTAAACACAGTCATACAAAGAACTAAAATTAGGTAAACACAGTTGCTCAAGCTGTCGTGATAGTCTTTGGCGTTTTCATTTTTGGATCTTAAATACTTACATCCGTGATGAAGAAACACTTTCTCTCAAGTCTTGCACGCCGCAGACTTAGACACTAAATCACGGCCTAAGAAATTTACTCATCCTAACATTTCACAGCGATAACATAAACTTCAGCCGATTTATACTATTTATCTTGCAACACGAATCGGAGCCAAAGAAAACAATATATGCTAGGAGAGCTACCATATCTAATGGTGATCTAAAGGGACAAATATCTCATAGACCTACTTGGGAAAGCTATTCTGAAGACTTCTTAATACAATTTGCGACGAGTGGGAGTCGTGTTTGGCCTGTCTCTTTTTATACTATGTGATATCTTTTTTACAGAGCGCTTACAACTTTGGCTGGCAAGGAAAACATTTTGTGATCAGAAGCGTTCTTTCAGTTAATTTGGGTAAAATTTTGTAAGGATTGCTGTACGTCGAAACTTTTAAACCACCTCAGCCTGCGAATAACAGCAAAATCATGGAGACGTCTATGTTTTGTTTCGTTCTTTTAAAAAAATTATAACAGTAGCTACCTAAGGAGGTAGTTGAAATACGAAAAACTCTTAATGCAGTTCTTGTAGAGAGTGCATGAATATTCACGCGTGAATTCATCGGACAAAATTTCGACCAATCTGAGGTGAAGTTGTTGAAGCGTAGCAAACTGAATTTTTATAACTAAAACAACCGCAGCGTGACAAAAATTTTTCAAAGGCCACAAATTGCACTCGCGAATTTTGTTAGCCTTTGACAAATTTACTCGTGCTCGTTTATTCCAAATTGCACTCGAAATCATGTGATTACCTATACATACTGGGCGATTAGTTCAGGGACCGCGGAGCAAGGTGAAAAGTGGGAGGGCTGACAATTGAAAATAATTTTTTCATATTGAAAATCGAAAAAAAAAAAGGCGCAAAAAAGTGGTGGGGCCGCGGCCCTACCAGCCGCTCCCCCTCCGCGGTCCCTGTAGTTTTATAAAAACAGATTTTTTCTAGTATCAACAGAAAATTAAATTGTGTCATATCCGATCTAATTTCAAGCAAGCTAAAGGGGAGTTTCTCTTACAGGGCCATACATAATGGAATACTCACAGGAGCAATTAAACTACTTCCGACTCTGCTACGTGGGGTTTAATTTGGTTCCGGTAAGACTGCGACAGATCTTCAAAAACGAATGGGATTTTCGTTATAAGACGAGTGGGTTTGGAGAATGGAAAGATACCGCACACAATGGTCTTGACTTCTACAACAATGAATCCAAAGCAAGTCACAAAAAGAATAAGCGATACCTGGCGACAGTAAAGAATGGTAACACGGCAGAATGGGACTGCACCTGTCTGTTTTTTGCCATCCTGTATTCAGACAGCATTGGCACCACCCTCAGTCCAGCCGTCAATAAAGATGTCGATGATATCCGTCAGGTGCGAAACGCTATCGCTCATATTAGTGAGGCCAAACTTACAGATGCCGACCTCCAAACTTATGTAGGGCGTGTGATAAATGCATTTATATCTTTGGGTCTTCCTACTAATGACATCGACGACATCAAAAATCAAACGAGCTTTCCAACGGAGGAAGTTAAAAAAATGAAGAAGCAAGTTCTTGATCTCCAAACCGAATTAGACAAGACGAAAGCTGACTTACAGAGCACAGAAGCTAATCTCGTTTTTGCAAAAGAAGAAAACAAGACTCTCACACAGGAAATAAGTTTCAAGCTTGAGTCATTTTGTTTTCTGACATTGAAACCACCACACGAAGTCATTAGACGTTCCAGTGATGTGGAAAGAATCACAGACAAAATGCAAGAACTTTACAATGGCGCCAATGGAGCAGTTAGCACGATGTACTTGTCAGGAAATCCTGGATGTGGCAAGAGTCAACTTGCCCGGCAAATTGGACATGAGTTCTTTTCCAAACCAACTGATAACATTGAAGATTTGATCTTTGCTGCAACACTGAATGCAGAAAGCATTGAAACACTCGCTGACTCTTACATCATTCTTGGTAAACATCTAGGAGTCACGGAATATACTGTGAGAAGCTTAGAATTCTCAAAAAGCGAGAAGCCTCGTGAAACAATACAGCAGCTTCAAACTTTGATTTTGCCGAAGGTTAAAAAGTTCTCCAAGTGGATGATAATAGCGGACAACGTGATTGACTTAAGCTTAGTTCGCGGTTTTCTGCCTCCAACTGGCAGTGAAGAATGGGGACATGGTCAAGTCCTGATAACGATTCAAGATAGCGGCACAATTCCTCATAACGCTCCCCATACTTACCATGAATCGTTTAGTAAAGGAATGCAGCCAGATGATGCAGTGGAGCTGTTGGAAAAAGTGTCACAAATTTCTGACCGAGAACAAGGAGAAAATGTTGCTAGTTCTCTCGATTATCAACCGCTAGCCTTAGCAGCTGCTGCTTATTACGTGCAAACGATTGTCAATAGTGGATCCCCAAAATATAGTTGGAGAGAATACCTGGAAACTTTAACCCAGGATCAGCGAAACGTAACTGAAAACCTTCTTGCGAGTGAGAGTTCAGCTTATCCTAAAACAACAACAACCGCCGTCAAAATGGCCACCCAAAAAGCCATTGAAACTGATGAAGTTCTTAGACAGACATTTTCTTTTTTTGCGCCGTGCGCTCACGAACTTCTCCCTCTTGAAGCTGTTATGAAGTTCGTCAAAGCCCGCATAACGGACCAACCAGAAGAGTTGATTAAGGCAAAGATAGTAAGGTCTTCTTTAATTCTTGTTGAAGATGTAGAAGGGGTGAAACAAATATATCTGCGTTTACATAACATTGTACATACAGTGGTACAAAACGGAGGAATGTGTCATCTGGAATCAAGGGAAAATGATCAGAACATGGCCGAAGCCCTAAAGATTTTCAAGTACTTGATGGAATTAAACAATGAAAATTATGCACTGTTAAATAAGCTGAAACACCACTGTAAATCTCTGCTTGAGCATATGACGTCCCATTTCACTTCTCCTGGAAGCATTTTCATAGAAAACTTGATGCCCTTCATAGATTTGCAGAAAGTAATCAGTTGGCTGTGTTCTCTCGCTGCCATCAGTCGAACATTCTCTGATTTTTCATTTGCAAAGTACGTGGTCGACTTAACCTGCAGCTTACTAAAGAACATTCACGATACTGACCCGAGTGTCCCAGTACGGATTTTAAATATCAGTGGCTTAGTGTACGACAGCATAGGAGAATACAATCAAGCCAAAGAACTTCACGAGAAAGGACTTGCGATTAAGAAAAAGATTTTTGGCGAAGAGCATGCGGAGGTCGCAACAAGTTATAATAACTTGGCATTAGTCTACGAACGCATTGGAAAATACAATCAAGCCAAAGAACTTCACGAGAAAGGACTTGCAATTAACAAAAAGATTTTTGGCGAAGAGCATGCGGAGGTCGCAACAAGTTATAATAACTTGGCATTAGTCTACGAACGCATTGGAGAATACAATCAAGCCAAAGAACTTCACGAGAAAGGACTTGCGATTAAGAAAAAGATTTTTGGCGAAGAGCATGCGAAGGTCGCAGCAAGTTATAATAACTTGGCATCAGTCTACGAACGCATTGGAGAATACAATCAAGCCAAAGAACTTCACGAGAAAGGACTTGCGATTAACAAAAAGATTTTTGGCGAAGAGCATGCGGAGGTCGCAACAAGTTATAATAACTTGGCATTAGTCTACGAACGCATTGGAGAATACAATCAAGCCAAAGAACTTCACGAGAAAGGACTTGCGATTAAGAAAAAGATTTTTAGCGAAGAGCATGCGGAAGTCGCAGCAAGTTATAATAACTTGGCATCAGTCTACGAACGCATTGGAGAATACAATCAAGCCAAAGAACTTCACGAGAAAGGACTTGCGATTAAGAAAAAGATTTTTGGCGAAGAGCATGCGGAGGTCGCAACAAGTTATAATAACTTGGCATTAGTCTACGAACGCATTGGAGAATACAATCAAGCCAAAGAACTTCACGAGAAAGGACTTGCGATTAACAAAAAGATTTTTGGCGAAGAGCATGCGGAGGTCGCAACAAGTTATAATAACTTGGCATTAGTCTACGAACGCATTGGAGAATACAATCAAGCCAAAGAACTTCACGAGAAAGGACTTGCGATTAAGAAAAAGATTTTTAGCGAAGAGCATGCGGAAGTCGCAGCAAGTTATAATAACTTGGCATCAGTCTACGAACGCATTGGAGAATACAATCAAGCCAAAGAACTTCACGAGAAAGGACTTGCGATTAACAAAAAGATTTTTGGCGAAGAGCATGCGGAGGTCGCAACAAGTTATAATAACTTGGCATTAGTCTACGAACGCATTGGAGAATACAATCAAGCCAAAGAACTTCACGAGAAAGCACTTGCGATTAACAAAAAGATTTTTGGCGAAGAGCATGCGGAGGTCGCAACAAGTTATAATAACTTGGCATTAGTCTACGAACGCATTGGAAAATACAATCAAGCCAAAGAACTTCACGAGAAAGGACTTGCGATTAAGAAAAAGATTTTTGGCGAAGAGCATGCGGAGGTCGCAACAAGTTATAATAACTTGGCATTAGTCTACGAACGCATTGGAGAATACAATCAAGCCAAAGAACTTTACGAAAAAGCACTGGCTATTAACAAAAAGATTTTTGGCGAAGAGCATGCGGTGGTCGCAACAAGTTATAATAACTTGGCATTAGTCTACGAACGCATTGGAGAATACAATCAAGCCAAAGAACTTCACGAGAAAGGACTTGCGATTAACAAAAAGATTTTTGGCGAAGAGCATGCGGAGGTCGCAACAAGTTATCATAACTTGGCATCAGTCTACGAACGCATTGGAGAATACAATCAAGCCAAAGAACTTTACGAAAAAGCACTGGCTATTAACAAAAAGATTTTTGGCGAAGAGCATGCGGTGGTCGCAACAAGTTATAATAACTTGGCATTAGTCTACGAACGCATTGGAAAATACAATCAAGCCAAAGAACTTCACGAGAAAGGACTTGCGATTAAGAAAAAGATTTTTGGCGAAGAGCATGCGGAGGTCGCAGCAAGTTATAATAACTTGGCATCAGTCTACGAACGCATTGGAGAATACAATCAAGCCAAAGAACTTCACGAGAAAGGACTTGCGATTAACAAAAAGATTTTTGGCGAAGAGCATGCGGTGGTCGCAACAAGTTATAATAACTTGGCGTTAGTCTACGAACGCATTGGAAAATACAATCAAGCCAAAGAACTTCACGAGAAAGGACTTGCGATTAAGAAAAAGATTTTTGGCGAAGAGCATGCGGAGGTCGCAACAAGTTATAATAACTTGGCATTAGTCTACGAACGCATTGGAGAATACAATCAAGCCAAAGAACTTCACGAGAACGCACTTGCGATTAACAAAAAGATTTTTGGCGAAGAGCATGCGGAGGTCGCAACAAGTTATCATAACTTGGCATTAGTCTACGAACGCATTGGAAAATACAATCAAGCCAAAGAACTTCACGAGAAAGGACTTGCGATTAAGAAAAAGATTTTTGGCGAAGAGCATGCGGAGGTCGCAACAAGTTATGAAAACTTGGTATCAATGAATGCCAGCATCGAGAGAACGCATTCGAATGACAAAAAAACTGTCAGAACTCGTTTTTGTGTTCTTTTGTGATTCCTTTCAGGGAGAGATGGGACGTACCGGATCTGCATTGAAAACCAAAAAGATCAACGTCTTAGAGAAAAGATTCTAAAATGTTCTGACAAGAACCGCAAATACAATACAATACAATACAATACAAATCAATGACCTTTATTTCCTCTTAAATTTAAAATAGCAAAACTGCTAATATCTTCGAGATAAATATGTAAAATTACAATAAATAGGCCTATTATATTAAACGTTATGTTACCTAATGACAAATAAATACTAAGTTAAAATCTAATTTTCATTGTTAACTAGTACAAAAGGGACAGCAGTCAGTGTCAAATTCCAGATTGTGAACTGCTGTAGGCAGTTATCTGATGGTATGGGGAGGGAGTTCCATAGTTTACTACCATGATAAGATAGAGCACGTATACCATATGTAGTAGTATCAACGCGAGGAGTAACAAGAGAACGAGTACGTACCTTTAGTACCTAGGTTTATGCTGTGGGTTTTGTAACTAAACATATCAGTAACATATTCCGGGGCCAGACCATTGGGATATTGATAGTGTGTTCGTGACCATTGAATAGTGATAGTGTCACAGTCATCGAAAACAAAACGTAGACTGCGTTCACTGGCATTAATTTGTTTCAGTTTCTTTAAGGTTACAGTGTACCTTCGGGAGTGTCTCCAGTATAACAGCTCTAGTGTCTTAAGATTACACTTAATATACCTAAACCCAGATATCAAATTAAAGCTTATAGAGCTGGCTATCTAAATATGGAAACCATTTGGTAATAAAATGAATTGTCGAATTTTTTACGACGTCTAAATTCGAACGTCCGAATCAGATTTAAAACGCTATAACTCAAAGCGATTATTGTATTTTGCTAATTTGATTTGTTCTCGGGTTTTCGGACACGAAGCGCTAAAAAAACGTGTCGGCGATTTCCCATATTCAATTGCAGTGAAAAGTTACAGAATATTTTCGAAAAAGGAAGAAAGCAAATTGAAGTGATCGCACGGAAATGGCTCTTGATGAAAAAGTTTTTGGAAATAAGAAATTCGCCGACACAATTTTGTTGATTATATGTTAGCCTAGCTTGTGCCCAAATTTGAGGAAAATCGAACAAATTCCCTTTGAGTTGTAGCTCTTTAAAGTGTCCCCTACAAGCGAAAAATTAACTTTGAGAAAACAGCGCTTAGAAAAACATATCGCTTCATAAACGAACTCCGCCCACAAAAGTTATACCGTCATTTCTCCGTCAATTTTCACTATTTTTCGATAATTTTTTTTGGACGAAAGTTCATTCTGTAAACTTAATTTTGACGCCAAAAAAAATTTCAATAAATTTTCGATCTGAAGGTACACTGTAACCTTAAATTACGCTGAGTACAGTGGTGCGTGCCATACGACACAACCATAAAAAAAATGCGGCAACAAATAGGCATTGTATAATTTGATCTTGATGTCAGTGTTAATTTTTAATTCTTATGCCTTTGCATGACTTGCAAATTTCATGCTGTCAACTAAACTGGTAACACTACTGCCAGGGTGGTAGGTAGGTAGGTAGGTGCATCCAAAATAGCAGCGTGTGTTCACACCTGAATTTACAACATGATCATTATACTTAGGATTCGTTGAGTGCTTCAATTTTAGGGGTGGACACACGATGTCGCGTGAAAAATCGCGCGCAATGTCGCGTGCGATTTTGTACTTGCGTCCGTACGCTAAATCAGCTTGAATTTTAATTCACAATAATCACCGTGAAAGACCCATGCATGGTGGAAATGTGTTGATTGCATCAACGAACATCTCCATGTGACTATGAATACTGTAGCAAATTAAGTAACACCTTGGTCGTTGATTCTAAAGGGGGCGTTTTGTGGATAAGGGGGCGTTTTTGCAGATAGGTTTGCACTTATTTTTCCTAGCAAATGTACAGAGTAGAAAACTTAAACCTTTTGAGATATCAAGTAAATGTAATACAACAAATATGACCAAACAAACATTACAACTGAGTTCTCAAATTCAATATGGGGCTATCCAATTCAACTTAGTGCATCGGAGATATTCCATTTCTGTTTAAAATGTGTAGGAAGAATTAAGGTAATTAAACAAATGCCGTAATAAATTACATATTGCAGTAGTTAAACATCTCATTGCTTTTTTCTGCTGTTCAGAGGAGG
Source organism: Dendrophyllia cribrosa (assembly GCA_024195265.1). Taxonomy (NCBI): domain Eukaryota; kingdom Metazoa; phylum Cnidaria; class Anthozoa; order Scleractinia; family Dendrophylliidae; genus Dendrophyllia; species Dendrophyllia cribrosa. The sequence continues at coordinate 34,490,499 of JAJLRJ010000003.1, read as the reverse complement.
CATTTGTTGGATAATTTCATAGAGTTGTTTCTCCTGTTTTTGTGATGGGGTGTTTATTAGAGGGCGGGCTTTGTTTTACATCATTTGCTGTATTACAAGGTCTGACGTGTGTAAGGCCCGGTTCAAACGTCGAACTTCACATGTGCCGAACCTAATGCAAATGAGCAAGAACAATGGATATTGCTCATTTGCATTAGGTTCGGCACATGTGAAGTTCGACGTTTGAACCGGGCCTAAGTCTATCTCGGATTCTACTTCTCTTTCACTTCTGTAACTTCACAATGGTAAAACGTAACGCATGCCTGGTTTCACGTAGTTTTGCAAACAAAACTAGTTATTTACTACAAACGAGTCACTCTAGGAAGTTGGCTTACTGATGCCTCGTTCATCAGTACTAGCGACATAACGGCAAGGTCACGCAAAGGCAAAACGCAACTTATATCGATGTTTTATTTATATATTTATTTATAATCAATGTTTAGACAGGGCTGTCCATTCAGCTGGAGTTGGTTTAAGCGGAGCCCTGTTTACAATATACACAGACAAAGCTAAATATAATTGCAGATTATAATGACTTTTAAAAATAGATATGGCTACATATAGAAGTTACTTATTCAGTATTTGTTGGGTATGTTGAAAGTGCGTCTTAACCCTCGGACATACAAGGGGGAAGGGGGTGGATGCCACCTCCCCCCTTAAGGTTTTTCTCGGTTTTTGCAAGAGTATTTATTGTTGGCACATGCCGTCTTCAGCAGCTGTTCGTTTATCCTTTTGGCACATTTTTGTAAATTTGGTTGCTATTGTTACAAGATAACAATGTATTTTTAATGTATTGTAAATAGTTATTTTAATTGTTAAATGATAATAAAGTGGTTGTGTTATTTAAATAGATATGACGTCATAAGCAACATGAGGTCAAGCCATTTTTTAATAAAAATGCATGTTTTTCACCTTTTTTCGGTGAAACCACATATAAAATGCTACCAAAAGCAGCAAAATGTTTAATTGTATCAGTATTTTGCAACTCTAGCAAAAAATATTTGCAATTTCCGCATTTTCCCGATAAAGTTAAATTTTTAGTAAAATCCAAGATGGCGGCTATATTGTCGGCCATGTTAGATGACGTCACGGACAACCAGCTGCGATACAACCCATAATATTTACCTTATCTTGTAGAGCACATCACAGGTTATCTATTAGATGTAAAATATTTTCAAAATATTGCAACACCGCAAAAACCCAAGGGGGGAGGGGGAGTTTGCAACACCCCCCTTCCCCCCTTGTACCACGGTGGGGGTATATAAGTTTGCGTGTACGTCCGAGGGTTAAGCTTTCTTTTAAACTTTCCGAGTTGACTAACATTCCTAAGTTCGGACGGCAGCAAATTCCATACTCTAGCCCCTTTTCCCTAAAAGATCCTTGATATATGTTTGTGCTTTTGCAAATGGTAGGCAGAGTAAATCTTCATTTCGAGTATTATACGAGTGTTCACTGTACGCATGGCTACACTCCTAAACAGGTACGCTGGAGCCAATCTGTGTAAGCATTTAAACACAAGCAGGCAAGTTCAATAATGTTTATGTGATTGCAATGACGGCCAGCTAAACTATTCTTAAGTTCACGCGGTTCAATTTTACGCTGTTCAATTATTGTAGCAGCTCATAACTTAAGTTTATTAAGATAGTCCAGATTCGTTTTTCCACAGGTACCCGAAATGACCAAATGACGGAACAATAATCAAAAATGGGTAGGACCATACTATTATTAAGTGTGATATAGGCCTCTGTAGAAAGCCGCACTCTACGCGCTTTACGGAGCATACATAGCTAAGCCTAGATGAGATTTTTAGCTATATGATCTCTTTGATTGATCAAAGATAAGCTTGGGTCAAGTATGACACCAAGATACTTACATACATAGGCTCGTGAAAGAATGGTGTCTTTGGCTTTGACATCAAAGCTGCTAACTAAACTTAATCTTTGACAAGTTCTCATTAAATAGCATAATTTTGGAAGAATAGGTAGTTGTGCTAAGCCAAATAATTATACGGTCAAGATCGCGAGTTAGATTAGTTTCGATCTCGGAAACTGACGTACTGCTTAAGTACAGCCAATTTGTCATCAACATCGCACATTACACTGGTTGGTTATGGTAGGCAAGTCATTGATAAACATAATGCACAGCAGGGCCCCTAAGATCGACCCCTGCTGAACACCGAAAAGAATAAGCTGTGGTCTAGATAATACACCATGCATTAACAGTAATAGCTTGCGATGGATCAGGAAGATACGCTATAAACCATTCTTTAGAGAGATCTAAAAAGACCATCCTAGTTATTCCTAACTGTCCTTTTTCCACATCATGCCGTAGAGTGTTAGTGATATCAGTCAAGTGAGTTGAGTTGAGTGAAGAGGTCAGAAGCCAGATTGGTAGGTAGATAGAATTCTTTTTCTTGAATAAATGAATAAACCATGTTGTGAACTGCACGTTCCAGAAACTTGGCAAACAGGGGGAGTACCGAGATATGTCTGAAGTTTGCCAGGGTCTGACTTAATGTCACCAGTGTGAACAACACACAACATAACGACATAATGACACATAATAACATAAACATAACGACATAATGACGCATAATAACATAAACATAACGACATAAGGAAAAACCTGATCGTTTCTTGTGTCGTTATGTCCATGTTCGGGGACACCCAATGAGGAATGCACAGGGTACTCAATGAGGAATGCACAGGGAACTCAATTAGGAATGTTTAGGAAAACGCTTGGATTGGCGTTGTACTGTTTTTCCATATCGTTTAAAGTGTCAATGAAATGTAACTTATTTTTTGATATATCAAAAGTTTCACCTTTTTAGACCTTGGAATAAAAGGTTTAAAGTGTTAGAGACGATGCGAAACGCTTTTCTTATGGTCTCAAAGTCAGGTTGTTGGCGCTAAAAAGTGGCTCCAATTTGTGCGCGGCCAAAACCAGTGTCATATTACACTGTGACGTAAATAGGTGTACAAACTTCTGTGGGAATCATCGCGAACAAGAGAGCTGGCAAGAGATGTCGCCAGAGGTGGACAATATTATGTGGCGAGCGGCCTCAAACATACGAGATATTAGAATTCCTCGATTACTGAGGGTGTAACAAAGCTTTATTTTGCTCCAGAGGAAAATAGGCCGGCGAAATACACGAAATTTGTTCGCCGACATCAGAAAGGGTACGTCGAGGGATGCTGTTTTTAATGAAAGCACTTATTGTTAAGGTTAATATTATTTAAAAAAACATTCCGGCCGGCGAGGCCGTTTAATCAAGCATAATTTTCGAATCCATATCCTGTTTAGAAGTTCCTTCAAGCCTCAGCACGACTGGAGAGCCGTCGAAGTCAGCGAAAGGAAACTATGTGAAAGCTAATAAAGTTATAGCTTTTTGGTTCTTTTAGCTGAATATTTCAACCATTTTGTACCCAAAACAATGTTACTAAATACCTAAGGCCTTCCGCAAAGCTTTCCACCGAAACGATTCGATGGGTGCTCCTGCATGTTCTTATGTCGAGTTTGTAGCTAGTGTGAACTAGGCTTAACTAAGAACAAATACCACTGAACCGAATGCCAACAGCTGCCTGCGGTCTACAAATGACTTATCAACAGAACGGACAAACAATAGACTGAACTCACCGACAACTTTGACTTACAATACACCGACAGAAATTACACTAACAATACATGGATCGAAACGCACCAATCACTGACTTGAGTCTCAACAACCAATAACATCTTGCTCAACAACAACAGTTGTTTTCAGAACTACGCTAACCAGGACGATCACACTCAACAGAAAACTAATAATTGAAATCTTAAATCAAATGCTTTTTAAAACTGCAAAACTCAACGCCATTTCTGAAAACGTAGCATTGTAATCTGGGTATATATCAGTAGTAGTAGGACAGTATTTTACTCCTGGCTGGTGCCAAGATGGCATCCACCGACAGTGACATAAATAGGCGTCTTGGTCTGAGTTGGGTCACTTTCTGGAAGCTTGAGAAACTGTGGAGATCCAAAACCACCTCGATAGACCTTAAAGTAAACCTTTCCAAAACAACCTGCTTATCCATCCTGCTTTACGGTTGTGAAACTGAGCTGGATACTGACACAGAGGCTTGAAGACAGATTAAACAGCTTCGCCACAAGTTGCTATCGAGTAATGCTTGGCATCAAGAAATTAGATTTCATCCGGAATGAGGAGGTTTAGAACCAGGACCACCAGACGCCTCAAGTCAAAGAAATTCACCACCGCCAGCTAAAATTTCTCGGTCACATCCTGAGGAGACCAACTGATGAGCCAATTAACAAGTATGCCTTATTCCAACCTCAGCATGGAAAACTTAAACCCGGCAGGCCGAAAACAATGTTCCACCAATACATCGCAAAGGTGTTAAACAGTGAGCATCCACCGCTCCCACATGAAATCAGAGGGGCTGCTAAAGATCGCAAGCAATGGAGAAAGATCGTGGCCGACTACCTTGCAGCCGGCTGAGTGAGTGGTGGATTCCCTTGATTTCTGAATATTTAACAGGCAACCAGGACTGACGTCACAATTTGGATTTCTAGTATATAAATTTGGATTTCCAGACTGATGTCATATTTGAATTTCCTGCATACGAATGAAGTTATTACCTTGCGCGTCGTTCTCAAACAACAGGAACAAACTCAAACTTGCCCGCTCTTTTCCAACACTGACTAGCCTTTCAAGTTTTTCTTTATTGCCCGTTTGAATAAAAAGGCGCAACATTTTTGATACACTCTAAATGAACGATTCTTCACCAGCACATGTGCGAGGTTATGAGATTGTGAATAGAAAAAATTTTCGTAAAGGTGTATTAAAGGATTTGGCGTACCCTATCGCGAATGCAAGTTGAATATTTCATCGAGTAAAGTCTCGAGTCACCGATTGGAAAAGAATTCTTACTTTAATGGAGCTATAATTGCCGCTAAAAATGGAACGATATAACAAATTAAGTTTGTGAAAAACATTAAAGATTAAAAGCAAATTTCCAGGCTTATCCCCCTAAATGCTGGAATCCGAAATAAAGTGTATAAAATATGTAAAGGTAACATGATATAAATGCCATCATGTAATTTGAACCTTGTACCGCGAGCTAACGCTTAACGCAATATTGCGGTAAGCTTATGCTTTTAGAAAAAAAGTTCGATATTTTTTGAAAATTGAACGACTCCAAACGCAAAGAAAACGCAGCACATCACTTTCACAATAACCAGCTCGGAAAAAAAAATGGGCTGTTCCCGCCACGATTCGAACCCGGGAGGTTTAGCACAGAAGATGAAGTCTTTAACCCCTCGAGACCATTTTGAATTAGTAACTAATGAAGGTTAAATTTTATCGTTTCAACGTAGAGACGCGTTAAAACACGTATCTCTGTTGAGAACTCCATTTGAAGTCTGCAGATCGGAGGATTCCAAATACAACACATCAGAGCAACGTTTTTATAATGTTCACTTTTTCGGCGGTCGACTATTCTCTACACTATATTCCTTTGCATGTGCCACGAAAGCCCTATGAACTGTTCGCGAATTACCAAGGGAAGTTTAAAGCCGATGGAGTGAGTGAGTGAATATTTGCTACCGTCTGCGATAACCCGTTCATTACACTTCGCGTATTCACGAGTTAAAAATGAAAATGCATTGAATAAAGTGTTTTATCTGACAAACCTAAAGAAGTCATCAACATTTTTGCCCATTCTTTCACGATAACTTTATATTTTGGTTTTGTACGCGAGGAACCCAATAAATTACCGCGGGCATTTTTCATCCAATCATGACCTTTTTATGGAGAATTCAATGCGACTAATAGTAGAATACAATTTTGGCAACAACAGCAAGGTCCATTTTTTTTTAACAAGTCGCATATAAAATTTGCCCCATTAAAAATTTTGTTATATCGGAGTTTCCGTTATAACAAACCCCCGTTATAAGGAACACATTTCCCTTGTCCCTTCGCACGTCTTTATATCGGGGTTCTACTGTATAACGAACATATTTCCCCAGTTCCTTGGCACTTCGTTATATCGGGGTTCTACTGTATAACGAACACATTTCCACAGTCCCTTGGCACTTCGTTATATTGGGGTTCTACTGTATAACGAACACATTTCCCCAGTCCCTTGGCACTTCCTAATATTGGGGATCTACTGTACAACAAATAGATTTCAACAGTCCCTTGGCACTTCGTTTTATTGGGGTTCTACGGAGTTTCCGTAATATAACAAACCCCCGTTATAAGGAACACATTTCCTTAGTCCCTTCGCACTTCGTTATATCGGGGTTCTACTGTATAACGAACACATTTCCCTAGTCCCTTGGCACTTTGTTATATTGGGATTCTACTGTATAACGAACACATTTCCATCCCCAGTCCCTTGGCACTTCGTTATATCGGGGCAGTCTACTGTATAACGAAAACATTTCCCTAGTTCCTTGGCACTTCGTTATATCGGGGTTCTACTGTATAACGAACACATTTCCCCAGTCCCTTGGCACTTCGTTATATTGGGGTTCTACTGTATAACGAACACATTTCCCCAGTCCCTTGGCACTTCGTTATATAATCGGGGTTCCACGGTATAACGAACACATTTCCTCAGTCCCTTGGCACTTCGTATATCGGGGTTCCACTGTATAACGAACACATTTCCCCAGTCCCCTGGCACTTCGTTATATTGGGGTTTCACGGTATAACGAACACATTTCCCCAGTCCCTTGGCACTTCGTTATATCGGGGTTTCACGGTATAACGAACATATTTCCCCAGTCCCTTAGCACTTCTTTATATTGGGGTTCCACTGTATAATGAACACATTTCACCAGTTCCTTGGCACTTCGTTATATCGGGGCAGTCCACTGTATACAGAACGAATGCATTTTACTAGTCCCTTTTTGTCTAGTTCCTTTACACTTCGTTATATCGGAGTTCTGCTGTACTGGAATACAATTTTGGTAACAACAAGGTAAGAACATGGTCAAATTTCTTTTCACATAATGTAACCTGGCCAAGTTACGAACAAAGTAACCGCGTCCGGTCTTGGAGTGGTCTATAAAAAGCGCGCCTTCCTTGAACACGTGTACGTTTATACAATCACAAATGGTACGTCTGAGATATGAAATTGATTTAGTTAATCCGGAACTGTAAATTACTAATTTTGAAACGTTTTGAAAGAATACAGGTAGAAACATTTCAATTCTATATTTGGATTTTTGTTGAGAAGATTGGGACAGTAACTTCATAGCGAGTCTATCGAGGGCGATCGTGCGGGTTAGTGTAGTTCTGAGGAGATTGAACTTTTGTTTTCGACAATGACTAACAAATGCAAGATACTTCAGTGCAAGCAGACATAATAAGTCCGGAGGACTCACATAAAAAATTACGGGGGTGCTCTTTGTAAAAAGCAGGAGCCTTTCCAAACAGTAAAACATGTTTTACTTCTCTATCAAAAAACCTATTTTCTAAAATAACGCGAACACCAATCTCATTCTCAAATGAAGTTTTTCTTTCTGCTTTACGATGATTTTGGCTGTTTGTATGAGTTTTCATCGAGTCATATCAGGTAGGCTATGTTATCTGTTTATATATTTACAACTTCGCCAAAATGTTCGTCGTGACAAGATTTCGAATTCGAAACTTGGCCTTTTAGTCATCCGTATAGGCCACTTCGAATAATATTCTTTAAAGTACAGGTTTGGGTGGTGCTTGATGTAAGCCTGATTTTTCCAATTTCTTTTGTTTTCAGCACGAACTGCACATGCTATGCTTCAACTTCTTTGCAATTTGCATACGGTGCACATTTGTATACGAACACACAATGCTACGTCCTAACGTTCCTTTATGTACTCTGAATTCCATTGGGCCATTCTAACAAAGGAGACTTGAATAATTACACCCCGGTGAGGCTGAGCCTGCACATAAAAGATTATTATGGTATTTTTCGAAGTGGCCTATTGCTGCGAGTATCAAGCTTCCATCATCTAAGATAATGTTTGATAGTTTATTTATTTATATCATTCCTGATTTACCCTGTTTATTAGATTTTATAGGGGTCAGACGGGTTGAGAGTAGTTGACGAGAAAAAGGTGACGGACGTCCTGATGCTCGACTTGACTGGGCGTTTGATAGTATCTATCACAAGACCTTGCTTGCAAAGCTGCGCGCGCTTGGCGTCTCTGCTGACGTCCTTGTCTTGGTTTGCTAGTTACTTACTAGACAGACAACGGTGTGTACGTATAAATAATTTCAGGTCAAGCCTTCTAGCCATTTGTCATGGTGTCCCTCAAGGTTCAATACGTCTTTTATTCAACCTGTACATCAACGACTTGCCTTCTGTTTGTAACATCTGCAATGTGGAATCCTACGTGGACGACTCTAAACTGTATCTCTGATCTCCTTTCCTGGTAAGAAGCTGACGCTGGCGTGGAGAATCTCAAGACAGACCTTTTACGTATTGCTTCCTGGTGCTGCTCAAATGGTTTACTTATAAACCCTGACAAAACCAAGTTCTGTGTCTTTTGTTCCAGGAAGATGTTCGCTCAGATCTCGATCCCTACACTGATGTTAATGGGGAAGGAGCTCACAGTCGTAGATTCCGTGAAGGACCTTGGCGCCATACTAGACAAGGGACTGACGTTTAATCATCACATTGACTATCTCGCTTCAGATTTGATGGAGAAACTGTATATGATCAGTAGAATAAAACATCTACTTGATAAGTGAACTTTATTCGCTGTTATTAACTCTCTAGTTTTTTACCAATATGTTTTACTGTTCTTCCGTCTGTTCGAGTAACAGCAAAACCAACATTGCGAAATTACAATTAGTACAGAACTTTGCGGCACGCCTCCTGTCAGGCAAAAGAAAGTATGACCACATCAGTCGAACTTTAAAACAGCTTAAGCTTCTTCCTGTGTCCAAACTACTTTACATTAGGGATGTTTTTATGACGTTTAAAATCATGAACAACCTAGTAGCTCCTGAGTATCTAACTGAGCTGTACCACACAAGATCTCAAATTCATAAGTACAATACCAGGAGCAAAAGTAGTCTAAGCTTAAGTGTCGTACTTCGCTTGCCCAACAATCATTTGCGTACCACGGCGCCAGGGTGTGGAACACTATCTCCCCTGAACTAACTTTAGAACTGCCGTTCCGTAATTGCTTTCAAACGGGAATTGAAGGTGTCATTGCTAAGTAAGTGGCTCAATAGCTATTTTTTTTTGAGTAACTTGAAATTTTTATCTTTGCAATAGTATTGTATTCGTATTGTAAGTCATTGCCATTATTGTAATTTCTATTTCTACATTTTATTTATTGCAAATTAGATTGGAAGATACCATTTGGGAAAACTAATAAAGGATATTGTATAGTATTGTATCGTATTGTATTATTAGTGGCGAAGAACGAAAGACTTACCAACACATTTGTACTAAATTTGCTTTCTTGGTAGGCTCCAATATATGCCATCACGAACGGTATATCACTCGTGAGGCAAATTCTGACTCCACTAACACGAGACATTAATGTGAACTAGTTTATTTAGGATGAGTCAGTCAGTCATCTGATACAAAATGGATCCGTCATCTGATGCAAATTACAATAACAGAATACAGCCTTACGAATAACAATGTTTCTAAAAATGAGAAATTGTACTACGCCAGATACGAAAAACCACTAAAAAACCACCCTTTAGAAGTGGCCAAAAAATATGTGGAAACGTATTCCTCATCTCATGCAGCAGCACATGACCACGAGGAAAGGATACAACTAAATAAGCCTAAACATTATACAATATACAAAACTGAACAAGAGGAAAAGTCAGTCATCTGATGAATGTATCCTACTAACATATAGTGTCTATTCTCTTGACCCTTTTAAATTACATTTCACTTACATTATATTTCAAAAGTTGAGAAAATTGTGCCACGCCAGCTACGAAAAACCCCCCTTTAGATGTGGCCAAAAACAAAAACAAAAAGGTGGACCGTATACCCCTCTATAACGATGCAGTGGCACTGGACCTCGGGGGCAAAGGTACTAAAACTGATAACATTACTTGATACTTGTATAACATTTCCCAACGTAACAAAAATAAAAACCTTGAACGAAAAAAGGCAACGTTCGAGAAGACTGACCGACGTAGAATATGCACTTATTGACTGATTTGGAGCCGGGCCGGACGGGAAAATATTTGGCCATGACCGACAGCCAAATATTTTCCCGTCTGGCCCGACCTAACTCAGTCAATAAGTATTTTATAATATGACTAGAAAGTACAAGAATAGTCGTGCAGTGCGAGGTCGCTTGAACTCGAGCGGGGCGGGACAGCTTTTTCCGGACCGGCTCACGTCAACCCGTCCGGCCCCGCTCACGTCACCTTTCAATTCTATTTTCTGTAGGATTGCGTCAGCGGGGCCGTGCGGTCATATTATAGTTAACAACTATTCACCGAAGTGGAGGTGGGCAGTGGTGGATATTTACCGAGCCGCGAAGCGGCGAGGTAAATATCCAGCACTACCCACCTACACTTCGGTGAATAGTTGTTTTAGTATATACTGAAACAGTGAGATAATATAACGAAAATGATGCTTTTTAACTCATTTATTCCTGTCAACGATTACAGTTTTCGCGCGCAAATTGCTGGGAGGTGAATAGCACTTGCTATTCCGAGTTTCAGTAGCCAATCAGAGCGCGCCAACAATGCTATCCACTGTTTCAGTATATACTAATGATAAATATCTCCCGCCAAACTCTTAAATAGTCCCGAGATGTCTCATGACGACACGCAAGCCTCTATATCGTGCCGTCAGAATAATAATTTCTGACTAGTTCGTTCCTACGTCACTCAGATGTCAGAAATTAAATTTTTCAAACACACACCCCAAGGGAAGGTGTCGTATCCAACACAGCAATACGTCTTCCCCTGTTCCCACAGAAGTTTTTGTCGAGGTTGTGACTGTAATCTTCATTTCACTCGCTGTATTTTTTCGTATCCTGCTGCGAATTTTCAAATTTATGCCATGTGGAATATAAAATATATATTTTTTTAAAAATGCGAACATCATAGTTCAGTGAAGACCTGACCACGTGCGTAAATAAACAAAATATTATCTATCACGTTCTGTTATAAACCATTTTCATTTTCTTTAAAGTTTTGGAAAATAGGAATAACCTCGGCAAAAACCTCTGTGACCTCTGTGTGAACTGGGGAAGGTGGTTCGAATCGATGGAAATTCAAACTCTCGCTCTCGTTTGGCTTTAACTCTCATGTACATCCACTTAATCTCGTGCGCTCTCAAAGAGCTGAACGCTCGTCAACTTTTGTCCATTTTCGTTCCGGTTTAGGCCGGGCTTTTACTCTCACCCTCTTACATAAGTCTTCACTTCCGTCGGTAGCACAAAGGTAACAGCCTTCCACCAAGCCGAGTTACAAATGCCTTATACAAAAACCATAGCTCAGATTCAATGCCTTTTCGCACCGACCTAATTTTACGACTACTCCATGTAGTCTAGCAAGAAGAGAAACGCTAAAAGGGTTAATATAGTTAATTTGTTTATTTAACTGATCCATGAATTGATACTTGTTTCCAGACCTGGATGGCTAAGAAAACCAGATCCATTTGGATCGCACACACCTTTATATACAATCAAACGTTATATAACGGTCATCCTTGGGAAATGGCCAGGTGACCGTTATATACAGGGTGGCCAAATGCAATAAACTTTAATTACTTCCGAAGCCAGGTCGAAAACAACATTTCTGTTAACAAAATTTCGATTTAATGTCTTTAATTTTCCAGAAACAAATACATCATTATTTTATTCTCAAGAAACACTTTATGATAAACTTAATCTTTGTATCAGCAGAGTAATAACATACGTGTTTTACCCTAAAAGTGTTAATTTACCAAACGGTCCTTTTCATAGAATTTATAGTCTGTTTAACCTGTGTGTTTGAAGCAGCCTGATTTCTGATTCCATCCAATCCAGCTGCATATTTCTTTAACCTTATGAGGGGTTAACCGAGTTACGACATTTGTCGATTGGTTGTTGATCGCGCTCGATAAGACTCCGATGACATATCGATTATTTCCACCACGGCGAAGGACGTAAACACCGGCTCCGGAGCAGCCTCGTGTGGCGTCGCACTTATTCAGGATTAAACTCCGGTAAGCGTTCGAGTTCGGCACCCAGCCGACCGGGCACGATGAATACCACATCGAATTTTTGCGTTTGTCGCTCGGGAAGCAGGCGAAGTGCATGGTACCTGTTGTTAGCCTGACCAGGTTCTTAATTGAGAAAGCTTTAATTTGGAGATATGGCCGTCCGTGCGGTCTCTGCAGCTTCAATACTGCGTAATCGTATTCCGGGTTCATGGATTTTGCTTTGTACCAAGCGCGCGGAAGAAACACGTTATTGACACGGTATTCAGTGAAGCGCTGATTTGATTGAAGAACTCCGACATGCAAAGCGCGCTTCTGGGTCAAGAACTTCAGCCCGTTGTGAAAACAGTGAGCAGCGGACAGGACGTGGCGTGGACTAATCAGAACTCCCGAGCATGATCCACGCGCGCTCATCATCACCTTGACAACGGCTTTGAAAGGTAGCTTTTGGGTTGTCGCAGCTCTTATGCGAATTCGATCGTCAGGACCAACAATGCTCTTCTTGTAATCCACAATTTCGTCAACAATTGGGCTCGGAATTCCGTCGCCGTGATTCGCCGTAGGCCCGAGAGGAGTGGCTGTCCCGGGCGTTTTTCTGATCCGGCGAAAAGAAGTTTCTTGTGCTGTGTTTTGAAGGGGGGTGACCCATCCATGAAAAGCTGGTATCTTCTTGTCATCTTCTCCGCTTTCCATTAACGACTCTACAACAGAATAAGAAGTTTAGAAGTTAAAACCAGGCCACCTTATTAGAAATCTTTGATTATTTTTAAGTATGAAACTTGAAAGGAATATTGACTCTTAATTTAACTAATTATTCGTTTTAATAAAATGTACGCTCAGAAGAAACTTATCCGCCTCAGAAATGCAGATTTAACTTTTCTTTGCCGAATTGATTTTTATAACCTCTGAAATTTATCTAATACCTTGCTTTTCTTAGAGAGATTAAAATAAAATGCTATGTTGCAGCTAAAACACACGAGAACGGAAAAACTAGTAGCTACTCCAACTAAGTCGAATTGTGTTAGTTTTAACTGAAAATGCCTTTTCATCCCGCGGCCAAAGTCAACTGAGCTGGGCGTCGAGTCGTGTATAACTTGAGCTCGATTCAAACTGTGAATAGTTAAAATCCCACCGCTTGTACGTGTAACCATATGATTATCTTTAGTGGTACTTGTCTTTGGCACTGTTTGTTTTTACCAAATTTACACAAAAGTCTTTCAAAAGCTCTCAAATGATATGGAAAATATAACATCGAGATTCAACGCCCTCTGCCTCAATTTTCTCGTTTAACTGATAGCCAGTTACTTGCTTTATATATACACACCTGTTCTTTGGCCTGGAGACTGATCAAACGCGATTCCTTGACGAATCATGAAGTTAAGAAGCCATAAAATGAACGTTAGCCTTAAGCAAAGCATTGCGGATGCAAACCAGCGGGAAGCCTTGAACTTCAAGTTACGATTCTAACTAATACATCGGTCATTTATATTCTTTGTTAAAAGAAATTTCATAAGCTTGGTAAACCATATGTGCGCATTACGCCCACAATAAAATAGCAGTTTTATTTCAAAACAGGAAGAGGAAGTTGAATTGGGGGCGACCAGGTTTCAAATTAAAATGGAAAAAAGACTCTCAAATTTACTTTTTCCAAACTGCTGAGAATCAAGAAATACCACAGTAAAGTGGTGTTCATTAGCTTTCAAATTAATGGTCACAAACTGGTATTTTATAGTGATACAGATCCGCATTCGTTTTTGTTGATCCATTCAAAGTCAATGGGCTAAATCGATGTGTTTCTCCTTTGAGTATATACAGTGTATATATTTATAACTTGCTAATGAAAGTTGTTTTCTTAAAGGTATTATTCTTACGTTGATGAATATTAAGTCTGTCATTAGGGTAAATGGAAGTGAATTAGGTATATACTTTCATGTTTATGAGGTCAACCCCCGGATTTAACCACTTTCGTAAATTAAGCACTTGTAACGTGATGTACGCTGCATTCAGAACAAATGTAGCATTAATAATTATTGAAAGTGGGCATTTTAAAATGGATTTGCTATATATCAGGAACACCAACAAAGAATCATTTCGATGAAAAGCTGTTCGGAAAGCCTTATTCATCTTAAAAAATCTTAATAAATTATATTAAACTAAAATTTTCTAAAGTTAAATGTTGCCTCAAACTTTCCTAACATCGGAAAATTTAGCGCCTGTTGTCTTCGGAGAGATGCAAATGTCGTTTTGGTTACAAAATAAGCTACAATATCGGTCATTGATTTGTTGGAACGGCGTCCGCTTTCTTCTCTTCTTTCCCCTTCAATGTTGATGTTCAAGATGCTGGAACCAAAAATAAATTAAATTATGCGAATAGAAACATTGTGGAGAGAGGAGAGAGGCCAGCACGTGCTCTATGTTTCTGAACTGACAAATCTGGATTTTTCTTGAAGTGTTTCAATTAAGTAATTATGTCTTGTATTGTAGGTCAGCTAGGATTTTCGGAAAGGCGAAAAAAGGTAGTAAATTCAGGAGATGCGATTCTTTTCCCTAAAAAAAAAAACAAAATTAAATGTAGAAGCATGCACATTAAGATTAGGCACTTATTGAATGACAACCACGTAATTTCGGCTGATAAACAGAATAATAGACAGGTACTGACCGACCTGAAAAATGACAGAATAGCTTCGCTACGTGCAAGAATCTATAAACAAAATCTGTTTATCTTTGTCTTTAATTATTTCATGGAACATTTTTGTCGTTATATTTAAATCGCACTCTTTCCAAACATCAATAAAGTCGCGATGCCCTATAAAATTCAGTTTTTGTTTATTGAAAGTAAATAATCCTGTCTTTGTTTATTTCATTTGTGTTGGCTTATGCGGCATGATAAAAAAGTATTTATAATAATATTGGGAAGTGATACGGAGTTGAATGAAATGGGCGAGGTCGTCTAAAAAAATCATGTGGTTCTTTTGCTTTTGACGTAAATCTGTCAAGAGCTACATTGTAGTTCTAGATTTTGAGCTATTCACATCAACCTGTTTGATATGTAGTATACGGTCAATCCTTGTTTATAAGGGCACAGAAAGGACCACAACAAAGCGTATTGACGGGGTATCCCGGTATAAGCTGGTGGCTCGTAAATGACGTAAAAATATAGTAACTGATATAACCAAATCTAACACCAATAAGAAACTGAAAAACGATTATGATTAGACAGAAGTTTGTAGTTTTCATTCAACCAAAGTGATTGTGTATGTGTAGCTGCCTCAGACGAAGCGCATATGTAAAACATTAACGCTTAGAACTATATCCCACCTGCTAACCAAATTGTCCGTATTAACCGGCAAGATTTACTACGTAGTCTGCATGAGATTGTTTTAATCTGAACGCAAAAAAACTGATCGACCGTTGTCACGTATAACGGGTAAATCTTCTGCTGTAGAGGTTATTCAGCGAAAAGTTGTGTAATACGGCTGGGTATCGTTTACAAGTGAGTTTTTATTTTTTTCGAGCCTTAAGGTGAGAAAAAAAACTGACGAGTAAAAATGAACAGCCGTATCACATATCTTTTCGCTAAATAAATTGTTTCTGTTTTATTATTGGATGTAGGTCGAAGGCCAGGAAGGGGGAAGGGGGGGGGGGGGGGGGGGGGGGGGAGGGACGACTCGACTCCCATATAAATGTGAGGGGGGTGATCGTCGTGGTTTGATACCATTAAGGTGTTTGAATTGAACATGATCACTGTCAGAGTTATTTTGATACCTTTTAGGTTATTAAGCAAAGAAAAATATACTCAAAGAAACAATTTTTAAGAATGCATTGGTACCTCTTAGAAACAAAAATTAATGTGAGCCACACCCACAAAAAAGGTTTCTGGAACCTGTTAGGGATTCCTTTCAAAATTTCCGACGTTTACCACCGTCAATTTTATATAGGAGGCTCATCTCCCCCTTCCCCCGGGGTAGAAGGCAAGGCAACATGATTTTTAACATTGGGGCTTTAATGGAGTTTCGTTCGTTTTGCCAGCACATACTACAGTTACGTAAAAGGGAATAGAAGTGAGCATGCACAGATTTCGAATCTTGATAACATTTTTCCTGCACTGGTCGCTGGAAGAATTAAAAAAAAAGACAACATGTTCACACATGGGCAACATGAGCACCACTTTCTTTTCAAATTGTAAACGGAAACAGTTTTTTGAGAAGAGCGTAATAATCCGTATTGATGAATTAAAAAACATTTCAAGTAATCCGTCAACCCATAAAGACATCTGCTAGGAACTTATTCAAAATATGATATGATCAAATGATTTTAAGAAAGAAAAAATATCTATTCCGTACTTCGTATATTAAAAAAATAACTTGAATTCATTTATCGGCACAGCAATGAGAGGCGGCTGTTTGCGAAGGCTATCAACTTGGAGATGTTTGTGCCTTTGAAATAGCGTTTTTTTTTAATAAATCGAAAATAGAGTACCAGTTTTGCTCATAACTTAATTTTTGCTAGACAGAGTTGTGGGCAAAACTGATGCGAAATAACCCTTATTTTAAAAACAATCATCCATTTTCGCATACGATCGAATGTCAAGACGTACATTGTGATCAAACAATAAGGAGCAAAATACGTGCGTGGACTCACTCACGGACCTAACGAGGTGTGGTAGGCAACTAGTATAGCCTACGAACAGAGCCGCCTCTCATCGCTCACGACCGCTAGGGGCGTTCGTGAAAGCCCTTAGCGGCTGGGAGCGATGAGAGGCGGCTGTATTCACAGGCTAGATCGGCAAACATGATGTTAAACATTTCAGCTTTCTATAACTCTATATATTTGTATTTCAGTGAGTTTCGTTCGTTTTGCCTTTATCCTTTATACAGATTTGCATGCAGGTAGGCAAGCAGTGATTTTTAACATCAGAGTTTCGTTCGTTTTGCATCTCCATCATATATACTTTTATTATTTAATTACAGAGAAGCGGAGCGGACGAACAGCGAACATGCATATAGTTCGATCTTGATAACAGATTTTCAGCCTTAAACGAAAAGTCAGAAAAACTAAAAGGCCATGTATGATACCTGCTGGAACTGAAGAAAAAAATCAACACACACATATAAATAAATGACTTTATTTTAAAATTGTAGGCGGAAAGCACTTTAGTTAATCCGTCGACCCAAGACACAAGAACAAGAATTAAGTGAAAGCCATCTTTTAATCAATCATATTATTTAATACAGAAAAAAAATACCGGCCCCGAGCGATGAGAGGCGGCTGTATTTGAAAGCTATCAATTTGGAGGTGGTGTTGTTTGTGGACTTTAAAACCCATACATTTACAAATTTTCACTTGGTATTTCCTTACGAATTTCTAAATCATTTATAATAAGCGATAAAACCTTATAAACTTAAAATTTTCTAACGCGCTCAAAACCAAAGCAAAGTTTTACTTACAACGTAACTACCCTAGCTTGAGGATTTTCTCTGCGTGATCGAATGTCAATTTATTTTGTCAGCAATGCAGTTCACGGACTTAAAAGGTGTGTTAGGGCAATCGGTGATTTTTATCATTAGAGTTGTTAAATATCACATACATCTATATACTTTTATTATTTAAGTTACGAAGAATGGAACGGATAACAGGGACTCAAGCATCTTAAGGCATGGTTCGTCCCTTGGTGTAGACCCCCCGCGAAGTAAATTTACTTTCCCTTTGGAAGTAATGTTTTTTAACCCCAAACAATCACAAAAAGTATACATCAAACTGGATTTAGCGTCCTTAAATTCCTTAAAGTTTAATTATTGTGGTCACGTGTTTGATGACGTCATAATTTGGACAAAAAGGAAACTTCAAATGGGGTAAGGATAGTTAACTTTGGCTAAGAGAAAATCATACGCAATTTTTTTGCCTTGTTCATGCGTAAAGACTATCCGTGCCCGGAATAGACAACTTTATTTATTTTATTAACGAAGATATCAAGAGTCAAAATATGTCGCTTGACCTCTTTTACGAAATAACCCTTTAACTGTAAATCATAGTCAACCATTCCGGCCAGATTCATATAAGGGAGAACCATACAAATACATTAACGGTTCAATTTGTATGCATCATATGCCATCTCGGCACCCCATTTTCAATTTACTTTTTTTATGATAGCAGGTTACGTGATGCAAATATTCGACATTTAAAGTAAACAGTGGTTTAAGGTTATCAAGTTTTATGCTGCTGCTAAGTTTGAGCCTGTTTAGTTAAATCACCTCAAAGTTACGATCGTTTTCAGATGTTATGCAAATTAGGCCCTGAACCATGCCTTAACATGCTTGAGGAACTTAAATAAACATATTTCAAACCTTGATAGACCTATTAGTTTTTCACTGCTTTAACCCGTCAACTGCTTCAGGTCAATTATGGAGACATGTAGTTTATAGTTCTAACTTTTGAGTCTGTCGAAGAAATCCTACTGGTGTGACCCAGTTCGAATGAAACCTCTTCGGCAGTGCTTTTGAATGGTACCCTTTGTTTGAAATTTTGATGTTTGGCACTCTTGGAAGTTAAAGGTAAAATGAAAAGTCTGATAGAAGAACAAGACGATACACATACACACCTTTTATTTTTTAATTTCATTCGGAAATAACTGTTGAGAGTCTTACAACTTAAGTGAAAATACTTCAGGAAATCAACCTTGACTCAAGACATCAAAATCAACTAAAGAAACGTAATGGCCGTGTTTTCAAGAGCGATTTTTCAAGTCGCTGAGCGAGTGACAGTTGGAAATCTCGTGAAAACAGTTGCTTGTCCATCTCGCTTAAAGTTAAGCGAGTCGGCGAATTTCTATAGAATTCTCATTAAATTCAAGCCACCAATCTTTGGCCAATCACATGTCGCCAGCGTTCAAACAACCGAGAAGGGCACGTCAAAGGTGATTCAATTTGCATTTGCCGCGAATATTTAAATTGGCCAGAAACGCAATGGTACGCTATCCATTTCCTCATGATTACAGTTTGAATTTTCCACCGTCTCTGATGCTGGAACAAGCGCGATAGCACTGACATCAATAAACATATAAGAATCATAGCGTCTCTGTTTCCCGCCATCTTTTTTGTTATTCCGCGAATAACAAGGGACAAACATCAAGAAAAATGAATAAAGCTCTGTCCGTGAAAACGCATAAATTATTTAAGCTGCTTAAGGCGGGGGTCTACCTGAATTTGAGTGAAATTTGAAGAGGTTTAAAGAAGGGATAGGAGAAAGAAAATGATTTTTGGAACACCAACAGACAGTTGATACCCACGTAAGAGCACCCCAGGTTGCTAGTGGACTAACTTGGTGTCCGTCTATTAATTATTAACTACAAATTCTAATTTTAAAACTTCACTAAATCTTCAATATTTCTTATTTCTCTAAATTTTACCAATCCTTTGAGAAAAACTGTTTCCTTCCCCAAATACCCAAAAATCACCCAAAAATTTACAAAACATCCCACAACATAGATTCATGTAATGAGCGAAGGGTTTTTGGATTGCTTGAAACGTGAACGAGATATTTCCATTAAAGCCATGGCATTCAGGTAGAGCCCCGCCTTAACGCTGTCGGTAAACAAATCACCTCAAGGAATGTAAAGCGAGAAAAACCGCCTCGTGAAAACACAACCATTATCTTATATTATATCTTTTACACTAACGAAAGAAGAAGGGGTGTATTCCGTATTAAATCAGTTCTGTAAGTCTTTGCTTCACCAGTGGGAGTTTTTTTGTGCAAACAAAACTCAAAATTTAATGAATCTTTCGTTTAGTATCTATCAACCCCGGGAAAGATGAATAAACTCTCCTGACCAAAACTGAGGAAAATTATAGAGTCAAATGTCCCTAAGCAACGTCTTTTAAGTCGAAAATGAGATGTGTAGGCGATTCGTCAACCTGAGAAGACAAAATAATTTGGCGACTTGTTTCTAGCAGCTAGAAAAACAGCCTGAGGATATATTCATTCTATCTAAAAGGTTGAAGGCACAACAATGTTTTCCTTCTGTGGCTAAACGAGATATGTCATTTGCCGAGAATTTACACAACGTCACGGCGAACGCTTTAGTCTTGTCTTGCTAATGCCTTGAATAAAGTATTCTTGTTTAATGAATACCGGGTTCAAATAAAAGTCTGGTCTGCGAGTCGAAGAGGTCGACTTTCCCCGAGTTTGAAATAACCGTGAGGGCATCGCTCACTCTACGGAGAAGAAAATCGAGAAGAAAAATAAACAGAACTCGTGCTTGGTGGTAAAGACTCATTAACCTGCGATTTCAGTCAATTGAATAAACTGATTAACATTTTAAATATAATGTCAATTAGGTAATGAAGGCTACAAGACGGTGTAAGACATTGAAAAAGAGCAAGTGGTAACTAGGCAATCGATTGATTATCTGTCTTATCGCAGTTTATCATCCCTTTGTTGTGTCGTTTTGACTGAAAATTGCTTATTGCGTTTAACCGCTCCCGTTAAGCAGTACCTCAATAAAGATGAATCATTTATGCAATAAAATTACAGTTGAACCTCTCTAATACGGACACCGAAAGTGCCCGTATTAGAGAGGTGTCCACGATGACGTCACTTTTAAGACTCCACTGACAGTTTTTGTTCAGTAACTAAAAACAGGCTCACACTCGTCTTTTAACTGCATCTAAATTGATTAATATACAGCATTGAGATACTGTCTATCAGTCGCCGAATTTATACTGGAGACGAATCATCCGTCTGAGACGAATTATGCGTCTGAGACGGGTAAATCGCTTAGACAAATTATGAGCCAAAATTCGTCTTCGCTTGATTCGTCTGTGAGACGTGCTGACAGACGGATAATTCGTCTGAGACGGTTAATTCGTCTCTAAATTTATATCCAGACGGAAAACGAAGACGGATTTCCGCTCAGTTTTGCCGACTTTAGGGAGACTGGTATCTATTCATTCGCAAGGTTTCTTGGGATATAATTTCCAAAATGGTGTCCACAAGTTCCACCAAAACGGCAAAAAAAAAAAAAAGGGAAAAAGCAGTCCCTTCCAGTTTAAAAAAAAAGGTAGCATGGACAAATGAACATATGAGTGTTTTCGCGGAGATTTTATTTGATCCAGAATATAGAGGAAGTAATTATACTGTAGGATGGGCTACGATCCTCGAACGTTATTCTTAGTTATTCTTTTCCTCTTTCAGTAAAATCACATCGATAACTGAATACATATGTGTCTGAGTGTCTGTCCCAGGGCCTTCATCTTGCTTGCTTGCTTGATTTGAAATTAATACAATGTCACTGACAACTCGGCAAAACGGCAAAAATGTATAATTCAGATTTTACAGTCCAAATTCGAACTGGTCAGCGATTAATAGCTCGAGTGTGATAAGTACTACTGCAAAGTGAATTCTAAGAGCGGGCGTTTAGGGTGCAAGTTTTTTTTTGTCCAAAAATGAAAATTTATCATGAAATGGTACAGACAAATTATTTTCTCTTTTACAAACAAATTATACCTTTTGTTTTTGTGGCTTTTTCGTGTTTCTAGTTTCATTTGTCTCGTGTTCAACTAGCTAACAAAAACGAAAGCAATGGGACTTTGCCCTGCACCCGCAAAGTTGTTGTGACTATGGAGCGAGGTTGCACTCTCCCCGCAATCGCTTTTGAGTTCTTCCGTGCCCAGCATGTTTCGTACGTTTTCATATTCTGAACTTTCAATTTTTTGTACTGATAAAGCATATCCGTTAAGTAAAAGGTCTCAGGAAACTTTATTTGGCGTACAATCGTAGTGTCTCAAATTGGTAATTTATGTTTGCGTCAAGTTTATTGTTTTCTGTACGTGAATAGAATCTATGGGCCTGATTACATGAACCGGGCTGGCCCGGTTTGCCGAGATCTTGGCACGCCTGTTAACCGCAACAAAAATCAACTTTGCGATTACATGGCAACCGGGTGAGCCCGGTTAGCCGGGATCCCGGTATCGCGATGCCGGATCCCGGCTAACCGGGCTGAAAATTTTCCATGTAATCGCGTTTACCGGGCCAGCCCGGCTAACCGGGACGGCAAAAAATTCAGTGCCTCAGAGCAAACCTGCTATCACCTGTAAAGACTGTAAATTGTCCTTTTTTGAAAAAAAAAAATGATAAAGAGGTACACAAGAGTGCGTAAGCAAGAAGTAAATTAGCTAAAATGCTAAAAAAATTCTGCCTTTAGTAATTAAAACATTCTACACATGCACTTTGCGTCATTTTCAAAACAAGAACTTTCAGCCAAAACCACTTGTGTTAAATTTAGTTGTGGCCCGGGCTGGCTCGCCTCATGTAATACCAGGCTGAGGGCCCGATTATATGAGCCGGGCTGGCCCAGTTAGCCGAGCTGGCCCGGTTTGCCGAGATCTCAGCACGCCTGTAAAGCCTGGTTTCCATATAACCGTAACTACCCCGCAACTGCCGTAAGCGAGCCCCCGGTAGCACTGCGGCAGTGACCGGGATGCTACCGTATACATACCGCCGGCAGTAGCCTGCGAATACAGCCGCCTCTCATTGCTCCCGGCCGCTAGGGGCGTTCGCGTGAGAGAACGCCCCTAGCGGCCGGGAGCGATGAGAGGCGGCTGTATTCGCAGGCTACGCCGGCAGCCGCAGTTGTGTGTTTCCGATTTGTGACCGCATGACCGTGACGAGCTTTTAGCGCGGAAATGGCTGCGATTTGATTGGACAGATCTATGTGTTGTCATAAAAACAATGTAACTCCCCCGGGATGTCGCCGGTTCCCGCCAGCATGTGTTCCATTAAAATCTTATCAAGCCTGCGGTGCCGTAAAGCCGGGAAAAGTTGAACTCAACTCAACTTTCCGGCACCGGGGACATCGTGCCGCCGGTTGCTTTTCTCTCCAATCAATCAATGGTAAAAATACCTTTTATTTTGTATTTGTTTAAGCGGAACTAGTTAATAACGTACTGGGAACTGACTAATTGATGATCTTTCACTGACTGGTAGATCTGTTCGTATTTTTTAGAATTTTTTAAATGAGATCAAACCAAACTGTTTTCTTGAACAATCTTTTCAAGCAACGGTTGAATTCTCTTGGGAGATTAGTTCATTAAGTGCAATATGATCATATCATTGCTATGAATAAACGTTCGAAAAGAAATGAACCCTGGGGGGGGGGGGGGGGGGGGGGGGAGGGGAGGAGGGACTCCCATATAAAAATGACGGGGGGGCTCGTCGTACTTTTTAGGGGTCAAAATTTGTAGATTAGTACAGCTTAGGGTATTAAAGTCTAAAATGACCACCATTAGAATTATCGCGGTACCTTTTAAGGACGGTATTGAGCCGAAAATATATGACAGAATATGACATGTGTTGTTTTAGAATTGGTACCTCTTAGGGGTAAAAATTATTTTGAGCCACGCCCATTAAACGAGATTGTGGTACCTCTTAGGGTATTTTTCAAAAATTTCCGACGAGCACCCCCGTCATGAACCTCTAAAGTTACAGAACTAAACGCAGCACAGACGTTCGCACTAAACGGGCAGTGTCAATGGTAGAGTGCTCGTTCATAGCAATTAATTTTTAGACTTTTTGATTTCTGGATCTCTTTGATCACCTCACTGAACCACTGTTAATAGCTAACTATCTTTAACTGACTTTTCCTTATAATTCATATTTACATGTGATTGTGTTCCTAAAATAGCATTTCCCTGACCAAATATACGTCAAATGAAGCTACTGTTTTCTAAGACGGCTGTTTAAATATCTCCGCCTCCATTTCATTTCTTGTTTGTTTGGAGTTAACAGCTGCTGCGACTGAAATGCATTTTACCTCACAATTTGGATACGGTACTGAAAATACACCTGATACAATTCATTAGTCAAGATGCGCATGGCTTTTAACAACCAGGGAGGATATAGATACTTGAAATTATCTTTAAACTACATCGAATCTGTAAAAATATTTTACCTCCTAAAAAGGCGACGTTCGCACAGGTAATTTTCACTATACTGCGCAATAGCTTTCACTGGAAAGACCATCCTATAACGACATAACGACATAATTTTATGAACAAACTCAAACGGTTAGAACCACCTTGTACAGTGTAATAAACAGCACTATAGGAGAGTATTGCTTGTAGTTTTCAGTTGATTGGTGACATTGGCATTAGGATTCCTTCCACAGTCTCGAAGTCTCGAAAGTTAGCCGGAACCACTTTATGCAGCATAACAAAGTTTTTCATTTCAAGCTTCACGATTTCAACCAGTAAATCAAAGTTAGATCAGCAATTATTTATTTCAATAACACTCGAGAGTTGCCTCAAGAAGAGAAAAGGTTAGTATTGTTTTCTGCAAATTACACGTAAAAATTTCACAAGAAATATTTTAAAGGTCAGCGACAAGAATAATACAGGCTCTGATTATTAAGATTTATATTTTTTATTCAGATTTTCTCCTCTAAAAGTAAAATATTAATATATTGCGCGTCAAAGTGATTTTCATCTTTCGTTATTTTCTCCATGTTTGTTTTGTGAGTTCGTCAATATATCACTTCCTTTGAAACACAAAAGTAAATAATTTTCTCCAGTTTTCAATGTTTTATTTTACAAAAGTTCATTCACTATTGTCTCTACGTTGGTCATACTTTAAGAAACCGCGCGTTACTTGGTAGCCATGTTTTTCTTCTCTTTTTTTTCAATCTAGTAGGTGTTCTATTATGTTTTTAAAAGATGAAATAAAACAATACCAAAATGGGTGAAAAGACTTGCTCTTGAAAAATCTTTAAGAAAAAAAAGATATTCACTAATTTCATATATTTTTTCTTTTTGTAATTGCTTGGATTGAAGCATCTCGTTCGCTTGAATATTAAACAGTAATACATTGAATGTATTGGGATAAATAATGCAATTAGGTTAAGTGGAGATTTCTACATTGTTTGAATAACGAATACAAACATTTCACTGATCCCAACTAACACAAAAATACCCCGTTGTGGCAAATTGTATTTTAATACGTTCGTTACCCCAAAAAGCAACATCAGTTTCGAAATAACTTTTAGTATATTTTTTTCAAAAGGGTAACCGTTATAAATAGTCTGTGACAATCTGTAGCCGCGTTTAATCTGAAAGGCAGTTAATAGTTTTGAATATTAATGAAGGCCAAAACAGCCACCGTAATTATCCTACAAGACCTATAATGACTCGGTTCTGTCAGTGCTAATTAGTTCTGTACAACACGGCCAAGAGAGCAGATCACAACTCCACCAGCGGCCAGCTACAAGATATCAAAAGGTAACATTAAACAATTTCGTTGTGGCCTTCCTTTTGCATTTTAGTCAGTGCGGATTTGAAATGATTCCTGGCTTCTCACACTATATATGTATTATAACACTTTTGCAGGTCTTTTAAAATGCCAAGAGCTTTTCTGATAAGGAGTCAGCAGGCCAAACAAGAACCCGATGTAAATTATCCTCACGTTACGCCTGGCGCTACCGAAGGTGAGATTTTCTTCGTGTGTTTTTTGAGAAGTGCGTCATGATAAGTCAGGGACACCAAACGACGAATGTTTAGATAAAACGCTTGGAATGGCGTTGTACTGTTCAGTTCGATATCATTTTAGTGCATTTTAAAAGAAAATGGCGGCCGCGAGGAGACGCGACGTGCGGGGAAGGAGAAGAATTTTTTATGATAAGAAAAAGAAAATGACCGTCTAGTTTATTTGTTTAAGGCATACATGATTGGCATGGCAGTAAAAAGTCAGTCCGGCAGTCCAGCAAATTTACTGGCCAGATGAATGAATTAACTTCTTTTTTAATAACTTTATTAGTATCACACGCTTTGCGCGTTACTGATGAATTAATATTACACTCTATATACAACGTTTTCCGCTACTGAGTAGCTTCGGTAATTACCTCTATTACAAATCGCTAGCAAGAACATACCTATTTTCAATCACTGAACACAATTTGACTGATTAATTTGCACATATATCATTCTTGGCCAAACGGAACTGATACAAGCATTTTGTGCTGCCTGATTAGTTTTTAATTCGGTTCTATATCCTTTTCATGATGTCTGAAAGGCTCGCTTTCTCGTGTTTGATCGCTGCCAAATTATCCTTTTTCCAGCAATTAATTCTACCGTATATTTCAGGTTACAGTGGAACCCCGCCTTACGGTCACCTCGTTAATACGGTCACCTCGTTATTACGGTCACTTTTTTTGGTACCGGCGAAACGCGCACCCATACATTTTCTTATAATGAAACTCCGTTAATGCGGCCACCCCGTTAATGCGGCCACCCCGTTTTTTTTGGTCCCGGCGAAACGCGCACCCATACATTTTGGATCAATAACAGCATCTGGGCAAAGACCCCTTTGTAAAATTAACTAAAAAATAATAATAAAAGTACCCTATATAAATCAGGTCATTAAAAGTGGCCTACAATACTACGGCCACGTTTTCATGGCCCGTTGGTGACCGTATTAACGGGGTTCCACTGTACAGTGGAACCCCGTTAATACGGTCACCAACGGGCCATGAAAATGTGGCCGCATTATTGTAGGCCACTTTTAATGACCTGATTTATATAGGGTACTTTTATTATTATTTTTTAGTTAATTTTACAAAGAAGTCTTTGCCCAGATGCTGTTATTGATCCAAAATGTATGGGTGCGCGTTTCGCCGGGACCAAAAAAAAGTGACCGTAATAACGAGGTGACCGTATTAACGAGGTGACCGTATTAACGAGGTGACCGTACTAACGAGGTGACCGTATTAACGAGGTGACCGTAAGGTGGGGTTCCACTGTATTACAGTTAATTTACTGTCTTTATTTTTGCGTAATCTGATCGATCTTGACCAATTTTAAATTTTACTGATTGGCTTGTTTCTTTTGATGATGATTTTATGTCGTTTATTTTAGTTTCGCTTGGTAAACCATTCCCCCGGCAGCGCGGGAAAAACGAAACGAAAAACGCAACATCTACCGTCCACTTCTGATAGAATGAATTTTGTCGAATCAGCCAATCAAAATTACTTCCGCTGCACGATATACTCATGGCGTATTGCAATTTTCCATTTAGCGACGATCGCTGCGATCGCTAGAAAGTTCAGCGATCGCAGCGATCATATAGAAACCACTCTCCAGCGATTGTAGCGACAGTAAAAATACGAGGATGCACTGCGAATTCCACAGTCATTCCAAGATAGCTACCTACAAGGTGACCGACACGTGATCCATACGGCTTTCATGGAAGAAATTCAGCGATACAGCTGTTTATATAGCAAATCATCTCGAGCGACTTCGAGATCTTCCATTTGAATGGTCACAATGTTAACCCACATTACACGACTAAATTGCTTGGCTTGACAGTGTGTAATCTGGGCTAATGATATCACAAGGAGCCCAGATTCACAATGAGAGTCATGAACGACCAAAACATAAGGTTTGTATGGGATTTTATCGTGAGTTTGATTTAAAATATCAAAATTATAAATAAACAGCCATTAAAATGTTCATACCTCATTAAATGATGGCCATGTGTTGTTTCTTGGCGGCTTTCTGGCTTCTAAACAACATTTTAGCGAGTTTTTGTTTTTCTGTTTTGATTTCATCTAAAAGATTTAAACCAGAAAAAAACAAAACTCGCGAAAATGCCGTTTAGAAGCCAGAAAGCCGCTAAGAAATAAGAAATAGACATTATTTAATGAGGTATGAACCCTTTAACGGCTGTTCGTTTATAATTTTGATATTTTATCAAATTCACGCTAAAAACCCATACAAATCCTTATTTTGTGGTTGAAGACTCTTGTTGTGAGTCTGGGTTTCCTGTGATGATACTGATAATTTTTACACATATTCAGTTTTATTGCTTGCCCAGAGGTTCTCAGGCCCTCAACGGTTACTCACTCCCTGATTATAAAGTATACGACGATATAATACTGAATTATCCACCTTGAACTGCGATACATCAGCCACATGTTGTAGCCGAGATATAATCGCAATCACATGAGTGCTTTAGTCTCCGTGAAAATAGGGTTGATGAAAGCGTAAATACCAGGGTCAGATTTAGTTTACCATTACCTCATGTTTGTCCTTGCTTTTGCAGCACACTGATTAAAAACTGGATTTAGTATCCAATTCATTGTAAAACGTTTAACACATCATTTTATTTTATTTTCATTTTTTTCACTAGCTGGTGTTTTCGCGCACGACCCATTTGAGGCCATGAAGAGAAAGCAACCGCAGTTTCCCCACTCAGCGTTCTCTGCCATCGACCGGTACCCCTTCATGTACCATCCGGCTACAGCGACTTCAAGCAGCTATATTCAACCACCATATTACAATCAAATGACAGATTTTCCATGGCCACCTGTGATATCCCAGGCATCCAGCCTCTGCGCAGCAACGCCATACCTCCTCAATCGCCAACCTCGTGAGTCCGTTATCTGTTATCCTGTTAGTCGCACGTTTGCCTGCGAAACGATGCCGTCCAAAAGACGGCTCAACTTCAATGAAATTTACGGTGAATTGCATCCTAGAAGAGAAGACACACAACCGTCCATTCCGCTTCAAAATACCATGCCTAATCAACAAGTGATTGAGCATGAAGCAGAAGTGTGTGTCAAGCAAGAGGCGCATGAGGACCAGTTCAACTTTCAAAGTGGGTCAGCCGGAGCTGAAGACAGCCAATCAATGCGCGGTTTTCGTCTGACACAACACTTATCCTATGGTAGAGAGTTGGATATTGAGTCAAGGGTGTCTGTCATCTCCTGGAGTCCTAGACAAGCTGCATCAAATAAGGCATTCACCAAGATTCCACAAGATGCGAATGAAAGCGGCCAATTCAAAGAAGAATGTTTGGCTTTTGATGCACGCAACAAGCTTTCAACTCTCGAAGCGACGTCCAGAGCAAGCAACTATGATGAACAAGACGCGATAGGTTCACTTCAGGCGGCACATTTTCCTGACACAGCAGCTACACGTAATCAAAGCAACATAATGTACCGTCACAGCGAGCGTCCAAAACCCAGATCCAAACATATGTGTGATGAGTGTGGCAGGACATTCACACGCTCCAGTATCCTGATTACGCACAAGCGCATTCACACTGGGGACAAGCCTTACGTGTGCGAGCAGTGTGGCCGCGCCTTCAGACAGTTGGGTAACCTGTCCCGTCATCAGCTAACCCACACAACGTCCAAGCCATACATTTGCCAACAATGTAATGAGTCATTCAACCGCGCTTCAAACTTACATACGCACATGCGCACCCACTCCGATTACAAGCCCTTCAGCTGCGATTTCTGCGGCAAGCGGTTTCACCAGAAAGTCGACATGAAGATTCATCGCTATACCCACACAGGAGAGAAGCCACATAAATGCCAGAAATGTGGGCGGGGATTTAAACAGCTAACGCACCTGACGTACCACCTAAGGACGCATTCCGATGGGCATATGTACAAGTGTGAGTTCTGTGGCAAGGGATTCAACCAGAAGGGCAATCTAAAAGCACACGTGTACCGCCATACGGGTGAACGGCCGTTTAAGTGTGACATATGCGGCAAGGGTTTTACACTGACTTCCACGTTAAACACGCATAAGAGGACACACGCCCCTCACAAGCCATTCCACTGTCAGTTCTGCGAGAAGGCGTTTTACCAGAAGAACGCACTGAAGTCGCATTACATTGCATCGCATCCTTTTACTGGAGGAGTTTCTTTGTTATGAGAAGTCAGTTGTACTGAATTTGGAAATGTTGGTTTTTGAGTAGTCTGTTCACAGACTTTCCTTTTGAGCCGAGTTCGCGAGCGAAGCGAGCGCGCGAGTGCGAGCGCGGAGCGCGAGAACGAGCCCGGAGGGCGAGAAAAAAAGCCTATTTATTTTTTCTGTCGCCCAAGGGGCTCGTTCTCGCGCTACGCGCTCGCACTCGCACGCGTTCGCTGGGCTAAAAATAAATCGGTCTGTAGACAGACTAGTTTTTGAGGAGAGGGGAAAACCGTAATACCCGGAGAAAACCTCTTGGAGAAAGGAGAGAAACAACAACAAACTCAACCCACATGTGATGCCGCCAGGGCTGGGAATCGAACCCGGGCCACATTATAAGTGGGAGGCGAGCGCTTTCACCACTATACGACACCTATATATAATTGAACTTACAGAACATATTATAATCATCTTCGCCACACTGAATAAGCTAAGCCAAGCATGTGAGTAATTTTCAAAGGAATTAGATTTTAGTTAACAGAAAATAACAGATGTAAAAAAATCTTAGTTCAAAATATAAGAACAATGACTGTGAACTAACAGCTTAAGACTGGTTTGACTTAGGAGGTGACAAACATCTCCAAAAAACACCTTTGTATTTAGAAGTATTTTTATTCGGGGATAAGTGCAGTAAACTTTGGTCCACGCAAAATTAGCCGCCCCGCACATTTTTCAGGGGCACCTCTCAGCTGGAAACTGGTACCCACTCTTGGCCGAACGCACTTCTTTAATTCACACCAACAGTTAAACCTGCTTAAATGTTTAGTTTAACTAGGTTTTTAGCCTTTATCTTGAACGATTTTAAAGGTATATGACACAAACTACCTGGAATGGCAATAAGAGTCAATAAAGTTTCTTTTAGTAACGATTTCACTCCAAATATTATGGGAGGTATTTTTCTAAACCTGTTTTAAACTAAACAACATTTAAACATGTTGAAGCTCTGGTGTGTGATTACTTCTAGTGTTGGCTGGGGCAGACAAGACAGATAGTTCTGAGAACTCAATAAACGCACAAGTCTTTTTTACACGATCGACCACGAGGTGCATGCCAGATAACAACAGTAACGATTTGGGGGACCCAGATGTAGCCTCCCTCCAAGGGCACCCAAGGGAAGGTTTGTTTGGCGACTTCTGGGTGGAGGAGCAAAACCGTTTCCCCTCTACGTTTTGTCACAAAAAAGTTGTTTATCGCAAGTAAAAATGCTCAGCCTGTCCCTGTAGCCGATTAATCCCTATTCTGCGACCGATTCTGTTAGTTTATCTGCTCCACACTATAAACGTCGGGGTCTGGAGATAATCGGTGCATTCCCAAAGCGGTCAAGGTGATAAAAGAATAAATTACTTTTTTTTAGTTCTGAAATGCCCCTCCCAAAAGGAAACGTTTGGACATATTTTAACGCCTTTCTTGTTTACCTCTTTATTTTATTTTTCAACTTTAAATAAGCCACTGATATTTGTAATTTCTATTAGTGGACTTGTTATCGGACACATTTCAAGTAATACTTTGTTCTTACAATTCTTTCAATGTTTACAGATTATGTCGAAAGTCGACAAGCTTCTGTAGTATTCTATAAGCAAAATATGTCAGCGCTACTTTTATCAGGTTCGGCTACAGGTTTTAGGTATACATTTGTTTGGTACCCGAAGATTTTGAATTTTATGCTGCGTTTTTGCATTGAAATATGGGATTTGGGTATTTCAATTCGGGTAAGATGGCAAGGTCCTCTGGTATACCATTACCGGGCATTACCTTACTACCCGGCCCTGTTCTATCATTAGTTACCAAGAAAAGCGGTTTTCAATTGAGTGTGGTCAAACCAACCGAAGTAATCACTCTGACCAATCACCGCTGACGTAAACGATATGGTACATCCTGCGTCTTGCTTGCTAACGACATGTACATGTACGGGAGAACAGTTTTTTTGTCACTGAAGCATTGCAGACCTATTTGCCCCCGAACATATTATCATATTCTCCCAAAACTGAAGTTTAATTCCCCTAAAAGACCATTACAGAAAATTAGAAAGTTAACATTAGGGCTTTAAGGGTGAATGCGCTCTTCGAATAAACACTTAAAATATACAGTATATACACGTTGACAATACATATGGAAATTAATATTCTTTTCTTTTAAAACCGACTATATTAATTAAACTAAGATCACCCCTATCAAGAGCGTATTTATAAAATATATTCCACTTCTTCACTAATAGGACTAGCTTAAATAAGGAGTTCCTTCCCATACTTTTCTATTGCAAGCTAGTTTCAGTTCAACCGAGAGAATGTAAAATTCTATATTCCATTTTAATAGTAAAAAAACATTTTGTGTGTCTACAGAGCTGTAAAACACTTGTTTTTGGAGAAGTTTCAAACTGTGGGCACAGTTCACGATGTTCTAGCAGTGTTTCCACAGCATTTCTCAGTCTGATAAAGTGGTTAGTTTTTAAAGAAACTGTGGTTCTATCTCCGCCGTCGGTGGGGAAACGAAACTTCTCAACTGAAACTCATTTTATAATTCATCAAGTTTGAAAAAAGAAAATCGTAAGCATGATGTTGGTTTGGAAACCCGATCTTAATTAGCACAGAAGTTGGTGATTTGATTCCTTGGTTTTCTCAGTATTTAATGATCAGTTTGAGAAGCTATATGAAACACTCGAAAGAGTGTTTTATCAGGTATTCAAACACCTTGAAGTGGGTTATAAAAAACTCGGCTGTGCCTCGTTTTTTCAACACACTTCTCGGTGTTTGGATATCCTGATGAAACACTCTTCCTCGTGTTTAATTTATATCATAAAAATCGGTACTGATCAACTGAGTTTACTAAGCACACTGGCCAACGTAAAGCGATTTTTCACCATGGCCAATGAATAAAACAAACAACAAACAAATCTGGTGCCACTTTTCCTATATTGCATTACGTAGCTGTACTTGATCAACTCTGCAGTACACACCAAATTTTAGCACTTCCCATTTCTCACTCTTGAACTCATGCTTCTATAATAAACTTCATACAAACTTGGAAAATATTTTAAAATGAAAAAAAAATTGCATCCAGCACGAAATGCACCAGTTCTGGCTACAAATGAAGCTGTGTTCAATTTTTTTTTTGGCATTAGCTAGACGCAATCCTCGTTACTTGCTAAATATTCGTGCTTCTAGTTCTGATCGATTAACAACACTTTTTTTTCTTTTTTGGCCTAATTTGTCCATTTCAGCTTGAAGAGAGTCATTAAAATAACTTAATAGATACAATTCTCAAATGAGTAACATCATACAGTGTACATGTATGAACCGCTTGGTGCAAAAAGGGTATACATGAATATCACAGTTCTGGCCAAAATATGGGGGTAAAGGCTCCAAACCTGCCCGTGGTGTGCATGTGGTGCCGAATTTGTGTATTTGACATTGCTCTGATTTATTTTTTTGGCCTGAAGACTAAATGTCTTAGGTAATAGCCATGGCAAATGGGCAGTAGAAAAGATATGGCAAACTTATAGGAATTCAGCCTTCAGGCAACAAAATAAACACGGATCAATGTTAAATACACAAAATCTGCAGCAAATGCAAACATTGGGCACATTAGAAGCCATACTTTAGCCTAAAACTGCGATATACGCCCTTTTTGCACCAAGCCTTTCATACAGTATACATTGTACTCTTATTGTACTAACAGTGTACAGTGTATGAGCAGGAACAATGTTGTAAGTTCAGACTTTTGTTCCATAACTCATTTGTTCAAAATAACTAATCCAACCCACACAAAGTTCCAATTTAAGTTCTGTACCCAAACTGCGCATCAAGTCTCAACCCTTTCGGCCCCAACAGTGATCAGCATCAAATTTCTCCTTGTATTATCAATGCTTAATCAATCAGAGAGGTCACGAGAATCAAGGACATGATCACCCAAGATGAATTCTCTTGATATTCACTGCTTTTCCCCACTTCTGCTATAAGAAAGATATGGGAACATGAAAGGAGAATTTGTGTTTTGATATCGGGGATCAAAGGGTTAAGGTAGATTGATGAACTTATACATTAAACAGTTCTGATGCCCTTAGCACACCAACCAACATATCATCAAGGAAATGCAGACCTTTCATCAGGGTGATGAATACAGATCTCAATATGTATTCCTGGTCCTTTTTAATACAAACAGAGCTCATAGCTCATTGGCCAAATACTCAAGGCTATTTGAAGGCTGATGAAAAAATACCAGGCTAGTGTGCTAGAGACAAAGTGTTACGTAGGTACACTTGAGCTATGTGGTACCCCCTCAGTCCTTTTTGTCATGCCCTGATCAACCACTATTTCTGGCACCTCATCAACAGCACTCAGCGGACTCGTGGGTTCTCCATCTTTTCCCTCAGGCCCATCTAATGAGGGCCAACTGGTAGTTTGCTCCAGCTTTTGAAGCCTCTCGTTTAGAGCCTTAAGTGCTTTTTGTCTGAGGAAGCAAAATGAGTTTTATTTTAATTTTTTAATTTTAATTTAATTTTAATTTTAGTTTTAATTTAAGAAAATTCGCCAGATTTGTATTTTTCTGTACTTAGTATTACGCTTTGTTCACATCAGCACCGAGATATGTTTAGAGTAAACATGTTTAGAGAAAACATGTTTAGAGTAAACATGCAAAGCAAAGCAAAGCAAAGCAAAGCAAAGTGTCAAGCACAACCCAACAATAATGGTAACCAAGCTTGATTCACAACAGCATGAAGGCTTTTAGTTTGGGAGGACTACCTTCACCCAGATGAACACACCCAAGGGGGTAGATGGGTTTGAAACTGACAGGGAAATGCAAAGGATTTTTTTATTTGACATTTGGGATTTTTGGGATTTCTTTAGGTTAAGAGGCTTGCTTGCAACCCAGCTTGTAAAGCATGATAAGATAAATGAACATGGAATTTTTGGGCTTAGCTTTCACTGTTTTGGTCCATTGGGATTTTTGCAGGGACTAGTTTTGGCTGAAGAGATTTTTGGGGGTATTAAATTTTGGCTTCATGTGCAACACCTCTTCACATGTATGAATGATGGTGCCAGCCCTCTGAGAAGGGATTTTCAGATTTACTCTGGACCATCTCCACCATACCTTCTTCTTTCAGCATCAGCAGGATCCATTCCTGGCAAGCTGATTGTAATCGCTGATGGTGCTCCTACATCATATGTTCTAACGGGTTTGTGGCACACTTTCAAACGTACCAGAGTGTTGAATATAACAGTTGACAGTGCTTTTACTGGGGACCTAATTGGACAAGGGAACAGGCCTGTTACTTATACATGATAAACGGCCATAGACAAACACTAAAGAAGAATGAGCTAGTCACCAGGTTGCCAAAATATTCTCCAAGTTTCTGAAAACTTTATGCCCAAAAACAGCCAACAACTGTTTGGTCTGCCACTGAATTGCCTTGAATATGGTACAATGCATTTAAACATCTGTACATCACCTTGGTTTTTGTATGCATATACTGCAATTATGTCAGCACGGAATGGCTTAAGGTGCCAGCTGTTTCTTCAACTTGTTTTGTGCATGAATAATTATTATTTACCAAGGAAAATCAATGTTTGGTTAGCTCATCTGACACTACAAAAAGATATTGAAACCCCTGAGTAAGCATCAAAATAATAATGTATGTGTAAGAAGCGAGATAATAAATTAAAGCTCGCTTACTGTGCAGCTTCTGGAAAGAAACTAGCGCAGGAAAATCCTTCATTCAGGTCTCCCTTGACTCCTTTACCACGTGGCTGGTAAAACCTTAAATACACCCAACCAATCAGAGAACCTGATAGAACCATGACCAGAAGTATATTGGGAAGGATACCAGCAATGCAGAGAATGCTGTAAACAAGGACAATTATTGATGGAACATGCTGAAACAGGAAGAAAAATTGATATCACAACAGGTACAGTAACTATAGCATTCATGTACATTTGTATGTGAGGGACCACCCAAAAAATGATTCTTTGAAGAAAGAATGAACCATAATGTGACAGATTAAAGCAATTTTTTCAAGACACCAAGGAAGAGCTTGAAAATATTGGCCAATCCATTTCCAGCTGGGCTGTATGCAGCCTAAGGCATTTTTTTTTGTAGATATTATTAATTTTATAGTTTGAGTGCTCAAGTATAGTAATTGTTGAAAAAAACTAGAGCATCATTTTTAGGTTTCCATTGATAAGAAAATTTCTGTCTGTTAATGCAGGCTTTACCATCATTACTTTGATGGGGGCTTACCACTTTCTGGTTCCTTGACATCCAATTCATTAATTCACATGTATATACATGTACTGTATATATACTGTATATAATCATGTAATATATAATCATGTTTAGTATCAATTTTGAAGACTGTTCACTGTATTCCCTTTCTCCAGGCCATTTTAACCACAGTTACTGACATTTATTTTCCTATGGAAGCTTGTTACAAACAGGTAATAGTGATTTTCACAAGGCCTTGAAATGATTATGCGTAAACACAGGCAAACATGCATGGCTTTTGGTTGGTTTAGTGAACATGCATAGCAAAGCGAATGGATTGTGAGCTAAACAAAAGCTTTCTTGTTGCCATCACTCGCTTTTCAGCATTCTAATACAGATGTGGGTCAATCAAACAAGGCTTTGGATAAAAGTGAAGAACAGCTCACCTCCACTGACAGTCGGCCGACAGTTTTTTCCATAGTGGTAACCATTTGTCGGCCGACAGATGACCAACTATCGGTAAGATGTCGGCCGACTGTTGGTAATGTGTCGGTAAGTTGTCGGTAGACTGTTGGTCCAGTAAGTGTTTGGAAAGACTTTCCTGTTTTTTTTTTTCATAGGTTTCAGTCAAGTAGTTTTTTCTCTAACAGACTGTCGGTAACCTGTCGGTAAAGTGTCCGTAAACTGTTGTTTATCTGTCCGCCGACAGTCAGTGGAGGTGAGGTGTTCTTCACTTTTACCAAGCCTCTTTGCATATTAGGGATATTGTAGTGGGAAAATGAGCAACAATGGTGTTGATCTTTTTATCTACTGGTAGATGAAACAAATTGCAAACACTCATGGAAACCATTTTTCAAAGTCATTTTCAAAATCACTCTTTGTATATAATACAATGTACATGTGTATTATAACTACATGTAATAAAGAAGTTGCTATAATTCAAACCAACCTTGACACGTAGACCAAGTGAAGACAGGCCTAACTCCTGTTCAGGTTTAATTTGTTTGAATGCAACCACCATCCCAGATAAAATTCCTGTCATTCCACTAAACTGTAGAAACCTACATAATGTAAATGTGCAGGATTACGGCAATGTACAAGCATGATAAGTCACCAATAGCATCAACAGGGTCAAGGCAAAATGGGAATGCTATATTTCCTTGAAAAAATATGATCTAATATGCTTCTTTAAAAACATTGTTAGTTGAAAGAAGTATGAAAGAAAGAAGATGATAAAACTGGTGCACTTTCCTTAAAAATATTATTTATACATGATTGTATATGTTGCAGGTAAAATCCGTTCTCAGGTTGAATTAGATTCAATAATAATATTTATTGGTTGAATGTGTACCCAGTATTCAATCTACATGTTGGTAAGCTAACCCTAACCCTAACACAAACCTAACCGTCGCCCCGGCAAAAAGATACACACAGGACTCCAGTGGTGTGATTGTTACATATAGCTTTGTTTTTGAGTTAGCTTGGGTTAGCTTTGTGCTGGGGTTAAAGTTAGCTTACCTAGATTGAATGGTGGGTACACATTTAGCCTAGATTAAATACAGATTTAACATGAGACCAGACCCTACCTGCAACATATGAACCTTACTTATCCATGGATATTTCATGACTTACCACATATGAGTGTCAAATGTTGCCATATAAGCTATAACACACACAGCTGAAGTTAGCAGTGACGTTCCTACATCTAAGATTAATACAAATTTCTACAAACAAAAAGAAAACAGAAAACACGATTCATAATAAGACAAAGACGAAATAGAACATTACCCTTTGGTTAGTCTGGCAGATGGTTTGTACAGACCACTTAAAGTTCAAGAACTATTCAGTGACTTCTCAATATTATCTTTCAAGAACCAAAATGTATATCAAATATGCAGTAGTACCGCGGTGTAAAACAAAAAAAATACTATAATTGCAGGGCTCCAGGCATTTATCGTGTGTTAGGACCGAAAACATGAAAATTTAAACCACAAAATATGTACAAAAGAAGTGAGTGCAATGTTAATCTGCAAAAAGAAAATATCCATATGCAAAACAGTGCATCTAATATTTTGTGAAAAACCATTTTTTTCTTTCAAATCGGCTATAACATATAATCGCCCACCCCCAAAGAAGGACTTTTATGTTCAGACCTCCTCCCCATTCTGCCCAGATTTTAAGAGCCCTGAACCTCACTCCCCTCCTGTAAGAAATTTCCAGTGTTCTAAAATTTAGCATGTGCATGTAAGATGGCAAAAATTGAACTAGAATGCGAAATTGATCATGTGATGTTTACCTTATTGTTAACAGCAACAATAACATGAAATGTGATAAATATAAATTACAACAAGTTATTGCGTGTTCAAGGAAGTTCATGCCTGGCTATTGCGGTTGGATTTTATAATGTTGTTCATAAGGCAAGTCTTTGTTGTAAACCACATCATCAAATGTTTTGCCATCACATTCAACATGAAACAAAAAATTAGTTATGGTTATCTCTGTCTATCTTCATGTAGGAAGTCACTCACTTTGTTTAGTGCCAATGAGACTTCTTCCTGACCATTAAAGAAGGTGACCGTTTAATAGAGGTGAAATACAATAAAATTCACCATTGGGGAAATTTAAACAGTGACCATGTCTACTTAATAAAGATGACCGCTTAAAGAGGTCAAGTTTATAGTAAGTATGGGGAACGCTCGATTTCTGGGGATTTGTTAAGTGACCACTTAATAGTCGAGGGTGACTGCTTAACCGAGGTTTGACTGTATACACCGTACAATGTATGTATTTTTTAAAGCTATTTACCAAAAATTCAAGTGCTCCCCAGAGTGGTTCAAGTAACTGGCCACACAAGACAAGCACTCCAATATCTATTAACATCTGAAAAACAAACATCACATCATTTTTGTTATTCACATGTATCATTCGACTGTGACACTATTTTGCCTTATAAGGAAAAGCAAACCACAAAATATCCAAGCATATTACACAGTACATTGCCATATTACACCTTAGTATCACGGTATAAGGGGAATTTTAGTCAAATAATAAATCCATTATTTGATGGTTATTGCTTGTATTTTATTTAATCGCCCCTGCAGGGCTAAAAAAAATACTCTGTAACTCGTAAAAATATCTGCACTTATTACACTGTAAATTATCTGTTAAAAACCAGTGAATAAGGTGTATAAGGGAAATGGTCAAATTTATTGGACAGGACCCACCATGTTACAAAGAGATTGGTGGTCTTTTTATGTACAACCTTCCCTCCCATGCCTAATAAGACAGTGTCTTGTTGGTATAACCCCCATTTTATCAGGAGTACATGTACATGTAGAAATTGAAAAAAAGATTCAAACCTCCCTGTACCATTTTACTATACTAGCAATGCAAGCTTTGATATTAAAATACTTTAATATACTTTAAGAAGACTCATCTCAAATTTTTAGGCCAATAAATTACTGAAATTAAATTTGGTATCTTGCATAGCCCCCATACCCCTAAACAAGTTGCCAGGGTCCTTGTTGATGATACTTGTTATGGCCACTTTCCTAATATGTTTTTGGGCTAGGTCATGTTTTATGCATGTAAGGTGCACTTGATCATTATCATGTAAAGTAGCGCTATATAAATTTTTAATATTATTATTATTATTATTATTATTCCCTAAAGAGATATTGTGTGGAGGTGCAGTACCTAGAGTGTAGGGTTTAGCAAATTGACTTCAGATCAAGTAGTTTGAGACCTGTTCTCAGCTGTCACATTGTTTCCTTAAACAAATCTGAAACTTTACTCCATATGCCTGTCTGCACCCAGATGAATAAAGGGTACTGGCAACAAAATGCTGGGGGTAACCCTGCGATGGACTGGCAGTCCATGCTTCATGCTATGGAGGCTGGGTTAAGCTCTGGCCAAGTGGGTCACTGGTAGCTTGTGTGCAACTTTACCTTACTTAGCAATATTACACTTAAGTGAACAACACACTTGTTAATATAATAATAACCTGGGTGATATTTGAAGAAATACAGTATTAAAGGGAACCTCCATTGTCAAAACAAATTGTCGTTAAATTGTTGGAAATAAAGTCGAAATTTAAAATATTTAAAAGAACAGGTGCAAATATAATTTTAGTGTACAAATAAAATGGATATAAATATCGCCTATTTTCGCTTTTAAATTTCCCGTGCGCTGCCATTTTGAATATCTATGACGTGTTACGGTTGCCGCTATTGTTAAGAATCAAAGTTCTTTTGTATGCAACAATTAGACAACCGTAACATGTCATAAATATTCAAAATGGCGGCGTGTGGGAAATTTAAAAGTGAAAATAGGCGATATTCCTATCCATTTTTTTGTACACTAAAATTATATTTGCACCTGTTTTTTAAAAATTTTTAATTTAGACTTTATTTCCAACAATTTAACTTCAATTTGTTATAACAATGGAGGTTCCCTTTAAAACTACCATGTAGTTTTTTTACTGCGTTAACTTCTCAAGATGTGGCATCACTTGAGTTGTATCAAAGATTATTAAATTTAATAAAAAAAAACAGACACTGTTACATACATGTATTTGTATTTTTACACAAACAAGGTAAAACTTATTGTCCATTTTTCTATATGGACTAAAATTTAGCCACTTGGATGATTTGATATAATTTATATTAGACCTGAAATTAAGGAAAACCTGAAAAAGCACATGCCTGTATACATACCACAAAACATATCTGACTCTTGCATAAAACTAAATGTACATCTATATAACAAAAGGCAGATACTTACATTCCATATTCTATATTCTGTAAAACCTCCTGTAATTAAAGTCCACACTCTAAAATATGGGGGAATGATGCTAAAAAAAAATTAAAAAAACCTAGGCTTAAATAAAATATTATGTGATATAAAACTACATGTATATGTAAATACAACAGCTGACAATGTATCACATTATAATAACTAGAGCAAAGCACATGCAGTTGTACTCTATTGCTACCAGGGCTGTTATTAAGTGCCATCACCCGTAGCATCTGTTACGGGTGAGTGCACTTGATGAGACCTTGATGTTATTACAGGTGATCTTGCCTGTCATAGGTTAAATTGAACAACAAAGCAACAAGATTGTTACGGGTGTTAAGATCAGAGCAACGCCTGCCTCAAATCTTAATGACAGCCCTGGCTACTACAGTGTATTTGACTATGGTTACACACTGACAAATACTGGTGCAGCCTCAGGCCAGTACTTTGCATGCAAACATGATTCTGGTTCTGCAACACTTTTTTCAACTCTTTCAATCAAAAATGGCTTTAAAACATACAAAATCCATTCAGTATAGCAACAAGAAGTTTTACAATCCACTTGGAGATCGAAAACAGTAGAATTAGGTCAAAAAAAACATTCAGTGATACTTCTTTTTAAAGCATAATATTTCTAGATGCCACACAGCACATCCTTAGAACTATCATAAAAAAAAAACACAGAAACACATAAGTAGGCAGGGTACCTGTGCTCAGCTATATGATTTTGAGGCTTAAGTATAGTTATCATCACCATCATTATCACAACACAGCACCTCAACTTAGTACAGATGCTGTTTCTTGTAGATGCTGTTTCTCATTACACATAAGTAGTCATAACAAGTATACTCGATGAGGACCCACCTTGTGTAGGGGTAGGGGGGGTTTGCAAGATACCACCTATCTGATGAGTGTAATGGACTAAATTTTTTGGCTTAAAAATTGGAGGTGAGACTTTAATATTCTGTGTGCATGAAGCTTGCATTGCTAGTAAAACGGCACAGGAAGATTTAAATCTTTATCTTAGTTTCTACTCCTGATAGAATAGGGGCTATAATTAATTATGCCAAAAAGACACCATCTTTTTAGGTGGGGGAGTGGGGGTACATAACGAGACCACCAGTCTTTTTGTAAAATGGTGGGCCTTGTTCGAGTACAATAGTTTTGACCATTTCCCTAACATAATTTATGTTATAAAATAAAGGTTTAATGCTACAACCATGTACTACTGAGTTTATGGATCCATGCACTTGGAAGGTTTGCTAAGCACTCAAGAAGTTTGAATCTAGGCAATACTTTTAATCTTCTTCTTTGCTTAGAAAACCTCCCACATGCATCCATAACTCAATTTGACAATAGTGCATGCTAAAGCTTGCTTCACACTAGAAAAATTGCGACATAGGAACATGAACATAACATAAATTTTAAATATTAAATATATTTTAGGTTTTAGATTAATATTAGATATTTTATACTTTTTTATGTGTCCCCAAATTAGTATGGGTTTACCCAGGCTATAAGGTCTTTTGACACTTAAATAAAGTTTCTATCTATCTATCTATCTACATAAAGACAAAATTACGGTTTTTTTCCTTACACCATGTTTATGTTATTACAGTATGCTATTATGTTTCTATGTTGTGTTGTTCACACTGGTGCTATAAAACATCACTATAGGGAAGATATCAACGACGTCACTAATTGTTATTAATGTGCCAACCAGAACCTTATTGGCTGCCGAAACAAAGGGTTCTTTTGTTCCAGTGGTTGGCACATTAAAATGATGAATAACAAAAAAAATGTTTGTAAACAGACATTATCCCTATACTGTAAGTTGTGTTTTGCATTTTGCGTGACCTCACTGTTGTGTCGCTAGTGTAAACCAGGCTTAAGTAAGCGTTTACCATTCATTTGTTAACAATTAAGTAGTCTACCAGCAAAAATGTTATTAAGAGTGTATTTAATAATGCTACATGTGCATGATCACAACAATATGCCAGCTATTGAATGTTTCCTCTTTTTCAACTCTACAGACGTTAAATCGTAGTATTGTATTTTGTATCATAAAGTTATTAGAATCTTAAATATAAAAGGACTTTAGCTTAATTTTAATAGTGTTTAATCGCGTTATACAAAATTTAATGTATATCATAGTTGAATGAATGAAATGAGTTGACGAATACACACAGCTCAGTAATTAATTTAACACAACCTTTGATGCTAACATATGCCATAAAATAATATCTAGAAAATCGATAACACTAGCAACTTACTGTCCAGGAGTAACAGCTAGTGCAGAATAAACAGTGGTGTCTATAAACGTTAGGCAGTACAACAGGCAAACAGTGGCACAAGAAAACTTCACCACAACCGAAGCATCACCCAGCGCCTTGTTTATTTGTGCCTGAAATAAATACAGGGATGAGTGGAGCTAGAGAAGACGATAAAGCTGTTTAGGCGAGATTTTTTGTCATTACCTTGAAATGATTGAGGTTGATCGCCGCCATTTTGTTTTGCTTTTAATACTGCGCAGCCGCACCAGCACGGATGACGAGTCACAAAATGACGTGTGGCAGGTTCCGGCCCAGTCTCCACTCTTTGCAGTGCTTGATTACAGACCGTGCATGTGTATCGACCATGTGTGCAATCCTCTCGAAATCCTCACGGATGCAATGAAGATCTGCAGGATGAACGATACCTTAAAGTTTTTGAAATCATTAAACAATGACATGTTGTAAGATTGAGTGGTTATTCTGTAAATGAAAAAGGTCTGAAAACATTTCATCCCTTATCAGTTTTCGAATTATTCAGGAACACTTGTGGAAGTTTGGCAGAGCTCTAAATCACCAAGGAAACGCTAAAACTAAATTTCGGTTTATCTGAACGAAATATTTTAATAGGCTTTTAAATCGTTTTACGAGGGGAGTGAATTGAAGGAGGTTTGTCTGGCCAGCTGACATGTTGCCCAGATTTCGGATTTAGCCGGAGAACTGAAAATTTTAACGGATTCTAATGTGGATCCTACCAATGCAGCGGATTACAGCCTAGATCACGCGCAGTCAACCCGTGAAAAAAACAAAGCGGCAAACTAATTCTTACGGCAGAAAAACGTGGAAATATAATAGTGCCCGTTATTTCCCTTGCAAAACAAAGCTTCATCGACCTTCACTCGGATCATGTGTGAGACAACCGTCAAGAAGACCTTTTTTTTTCTAAAAAACAAAACAAAACAAAAAAAAAAAACAATCATCCCATTTGCAAGGATTCACGTAAGGAGATTTTTTATTACATCGCACAAAGTTCACAAATACTTTGCGGATTCGGATTAATCTCGTACCCAGATATCTCACTCGTGCTTGTACTGTGGGAGATCTGGGTACGAGATTAAATTCGGATTTGAGCATAAATTCGTTCCACATTTGATCTTCCTCCCACGAAGGAATGCGGGCATACAAAACGGATGGAAATGGAGTTCAGCGTCCTCCCTAATCGGAGATTACATCATTGAGACCTCCTGGCGATGAGTTGACTGGCTGATCATGAATCGTCAGAATTTGATAATTTCGATTTAGTTGGGTTAATAATCCGGTCAGTTACGCGGAATAAAGAGACAGGTTGTGTATGGCCCTGTCAATTGAGCCCCTGTGTGGTGTAGCAATTATAAACTACTTACCTTTCAATTCACGTTAAAATTATTCTTTTATGTCGGACTTAGTTAAGCCGCAGTGGTTTTTACTAGCGACATAATAAGCATAAGCAGCTATAAGCGGAAGCATAACGCGCTTACGCCCATGTGAAAACGGGTCCGACACTGACTAAAATAAATGTTCGTTTTCACTTTTGGCGCAAATTCATATGCTCACGGCTTATATTGCTATTGAAAACCAGGCTTTACATAATGTGTCAGTGCTTCTAAGCAAACTATCAGTATAAGTCAAGTGACAACCAATTTTTAAGCACTTCAATCAGTCAAGCCGACTCTTCTGATTCACTATCAAGTTTACTAGTTTT
The DNA here is from genome assembly GCA_024195265.1 of Dendrophyllia cribrosa. Classification (NCBI taxonomy): domain Eukaryota; kingdom Metazoa; phylum Cnidaria; class Anthozoa; order Scleractinia; family Dendrophylliidae; genus Dendrophyllia; species Dendrophyllia cribrosa. The sequence continues at coordinate 34,445,533 of JAJLRJ010000003.1, read as the reverse complement.
CATTCAAAACATTGCCTCGGTAAACAATTGACTTATCCCGAGAGTTATTTTTAGTAACGTTTTTTACCAGTTAATAAGTATTACCTACCCCCTTAATTTTTATATCCTCTTTTAATCGATATAAAGCACCGCTATCTGCAATCTTTGTCTTCTTTTCGTGAGTATAAATTGGTAAAGAGACGCCGGTCGCATTTTCGTGCTTATAAAAGCGTTTCAATTGTTTAAAAGTTTAATTAGTTTTTGAAACGTTTACTTTAGTCACGCTATTCAGTCTGATAAATCAAAGCTTGTTATATTGCAGTTTCCTACACGGTGTAAATTACATTTACAAATAAAAAGTTATGATCCTTTTCAGATTGATACAAATATGTGCTGCCCTTTTTTTTTACCACAATTTACGGTCCTCACTTTATTAAAGGCATCGTGAAAAGATAAAGATTTATTGAAATTGATAAAGGAATTAGTTGAATGTTTGTTTGGGGAACGTGTATTGGAAGATAATAGGTCATTTAGTGGTATGACAATTAATAAGTTCTCAAGAATGCGTATAAAGTAAACAAACTTAATCTTGAGTTGGACAGGATACATCAATCTTGACACAAAGCGACCCTCGTTCAATCACAAAGTTCAGTCACACATGAGTTCTAAGGAAGCAAGGCCAAACAACTGCCGGAGCAACACGAATTTATCAACTCGATAACGAAAACACCGTAAGGAGAAGTGAAAAGATAAAGATGCAAGGAAGAAGTAACAATGGCCTTACAAAAGAGCTAACACAGTCTCTAAAACACTCGGGTATGCGTAACTATAAAGAGACTAAGAAACTTGGGTCCTCGGTGGACAAGTTTCAAAAGGAATTCGAAAAGAAATTAAGGGAGTTGTCGGTGCAACAATCAATGCTAATTGCTTCGCAGCGCAAGCGAGATTCGCGCCGAGGATCACTTCCTTCGAGTCCTTCATTTGAACAACATGGTGAAAAAGAAAGGAAAACAGTCAACGAGGAGTCGTTGAAGAGTTCATTCTCCGATTCCGCTCTAGACCAGTGCACATTGATCGGAAACACTGCTTTGAAAGAACCAAAGTCCGGGGCAAACACAGAGAAGAGTACTTCGTCGCCGCTGCCTCTAAAGCTGCCGAGCATCTTTAATAATCGTAAGGAAGGATCAAGGAAGATTGAACTAGAAGACGTCCAATCGACAAAGATGTCAAACGAAAACATATTCGATAAGCTGAAGTACTCGAGGCAAGCGAAACCGAAGGTGACTGCTCTAGATATGACGCACAAACTTTCTAATGGTTATTCTGCAATGATCACTGCATCTCCACCAATCATGAGATCAAACCGCCGAGGCAGTTTACAGGTGTCTCCACTGTCCGTCGAAGAGCCAGTCCCGAATCGGAGAAGGATAATACGAAGGGGCAGCTGTCCTAGCCTGGGTACAAAGTGGCGGGACGGAGCGGGAAAAAACTTACTCGGTTTAGAAACAAACGAAGAAGACAAAACGTCCGCGTTTTCGAGGCAGGTGGATGAAATGAAAAAATGTCGATATCTGAGATTTCCAAAGTCGATCAAAGAGGACGATGAAGAGGAAATTGACTCACTTCTCACAGACGTATAAATTGATTTTTAACCTGCATATAAACAATAATGACCTGAATGACAGCCGCTTCTCGTCGCTCGACAAAACTGCAAGAATTACAACGATAGAAGCCTATTACCTGAAATAAGGCATAATGCATTCATCTAACGTGAATGTACTTTTCCCCATTTTTTGTACAAAAGTTTAAACTACAAAATATATATTCATTTGTTAGTTTTGTTGTACAAAATTCCTTTAAAGCAATTGTGTCATATTGATTGCACAAAAATGTGCGGCAATGCAATAAAGAGTCTGGGACAACAAACAGATTAAAACTCTGACTTTATTATTTGTGACATTGTTTACTGTTAAATATTATTTAGCTACCACCGCCCTTTGTTTAGTCGACGAAACATGTCATTGTTCTAGTTTCGCTAAAATCTGGCTAAATTACAGGGCCGTAGCCAGTATGAGGCAAACCGAGGCACTTGCCTCAGTCATTTTTTCTTTTTCTTGTTTTTTTTTTCCGGAAAGTAAGATTTTTTTTTTAAGGAGAAAGTAAGACACTACCAACAAATAACCATTGATATTGCCTCAGTCCCAGTTATCATTTTCTGGCTACGGCCCTGCAGTAGTTCCAAGTTGTTTTGCTAATCAGCTCAGCGCCCTGGTCAGTTTTACGTCCGGATCCTCGCTTTTCTGAACCGTTTAGTTTGAGCCTTTTTATGAGTATTTTTTATTTTTGGCACATAGGCAAATTCAACACATACAACTTTTTTAGTTCAAACATTTTCACAATGAATTTTAATTTTAATTTCAATTACAAATCTCATTTTAGTAACAAAGCGATTTTGAGTTGAGTGTCGTAAAACCAAAACCAAATTAATTACCATGTCCAATCAAAACAGAGGCAGACAATAAAATGAACCAATCAGAACGCGAAGCAAATACAGGTAGCACAGCCGGCGCCAAGAGCGGGAAACATATGGTAGCAAGTCGGCGGATTGGTTTAATTTTGGCCAGTTTACCATGATTGGTTGAGAATGTGGCGCGAGATTTTTTAGCCAATCACAAGGCGAAGCAATGTAAATTCGACACTCAATTGAAAACTGCTCGATCCACCCACCAGCAATAATGATTTGTATCCGGAAGATCGTGTGTAAATTAATAAAGTGTGTCTATGTTTATATCTAGTACAACAGCGCTAGTTAAAAGCTACTGGATTTCAATAAAGAATATATATTTAAAAAAAAAACATATCTTTAGCACCTTGATGGAAAAATTCATTTCAAATATTTAACCGTTGTCAGTAAATTTCTACTGATTTCCAGCGAACACTACACGCACTCTAATTGTTTTAAAACCATCAGTACCATATAGCTCTATAGAAACCTAGAAATTTATTTCAGCGTTGACTGAAAAAAAAATAGAAAGCTTTCCTGTCTTTTTACCGTTGTAAAAACATCAATGAAAGATTCTGCGATCTCGTGACAGCTGTGAAAACTCTCGTTCCGAAAGCGTTTCTAGTTATCCTGAACTTTCGCTCATACTTTCATAGCTCGATAGCCACGGAAACAAGTAAAGCGCTTTCTATTTCCAGTGGTTCTCTAAGGTTTGTTGGTCGCGCCTACATGTAACAATACTTCTATATTTAAACGTACTTGGAACAATAAAGCAAATGGGACTCTTTTCATGGGATCGAGCACTAATAAGTGAAATTCTCTGCAGAATTAATTTTTCTTTTTTTATTATTGTCGGCATGCTAAGTAGTATGTCGATGAATTTTATAATTAACCGAAATCAAGAGTGAACGGAATCGAAACAAAAAGTTTTCTGTTTTTGTTGTGTAATTTTCTATGTATTTTTACAATCAAATAATGTTTCCCATTTTCCCAATCGATTACAACCAACTTTTGTCTAAAATACAGCTGTTTATAACTCAGCTTATGATGTCACTCAAATGAATGAATTCACCACCAAAGTAAAACTAAGAAGACAACGATAATAATTGCAGGGAAATTAGATTTTTTCGCGAATTTAAGTTACGAATGATGAGTCAACAATGACATCCGGCTTGGACAAATGCCTCTTAAGAAAAAATCTACACAACATACATTAACTTTTCAATCGCGTCAAAATTAATTTTACCGTGATCTCTTAGCCTGACGTTCAGGCAAATTAATGGCCAAGAATACACCATTATGTTTGGCAATCTTTAATTTTCTATTTACTCGCTTTCTCGATATTTAATCGATCGTTTACACATCATACTCATAAGATGCATAAAAATGAGCTCTTAAATGGAGAAATATGCATTTGGTCCGTATGTTCCCGAGAAACTGGATGTTTTAGTAGCCACCCGAGAAGCCGGAACGCCGCGCCGCAAATACAAGAGTTAAAAGCCGGACTATAGCATGATTTGTCGACTGGTTTTTATCTTGCAGTTTTATCTAACCCTCGCATTGTTTCCTTTCTTAGTTTTTCTCAAAGCTCGAGTTCTAGGATTATCACATCTTCTTCATTTACATATCATATCCAAATAATCGTCAAGAAAAGTTCAGTTTTAACTGTTAAACTCAGCTGCCGAAAAGTGGGTAAAAAAGGCCGTCTAAAAAAGTGAAAAAATAGGACGCGCCTTTATGCCAAAAAAAATTGTCGATTGGCTTAGCTTACAGTTTTGTTTCATCATTAAAATTGCTAATCCTCAGACAGGTTTCATTTCTGAGTGTCTTCTCGGCAAAACTTGAGTTTTTAGGACTATCTTGTCTTCTTCCAAACAGAGCCTGAAAGCTCCGCCGATATGGCCGCATTCTCCATGCGTATAGCAGCGGATTGAACGCAGAGTTACTGTAGAGGATCGGAATTGAAAATCGATAACATGCAATATACCATTTTTCCTGAATGCAGTTCTTGCAATATCTGCCAATAATTGTAAACGACCAGAAAGGAAGCAGCGATAGAACGAAAACAAAGATAATCAACATCGCAGTTTTCATCAGCTGCGTTTGTAGTTTTTCCGATTGCTTGGCCATTCTCTCTTTCTGCAGCATTGGCCCTTGCTCTGGAGATTTTCTCAAAATACGAAGCCGATGCAGCCGTTTTGTCTTCCTTTTCATGACCCAGTAAGTCGTGCAATAAGTAAAGCATACAGTGATAAGTGGAACAACGAATGTGATATGAAGAAATATCACATCATATAGATCCCGATCGACTACCAACTCCAAACAACTGCTAATGATGGCGACCAGCCAACACAGCACGCAACCAAAGACTGTCTTCCTGATGGTCACAGAAAAGCGATAAACGTACGGAAAGGCGACGGCTATAAAACGCTCCACGGCAAACATCGTCATGATAAACACGCTGGCGCGCACGGTGATTTGTGAAATGATTTTCGCTTGGAGCATAACCTTCCGAATGGCGAGTCCTTCCAAGATATGGGATATTCCCACGTCTACGGCGGTGACACAACCCGTTAGGAGATCAGCAACACCCAAAGAGAAGAGAAGAACGGCGGTTGCGTTGCGAAACGTCTTCAACGGGTCTTTGTATATCATGAACAAGAGTAATCCGTTAGATATCGATATCAAAACGGCAAATAAAAGCAGTATGGCCCCATTGATGATGAAGATATGGGAAATGAATTCTTGATCCAGACTGGGATTCATGTTTACACCTTTTTGGCGTTGCTCTGACTGATGCAATTGACGGCCCGTCGTGTTGAATTGCAGCTGAGAATCGTGTTCGGACTTTCAAAGTCAGATGAAATGTCGACTGCCTGTAAATAGCGGATGGTGCTGAAAAAAGAAACTTATTCGCTGTTTACACGCTGTTATCAGTCAGTATATTGCGAATTAAATACTCATTATCAGGAAAGATAACGACTTATGCCAGTTTTTACGGACAAATCGTGGTATATTTTGGAAGGCGGCCAGGTGTTATCTGTGCATATCCTTAAAATAAAAATGATTTACTTTGTTAATATTATGCGATGAACCCTTCTTACTTACGGTACCATATATGGATGCCCAATTACCTTATTGTATGAGCAATATATTTTAAGACGTAATTATTCGCGTTTTAGGTTTAAACACAGACATGCACACAAAAAAAACACAACAATGAGAAGGCACTTCTATGGTAAAATAAATGCATAACTAATCTTAAAACGCGAAAATTAAGTGTCGTGCACAGATGTCGTGCAGAATACCGCTTTTACAGGAAAAATTAGACAAGCACTATATCGGCAATGGATTCAAATGGCTGCTAATAAATTAACGAGTCTGTTTTCAATCGATCGATGAGGTATACAAACATTCAATAAATTGGATAACCATAAGCAGGGAGTCTTAACATAAAACGAATATCACAATTATTTACCCAAAGAATAAATATTGGCGTAGAAAGCGATGACGGCTCTGGCTTTTGCTTTTGGCACACAGCAAAATGATAATACAAAACCTTTAACTTCGAAAAATTTCGAACGTTCAATTTTCGGACAAAACCGTACAGATGAAGCATCCGGACATTAAAAATTCTTAACATTTATAATGGACTTACAAATTATTCAAATCGACGATATATGTCAATATAAATTCTGACAGCATGCTACTTATTAATGGTGGGAGGGCGCGGTCCCCGGGATCCGCCACTACTTTTAATCCACATCTTCATCATCACTCATCATCACTGTTGTCTTCAAGCCGAGAAGAACTACTAACCTGAACCTCATCAACGTCAAACGTCAAATTCTTGTTCAGTCAGGGTCAAATTGTCTTACTGACTATTTTGAGAATTTGAACAGAGCAGGCGAAACGTCCCAATATATCGGAAAAACGTCCGAAAGTTTTTCTCTGAAGTTGAAATGTCCGAACGGTGGAATTTGATATATTGGATCAGTAAATATGCATAACCATGGTGGTGTTATTTCGGAGAAAAGGTTCCGACACATTTACTCTAGATGGAAGTTGGCTATTGATTCCTTGCCGTTCACCATATTGGTTGCAACAACTAAAAAATGAAATTAGACTACCAACAGTCCTTTTCTAGATATTTAATTAATCGAGTGAGCGAGCTATACATCAAGCGGAATAAATTATAAAGTGTATGACAAGGAAAATGAAGCCAACGAGACGACTCGTTCGCTCCTCGCTCGCTGAAGTTCTCCTCGCACGTTTCGCTCGCTCGCGTCATCACCTCGCGGGCTCGATAGAATCCAGCGCTGACTAGTCGATAATCCTTACAAAGTATTTAAGTGGGATCGGAATGAGAATAGCGCCGTGCACTATTTCTAAAAATAGATTTCGCCACATGAGACCCCCCGCACAGACTCAGACAAGCATTGCGGCCCGCTACAAAGAAATGTATGAGCGTGAAGTGCGGTACCGACGGAAAAGAGCGAAAAACTTCGTCAAATTGTAGAGTTAGGTCCTAGAAAGACAAGGAATGGTTGGTACCAAACACTGTTGTTGGGGTGAGTGTAATTCCGACTCGAGATATCCCGACAGATGGCCGAAATCTCTCAAAGAGTTGAACGAATCGGGAGAGAAAGTGTTCATACCGTTCCCTAAACCAACCGGCAAAAACATTGAGAAGTGTAAGCGTTGGATAGTCGCTTGTTCAAGAGTTTTGCTTAAAGACATTAAATTATGTTCATTCCTTACTTAAGGAAAGGACTGAAGAATTTACTAGCATCCGTGAGATTTACAAAACAGCAACTATGTTGCAGATTATCTGCTGGATGCCAAATCATACGCTATGACAAAGCAACGGAGGTTCATCCTAGCTCCACTGAGACACACTACTCAACTACAGAACTAACTTAGGAGCTAAAAATTATTGCAAGAATTCATGATTTCACTGCAGTGGAATTATAGACTACGGCTTTTTGAGAGTCGGATCTAAGACGTCCACATCCGTGATACCGGAAACACTTTCTCTCAAGTCTTGCACGCCGCAGACTTTAGACATTTAATCACGGCCTGAGAAATTAAACGATCCTAGCACTTTCAAAGCGATAACAAACTTTAGCCGATAAGTATTTATCTTGCAACAAAAGTAAGCCAAAGAAACCACAATGTATGCCAATAGAGCTAGCACCGAATAACGGCATAAAGAAATAAAATAATTCTAACGGCTCTGGACAGCATGAATCCTCCTATCAATCTGAGAGATAATCCGCCGAGATCAAAAGGTTTATATCATCGAAAAGAACAAGTTCTCAACTGTGATCTAAAGGCGCGATCCTCTCTGAAGTCTTACTGGGAAAGCTTTACACTTTAGGCTTTTAAAATACTTTTTGCGACGAGTGGGAGTCGTGTTTAGCCTGTCCTTTTTTATAACACCATTTTGGATAGATTCCAACGCATAATAGTGGACGTGTCCATAGTTGAACAGCGAAGGAATGTTCTGCGACAGAAAAACGCGCCAGCCGGTCGTAGGAATAACGGGAACAGAGTTTAAGGGGCGATTTCCTTGGATCTCTGAATTTTCCTTGATGATTTTAGCAGCGAACCATTTACCATTGTCAATGCTTGGATCGAGCGTGTGGTGATTTCCGCTCTTCAAACAGTCGCGTACACGTTTCACAAGCTCGTCTCGTTTCCCGTGCAATTTCAGCCCTCTACATCTCAGCCATCGTTTTAACTGTTCCACTGTATACTCCTCCGGCTCTCTTTCGAATTTCGACCCAGGTACGCCATCCTCATCCGTTAAAACAGTAAAACATTGCTGCGTACTACTCGCCATTCGCATACATTTCCCTTACTTCTCTTACAGAATTGGACTTTGTTTGTCTGAGTCTCGGCGGGGGTCTCAAATTTCGTGACGTCATTAGTGCACAGCGCTATTCTGACTAACACAGGGTGACATCGGGAAATCGGATCAGTTGAAAAACTATATCAAAGTGAAAAGGCATCTCGGGCTCTTTTGCTTTTCCGACACAAGGCATCGGGGAACTTCTGTTCCAGATTTTCTATCAAACTGACGAAAATAATAAATTTTTCGAAAAAGATATATCCTCTTAGTTTTTAAAATTTCAAGAATGATTTGAACCCGAACTATTGTTGCGTGACTGTCTGTCATCATTGTCTGTTCAAACGTTTCAAAATTTTCGAATAAATTATTACAGTTTCTGGTTAATGTTCAGGTAAAGTTAATGCATAATACATGATAAATAATCCCGGGATAATAATATCTAGGACTCCTTTTAAAAAAGATCAAATTTCAAGATGATTTTCGGGATGATCATGAATAGTGAGTGAAATGACTGGAATATTTTTACCATATAAAAGCTATTAAAGTAACAACCGGTCTCCCCACGAAAAGGAAAACTTTTTACATAATGTAAACAAACCGCGAACAAGCTCAAGACAGGTCTGGCCGCTTAATAATTTCCGGTGAGTTTTTAATATTCCATCACTGTTTGCAACTTCCTGAGAAAAGTTTCGATTTCAGGTCAGGTACTAACATCAATGAAAGGTATATGAAAGGGGTACCTTTTCTGTCAAAAACGGTATATGAAAGGGTAAGGGTTTGGACCTCGGGGCGGAGCATCCCCGTACAAAACTTTGTTGAGTACCCCCCTCCCCTCCCCCCCCCCCCCCCCCCCCCCCCGGGGCCAAAAGGTAAGACATTCTTATTGTAATCTTGTATCTTATTGTATATTGGTTTCATCAACTGAGTTGGTTAGGTAAATAAATTGGCCATCGTAAAAAAATGACCTAAAATGACTTATAAGTTTCGAGCGATAGCCCTTCGTCAGAGCGACTCAACTCAACTGACAGTAGAACCTATCGAATCCTTTCGGCTGAACTGAAAGCTGTTCGGAAGGCTTTAATAGTCGCCTTATAAATTCATAATGCATTTAACCTAAAAAAAAAAAAGGTATCAAAATTGAAAAATTTTAACCGTTTGGCGTAAAAAATGTTAACCGTAACGGGAAGAAATTAACCGTTAGCCGTAAAAAATGGCAAAATCTAACGCATAGTCAAGAGTACAATTCGCCATTATACCTCAATGTCTTCAATGTGACTTTCTTTGATAACATAGCTTTCTGGATGGGATACTACAATTGCAGACGAAAGTAGTTGGGAAGGTTGTAAAAACGAATAGCATAAGTGCTGAATTACACCAATGCTCTGTTAACGTTAAATAATGATCAACTGTCACTCTTCAGAGTCTCCCCCATTCCGCCTTTCCAATGTTGGGATTTCAGCCAACAATTTTGCATTAAAAAATTCCAGTTATAACCAACATTGTAAAAGGGGGAGGGGAGAGAAAGAATCCAATGGTAAAAAGTGCCAACCTTCCCAACACTTTTGTCTATGATTGTAGTCCATCGCAGGGAAAAATAATAGAGTTTCAACCAAAGTTTCCTACTCCATAAAAGGTTTCGCGCCAAAAAGGCGGTTTTGAAAATCGTAAAATTCTAAGATAACTAAATGTTTCAGAAAGCTTCTTCGAAGCAAGCTTTAACACAAGTTTACGAGATTCCTCGGACGGTTCAAGAATTACATTTTTCATCCTTTTTGATAGAAAATTTGAAACACTTGGTACCGTTGACGTTTTGTGTACAGCCTGTCGCCAAAAGTTTAGGTTATGAACTTGAAAACTGAGTTGTACGTACTTGATTGCAACGGTTTGCCAGTCACAGTTCAACGTTGTATCGTAACTGTATAATACTGAGTTCATCTTTGCCAAAAAGCGTGGAAGTTTCCCATCCAAAGCCATAGACGATTTTACTTCATCTGAGTTTTCCACGACCAAATCAAACGTTTGTTTGTAATAACGATAAGAGTCGTGAACTACCGTCTTTAGGTCTTGAGAACTGAACTGAAAACACATGTCAATCCCTTCCGTTTCCTGTGCATGATATAATGGAGACTTTGAACAGGTCATTTCTGCATGAGATCCAGTTGCAGTAATAAGAAGATCTTTCAGTCTTTCGATCTCCTTATCAAGAAAACTGATGAAAGAATTTCGAACGTTAACAAACGTAAATTTTCTTGTGAGCTGTTCGCCAAAAATGGACATCACAAATGAAAAATGACACAATTTTGTCCTTATATCAGCTGGACAGTTGTCTATAAATCTGGAACATTTCTCCACTTTCGTCTTGTAATTATTATAGACTCTATCGATTTCATCGGATGTTTTGAAAAGGTCCGCCTTCCTAGTGTGATATTCCTGGCACTCATCGAGCCCACAATTCTCCTGAAGAGCGAGAATTTCTTCTTCAGTGAGCTCAAGAAATAGCGGACTAGGGTTCATTCCAAAAAATATATTAAAGATGAGGAAGTATTCCGCTTCCAGGGTGGGATATTGGAGAGTCCCACCATAGCTTTTGATCACGTCAACGACTTTGCACCATGGACTGTGCCACTGACACGAGTCACCACCGATTATCGTTGCCAAGTACATTGGAGTTATCCCGTCTTTGTTGGGGCAATTTACATCAATACCGGTAATTTTGTTACTGGAAAGCAAGTGTGCGATAAATTGCCACAATCCCCGAGTAGCCGCGATGTGGTACAAGGTAAGATCGGATCGTTTTTCGTCACAGCCCACATCAAATGTTCCGTTTAGAAGAATGTGATTCAAAATTGCTGATGCTGAGAATGAAGCCATTTCCACTTCCAGATCTGTCAGGACACTGGGTCTTTCAAAGTTTAAGAAGGGTCGATATTTCACAGCATGCAATACTGAAAGCCATAATGGGGAAAAACCGTCTGCTGTTGCTGTTTCTAAGGAATGATTTGCACCCCACGAGAGAAATTTTTGAATGGCAACCAAATTTGCCCCTTGAGCTGCTCTTTGTAAGGCGTTATAGCCCTCTTCATCGAAGCATTCGTCAATAACTTTAGTTCCGTTTGGATGTGACAAAATCGCTTTGGTCAGTAGCCCATCTCCAGTTCTTATAGTTTCAACCGTCCCATTCATCGTGTTGTTTTGTTCTTCATAAGTATCCAGGAAATAGTCAAATATTGCATTTTCTGTTTGCATATATTTCTGCCAATTGTCACTCCCTAATAAAAATTCGTAGAGGTAATGCAGGTAATGTAGTTTATGATATGAAATTAGGTGGAACACGGAATTTTCAAAAGGTTCTCCACACTTGATTTTTACTTCCACGTTATGTTTAACTAGGACCTTGGACATGTGCCGACCACCGGTGTGTAAATAAACTAGCAATGGACTTAATCCTGAATCATCTCGACAGTTTACGTCCACCACGCTCAACACAGTGTTGGCTGTATGAACCGTGCGGAGACTTACAAACGATGTCAAAGAGGAACAATTTATGTTTGTAAATAAAGATGTAAGTGTTTTCGAAATAACTCTTTTTAAGGATATTGGAATTAAAGCTGGCTCGTATGGCTTGTTTAAAGGTAGAACACGGGTTGTTATTGTTTGGTAGCAAGCGGTGTCATACGCAAAAAGAAATGGAGTTAAAGACAGTACCAACGAGAGACCGCTGATTCTAGTGCTTCCTATTAGAAGGGACGAAACCTTGGTTTTTTCTTCTAATATAGCGAAAACAGTTTGATTTTTCTTATCTTTCATATCTATAAAAGAAGATAATCCCTTTCTTTCTGCTGTCACAAAACTTCTAATGACCTCGACCAAAGTATTTAACCAAGGATACTGTAGTTTCAATTTCTTCATGGTCTCATGATGGGAAGTGCGTATTGGATTTTTTATCCAATCTTTTGGTTTGCTCACATAAAAATCGACCAAGTACTCCATCCTCGTGACATTTGCGTCTTTCACAAGATAGTGTAACGCTGTCATCCCTTCGTTGTCAATAGCTAAGTGATCACAACCCAGGTCAAACAAAGGGTGGAAAACGCTCTTTGCCAAGCATGCTGCTGCACTGTGAAGGGGTGTAGAACCGTTCAGGCTTCTTGAATTAATATCTGCTCCACTATTGACGAGCAGGACCACGAGCGCTGACATGTCCTGGCAGCAGGCGACATGGAGAGGGGTGGAACCATTACAGTCACCTACATTAACATCCGCTTTGTACTCTATCAACAGCTTGGCAATACTATAAAACCCATACATGGAAGCGATATGTAGAGGAGAAAATCCAAGGGGACAACGTTTTTCCTCCAACGTCTGTGGTATGAAAGGTTGAAACGGAACAGCTGATGATATTCCAGGATCACATGGAACGGTAGCATCTGCTCCAGATGCTAACAGTACTTCCAGTGCGTTATATTTATTCAAATGTACCGCCTCGTGTTGTGGAAGTCTACCTGCAGAATTCGTGCAGTTAATAGCACTTTGGCCTAGGTCATTTAGCAATAACTCGATAACAGAAAGATGTCCTTTCCTGACTGCTGCATGAAGCGCTGTTTCACGTGAGTAAAGGTGAAGATCATCGTACAAATATAACTTTGACGCTTTATATTTTTCGTCCTCTTGACCAGAGAGCACAGAAGAGGGCCCGGGAGTACTGAGGATGCAAGAGTCTTTTACTCCTTCTTGCAGTAAATACTGGACGACCTCTTTATGGCCGCTAGCGGCGGAGTGATGCAGCGAGATGTAATCTAAAACACCACCAGCTTTCTTGAGAGTCTCAACGGTCTTAAGATGCCCGTTTGCTGCTGCTAACTGTATGGCAGTATTGTTGGCCCCAGTTGTTGTGGAGATACTGACGCTGTGGTGAAGAAGAAAGTTTACAACGTTGACGTTCCCTTCTTGAGCGGCTGTATGCAGTAACGAATATCCACACTTCTTCCTTTTACATTCACTGACGGGATTTTGAGAATGAGAAGCAATTTCAAAATCTACATTTGCAGCTGTGTGGTCTAGATTAGCCCCTCTTTCGAACAGAGCCATCACAATAGTCACATGTCCCATAGTCGCCGCTATAAAGGAAGGTGTACGCTGATTGTTATCCAAACAGTCAACGTTAGAGAAGTGCTGCATTAATAGCTTAGTCAGATTGGTATTTAACGAGCTCGAACTATAGTGAAGTGCAGTTGCTTGGGTCACAGGGTCCGTGGTGTTAATGTGTTCCGAGGGAAGTGACAGAAATTGTTGCACCAGAAATTTATCCAAACCACCTTCGACTATATGACTCGCAAGGTGAAAAGCTTCGTCGGGTTTAAGTGGTGCATCATTTTCCTCCGCTTTCTTAAGATAGTACTTAGCAAGGCGGTTATGACCATTTTGCTTCTTAACGTAATACAACTTTCCTTTGTTGTTATCACTGGTCAGCCATTCGGATAAAGAAGAGTGATGTATTCTAATGAGGCCGTCCTCTGATCCATGCCACAAGAACAAAGAGACCTGGTTAAGTTTTGGCAGAAATTCGTATTCCAGATCAAGGTCTGGTTGGTCAAGTCTAAACAGCGAGTGCATTTCCTGGACTGAAAGGGGCGTATACGCTGCAACTAAGACTTCGAAAATTTGTCGGAGAGATTGAAAGGACTCTGAAGTACCATACTTCCTTTCAAAGTACAATTGATAAGAACTCTCAAGTGTTTTCGGAAGTGTCTCCCACTTGACACTTTGTGTCGAAGCGAGCCAAAGGTCCAAGACAACCTTAACATACAAAAAGTTTCCCTGGCCTTTTTCAGCTAAGTTCGAAACAATCTTCTGAGTTGGTTTTTCATTGTCCATGATTCCAAGTGATGTTTTAATTCTTTGTATCATGGCTTCCCTCTGTGAAAACATCTTGAGGGATAGATATGTGTCAAGATCTTCAAAGTTTCTCTTATCGTCCAATCGTATCTCTACTCTTTGAAGCTCATCTAGACCTGCAATGATGGTGTTTACATTACGTGAGCTGACGATTAGTTTCAGCCACTTTGGAAGTCGACGAACGTTGGATTTGAGAATGTTTACAATCTCTGCCTTGTCGCTGAAGCACTCATCCAAAGCATCGATGACGATATACCATGGAACCTTGGGCTGTGGTTGGAGTTTTTTCAAAGGCGTAAGGATTCCTTCTTCAAAGCACCACTCAGGATCTTGGGGGCAATCATTGTACAGCACTCTCCGGACAAACAAATTTGTCAAAATATGTTCACGGTATTTACTGAGCTTCCAAGCGATCATATTTGCAAAATTTCGAACAAATTTGGCGCCATCCTGTGTTGCTTTGTTGAAATGCATGCAAAAATGATATGCGAGGATTCTGTTGTGGACAGTCGGGCTGGATGTTGAAGAACAAAGTAAATGACTTAGAAAAGCAGACTTTCCCGAGCCTGGATTTCCAGTTATTAACGCACCGCGATTGCTGGTGTGTTCCAAGGCACGTTCCAATTCATGGTACAGCCACCGACGTCCAATGAATTCCATGCTGGATGAATTGATGAAATCACTAAAGTCAAAATATTTCAACTCCCATGGATCATCATACGCCTGGATGGAACATCCTATTGACAGAAAACCAAACACAATATATTATCGCATAATCCTTTACTTTAGATCAACTCAAGTTCCCATGCAACTTCATCCCAACTGTTATACATATACTATACTTCTTATTTTGTCGGATTAGGTGTTTGTATTTTATTGTACGAACTATATTAATCATATTTTTAATTTGTAAGTATGCTTTTTGTGCAGCAATTTAAAAAAACTAACGACTTTTTCTAACAATATCATAATTGTTTTACGAAAGCTGGATTACTTTGTAGAACTCATTTATTTTCAATTCAGGTTTATAAATGACTACCTGGGCACCTCGTTCGATTATTAGTAATAACCTGGGAATTGCAGATAAGATAGGATCTTTGGTTCTTCCGATCTTTTCTAGGATCTTTGGTATGGATGTTGGTAGAAAAAAGTGTCTTTTGCGTTCTCTATAAAGCAAAATGCTAAAGACCGTTGAGCTATTGGATAAGCAAATACGCTCAAATCCATTGAAACTTGGCAATACATACATGGCCTTTTTTAGTACAACGGGGAACACAATAGCTCAACGGTCTTTGGCATTTTGCTTTATAGAGAACGCAAAATACTTTTTTCTACCTAAAAACATTATAGAAAGTACTCTTTTTCCCCGGTCATGTCCCTGAACGGCTCTGGGTTTTTACGATATTTCTTTCACTTACTGTCTCTGGAGAAGGAATCATCCAAAACGGTATAACATTGGAAAAGAAACAAGAGCATTAACAATGCAATGGTGTTTCTTTTTCGTATGCTTTTAACGTTTCTTCCTAGATTGCCAAACACACAGCCAAAGTAACTACGCATTACATCCAATAAATTGTTCTTTGTGTGTTTTCTATGATTCACATCTTTCATCGCTTTCATCAGCATCTTCTGTTTTATTTTAAGCTGGCTTTGCTCTTTTTTGCTTCTTGCAGATTCTTTTATCAAGTTCAGCAATTCTTTGTTCAAATCAGCCAAGACTCGGGCCTCCATACTGTGCAGGTCTGAAACACTTTTAAGATTGTGAATTTCTTTGAGGGCCTTCTGGATGTCAGGGTCGTGAGCTAGGCTGGGATCATTGAGTAGATTTTCAATAGCATCAAAGGCAATCTTCTTGTCGGCATCGGTCAATTCTAGAGTCGGCACATGTACCCACTTGTTGTTTCTCGTTTCACGGACATCCTTGATCAAGTGCTGCGGAATGGTAAAGTGATTGCACCAGTACATCAAGTTCAAGATACCAGTGACGTCCATATCCTCCGCACTGTTTATCACCGCGTGCCCTCCCAAATCAGGCAAGAAGAGCTTTGCTATTTCCCAGGGACCCAGGTTTGGATCTAACCATTTAGTAGGATCACTTTGCTTCCAGTTTGGTTTGTTCGCATGATGATGAGCCTGAAGGATGTAAGCCCATGCACATATGCCCATGTCGTGGAACTGGTTTGGTCTTCTTCTTGGGACAAAAAAACAAGTGCAGGGCGCAGCAGCTGCAAGTCTTGCCTTCACATTCTGGTAGAAAGTCTCCGTCTCTCGGTTGATAAATGGGCGAAGACCTTGACAAAGCTCAGTTGTTAAGGCATGACCAAGAGCAACCCAGTTTCTGTACTCTGGTTTAGCGAGTTGGCTGACAGTTCCTGATGTGCTCGTGGATGACATTTCTGCAAGCTTAGAAACAAACCAATTTCATGCTTCCAAACTGCGATTAAATATTTTTAACAGGTGTAAGAGTTTTTTTCAAGCGGGATGCAGAGGGAAAAATAGCAAGGAGAAAAAAAATTGTTCGTTATCCCAGTACAGTTTGAAGAGTTTGGCGTGGGTTAGAATCCCACCCCGCCCACCAAATCTAAACGGGGGAACAATGAATTTTCTCGGGAGTCAGTTGATATATCGTGTGAGACAATTTTTTTCATTATTACAACTAGTGATCTCATTGGCCTAGACTCAAAGATCGCTAAAACGCTAAAAAGTTAAGGTTCAAGGTGCATTTTGTCTGATTTTTTAAAGGTTTCAAGTAATTTGAGATCCAATCGCACAACACGCAATGCAATTTTTAAAAGAATTTGTATTTGAGGAACTCCATCAAAGAAGCAAAATTATTAGCTATCTTCTGCTTTTCTGATTGGTTAAGCACAAACATTTCCAAAAATTGATTTGACGCAAATGGATTTTCTTTATTTTTGTACTGAAATATAGTTATGAACCGTCGGCTCCTTCCCTATTCTTGAAATCAAAGATATTGTATATGAGAAAGAGCCAATGCCGCAGAACAGTGAAGTTTACCGTAGTTATATGTGGAGTATTACTTAACTCATTTCCTATACGAAGGGCGGTAGCACTAGAAAGGTGGTCAGAGTTAGTGACAACCTTAATGGCCGTATTTATACTAGAGACGACCTTACCGAGTAGACGACCTTAGCGTACCAAAGCGGCTAACTAAGGTCGTCTAGTAAAAAGGGAAGACGGCTTAGCCGTCTGACGGCTTAGCCATCTGAAATTAAGGGCGTCTGATCGATGACCTTAACGTGTAAGGACGTCGTAAGGTCGTCCCGAATTTACACTAGACGACCTTAACTAAAAGTGTTAAGGTCGTCTGGACGACTTAGCCGTCTTCTAGTATAAATACGGCCAATGGCACGATTTTGTAGTTTTTGTAAGGTATGAGCCAATTCAATACTAAGACCGTCCCGGCACACAGGGGAACAATAGTCGAAACTTGTGTGGGGTTCGATTGGGGATTTGCACATTACGTCATAAAAAATAAAAAAATCTAAAATATACATCCTACAAAGCTGTTTCTAACATGGTATGTGGGTACCAGTGTTACAATCCCTCAGAAAAAGTTTCATGTTTTAACGATGTTTTGCTTCCAAATTTTAAAGATTTTAATGTGTCACGCAATAGACCATATTCGTATTCTCGGTATTGAACTGGTACTAGCTTGCAATGGAGGCTAATGCGGGGAATATCATTAAAAATATTTGCATGTGAAAAGATTCCCCCGCATGAGCCTCGACTGCAAGCTAGTACCAGTTCAATACCGAGAATACGAAAATGGTCTATTCGTTACGCTATTTCAGATAAGCCGTGAAAAATGATAAACAAAATTGAACCAGTTGAAAGTTATTTTTGCATTATATGCTTATAAGGCGATAATGTAACTTATAGTGAATCCAATTATTTGCGATGAGATTTTGGGTGTAATTAAGACCTTGAAGTTTTGGCCGCCATAGGGGCACCAAGATGGCCGCTCCATGCATTTCTTACTAAAAATGTCTAATACTCGTTCGCCAAAACTCTTGAACGAAATGCTCTTGCGCTTCAAAATTTGGCCCAGATGTGTAGTTTTAAACTCCTTGCAATTTTATAAACATTTTGTAATCAAACATCAAACTCAAAATCTGCTTTTTAATGCTTCTGAATTTTGATATGACTTAAAGGAAAACCGACCTAATAAGAGCTCGATCGATGTATCAGTATGGCTGTTTATTCACTTATGATCGGTCTCATCACCTATACCAAAGGAAATTTTCTTAGCAATCTCACTAACATGTTTGGACCATGACAAGTCAAAAACTGCTTCAATTTCTTGACCTTTTATTCTGTAAATTAAATCAGTGGCTTCGGTACTAATTTATTAGCAAGTCTTCGTTGTTTTGAGAAGTCAAAAGAAAAAACTTCAAACCCACGACCGCTTTATCTACAAATAATGACGCAAATTCAGAGCCGAACAGTAACATTATATGCTTAAGTGATTCGTTTTTGTTTAAAACCCTCGTTTACGGCTTCTTGCGTAAAGTATATTAATATAAATTCAATTACTTTGGTTGAAATTTTAATATGCATGCTAGACATTTAAAAATACATGGAATGAGATAAACTGGCAATTCTCACCTTAAACTTGAAAATTCACACTTTCACTCGCAAACTTGCGATGAAATCTTTTCTTTTACACAGTATTTACTTCCCAAGCGGTACAAATAAGTTCTCTAGCAGCGAAAACCAACGAAAATTGCGACGAAAGGTTTCAAATATAAACAAAAACAACAGGTCTGTCGAGTCATCAAAATGAGGCTGGTTTCTTGGAAAATGACGTCATTAGTTTAAAAATACTGGGAAGAGTAGCTATCTCATTTTGCTTTATCTACTTATATTTAAATCGACAGCATTTTAGGTAAGTTTTTGGACATCTTCGACTTTAAATATTAATATTATAGGAAATATTCATTTAAGAAGCCACAATGTTTCAGATCACATACACCAGTGTTGTTGTGCGGAGTCGACCTTCAATTAGCCTGCGAATACAGCCGGCCTCTCATCGCTCTCGGCGGCCCCTAGCGGCGGCGGAGCAGCATTCGCAGGCTTATCGTCGATCGACAGAAACCATGATTGCGATACGTGTTTAGCTTTATTCGGACGTGCTCCTTTTTACAAATATCAGACACATAAAACTGACATGAGTGAAGTCCATCTGTTGCCTTCTCAGTCGATTTTCTTTTTCCGAGAAATGACATAATCGGTGTAGGATTTCTCAGATTTGTAATCCGCTAAAAGTTTATATCGATATTGAGCAAGTTCGCTTTTAGAAGTGCTTTGAATGAAGCGTGTAAGTTTTAACGAGAAGTTTACAGTCTTTAAAAGTACCTTAAAGTGTGCAGGGATAATCAAATTTGGCAGAATTTTGCCTGCTTCCTCTCAACTTCCTCGTTTCGTGTCTCGACTCGTTTCTCGTTCAATCTCGTAGCATTACAAGTAATTGAGTAAACGCAGTTTCTGTGAGACTCAGACCTTTATATTCGCTTTATATCGTCAAAAACCAACTGCTCAGCTTACCTCTAGGTTTACAAATATGTTTCCGACTTTCAGTATACTGCGAATTGTGCTGTTTCGGCATTTCGCTTTCTTTAATGCCACGTCAAGATGTATGCTGCTTTAAGTGTTTCCGATTTAATTCAAAGTCAGGTCTAGAATCTCAACTAGGAAGGCGGCCAAAATAATTATATCCCTCTTGGTGCTAGGATGAATATAAATATTATAGTGAGATCGATTGATGTTATGATTTTTGGTCAGTAGATTTTTGTAAGATCTTTACTAATTAAGAGTTATACTGATACTGACTACCAGCCAGACGATTTAGACTTCAGTTCTACGGTGTGCAAAAACGTTTCGGCCAGGTACAAAAACTATATATTGTGTGGAATGTTTGAACAAAGTGTTAAACTGAATTTTGTTGTTTTTGAAAATTAAGCAATAAAATCGTAAGATGACAAAACAATTCGGGACTGCATGAGTTTTGAGAAATACACGCCTGGTTCGAACGCGGCTTTTTATAACCGACGAATCGGTTTGGAAACCTTTACGAAAGACTGCAAAAGACGAGTTTCCGATCAAGGAAAGAAGGAATTAATGCTCCTTAAACCCTCAATAGACTCAGAGCCAGTGGACCATACACTGACTTTTTTTAATTTTTTCAGTTTATATATCACTCCCATGCGTGATGATTAAATGCAAGCGGTAGCTGGCCATCCTGGTTAATTTTAAGTCGAGACAAACGGTGGTCGAGACTGGAGGAACATCAAATGTGCTAACACTGGTGATTACCCGAAAAGTAGGAAATTTAAACTAAGCACTACATTCAAAATTAAAGTCTGTTACAATAGCTAGTGAAGCCTTTTCCCATTGGATTTAATAATGTGAAGGTATCATTGAATAGCGTTTTGCACTATACTAAAAATAGATAGACCCCCTTCGTGACTCAGACAAAGTTTGCTGTCAGCTCAAATTAAAGGCTTTGTATGAGCGTGATGTGTCAGTGGATATGAAAAATCGGTAAATCAGTGTTAAACGTGATTTGAACGTTTTGGGGGCTTCAAATATAATAAATACAAGGCAATTTTACATTAGGGAGTGAAAAACTGATTCAAGAAATGTAGATTTTCGCTTAAAATTCAATAATAATAATAATAATAATAATAATAATTTATTATTACGGGCTGCACGGTGAAATCCGATCATCCGGGACTTCCGATCCCTCATACAAAGAGAAAGTAAATTTTTGTGTTCTTTTTGTATGACTAGGATGTGTGCATCGCTAGATGAAAAAATATGCGTAAATAGGTGCCAAATGATCCAGAATCAGTGTATTTGATACAAATACTGTACCGTATATCGACCCGCGTTCATACAAGCAAAACAAAACAAAAGGTCATTAATATGACAACGCGAATTTGGTCAATTTGTTTTTGAGCAAAAATCCTGTCTTTGAGTCTATATTCTAAGGGATACTGATTATATACTGTAAAGTTTGGAGAGTATTTAGGCTGCAATTGTTAGAGAGCTGCTTTCTCTGAGTATTCGTCCAACCGGTATAAGTCGCATAAACGGCATTGGTGATAAGCATATCCTTTCAGTGACGCCGCAATGGACAGATTATCATTTCTTTTCACCATCATTGAAACCTGCCTTTTTTGCCATGGACCACTTTACCGTTATATGCTTCGTTTCTAACGGCTCAGCTGTGTATGTTGCAAAATGAATCTCTCAAGAGTGAAATCTTTCAGACATTGGCATTAATAATATTGCCGCTCTCTGTTAATTTATTCTTTGCATTTTCACCAAAATTTGAGATGTTCCAAGAATGGTTTTTAGGTTTTCTATTCAACATTGACCCAGGTGTTCGATTTTCTTGCGAAAATATTGATAGAAGCCGCATCAAAGTCTTCGCCAACACCATTTTCCCATACAAAATTCTTATGCAGATGACAAATGGAGGAGTTTGTTTGTCTGAGTCACAACGGGGGTCAAAAGAATGTGACTTCTTAGTGCACAGCGCTATTGCATGGCAAATCTTGGTTGAATCAGTAAACTCGTGAGTTTATTTCTGTTTTCTGCAGAGCAATGATTGAAACGTTAACACCAGATCAGACAGATTTGATTGGAATGTGTTTCGGGCAGTGTATATGTAGTCTGCCACGCAGCCGTTATTTTTCACAGCTGCAGTCGAGTTTTGGTTAATTATATGTAGCTGATAATTTTGGGCTTGTATGTGATGAGTTATTTTGTCTTTTTTATACCGGTTTAAATGCCCTCAATCTGTAGGGGAACACTTACAGCTGCAAAGTTTACAGCTAAGTCAGCTGTAAACCGCTTAAGGATTCACTCAGCCTTAGCATCAGCCCATTCTATTGCATTTCACTTATCCCTTAACTTTATTCTAAATCTCAGCTGACTACATACTCCCCGCATACATATATTTTCCTCCATGATAGTCATGATCATGTAGTCTTACGAAGGCTAAAGAGACTACTGTAGTCCCTAAATGGAAGAGAAAGTATGATTTTCCTACGATAAGAAAATATTTGATCCGTGCTACATTTTTCTCATATAACAATGCTTAGTGTTATATGTGCCAACGAAAGCTTTGTCGACTGAGTTAAATTCAATTTATATTCCTTCAGTCCAAAGGGTTATTGTAAAAATAATATATTATGTAACCTACTGAATAACACTTACAATTATCAGACCATTATTATTTAGCAAGTTGTGTCACCCCCACCACCCCAAATTGCAATATCCACCCTAAAATCACACAAAAGACATAACTACATTGGGTTTTCTGTGCAAACCTATACATGATGATATAAACAATGAATCAGAGAAGCCTTTTTTATTATTTTATTATCGAACCCAAATGCCACAAAATTGATTTATTGTTCATCGAAAATGATAGAATTGAAAACTCTATAATCTCAGTAACGGACAAACTATGTAATATCTCTGTCGAGGGCTACAGGCCTGCTTTTGATAAAACCTTTTTAACGCCGTCAAATCGACCTGATCTTCAAGGCCCTGAAATAAATCCTAGAGTCGATCGACTTATGTATATCTAATAACTTCTTCTGAAGTCGTGAAGGTTCTCCTCATATATGATGCTGATTGTTTCTCTTTGCAATCATTTTTCAGATAAGAAACTTTTTTTATAAGAATGTTCAGCTAGGCTGAGATTGGCGAAAAGTTTAAGAGCGTGCCAAGAACGTACCCAAGCTAGAATGTCTCTATTTCCCATATTAACGAGTTAAAAAAAGTATACAAGTCGTTTTCCATATTATAATAGCAAGCAACATGTCTAATAATTGGCAAATTTATAGAACTTCCCCGATATTTCTTTATTCTTATTCAGAACTATACCAACTATACCCTAAGACTAACATGCTAAGAACGTTTTCAGGCTCTAATAATATACATGAAAAAATTACTCGATTTTGATTGGCTAAGAGCAGTGCAGTTCAAGTGTAACACCAGTGCAAAACGTGTAACACCAGTGCAAAAAGTGTAACACCAGTGCAAATTACAAATCGAAAAAAAAAAATTTTTTTCCTTTTTTTTTGCCAAAAAAAAAGAAAAAAAAAATCCAAAAAAAAATCCAAACAAAAATGGATGCAAATTTTTTCATGTATAATTATTAATAAGTAATCATACGGTTTTCTCGTTCAATTTGGGATTAATTTGCACTTGTGAGTTTTTCAAAGAGCTCAAATTGCACTCGCCGAAGCGGCTCGTGCAATTTTGAGCTTTTTGAAAAACTCACTCGCCGAAGCGGCTCGTGCAATTTTGAACTTTTTGAAAAACTCACTCGTGCAAATTAATCCCAAATTGAACTCGAAACCGTATGATTACCAATACTTATTGCCAAAAAAGAACGTCCAGTCCCAGTTCAGAGTGCATTACAGTTTATGATAAACTGTATTATAATTTGTTTAGTTTCAGCCGGTTTGGCGCTTTCTAGCTTTGGTTTGAAGACGGTTAATGGCCATTTTCTTAGCAGGCCATTTTTGTCAACATGTTTCGTTTCCGTCCAAGGCCGAGAAGACCAAGAGGAGCGGAAAATCGCAGAAACATCGACCAGGAGAAAATTATAGCAAAGACGTTTGTCAAGTTTTTGGAAGACGAAAATCGCAAAGAAGACATGTTTGTACACGAATTAAGGCAAATCTATCAAGACGAGTTTTCTAGATTGTACGATACACTGGGTATGTCTTTCTCAAAACTTCTAAACACTCTCACTTATCATCTAAACCTGTGTCAACAACTTCAAGATCGCATTATATTTGGGGGCGGAGAAACGGCTGCTCTTCAGCTCTTAACGGTGGATGGGTCTGAGGATCTCGAATCGAGTGAAGACGAAGATGATTTCTTCAGCGTGTTAAGGCATGGCGCTTTTCACTGCAGCGTTTGTAAACGGAGTCTTGGAAATGCCACCGCATATAGCACTCACATGGCAGGCGTGAAGCATCGCCAACAGCGCATCCTTAAAAAGATCCGAAAATCATTGGAGAAGTAAGTACTTTACACTTTTGATTAAAATAATCGTATTAATGTAATATCTTCTTACAAATCAGTTTTTGGGTTCTAAGATTCCCAAGTTTCGCATGTGTTTTAGCGGTCACGTTCGTTTGAAAATGGCACTTTCAAGCATAATGTTCAATGACAGTCATTTTAATGCTGAAACGAGCTCAAACTACAACAAAAACTGAAACAACGGATTTCAGCCTGCAGAACATTGATCGGATTGGCAGCTGCTGACATCTTGATCTTGATTGGCTACCGAAAAAACTGAGGCTGTTTAATTTATCAGGGTTTAAGCAATAACTGAAGATAATGCGCACGGCGCTCTGATTAGTCAATTATAAAATCTTTTGCATGGGAACAGTTATACCAGTAACATTCCTATGGTTTATCAGTGCAATAAACCACTTGCAGGGGAGATCTTGGGATGTTGGCATAACACTCGAAAAAGCTTGTAAATCACTCGCCTTCGGTTCGTAACTTATAATCCTTTATCGTGTTCTTCCGGCATCCCGCGTAGAATATATCACAGAAAAACGTGTCAAGTTGTTTTTTTCCATGTGCGTTCCTCACGACAAAGCTAAGAACTTTTAAACAGTAGAACCTCCATTATGGAGACGCCATCGGGACCAGAAGAAGTGTCCCCTCAATTGAGGTGACCCCAAATTAGGGTTTCACTGTAGTAACTGACCTATGACTCTGCGAAGACATTTTCTGTCAGGACTGCACTTATAAGTATAGTAGACAAGTGATTTTGGTAAAAAATGATCAAATAGAAAGTTTTAAAAACTCGGCTCATTTTAGTTAGTTCTTAGTTTGTTGTGCGCTTCATTTTTATGATATAAAGCAGATACATATGGCTAACGTCTTATAACATTGTCATATGGAATACGTCAGGAATTTGAAAATACTTTAATACTTTGATTTCTGAAAGCATGGTTTGACCTTCTTTATTTCTTTATTTGCTGAAAGCCTTATTACATTTAAAGTGATCTGTACTGTGAAATAGTAAATAAACTGAAACTGATACCCGGCCTCTGAGGTTGGCAAGTACCAAAGAACAGAAAATACGAAAAGATCATGCTACTGTCATGTTTGCGCTCAGAGTCAAAACAATAAATTAATTGCCATGCATGTCTCAGTTTGTACCAAATTAATGAAGCATCCGTACGTACGTCGTTCGTTCGCAATGGTGTGTGATCATGTCATAGCTTTTCATAGTGAAATTTTCTGCCTGCAACCTAGCTGTTTCTGTAATAGCAAGATGTCAGTAAGTCGGAAGTTGACTACGTAAAGATAAGGGCAGTTATGAACTGTCTGCTCATCGTTTTCAGAAGCAAGCCGGACCAGGTACACGGCGTATTCATTCACCTGCAAATAAAACTTTTATATATGAATGGTTTTGTACCTTCATACAAGTCCGCTTATTGAAGATACTCGAAAATAGCCTATTGAAATATATTTGTTTATTCCTTATTCAATAGGCCAGAACTTGTCTTCGACAAACACGGCATAAAAGTCTCTTCAAATCCCCCTGGAGATGAAAGTGGCGTTGTTGAATTGAGAGTAGAGAGCGGAACGTACGGACAGATTGTGTTAATCATAGAGAACACAAGTGATGAGACAATCACCTTGCAGCACATCACTTTAATGTGGAGCGTGAATTTCTTTGATTACTCGGAAATAGCACGCATTGGACACGAGGGTAATCTTCAGCCAGGTAATTCATATTAGCTCAGTTAATCAATCTTTATTGCGTTAGTTCGATCGCGCAATCCTAATCTTGTGTTGGGTGTCCTGTGTAGTAGCCGGATTGAATTCACCTTTCCTCTGTTTCTCTTTTTCTTTGTTTCGACGCTATTTTACCCCCCCCCCCCCCCACCCCCCCCCCCCCCCCCCCAATTGTTTCGGCTCAAGACCCTAAAAGATACCGCGACCTAACGGTCGTCATTTTGGATTTTAGCACCCTAAGTGGTACCAATTTACAAATTTTGACCCCTAAAAGGTACGACGAGCACCCACGTCATTTTTACATCGGAGCCCCCCCCCCCCTCTCCCCCGGGATTTTGATTGACTGTTTTTTTTTGGGGGGGGGGGGGCTTTTTTGGGCTAAGCCTAATTTACAGTTGGCGAGGTCACCTCTAAGAAGCCGCCTGCATGGTGATTTTTTGTTTCTTTGCAACAACTGGCCGTGAAGTTATTCAACGATACTGAAGCAGGTGTAGGGATCATATCCAGTCCCTCAAATATGTTTTAACTATCTACTGAGAAACGAGTGCAATGGGTATGAGAGGTTTCCGCAGCCACTAAGGGCCGATTATTTAAACGAAGTCTGACTTATTAGACCGCAGGTTTAAGACAATTAATGGACCTCCACATCTGTTTTGGTATAAGTGGGTCATTTTAAGTCCTGGATCAAGAAATATTTTTCTAGTCTGTGCTACACGCCTTCTGGACACAGTTTACAGTGAATAACATTTAAATATAATGGTTGGTCAGTTTGATTTTTTCGTTTAAATAACCGACCCAAAAACTCTAGGGCACTCAGTTTTGCGCGCAAGACCTAGTAGCTACTTTGACACGAATCAGTTTTAATTAATATATTCAGGTTGTCAGAGGAGGTTCAGGATTGGCTGCAAACGGCGCAGGGAGTTTGGATATTCCTATGTTCCCGGCGTACTGACGTTCGAGACTGAGGACGGCATGGAATTTCATATTCTGAGGTTTTTATCTGTGCGCATCGTCAGCGATTTATACGATGATCTAAAACAGACCTCCGAGTACCGACCTCCCCCAAGAGCAGTGGAAATTCCCAGGGGTGTCATCACTACTCGGGGAGTGCCACTTCCACCGTAAGTCTAAATATCTTTAGGGGAGAACCATTAGATTTCTGAGGCGGGGTACGGGTCCGTGGTTTTGAAAAAAATACTCTGGAAACCAACTCTGTAGGAAAAATATCCTGCAACTGCGAAGCCCGACTTGAGGCTTTGCTGTTTTAGCAGATAAGATCACCCAACCCCACTATTGGTTAGCGAGTTCGAAGGAGGCCTCTGACGTTCACTATGGAGTGTTTTCACATGACGTCACGACGGCCATGTTGGTGTCCCAAAACAATAAAACGGCGGCCATATTGGTGTCCCAAGCTAATCCTGTGGGGATTGAACTCTTTTCTTATGCAAACACTTTGTTTTGTTCAAATAAATTAGCATAGTTACAGACCACGTGAGTGAAAACACTCTATTCTAAAGTAACCAGCGATCCTTGTTGACCAATGAATGTAGGTAATTTACATCAATACCACAAAATGATAATCCATTTCCTTGCATAAACATTGGACTAGGCGGCGGAAAAGAATGAAATTAGAGACGTTGGTGATTCAGGTCAATATCTTTTAACAAATTATCAGGAAGAGAATGCTTAGTAATTTGCTGTTCTTTAAAGCATGCGTCCGACATTGGTTGATGCAAGACTTTGGCGTACTAGATTGATTTATACAGCTCAGTTTTGCCAATAACATCAATAATTTTGATCTAAAAACTCGTTTAATTCACTTTTGACTTATTATTACATTTAATAGTTTGAAAAGGATAAACTTCGTTAGTAGTTTAGGTTTTGATAACGTCGCGTGGAAACCACGAAAGGTATTACGTGAGATTGTCTCCATATAATAAACTGCTAGAGCCGCGATCTGACTACGCATGATATGTTACCAAGCAACAAGCGCGGGGGACTCCTATAGAAAAATGACGGGGGTGATTGTTGTACCTTTCAGGGTGCACAATTTGTGAATTGGTACCACTTAGGGTACTAAAACATAAAATTATCAGTTATCTCGGTAGCTTTTAGGGCATTGAGTCTAAAAATATGACAGGAATTGGTACCCCTTGGGGGTGAAAATAGATGTGAGCCACGCCAACAAAGCAACATTCTGGTACCTTTTAAGGTTTTTTTTCAAACATTTTTGACGTTCAACCCAGTTATTTATATATGGGAGACACCTCCGGGGGACAACACGTTAACGTGGATTAAAATATTGGTTTCTTATTTTACAGATTGACGAGGAATGGCCTAATCATGGAAAAGCCAGATTCTTATGACATACCTTCAACTGTTAAGGCACAGGTCATCAAGAGCAACCAAGTTCGAGAGGGACTGAGGTAGGCTGCGAATGTCGATTGATAATACTGACGATATCTGAAATTACCGAAATACTTTCAAAGCGATTTCAATCAGACCCGGTTCTCTTCAAAAGGATGATTGGACACTGGGAGTCGCTTGAAAGAAAGGCGTATGGTTGTCGGGAAAATACAGTAAAGTTCTCATTTCCCATACAAAATGTCTGGGTGTTGTTATTGAAATTTCTTCACTTCTTTTTGCCGATTGTAAATACAAGAATGATTCAAGATTTTAGTTACCAGCTCAATAGATACTTAATTTAGGTAACCGAGGTTACACCGGAATTTTTTCTATAATTTTCTTTATCTTTCTAGGGAACGTTTGGAAAAGACGTTGAACTTCGATAATTATAAAGAAAAGTTCAGCATGCTTCTCCATGTGGAAGAACTTCAAATGCAGAAAGACATCAGGAATTATGATATGAAAGGAGTTGAATTTCAACAGGAGAGAGCAGACAGAAGGTTCCTTATTTTAGAGGTGAGAGTAAACAAGAGAAAATGATCACTTTTGCTTGGTAAAAATCGGATCTATCCTTGAGGAAGGTAACAAAAACATTGTACACTGTTTCTCCTTTACGCTCGCTTGTCTTTCTGCCACCCTTTTTACAAAGTAGGCTGAATATTCATATTTTACTAATAAAGGAAATTCTTCACCAACAATTTTTTGCTTTTCTTCTAATTCTTAGCGGCCTTCAATTTTAACCAGATTCAGAGCTATTCTGATACATTTTAGTGTATTAAGCAGAAAATCTACTCTGGCAGGAACAAGACTTTTGGTTTCTCTATTAATATATAAAGTGATAAAAATTAATGGAAGCCACTCCCATAAAACGGGTTTCTGGAACCTTTCCAGGAGCTACTTTCAAAATTTCCGACAATCACTCCCGACAAAATACATGGATTAAGATTCCACTAAGTTTAGGTTTCGGTTTTGAGATTATCCAACTGTGCGACGCATTTGTCTTGCAGGTACCAGGCCTTGCAGAAAATCGCCCATCCGTGTTACGTGGCGACAAAATCTATGCTTACGAGCCCGGAATGCTGCAACGACGATACGAAGGAATTGTGCACAAGGTTCAACTGCTAGACGTGAAACTTGGCTTTGACATGAAACAGTACGTAGAATATTTATAAATTTATGTGGTAGTGTAGTAATCCTGTTCCGAGAGCCACAAAACGTTTGGTTTTATGATAAGGTAAATTGGCCACCAAAAGAGATTCGAAAGCTGACGGGGGGGGGGGGGGGGGGGGGGGGGGGGGGGGGGGGGGGGGGGGGGGGGGGGGGGGGGGGGGGGGGGGGAGGGGGGGGGAGGGGTGGGGAAGTGAAACATGAAAATTTGGTTTTCTCAACTGAGTTGATAAGGTAAATTGGCCACCGTAAAGAGATTCAAAAGCTGACGGGGGGGGGGGGGGGGGAAGGGTGGGGAAGTGAAACATGAAAATTTGGTTTTATCAACTGAGTTGATAAGGTAAATTGACCACCGTAAAGAGATTCAAAAGCTGATAAGGTAAATTGACCACCGTAAAGAGATTCAAAAGCTGACGGGGGGGGGGGGGGGGGGGGAGGGGTGGGGAAGTGAAACATGAAAATTTGGTTTTATCAACTGAGTTGATAAGGTAAATTGACCACCGTAAGAGATTCAAAAGCTGACGGGGGGAGGAGGGGTGGGGGAGTGAAACATGAACATTTGGTGTTCTCAACTGAGTTGATAAGGTAAATTGGCCACCAAAAGAGATTCGAAAGCTGACGTTTCGAGCGCTAACCCTTCGTCAGAGCGAATCAAGAAATTATGGGTTGTGTGTGGTTTGTATTTGAAACGATGGAGCTACGCTATTGGTGGAAACATGGTAACGTGAAAACAAGAATACATCAGTTGAATAAAAAGTGTTCGTTGATTCCGTGGAAATTAAGAGTGCTGATTTGGAAGATGAAGTTTTGGTCTAAATTTCTACGGCTTACCCTGTTACCCGGCTGGTGTAGGGAAAGGACGCAGATCGCCATGTGTTCTTTAGAATAATGGAGGCTATTAAAGTGTCGAGCGACTGGTTAACTGATGCGTCTTTGTCATTGCGGATAATGCCATCGACAGATAATGTAAAGTTTGCAGTCTCCAGCTATCATTATCGAGTGAAAAAAGGCTCTAACTGAAACACGAGATTGATTGTAGCGCGATTTTATTTTATCATGGATCGCGATACACGTGCAATACAATACATGTAATACACGTGCAATACAATACACGTGCAATCAATCTCGTGCAATACACATTAAAATGTAGCTGATTGCACGTGTACTGTAGCGTACCATTGGACCTCGTAATTAAGTGCAACAAATTCTCGTCCCCAAAGGTTACGATCCTAAAACTCTTGATTGAATCGTGGATTACATGTAACGTTAATCCGCTTTCGAACAACCGGGCCCTGGGTTTGTATGGCTTCAGTACTGAGCCTGTACAGTTGTACTGTCTTCAAAAAAGTTGCCTAGCTGTGGGCAGGGAATATCCTAAATTCAAAATACAACAAAAAGAAAGATACCAGAAACTAAGGAGTGTTATTTGAGTTATTCCCTGAAACCAGAAGTTTATAACTTTGTTTAATGAGGACTTCTGCTGAATCCACAAGCTAAAGGTTTGCTAGACTTTCTCGTGACATGTTTCTTATCAATTCATCTAGAATGCCATACATGAACAGGAAAAAGTTCGACATCCAATTCACATTCAATCGGCTTTCAGTACAGATGGGGCACCGCGCATGTGACAGGATTACCAGGACAGAAATGCGCCATGTTCTCTTCCCGCGAGAAGACATTCTTCATCAAAGAGGAGAAATTAATAAACAAGTCAGGTCAGTTCTTGCACTCCTCGAGTACACAGTCTTGTACGTCCTTTTGATCGAATGACCACGCTTTGAACGTGTACTTTTTGTTTATTTTAAATTTCAGATTCTATTACGATCGTAATCTTAACAGCGAGCAACAGCAGGCAGTTCAGAAGATTGTGTCAGGATCATCCCGTCCTGCTCCTTATCTTGTGTTTGGTCCACCCGGCACAGGAAAAACTGTTACCTTGGTGGAAGCAATCAAACAGGTCAGTGGCATAACTTTTTTCTCATTGACACCAGTGAAACAACATCGTACCCAGGATCTTCTCGGCATTCAGAATAACGGGCATGGAGATGGTCCTGGGGACGAAGTCGCCAGACCAATAAGAAGTAAACTTTGCATACGACAACACCTTTTGCATGGGAAATAATAGCTCAATTTCGATATATTAAAATTCAACTTGAAACAAAAGACATCACTTCGAGGCTTAGGGAAATAAACCATATAAATCCCTACTATCATTCCCCTAAGCCTCGCAGTGATGCCTTTTGTTTCAATTTGAATTTTAATATTTCGAAATTGGTCTATTGGATAGATGCTGCATAATTACGGAGAGGAATGCTCGCGTTCAGATTTGTCGGATTTGATCATACCTCACTTTCTCTCCATTTCATAGTACTCATATAACCAATAAAAAGGCTTGTCGACATCAGATTATGTCATGTTACCATAGCAACAATGAGGTACGCTGAAGACCACCGTCTCAGTCTAACGGAAAACGGTACTTTCATAAACGGGTGCGGGCGCGTGCAATTTTTGTATGAAACAAGAAGCTCCAAGTAACATATACTCATGCGCATGTGTAAGAAAGTTTTATGGTATGTTTTAAGCAAGATAAGAAGATGTCCGACGTGGAGAAGAATTACTCCTTTCATTCAGTTATCGTTCTTACAAACCACGTTGTCACTTTTGAATGTTTTATAAATGAAGGCTGCACCATAAGGAAGCCAGTGATTCTTATGTGTGTTATATATACCTAACGTGAACATCAGCAATGTAACGAGGGTTGTAGGAGACGGTGTCGTGACACTTCAATTACGCTGTTTTGCTAACGTTATTGTTTAGAACCGGAAGTGAAGAAACAGGGAGTGTATATAGCAACGCTACGAACCGGAAGTGCACAATCGTGACACGAGAAAAACGGAGGGCAAACCTTAACTCATGCCACTCTGCGTATGAGTAATAAGATCCAACGGTAGCTCTCAACATGAATTTCTTCTTTTTTGCGTTTGCATCAAAACAGTTTTACCG
Source organism: Dendrophyllia cribrosa (assembly GCA_024195265.1). Classification (NCBI taxonomy): domain Eukaryota; kingdom Metazoa; phylum Cnidaria; class Anthozoa; order Scleractinia; family Dendrophylliidae; genus Dendrophyllia; species Dendrophyllia cribrosa. The sequence continues at coordinate 34,412,915 of JAJLRJ010000003.1, read as the reverse complement.
CGAACAACTACAACTGACTTTAACAATACGCATGTTTTAGCACTTTATGAACTGATAACAAGTTGGGATTGACGCGTTCTCTTTGTTACATCCAGGTACACAACATGATCGAATCGAGTTTTATCCTTGCCTGTGCGCCTGAAAACAGTGCCGCTGACCTGCTGGCTGAACGCTTGTTGGGTCACGTGGATAAAGGCAAGCTTTTTAGGATGTACGCAGCATCAAGACCCTGGGACTTTGTTCCACAGAAGCTGAAGGTAAAGGGTCGGTTATTTAAGTAGATAAACGTTTTTTCTAGTCTGTGCTATACGCCTTCTGGAAACTCTTTACAGGAAATATTAAAGTTTAAATACAAGGGTTGCCAGATTTAAATTGGTTTAGACCGCGGTTTTGTTTTTCGTTTAAAAAACCGACCCAAAATACTTGTACTAATAAACCTTTTAAAGGTGAATATCAAAATCATCCTAAAGTCCTTACTTATCAAAACGCATTTGTTCAATTGTCAGGACGCCCGAGTAGTGAATTTTGACCTTGTCCTACATGACGTGTTTTATCCTTCTAAAGAAGACTTGATGAGTAACTACCGTATTATTGTCACCACTCTGGTAACCGCTGGAAGGTAAGTGATAAGAATCATTCAGGAAACCAACGTAATATGTAGATAAACGAAATCCGCTTAGTCGCTGAGTCAACAGTACTTTCCAGTCTTGTCATAACCAGAAATCCTAGACAGTCAGCGGCTTGAACGGCGGGCGCGTAAATTTCGGTATTCAATATGGCGGACGGGCGAAGGAAGAATCATTCAAAGGGCTTTTACCATAGCTTCTAAGTAATTCCTAGCATATTGCAATGATGTATCCACGGAATAAATTTTCCAAGGTTGAATGGAAGTTCTGGGGGGAATATCAGACATGGTATCTAATATTAGTTATAGTTTCCCGCAAAATTCCCGCTTTTTTTCGAATTTTAGCCGATTCTTGTGTACAGCGGCTCTTTTTTTTATTGTTATACCTAGATACTTCATATATGGGAATTGTAATGTGTTAAAACAAAATGGTGGACGGAGTGAAAGGAAAACAAACCGCTCGAAGGAGCATTTTTTCCTAAGTAATGGCCTCATTTCCTCGCATCTCGCATTTCCGGAAAATGCCACTTTATACATTGAAAAGGCACCGTGTTAAGGAATGTTTTTGGAGCGAAAAAACGTTTGTTTTGCGAGCTAAACTTCTTATCTTTCGAATATGATGATGGGGAACCGAATCAGTGCAACCGTTTCCGCGTAGCAGACTAAAGAAACCATGAAGGTAAGGCCTATTTAAAGGGATATGACGAGGAAAGTGTGGATATTATATGAGGTCATTGGGATGAAAAGGCACCGTCTAAAACCAGTTTTTTCTCACTTTTCTTTTGATTGAAATACGGTTCGAACTTGACTCTATCTATTTTGATGCTGGGGAACATTGAGTTTCTAGCGATAATGCCACAAAATGCAAAATATTTTTATTTCCCACTTGTTTCCTTTATATTTCGTAGCCATATTTAATTCGCATTTCCGCGCTCAGCGCATGCTCGCGGCCATTTTGGCAGCCATCTTGTATCGGATTTCTGGTTATGTTTTGCCTTTCCGCTCACTACATTTTTGGCGCCTATTAAAGACCCAGTATTGTCGCGTCATTATGCTTCACGCGCCTATGAACAATATAAGCCTCGCACCTGTGCAAACCAAAACAATACAAAGGCGCTTGAAACATAATGGACAATACTTGGTCTTTAATGATTTCATCAAATGACACACGCAACTCGCAACCTCGTCTCCAGGACCTCTCCGCCTTCAAAATAGCCGGGCGGGCGGAGCACCTGCCAAAATACTCAAGAGTCATGAAGTATTTTGTCACGTGACACATGATAAAATGCCGTCTTTGGAGATTATTTCCAGCCAGTGGCATTCAAATTTGTTTTACTGCAATCTGGAACCTTGTTTCAGGAGGAAGGAAGACATTTCATCATGTTTTACGCACAAACTATTTTAGCAGCCTGTTTCTTCGCCCGTCCGCATCTTCATATGTTACTGATTTATAAGCATAAGTAGCAAGTTAGTTTTCCATTTGCTACAACAACAGGGAGCACAACCAACAAAATTGTACAATGGCTGTATACTTTGTCTTAGGTTGGTGTCCGCACGTTTTCCTCGCAATCACTTCACGCACATTTTCATTGATGAAGCCGGTCATGCGATCGAGCCTGAGTGCATCATCCCCGTTGCAGACCTCTTGGACCCTAATCACCCCAGGGGCGGTCAGCTGGTTCTCGCAGGAGACCCCAAGCAACTGGGACCTATCCTTAGGTCTCCAATCACACAGAAATATGGTCTTGGTAAGAAAGAGTAGAAATATCACACAAAAATAGGTTTACCTAATATTAACTGTCAAAACCAGAATCATCACATACCCAATTGGAAAGCAATGGAAAGCCAGTTATAAAACTATAGAAACTAGTCATCTCCACAGCGTTTTGATCAAAGAAAAAGCTTGATTCCTGTGCCAACGCTTAGTCTCTCCGTTCGCATTCTCTCCCGTTAATTAACCATTTTTGGCTCAAACGTGATGGTAGCATGTGTTCAATTGCTTTTATATTTCCTTGCCTCAAACAACCAAGCAGATGGAATTTTGGGAATATCTAGAGATAATTTGTGAACCCTTTCGATTATACTCCACATCCTCCACTTTGTTTCGCAGCTGAGACTTTTAGCGCATGCAAGCTCATACTTGGCCTGAATCTCTCTAGGTAAAAGACATTCGCCACTCCAGAAACTGTGGGGATACTGTGTAACCAATATGAGCTATGATTGGTTAATGGTTGCCTTTGGAAACCATCAACCTATCGTCACTAACGCTGGTTACCCAAACGATCCCAGAAAGCCTAGTGCCGAAAGTTGGTGCTCAGACTCCCCGTTGTTTCTGGAGTGGAAAATTAGGCCCTGAGAATATGAAGTATCTATAGATTTAAGGGTCACACCCAGGGAAGGATTTCCAGGGGCTAAAAGAAGAGAACTCAATCCTTACAACAAAATAGAGAAAGGAGCAGAATATTTGCGTGAAAGCGAGAAACGGGAAGTTGGTACTATGTTACTTAGTTTATACTTCACTAGTACTTAAACAATTCTTTTCCTTCCCGAACGTGACATGCACATCCGTTTGAATGCCTGTGTAACTTAACTTTGTTGAGTGACTGATTTCGGACGAGATGCCCCCCCCCCAACGCACGCTCGAAAGCTAGATCGTAACGGATCACCTAAAAACATTCTTTTTTATAGAAACCTCACTTCTGGAACGTTTGATGACTTCATGCAGCGCCTACTCCCGTGATAGCAGAGGAAGATACAATTCAGATCTGCTAACGAAACTCGTGAACAACTATCGCTCTCACCGAGCCATCATCGAGATTCCAAAACAACTGTTTTATGACAACGAGTTAAATGAATCTGCGGGAGATTTCAGGTAAATTGATTCACATTACAACAAAGTGAAATCTACCGGCCGTTTTCCTCAAAAGAACTGTCACGGCTAACATTATCAGGAGAAACAACATTCATGCCTAACAAAAATCAGTTGCAGCCGAAGCTTTTTAGCAATCTTACACATTTATGTTAGTCAATGGCATAACACTTTAGAAGATTATTTGATACCGAGGACAGGGAGTTTGGGTGCCAAGAGGGGGGTATCTTCGTGGCCGTACAGTGCACGAAAATGCGTGGTTTTTGATGCATGGGCATGCTTTGGAATAAAATGGGGTCCAGGGTTGAGTATATGGCATGGATCACCATCCAGCCGGGCATAATTCCAGGAGGATAGGGTTTAGCGTTTTTATACCACTCCACAAATGCAAAACAAAGCTCCACATGGTCATTTGACCGTATTTATTATTTAACTCACCACAGGAACGTGATGCTCGGCTGGGAAGAGCTCCCTAACAAGAACTTTCCGATCATCTTCCACCCCGTGTATGGCAAAGACGAACGAGAAGGCGTCAGTCCTTCATTCTTTAACGTGGCTGAGGTAGAGACAATTGAACGCTATCTGAAGAAACTGTTGGACGACAATGTGAGAAGCAGAGGATTGAAACATCTGCGACCTGAGATGATTGGAGTGATCTCCCCTTACAAGAGACAAGTAGGTTAATAATAAGTGTGCGAATTTGCACTGCTTTAGTTACAGCCGTAGTTATAATCAGTTTTTGTCATATTCTGAATTGTCACCGGAGCCGGAGCCAATGGCTGAACGTAGCCGGCTGAGGCTTATTGATTTTTCAGGACATAAGAAAACGAATACATTGATTTTTATTTATACCACACATGATATTGCTTTATTGTACCTTGTCTTGTATTCAAACAAATCTGGATCCGCAAAACTAAAATATGACTTTGTACATGATCCAGACAATTTGGTGAAACTACGTGCTGACAAAAAGGGAAAGAAGTTTTTTTAGCATCTTTATTGTGTACTCTACAAATGTTAGTTACACAAACAAACAAGCAAACCAAATATATTATAAATATACACATGCGATTGAGTAGACAAACCAAACGGGAAGGGGGCAAATAAACGGGACACGAAGACTAATGCGAGATATGGAAGAAGTCTGATGCAAAGCGACGTTGTCCACGATCTAATGAGACACTGCTTAGCCAGTTGATCGTGGGACAAAATCATACGTAATTAATTAGCGTTTGGTCAGTGCGTTATGATTTTTACTCCTTTTTGGGCAGGTTCAAAAAATCCAGAAGATGATTGAGAAGAGACGCTTTGGTCCCGAAATTAAAGTCGGCAGCGTGGAGGAGTTTCAGGGACAAGAAAGACGAGTGATCATCTTATCAACTGTCCGTAGCACGAAGAAAGAGTTCCTGGAGATGGACAAAGATTTCCACCTCGGATTTCTGAACAACCCAAAGGTAGATTTCGAACTGATAACTTTCCATGTGTTTCAAGCACAGTTGTTACAATCATTTTATGACACATCTGACTTTCGATTTTCTTTCCTTCTCCTCGTTTCCTTGGAAACCAGCACACTGACCATATAAAAAGTGAATTGTCTCTCATGAACGTCTCTTTTTCTTATCGCTGATGCGGTCCTATTTCAGCTGTCTGGAAGTACCTCGACAATGCGCCAGGCATATGTACTTACATAAACGTTAAACCACTGGCTTGCCATCCTCTATTTGTGTGGTTTTCTGTACATCTGTAATGGGAGTATCGGTTTTTTTTTTTTTTATCAAACTAGCCCCACTAAAGGCAAAATTAAGCGTTTTTAAAACTGATGAAAATTAAATAAAAGCACTCAAGATCACTGCCGTGTTGTTTAACTTTGTTTTTCTGTGCCGGCTTATTGGCGGTATTTTCAAAAATTACGGTTCTACTCGCTTAAAAGTTGATAAAATACCGCTTTTGCGAGCCGCAATTCGCCAAAATAAACGGCACAAAATTGAACAATATGGCAGAGATTTTGAGATTTTTTGTATCATTTTCGTCAGTTTTAAGAGCCTTAAATTTCGTTTTCAGTAGGGCTAGTTTGATAAACCGATACGTTCATTGCTGATGCACACCACACCACACAAATAGAGGATGGAAACCTGTGGTTAAACAACACACACTGGCCATCTCCATATACTCTGTATTGTGACGTACTCATTCTCGACTCCAGAGCCCTCGGTCGGTTTTGGCCTTGGCCGCGCTTTTTTGCGGCCACGTAGGATCATCTCCCTCGGTCATGCGCAAAAGAAAGAGCTGTGGGGTTGAGAACACGTTGGACTCTGTTGCTTCTATACTTAGCGAGGTTTTTTATTATTATTATTAACTAATATTTTAATAGGATGCCCTTTCATAACATGATTTTCAAAGAGGTCCTACAAAATATAATCAATTAACTAAACACATAAATTAATAAATATAAATTTAAGGTCGAGGCCGAACGTGTTACAGGGGCATTTTCGTCCACAATTTATGAGGTTAAATTCCATTCTTTTTTTGTTCTTACTTTTAGAGGTTCAATGTAGCCATTACTCGTGCCCAGGCCCTGTTGATTTTAATAGGGAATCCGGATATGCTTTGCTTGGACGAGAACTGGAAAAGGTTAGCAGAGATGTTAGGGATTTGAAAGATGGAATAAGTACATTGGAGTTTAAAAAATAGGATTTATCCAATGGGCGGATGCCTTTAGCAAAACGCCGCTGTTTTGGCAAACACAGCTCATGCAGTGGAATTTCAGTGTTTTCAGTGATTTCTCTAACTGCTATTAACCCATCCACACCCTGAAAGTCAATAATGGAGACCCCCGGAGGGGGGAGGGGAACTCCCTATAATGGGCTTTACCGGGATTCCCCGCCCGAAAAGGGTACCATTTTTAGGCTGGAGGTATATGAAAGGGTAGGGATATCACGAGTTGAAGTATATGAAAGGGTAGGGATTTCATGAAGTATAGGAAAGAGTAGGGAAAACACGAGTTGGAGTATAAAAAAGGGTAGGGAAAACTGTCATTTAAGTATTATAAAAAGGGCCTTTCAAAATATATCAAACAGACGCACGTACAAGCTATATAAAAAGGGGTTCCGTTTTTAATGAAAGGTATATGAAAGGAGCACCTGTTCTGTCCAAAACGTTATATGAAAGGGCAAGGGTTTGGACCTTGGGGCGGAACATCCCCGTACAAAACTTTGTTGAGTACCCCCCCCCCCCCCCGAATGGAGACATGTATTGTAGTTCTGACTTTTGAGGTTGTTTACAAAATCCTATGGTGTGACCAC